>CM049306.1:66736141-67393641 GCA_026874595.1 Sipunculus nudus
GATTATACACTCTGTCTATAAGTTTCAGGACGATTGGTGCAAAATTGTGGCCTGTAGAGCGGGGACATACAGACAAACAAACAAACGGAACTGATCAACATACTTGTCGAAATCTCTGATTCCGGCAAGCAATAAACTATAACGCGACAGAAATGGCAAACCGGCCGGCAAAGAGTGCCTGTGGTCACTTATTTTATACGGCGAACGCTATAATTTTTGCAGTCACGGGAAAGCGTGTCTGTCTTTCATACTAAAACGCGTGCATGCATGCGTCATGGCATATGTATTTGTGCATGCGGGTTTTAATTTTTACAAAGTTGCTAAAATTTGTGGGGACCGTGTATGATTAAACAAAAGAGGTCATGGGCAGAAAGGCCATGAAACGCCAATTCATATGGTGTACAGTTTATGTACCTAAAATGTGTAGTGTTGGAGATATGGTTAAACAATGATAGTAGGTACGGGGTTGCAGTGCAGCGCCCCCTAGCGGAAATTTTCCAAAAACTGAACAATTGCTTTCGAGATATTAGTGTATGACGTAACATGTATCAGTTTCAAAAGGATGCCTGCATATCTGTGGCCTATAGGGCATGTCACCGTGAAATCGCCAAATCTCATTCGACGAGAAACGGTGCGAGATTTTGCAAGATTTTTGGTTGGATCACCGAGAACTCACCAAGGGCTACAAGATGCAAAAATTTTGACCTCTCTAGCATAAAAACTGACAGAGTTAGAAGCTGAAAACTGCATATTTTCAAAATTCAAAGGTTTTACCCCCAAAAATAGAGAAATCTGGCAATAGCGCACTTTGGCACCTATGCGCAAAAACAAGCCCATGGACCCTAGTTTAAGGTGCTGTGATGGAAATGGCCCAATGTTAAATAGTTCTGGAGGTATAGCACCAAAACAAATTTTCATGTTTTTTCATCTGCAACGCCCCCTGGCGGCCATTTCCAAAATCTGAAAAACCCGTTTGGAGATATTCTTATGTTACATAAAATATCTCAGAATCAGTAAAATTGCTGCAAATTTGAAAAATATCACGAAATTCCATGATTTCTCCCCAAAATTGCGTAACCATGGTAACAGCGAAATGAGGCAATTTTGCAGTGTTGGAAGTGGCCATGCAGTGGCAAATAAAACGGGCTACAGATTAGGTGCCTACGGCTATTTTTGACGAAGGTATGAGGAAAAAAAACCGTTTTTGAGCTTTTTGGTGACCCTGACCTTGACCCTTGACCGATCATGACCAAAAACAATAGGCTCCGAGAAGAACCGATTATACACTCTGTCTATAAGTTTCAGGACGATTGGTGCAAAATTGTGGCCTGTAGAGCGGGGACATACAGACAAACAAACAAACGGAACTGATCAACATACTTGTCGAAATCTCTGATTCCGGCAAGCAATAAACTATAACGCGACAGAAATGGCAAACCGGCCCGCAAAGAGTGCCTGTGGTCACTTATTTTATACGGCGAACGCTATAATTTTTGCAGTCACGGGAAAGCGTGTCTGTCTTTCATACTAAAACGCGTGCATGCATGCGTGATGGCATATGTATTTGTGCATGCGGGGTTTTAATTTTTACAAAGTTGCTAAAATTTGTGGGGACCGTGTATGATTAAACAAAAGAGGTCATGGGCAGAAAGGCCATGAAACGCCAATTCATATGGTGTACAGTTTATGTACCTAAAATGTGTAGTGTTGGAGATATGGTTAAACAATGATAGTAGGTACGGGGTTGCAGTGCAGCGCCCCCTAGCGGAAATTTTCCAAAAACTGAACAATTGCTTTCGAGATATTAGTGTATGACGTAACATGTATCAGTTTCAAAAGGATGCCTGCATATCTGTGGCCTATAGGGCATGTCACCGTGAAATCGCCAAATCTCATTCGACGAGAAACGGTGCGAGATTTTGCAAGATTTTTGGTTGGATCACCGAGAACTCACCAAGGGGCTACAAGATGCAAAAATTTTGACCTCTCTAGCATAAAAACTGACAGAGTTAGAAGCTGAAAACTGCATATTTTCAAAATTCAAAGGTTTTACCCCAAAAATAGAGAAATCTGGCAATAGCGCACTTTGGCACCTATGCGCAAAAACAAGCCCATGGACCCTAGTTTAAGGTGCTGTGATGGAAATGGCCCAATGTTAAATAGTTCTGGAGGTATAGCACCAAAACAAATTTTCATGTTTTTTCATCTGCAACGCCCCCTGGCGGCCATTTCCAAAATCTGAAAAACCCGTTTGGAGATATTCTTATGTTACATAAAATATCTCAGAATCAGTAAAATTGCTGCAAATTTGAAAAATATCACGAAATTCCATGATTTCTCCCCAAAATTGCGTAACCATGGTAACAGCGAAATGAGGCAATTTTGCAGTGTTGGAAGTGGCCATGCAGTGGCAAATAAAACGGGCTACAGATTAGGTGCCTACGGCTATTTTTGACGAAGGTATGAGGAAAAAAAACCGTTTTTGAGCTTTTTGGTGACCCTGACCTTGACCCTTGACCGATCATGACCAAAAACAATAGGGCTCCGAGAAGAACCGATTATACACTCTGTCTATAAGTTTCAGGACGATTGGTGCAAAATTGTGGCTGTAGAGCGGGGACATACAGACAAACAAACAAACGGAACTGATCAACATACTTGTCGAAATCTCTGATTCCGGCAAGCAATAAACTATAACGCGACAGAAATGGCAAACCGGCCGGCAAAGAGTGCCTGTGGTCACTTATTTTATACGGCGAACGCTATAATTTTTGCAGTCACGGGAAAGCGTGTCTGTCTTTCATACTAAAACGCGTGCATGCATGCGTCATGGCATATGTATTTGTGCATGCGGGTTTTAATTTTTACAAAGTTGCTAAAATTTGTGGGGACCGTGTATGATTAAACAAAAGAGGTCATGGGCAGAAAGGCCATGAAACGCCAATTCATATGGTGTACAGTTTATGTACCTAAAATGTGTAGTGTTGGAGATATGGTTAAACAATGATAGTAGGTACGGGGTTGCAGTGCAGCGCCCCCTAGCGGAAATTTTCCAAAAAACTGAACAATTGCTTTCGAGATATTAGTGTATGACGTAACATGTATCAGTTTCAAAAGGATGCCTGCATATCTGTGGCCTATAGGGCATGTCACCGTGAAATCGCCAAATCTCATTCGACGAGAAACGGTGCGAGATTTTGCAAGATTTTTGGTTGGATCACCGAGAACTCACCAAGGGCTACAAGATGCAAAAATTTTGACCTCTCTAGCATAAAAAACTGACAGAGTTAGAAGCTGAAAACTGCATATTTTCAAAATTCAAAGGTTTTACCCCAAAAATAGAGAAATCTGGCAATAGCGCACTTTGGCACCTATGCGCAAAAACAAGCCCATGGACCCTAGTTTAAGGTGCTAGTGATGGAAATGGCCCAATGTTAAATAGTTCTGGAGGTATAGCACCAAAACAAATTTTCATGTTTTTTCATCTGCAACGCCCCCTGGCGGCCATTTCCAAAATCTGAAAAACCCGTTTGGAGATATTCTTATGTTTTACATAAAATATCTCAGAATCAGTAAAATTGCTGCAAATTTGAAAAATATCACGAAATTCCATGATTTCTCCCCAAAATTGCGTAACCATGGTAACAGCGAAATGAGGCAATTTTGCAGTGTTGGAAGTGGCCATGCAGTGGCAAATAAAACGGGCTACAGATTAGGTGCCTACGGCTATTTTTGACGAAGGTATGAGGAAAAAAAAACCGTTTTTGAGCTTTTTGGTGACCCTGACCTTGACCCTTGACCGATCATGACCAAAAACAATAGGCTCCGAGAAGAACCGATTATACACTCTGTCTATAAGTTTCAGGACGATTGGTGCAAAATTGTGGCCTGTAGAGCGGGGACATACAGACAAACAAACAAACGGAACTGATCAACATACTTGTCGAAATCTCTGATTCCGGCAAGCAATAAACTATAACGCGACAGAAATGGCAAACCGGCCCGCAAAGAGTGCCTGTGGTCACTTATTTTATACGGCGAACGCTATAATTTTTGCAGTCACGGGAAAGCGTGTCTGTCTTTCATACTAAAACGCGTGCATGCATGCGTGATGGCATATGTATTTGTGCATGCGGGTTTTAATTTTTACAAAGTTGCTAAAATTTGTGGGGACCGTGTATGATTAAACAAAAGAGGTCATGGGCAGAAAGGCCATGAAACGCCAATTCATATGGTGTACAGTTTATGTACCTAAAATGTGTAGTGTTGGAGATATGGTTAAACAATGATAGTAGGTACGGGGTTGCAGTGCAGCGCCCCCTAGCGGAAATTTTCCAAAAACTGAACAATTGCTTTCGAGATATTAGTGTATGACGTAACATGTATCAGTTTCAAAAGGATGCCTGCATATCTGTGGCCTATAGGGCATGTCACCGTGAAATCGCGAAATCTCATTCGACGAGAAACGGTGCGAGATTTTGCAAGATTTTTGGTTGGATCACCGAGAACTCACCAAGGGCTACAAGATGCAAAAATTTTGACCTCTCTAGCATAAAAACTGACAGAGTTAGAAGCTGAAAACTGCATATTTTCAAAATTCAAAGGTTTTACCCCAAAAATAGAGAAATCTGGCAATAGCGCACTTTGGCACCTATGCGCAAAAACAAGCCCATGGACCCTAGTTTAAGGTGCTGTGATGGAAATGGCCCAATGTTAAATAGTTCTGGAGGTATAGCACCAAAACAAATTTTCATGTTTTTTCATCTGCAACGCCCCCTGGCGGCCATTTCCAAAATCTGAAAAACCCGTTTGGAGATATTCTTATGTTACATAAAATATCTCAGAATCAGTAAAATTGCTGCAAATTTGAAAAATATCACGAAATTCCATGATTTCTCCCCAAAATTGCGTAACCATGGTAACAGCGAAATGAGGCAATTTTGCAGTGTTGGAAGTGGCCATGCAGTGGCAAATAAAACGGGCTACAGATTAGGTGCCTACGGCTATTTTTGACGAAGGTATGAGGAAAAAAAACCGTTTTTGAGCTTTTTGGTGACCCTGACCTTGACCCTTGACCGATCATGACCAAAAACAATAGGCTCCGAGAAGAACCGATTATACACTCTGTCTATAAGTTTCAGGACGATTGGTGCAAAATTGTGGCCTGTAGAGCGGGGACATACAGACAAACAAACAAACGGAACTGATCAACATACTTGTCGAAATCTCTGATTCCGGCAAGCAATAAACTATAACGCGACAGAAATGGCAAACCGGCCCGCAAAGAGTGCCTGTGGTCACTTATTTTATACGGCGAACGCTATAATTTTTGCAGTCACGGGAAAGCGTGTCTGTCTTTCATACTAAAACGCGTGCATGCATGCGTCATGGCATATGTATTTGTGCATGCGGGTTTTAATTTTTACAAAGTTGCTAAAATTTGTGGGGACCGTGTATGATTAAACAAAAGAGGTCATGGGCAGAAAGGCCATGAAACGCCAATTCATATGGTGTACAGTTTATGTACCTAAAATGTGTAGTGTTGGAGATATGGTTAAACAATGATAGTAGGTACGGGGTTGCAGTGCAGCGCCCCCTAGCGGAAATTTTCCAAAAACTGAACAATTGCTTTCGAGATATTAGTGTATGACGTAACATGTATCAGTTTCAAAAGGATGCCTGCATATCTGTGGCCTATAGGGCATGTCACCGTGAAATCGCGAAATCTCATTCGACGAGAAACGGTGCGAGATTTTGCAAGATTTTTGGTTGGATCACCGAGAACTCACCAAGGGCTACAAGATGCAAAAATTTTGACCTCTCTAGCATAAAAACTGACAGAGTTAGAAGCTGAAAACTGCATATTTTCAAAATTCAAAGGTTTTACCCCAAAAATAGAGAAATCTGGCAATAGCGCACTTTGGCACCTATGCGCAAAAACAAGCCCATGGACCCTAGTTTAAGGTGCTGTGATGGAAATGGCCCAATGTTAAATAGTTCTGGAGGTATAGCACCAAAACAAATTTTCATGTTTTTTCATCTGCAACGCCCCCTGGCGGCCATTTCCAAAATCTGAAAAACCCGTTTGGAGATATTCTTATGTTACATAAAATATCTCAGAATCAGTAAAATTGCTGCAAATTTGAAAAATATCACGAAATTCCATGATTTCTCCCCAAAATTGCGTAACCATGGTAACAGCGAAATGAGGCAATTTTGCAGTGTTGGAAGTGGCCATGCAGTGGCAAATAAAACGGGCTACAGATTAGGTGCCTACGGCTATTTTTGACGAAGGTATGAGGAAAAAAAACCGTTTTTGAGCTTTTTGGTGACCCTGACCTTGACCCTTGACCGATCATGACCAAAAACAATAGGCTCCGAGAAGAACCGATTATACACTCTGTCTATAAGTTTCAGGACGATTGGTGCAAAATTGTGGCCTGTAGAGCGGGGACATACAGACAAACAAACAAACGGAACTGATCAACATACTTGTCGAAATCTCTGATTCCGGCAAGCAATAAACTATAACGCGACAGAAATGGCAAACCGGCCCGCAAAGAGTGCCTGTGGTCACTTATTTTATACGGCGAACGCTATAATTTTTGCAGTCACGGGAAAGCGTGTCTGTCTTTCATACTAAAACGCGTGCATGCATGCGTCATGGCATATGTATTTGTGCATGCGGGTTTTAATTTTTACAAAGTTGCTAAAATTTGTGGGGACCGTGTATGATTAAACAAAAGAGGTCATGGGCAGAAAGGCCATGAAACGCCAATTCATATGGTGTACAGTTTATGTACCTAAAATGTGTAGTGTTGGAGATATGGTTAAACAATGATAGTAGGTACGGGGTTGCAGTGCAGCGCCCCCTAGCGGAAATTTTCCAAAAACTGAACAATTGCTTTCGAGATATTAGTGTATGACGTAACATGTATCAGTTTCAAAAGGATGCCTGCATATCTGTGGCCTATAGGGCATGTCACCGTGAAATCGCGAAATCTCATTCGACGAGAAACGGTGCGAGATTTTGCAAGATTTTTGGTTGGATCACCGAGAACTCACCAAGGGCTACAAGATGCAAAAATTTTGACCTCTCTAGCATAAAAACTGACAGAGTTAGAAGCTGAAAACTGCATATTTTCAAAATTCAAAGGTTTTACCCCAAAAATAGAGAAATCTGGCAATAGCGCACTTTGGCACCTATGCGCAAAAACAAGCCCATGGACCCTAGTTTAAGGTGCTGTGATGGAAATGGCCCAATGTTAAATAGTTCTGGAGGTATAGCACCAAAACAAATTTTCATGTTTTTTCATCTGCAACGCCCCCTGGCGGCCATTTCCAAAATCTGAAAAACCCGTTTGGAGATATTCTTATGTTACATAAAATATCTCAGAATCAGTAAAATTGCTGCAAATTTGAAAAATATCACGAAATTCCATGATTTCTCCCCAAAATTGCGTAACCATGGTAACAGCGAAATGAGGCAATTTTGCAGTGTTGGAAGTGGCCATGCAGTGGCAAATAAAACGGGCTACAGATTAGGTGCCTACGGCTATTTTTGACGAAGGTATGAGGAAAAAAAACCGTTTTTGAGCTTTTTGGTGACCCTGACCTTGACCCTTGACCGATCATGACCAAAAACAATAGGCTCCGAGAAGAACCGATTATACACTCTGTCTATAAGTTTCAGGACGATTGGTGCAAAATTGTGGCCTGTAGAGCGGGGACATACAGACAAACAAACAAACGGAACTGATCAACATACTTGTCGAAATCTCTGATTCCGGCAAGCAATAAACTATAACGCGACAGAAATGGCAAACCGGCCCGCAAAGAGTGCCTGTGGTCACTTATTTTATACGGCGAACGCTATAATTTTTGCAGTCACGGGAAAGCGTGTCTGTCTTTCATACTAAAACGCGTGCATGCATGCGTCATGGCATATGTATTTGTGCATGCGGGTTTTAATTTTTACAAAGTTGCTAAAATTTGTGGGGACCGTGTATGATTAAACAAAAGAGGTCATGGGCAGAAAGGCCATGAAACGCCAATTCATATGGTGTACAGTTTATGTACCTAAAATGTGTAGTGTTGGAGATATGGTTAAACAATGATAGTAGGTACGGGGTTGCAGTGCAGCGCCCCCTAGCGGAAATTTTCCAAAAACTGAACAATTGCTTTCGAGATATTAGTGTATGACGTAACATGTATCAGTTTCAAAAGGATGCCTGCATATCTGTGGCCTATAGGGCATGTCACCGTGAAATCGCGAAATCTCATTCGACGAGAAACGGTGCGAGATTTTGCAAGATTTTTGGTTGGATCACCGAGAACTCACCAAGGGCTACAAGATGCAAAAATGTTGACCTCTCTAGCATAAAAACTGACAGAGTTAGAAGCTGAAAACTGCATATTTTCAAAATTCAAAGGTTTTACCCCAAAAATAGAGAAATCTGGCAATAGCGCACTTTGGCACCTATGCGCAAAAACAAGCCCATGGACCCTAGTTTAAGGTGCTGTGATGGAAATGGCCCAATGTTAAATAGTTCTGGAGGTATAGCACCAAAACAAATTTTCATGTTTTTTCATCTGCAACGCCCCCTGGCGGCCATTTCCAAAATCTGAAAAACCCGTTTGGAGATATTCTTATGTTACATAAAATATCTCAGAATCAGTAAAATTGCTGCAAATTTGAAAAATATCACGAAATTCCATGATTTCTCCCCAAAATTGCGTAACCATGGTAACAGCGAAATGAGGCAATTTTGCAGTGTTGGAAGTGGCCATGCAGTGGCAAATAAAACGGGCTACAGATTAGGTGCCTACGGCTATTTTTGACGAAGGTATGAGGAAAAAAAACCGTTTTTGAGCTTTTTGGTGACCCTGACCTTGACCCTTGACCGATCATGACCAAAAACAATAGGCTCCGAGAAGAACCGATTATACACTCTGTCTATAAGTTTCAGGACGATTGGTGCAAAATTGTGGCCTGTAGAGCGGGGACATACAGACAAACAAACAAACGGAACTGATCAACATACTTGTCGAAATCTCTGATTCCGGCAAGCAATAAACTATAACGCGACAGAAATGGCAAACCGGCCCGCAAAGAGTGCCTGTGGTCACTTATTTTATACGGCGAACGCTATAATTTTTGCAGTCACGGGAAAGCGTGTCTGTCTTTCATACTAAAACGCGTGCATGCATGCGTCATGGCATATGTATTTGTGCATGCGGGTTTTAATTTTTACAAAGTTGCTAAAATTTGTGGGGACCGTGTATGATTAAACAAAAGAGGTCATGGGCAGAAAGGCCATGAAACGCCAATTCATATGGTGTACAGTTTATGTACCTAAAATGTGTAGTGTTGGAGATATGGTTAAACAATGATAGTAGGTACGGGGTTGCAGTGCAGCGCCCCCTAGCGGAAATTTTCCAAAAACTGAACAATTGCTTTCGAGATATTAGTGTATGACGTAACATGTATCAGTTTCAAAAGGATGCCTGCATATCTGTGGCCTATAGGGCATGTCACCGTGAAATCGCGAAATCTCATTCGACGAGAAACGGTGCGAGATTTTGCAAGATTTTTGGTTGGATCACCGAGAACTCACCAAGGGCTACAAGATGCAAAAATTTTGACCTCTCTAGCATAAAAACTGACAGAGTTAGAAGCTGAAAACTGCATATTTTCAAAATTCAAAGGTTTTACCCCAAAAATAGAGAAATCTGGCAATAGCGCACTTTGGCACCTATGCGCAAAAACAAGCCCATGGACCCTAGTTTAAGGTGCTGTGATGGAAATGGCCCAATGTTAAATAGTTCTGGAGGTATAGCACCAAAACAAATTTTCATGTTTTTTCATCTGCAACGCCCCCTGGCGGCCATTTCCAAAATCTGAAAAACCCGTTTGGAGATATTCTTATGTTACATAAAATATCTCAGAATCAGTAAAATTGCTGCAAATTTGAAAAATATCACGAAATTCCATGATTTCTCCCCAAAATTGCGTAACCATGGTAACAGCGAAATGAGGCAATTTTGCAGTGTTGGAAGTGGCCATGCAGTGGCAAATAAAACGGGCTACAGATTAGGTGCCTACGGCTATTTTTGACGAAGGTATGAGGAAAAAAAACCGTTTTTGAGCTTTTTGGTGACCCTGACCTTGACCCTTGACCGATCATGACCAAAAACAATAGGCTCCGAGAAGAACCGATTATACACTCTGTCTATAAGTTTCAGGACGATTGGTGCAAAATTGTGGCCTGTAGAGCGGGGACATACAGACAAACAAACAAACGGAACTGATCAACATACTTGTCGAAATCTCTGATTCCGGCAAGCAATAAACTATAACGCGACAGAAATGGCAAACCGGCCCGCAAAGAGTGCCTGTGGTCACTTATTTTATACGGCGAACGCTATAATTTTTGCAGTCACGGGAAAGCGTGTCTGTCTTTCATACTAAAACGCGTGCATGCATGCGTCATGGCATATGTATTTGTGCATGCGGGTTTTAATTTTTACAAAGTTGCTAAAATTTGTGGGGACCGTGTATGATTAAACAAAAGAGGTCATGGGCAGAAAGGCCATGAAACGCCAATTCATATGGTGTACAGTTTATGTACCTAAAATGTGTAGTGTTGGAGATATGGTTAAACAATGATAGTAGGTACGGGGTTGCAGTGCAGCGCCCCCTAGCGGAAATTTTCCAAAAACTGAACAATTGCTTTCGAGATATTAGTGTATGACGTAACATGTATCAGTTTCAAAAGGATGCCTGCATATCTGTGGCCTATAGGGCATGTCACCGTGAAATCGCGAAATCTCATTCGACGAGAAACGGTGCGAGATTTTGCAAGATTTTTGGTTGGATCACCGAGAACTCACCAAGGGCTACAAGATGCAAAAATGTTGACCTCTCTAGCATAAAAACTGACAGAGTTAGAAGCTGAAAACTGCATATTTTCAAAATTCAAAGGTTTTACCCCAAAAATAGAGAAATCTGGCAATAGCGCACTTTGGCACCTATGCGCAAAAACAAGCCCATGGACCCTAGTTTAAGGTGCTGTGATGGAAATGGCCCAATGTTAAATAGTTCTGGAGGTATAGCACCAAAACAAATTTTCATGTTTTTTCATCTGCAACGCCCCCTGGCGGCCATTTCCAAAATCTGAAAAACCCGTTTGGAGATATTCTTATGTTACATAAAATATCTCAGAATCAGTAAAATTGCTGCAAATTTGAAAAATATCACGAAATTCCATGATTTCTCCCCAAAATTGCGTAACCATGGTAACAGCGAAATGAGGCAATTTTGCAGTGTTGGAAGTGGCCATGCAGTGGCAAATAAAACGGGCTACAGATTAGGTGCCTACGGCTATTTTTGACGAAGGTATGAGGAAAAAAAACCGTTTTTGAGCTTTTTGGTGACCCTGACCTTGACCCTTGACCGATCATGACCAAAAACAATAGGCTCCGAGAAGAACCGATTATACACTCTGTCTATAAGTTTCAGGACGATTGGTGCAAAATTGTGGCCTGTAGAGCGGGGACATACAGACAAACAAACAAACGGAACTGATCAACATACTTGTCGAAATCTCTGATTCCGGCAAGCAATAAACTATAACGCGACAGAAATGGCAAACCGGCCCGCAAAGAGTGCCTGTGGTCACTTATTTTATACGGCGAACGCTATAATTTTTGCAGTCACGGGAAAGCGTGTCTGTCTTTCATACTAAAACGCGTGCATGCATGCGTCATGGCATATGTATTTGTGCATGCGGGTTTTAATTTTTACAAAGTTGCTAAAATTTGTGGGGACCGTGTATGATTAAACAAAAGAGGTCATGGGCAGAAAGGCCATGAAACGCCAATTCATATGGTGTACAGTTTATGTACCTAAAATGTGTAGTGTTGGAGATATGGTTAAACAATGATAGTAGGTACGGGGTTGCAGTGCAGCGCCCCCTAGCGGAAATTTTCCAAAAACTGAACAATTGCTTTCGAGATATTAGTGTATGACGTAACATGTATCAGTTTCAAAAGGATGCCTGCATATCTGTGGCCTATAGGGCATGTCACCGTGAAATCGCGAAATCTCATTCGACGAGAAACGGTGCGAGATTTTGCAAGATTTTTGGTTGGATCACCGAGAACTCACCAAGGGCTACAAGATGCAAAAATTTTGACCTCTCTAGCATAAAAACTGACAGAGTTAGAAGCTGAAAACTGCATATTTTCAAAATTCAAAGGTTTTACCCCAAAAATAGAGAAATCTGGCAATAGCGCACTTTGGCACCTATGCGCAAAAACAAGCCCATGGACCCTAGTTTAAGGTGCTGTGATGGAAATGGCCCAATGTTAAATAGTTCTGGAGGTATAGCACCAAAACAAATTTTCATGTTTTTTCATCTGCAACGCCCCCTGGCGGCCATTTCCAAAATCTGAAAAACCCGTTTGGAGATATTCTTATGTTACATAAAATATCTCAGAATCAGTAAAATTGCTGCAAATTTGAAAAATATCACGAAATTCCATGATTTCTCCCCAAAATTGCGTAACCATGGTAACAGCGAAAAGAGGCAATTTTGCAGTGTTGGAAGTGGCCATGCAGTGGCAAATAAAACGGGCTACAGATTAGGTGCCTACGGCTATTTTTGACGAAGGTATGAGGAAAAAAAACCGTTTTTGAGCTTTTTGGTGACCCTGACCTTGACCCTTGACCGATCATGACCAAAAACAATAGGCTCCGAGAAGAACCGATTATACACTCTGTCTATAAGTTTCAGGACGATTGGTGCAAAATTGTGGCCTGTAGAGCGGGGACATACAGACAAACAAACAAACGGAACTGATCAACATACTTGTCGAAATCTCTGATTCCGGCAAGCAATAAACTATAACGCGACAGAAATGGCAAACCGGCCCGCAAAGAGTGCCTGTGGTCACTTATTTTATACGGCGAACGCTATAATTTTTGCAGTCACGGGAAAGCGTGTCTGTCTTTCATACTAAAACGCGTGCATGCATGCGTGATGGCATATGTATTTGTGCATGCGGATTTTAATTTTTACAAAGTTGCTAAAATTTGTGGGGACCGTGTATGATTAAACAAAAGAGGTCATGGGCAGAAAGGCCATGAAACGCCAATTCATATGGTGTACAGTTTATGTACCTAAAATGTGTAGTGTTGGAGATATGGTTAAACAATGATAGTAGGTACGGGGTTGCAGTGCAGCGCCCCCTAGCGGAAATTTTCCAAAAACTGAACAATTGCTTTCGAGATATTAGTGTATGACGTAACATGTATCAGTTTCAAAAGGATGCCTGCATATCTGTGGCCTATAGGGCATGTCACCGTGAAATCGCGAAATCTCATTCGACGAGAAACGGTGCGAGATTTTGCAAGATTTTTGGTTGGATCACCGAGAACTCACCAAGGGCTACAAGATGCAAAAATTTTGACCTCTCTAGCATAAAAACTGACAGAGTTAGAAGCTGAAAACTGCATATTTTCAAAATTCAAAGGTTTTACCCCAAAAATAGAGAAATCTGGCAATAGCGCACTTTGGCACCTATGCGCAAAAACAAGCCCATGGACCCTAGTTTAAGGTGCTGTGATGGAAATGGCCCAATGTTAAATAGTTCTGGAGGTATAGCACCAAAACAAATTTTCATGTTTTTTCATCTGCAACGCCCCCTGGCGGCCATTTCCAAAATCTGAAAAACCCGTTTGGAGATATTCTTATGTTACATAAAATATCTCAGAATCAGTAAAATTGCTGCAAATTTGAAAAATATCACGAAATTCCATGATTTCTCCCCAAAATTGCGTAACCATGGTAACAGCGAAATGAGGCAATTTTGCAGTGTTGGAAGTGGCCATGCAGTGGCAAATAAAACGGGCTACAGATTAGGTGCCTACGGCTATTTTTGACGAAGGTATGAGGAAAAAAAACCGTTTTTGAGCTTTTTGGTGACCCTGACCTTGACCCTTGACCGATCATGACCAAAAACAATAGGCTCCGAGAAGAACCGATTATACACTCTGTCTATAAGTTTCAGGACGATTGGTGCAAAATTGTGGCCTGTAGAGCGGGGACATACAGACAAACAAACAAACGGAACTGATCAACATACTTGTCGAAATCTCTGATTCCGGCAAGCAATAAACTATAACGCGACAGAAATGGCAAACCGGCCCGCAAAGAGTGCCTGTGGTCACTTATTTTATACGGCGAACGCTATAATTTTTGCAGTCACGGGAAAGCGTGTCTGTCTTTCATACTAAAACGCGTGCATGCATGCGTGATGGCATATGTATTTGTGCATGCGGGTTTTAATTTTTACAAAGTTGCTAAAATTTGTGGGGACCGTGTATGATTAAACAAAAGAGGTCATGGGCAGAAAGGCCATGAAACGCCAATTCATATGGTGTACAGTTTATGTACCTAAAATGTGTAGTGTTGGAGATATGGTTAAACAATGATAGTAGGTACGGGGTTGCAGTGCAGCGCCCCCTAGCGGAAATTTTCCAAAAACTGAACAATTG
This sequence comes from Sipunculus nudus, assembly GCA_026874595.1. Classification (NCBI taxonomy): domain Eukaryota; kingdom Metazoa; phylum Annelida; class Sipuncula; order Golfingiida; family Sipunculidae; genus Sipunculus; species Sipunculus nudus. Next base: position 66,750,702 of record CM049306.1, read on the forward strand.
CTTTCGAGATATTAGTGTATGACGTAACATGTATCAGTTTCAAAAGGATGCCTGCATATCTGTGGCCTATAGGGCATGTCACCGTGAAATCGCGAAATCTCATTCGACGAGAAACGGTGCGAGATTTTGCAAGATTTTTGGTTGGATCACCGAGAACTCACCAAGGGCTACAAGATGCAAAAATTTTGACCTCTCTAGCATAAAAACTGACAGAGTTAGAAGCTGAAAACTGCATATTTTCAAAATTCAAAGGTTTTACCCCAAAAATAGAGAAATCTGGCAATAGCGCACTTTGGCACCTATGCGCAAAAACAAGCCCATGGACCCTAGTTTAAGGTGCTGTGATGGAAATGGCCCAATGTTAAATAGTTCTGGAGGTATAGCACCAAAACAAATTTTCATGTTTTTTCATCTGCAACGCCCCCTGGCGGCCATTTCCAAAATCTGAAAAACCCGTTTGGAGATATTCTTATGTTACATAAAATATCTCAGAATCAGTAAAATTGCTGCAAATTTGAAAAATATCACGAAATTCCATGATTTCTCCCCAAAATTGCGTAACCATGGTAACAGCGAAATGAGGCAATTTTGCAGTGTTGGAAGTGGCCATGCAGTGGCAAATAAAACGGGCTACAGATTAGGTGCCTACGGCTATTTTTGACGAAGGTATGAGGAAAAAAAACCGTTTTTGAGCTTTTTGGTGACCCTGACCTTGACCCTTGACCGATCATGACCAAAAACAATAGGCTCCGAGAAGAACCGATTATACACTCTGTCTATAAGTTTCAGGACGATTGGTGCAAAATTGTGGCCTGTAGAGCGGGGACATACAGACAAACAAACAAACGGAACTGATCAACATACTTGTCGAAATCTCTGATTCCGGCAAGCAATAAACTATAACGCGACAGAAATGGCAAACCGGCCCGCAAAGAGTGCCTGTGGTCACTTATTTTATACGGCGAACGCTATAATTTTTGCAGTCACGGGAAAGCGTGTCTGTCTTTCATACTAAAACGCGTGCATGCATGCGTGATGGCATATGTATTTGTGCATGCGGGTTTTAATTTTTACAAAGTTGCTAAAATTTGTGGGGACCGTGTATGATTAAACAAAAGAGGTCATGGGCAGAAAGGCCATGAAACGCCAATTCATATGGTGTACAGTTTATGTACCTAAAATGTGTAGTGTTGGAGATATGGTTAAACAATGATAGTAGGTACGGGGTTGCAGTGCAGCGCCCCCTAGCGGAAATTTTCCAAAAACTGAACAATTGCTTTCGAGATATTAGTGTATGACGTAACATGTATCAGTTTCAAAAGGATGCCTGCATATCTGTGGCCTATAGGGCATGTCACCGTGAAATCGCGAAATCTCATTCGACGAGAAACGGTGCGAGATTTTGCAAGATTTTTGGTTGGATCACCGAGAACTCACCAAGGGCTACAAGATGCAAAAATTTTGACCTCTCTAGCATAAAAACTGACAGAGTTAGAAGCTGAAAACTGCATATTTTCAAAATTCAAAGGTTTTACCCCAAAAATAGAGAAATCTGGCAATAGCGCACTTTGGCACCTATGCGCAAAAACAAGCCCATGGACCCTAGTTTAAGGTGCTGTGATGGAAATGGCCCAATGTTAAATAGTTCTGGAGGTATAGCACCAAAACAAATTTTCATGTTTTTTCATCTGCAACGCCCCCTGGCGGCCATTTCCAAAATCTGAAAAACCCGTTTGGAGATATTCTTATGTTACATAAAATATCTCAGAATCAGTAAAATTGCTGCAAATTTGAAAAATATCACGAAATTCCATGATTTCTCCCCAAAATTGCGTAACCATGGTAACAGCGAAATGAGGCAATTTTGCAGTGTTGGAAGTGGCCATGCAGTGGCAAATAAAACGGGCTACAGATGAGGTGCCTACGGCTATTTTTGACGAAGGTATGAGGAAAAAAAACCGTTTTTGAGCTTTTTGGTGACCCTGACCTTGACCCTTGACCGATCATGACCAAAAACAATAGGCTCCGAGAAGAACCGATTATACACTCTGTCTATAAGTTTCAGGACGATTGGTGCAAAATTGTGGCCTGTAGAGCGGGGACATACAGACAAACAAACAAACGGAACTGATCAACATACTTGTCGAAATCTCTGATTCCGGCAAGCAATAAACTATAACGCGACAGAAATGGCAAACCGGCCCGCAAAGAGTGCCTGTGGTCACTTATTTTATACGGCGAACGCTATAATTTTTGCAGTCACGGGAAAGCGTGTCTGTCTTTCATACTAAAACGCGTGCATGCATGCGTGATGGCATATGTATTTGTGCATGCGGGTTTTAATTTTTACAAAGTTGCTAAAATTTGTGGGGACCGTGTATGATTAAACAAAAGAGGTCATGGGCAGAAAGGCCATGAAACGCCAATTCATATGGTGTACAGTTTATGTACCTAAAATGTGTAGTGTTGGAGATATGGTTAAACAATGATAGTAGGTACGGGGTTGCAGTGCAGCGCCCCCTAGCGGAAATTTTCCAAAAACTGAACAATTGCTTTCGAGATATTAGTGTATGACGTAACAAAATAGTTCTGGAGGTATAGCACCAAAACAAATTTTCATGTTTTTTCATCTGCAACGCCCCCTGGCGGCCATTTCCAAAATCTGAAAAACCCGTTTGGAGATATTCTTATGTTACATAAAATATCTCAGAATCAGTAAAATTGCTGCAAATTTGAAAAATATCACGAAATTCCATGATTTCTCCCCAAAATTGCGTAACCATGGTAACAGCGAAATGAGGCAATTTTGCAGTGTTGGAAGTGGCCATGCAGTGGCAAATAAAACGGGCTACAGATTAGGTGCCTACGGCTATTTTTGACGAAGGTATGAGGAAAAAAAACCGTTTTTGAGCTTTTTGGTGACCCTGACCTTGACCCTTGACCGATCATGACCAAAAACAATAGGCTCCGAGAAGAACCGATTATACACTCTGTCTATAAGTTTCAGGACGATTGGTGCAAAATTGTGGCCTGTAGAGCGGGGACATACAGACAAACAAACAAACGGAACTGATCAACATACTTGTCGAAATCTCTGATTCCGGCAAGCAATAAACTATAACGCGACAGAAATGGCAAACCGGCCCGCAAAGAGTGCCTGTGGTCACTTATTTTATACGGCGAACGCTATAATTTTTGCAGTCACGGGAAAGCGTGTCTGTCTTTCATACTAAAACGCGTGCATGCATGCGTGATGGCATATGTATTTGTGCATGCGGGTTTTAATTTTTACAAAGTTGCTAAAATTTGTGGGGACCGTGTATGATTAAACAAAAGAGGTCATGGGCAGAAAGGCCATGAAACGCCAATTCATATGGTGTACAGTTTATGTACCTAAAATGTGTAGTTTTGGAGATATGGTTAAACAATGATAGTAGGTACGGGGTTGCAGTGCAGCGCCCCCTAGCGGAAATTTTCCAAAAACTGAACAATTGCTTTCGAGATATTAGTGTATGACGTAACATGTATCAGTTTCAAAAGGATGCCTGCATATCTGTGGCCTATAGGGCATGTCACCGTGAAATCGCGAAATCTCATTCGACGAGAAACGGTGCGAGATTTTGCAAGATTTTTGGTTGGATCACCGAGAACTCACCAAGGGCTACAAGATGCAAAAATTTTGACCTCTCTAGCATAAAAACTGACAGAGTTAGAAGCTGAAAACTGCATATTTTCAAAATTCAAAGGTTTTACCCCAAAAATAGAGAAATCTGGCAATAGCGCACTTTGGCACCTATGCGCAAAAACAAGCCCATGGACCCTAGTTTAAGGTGCTGTGATGGAAATGGCCCAATGTTAAATAGTTCTGGAGGTATAGCACCAAAACAAATTTTCATGTTTTTTCATCTGCAACGCCCCCTGGCGGCCATTTCCAAAATCTGAAAAACCCGTTTGGAGATATTCTTATGTTACATAAAATATCTCAGAATCAGTAAAATTGCTGCAAATTTGAAAAATATCACGAAATTCCATGATTTCTCCCCAAAATTGCGTAACCATGGTAACAGCGAAATGAGGCAATTTTGCAGTGTTGGAAGTGGCCATGCAGTGGCAAATAAAACGGGCTACAGATTAGGTGCCTACGGCTATTTTTGACGAAGGTATGAGGAAAAAAAACCGTTTTTGAGCTTTTTGGTGACCCTGACCTTGACCCTTGACCGATCATGACCAAAAACAATAGGCTCCGAGAAGAACCGATTATACACTCTGTCTATAAGTTTCAGGACGATTGGTGCAAAATTGTGGCCTGTAGAGCGGGGACATACAGACAAACAAACAAACGGAACTGATCAACATACTTGTCGAAATCTCTGATTCCGGCAAGCAATAAACTATAACGCGACAGAAATGGCAAACCGGCCCGCAAAGAGTGCCTGTGGTCACTTATTTTATACGGCGAACGCTATAATTTTTGCAGTCACGGGAAAGCGTGTCTGTCTTTCATACTAAAACGCGTGCATGCATGCGTCATGGCATATGTATTTGTGCATGCGGGTTTTAATTTTTACAAAGTTGCTAAAATTTGTGGGGACCGTGTATGATTAAACAAAAGAGGTCATGGGCAGAAAGGCCATGAAACGCCAATTCATATGGTGTACAGTTTATGTACCTAAAATGTGTAGTGTTGGAGATATGGTTAAACAATGATAGTAGGTACGGGGTTGCAGTGCAGCGCCCCCTAGCGGAAATTTTCCAAAAACTGAACAATTGCTTTCGAGATATTAGTGTATGACGTAACATGTATCAGTTTCAAAAGGATGCCTGCATATCTGTGGCCTATAGGGCATGTCACCGTGAAATCGCGAAATCTCATTCGACGAGAAACGGTGCGAGATTTTGCAAGATTTTTGGTTGGATCACCGAGAACTCACCAAGGGCTACAAGATGCAAAAATTTTGACCTCTCTAGCATAAAAACTGACAGAGTTAGAAGCTGAAAACTGCATATTTTCAAAATTCAAAGGTTTTACCCCAAAAATAGAGAAATCTGGCAATAGCGCACTTTGGCACCTATGCGCAAAAACAAGCCCATGGACCCTAGTTTAAGGTGCTGTGATGGAAATGGCCCAATGTTAAATAGTTCTGGAGGTATAGCAACAAAACAAATTTTCATGTTTTTTCATCTGCAACGCCCCCTGGCGGCCATTTCCAAAATCTGAAAAACCCGTTTGGAGATATTCTTATGTTACATAAAATATCTCAGAATCAGTAAAATTGCTGCAAATTTGAAAAATATCACGAAATTCCATGATTTCTCCCCAAAATTGCGTAACCATGGTAACAGCGAAATGAGGCAATTTTGCAGTGTTGGAAGTGGCCATGCAGTGGCAAATAAAACGGGCTACAGATTAGGTGCCTACGGCTATTTTTGACGAAGGTATGAGGAAAAAAACCGTTTTTGAGCTTTTTGGTGACCCTGACCTTGACCCTTGACCGATCATGACCAAAAACAATAGGCTCCGAGAAGAACCGATTATACACTCTGTCTATAAGTTTCAGGACGATTGGTGCAAAATTGTGGCCTGTAGAGCGGGGACATACAGACAAACAAACAAACGGAACTGATCAACATACTTGTCGAAATCTCTGATTCCGGCAAGCAACAAACATACGCGGGTTATCAACATGCTTGCGAAAATCGAAGATTTCCGGCAAGCAATAAAGTTTGGATTGACTGTGCCTCCAACATGTATGATCATAGACAGGGCCCGGAGAGGCCGTCACGCACCGCTGCACACGCCGGCCGCCCACCGTAAGGACCCTGTCGCCACTTGCGGCAATTGCGCGGGTCTTCGTGGTTTGGCGAAAAACGGCGCGAGATTTGACGAGACTTACAATATGACCCCTGAATGTGACTGCGAGTGTCAGGCGCTACCCAACGCTGAAAACCATGTGTCTGTAGCGTAAAAAACGACAGAATTATAGGCATTTCTTTGAATGGTCTCGTGTTCTCGTTTCACGAGAAACGGTGCGAGATATGACGAGCCTTTCTATTGAATGACTAAGAAGTAAACTAATGCTATCTAACGCCAAAAACCAGAGCGTTCTATCGCAAATATTGACAGAGACAGAAGCAGGAACACTCCGTATTTCAGATTGCCAAGTTTTACCCCAAAATTTGGTAACCATGGTAACGGCAGCACAAGGCTAAATGTACGAAGGAATAAGGCAATGATCCTAATTTTAGATGCGACAAAAAAAAATTGTTCTATGCTTAATATTTTTTTAGATATTGCGGAAAAATGATAAGTTGTAGTGTTTCCAGTACCACGCCCCCTGGTGGCTATTTCCGAAAAATGAAAAAACAAGTTCGAGATAATACAGAACAACAGAAAATATGTCACTTTCAGAACCTTAGCTGTAAAACTGCCACCTGTAAATCGTATTTAATGAAATATCGAAAAGCCTCATTTGACGACAAATGGCACGAGATTTTGCGAGACTTACATTAATTTCGCACAGAGCATATTAAATGCTATGCATTGCAAAAAACTAGACCTCTCTAACTTGAATAATGAGAAATTTGGAGGGAAATTTTCGAATTTTCTGAATTTCCCCCAAAAATACGTTACCATGGTAACCATTGACCGGAAAAATTTGCCAGCACTTGGAAAGCTAACATAGTGAGGAATAAAATGAGCTACAGATTATGCGGCTACGATTATTATTGACAAAGATATGAAGAAAGTAAAAATTTTAGGTTTTTTGGTGACCCTGACCTTGACCTTTGACCGATCATGACCAAAAACAATAGGCTCCGAGGAGAACCAATCTTACACTTGATGCATAAGTTTCAGAGCGATTGCTTAAAAACTGTGGCCTGTAGCGCGTGTACATACAGACAAACAGACAGACAAACAAACAAACAAACATACGCGGGTTATCAACATGCTTGCGAAAATCGAAGATTTCCGGCAAGCAATAAAGTTTGGATTGACTGTGCCTCCAACATGTATGATCATAGACAGGGCCCGGAGAGGCCGTCACGCACCGCTGCACACGCCGGCCGCCCACCGTAAGGACCCTGTCGCCACTTGCGGCAATTGCGCGGGTCTTCGTGGTTTGGCGAAAAACGGCGCGAGATTTGACGAGACTTACAATATGACCCCTGAATGTGACTGCGAGTGTCAGGCGCTACCCAACGCTGAAAACCATGTGTCTGTAGCGTAAAAAACGACAGAATTATAGGCATTTCTTTGAATGGTCTCGTGTTCTCGTTTCACGAGAAACGGTGCGAGATATGACGAGCCTTTCTATTGAATGACTAAGAAGTAAACTAATGCTATCTAACGCCAAAAACCAGAGCGTTCTATCGCAAATATTGACAGAGACAGAAGCAGGAACACTCCGTATTTCAGATTGCCAAGTTTTACCCCAAAATTTGGTAACCATGGTAACGGCAGCACAAGGCTAAATGTACGAAGGAATAAGGCAATGATCCTAATTTTAGATGCGACAAAAAAAAATTGTTCTATGCTTAATATTTTTTTAGATATTGCGGAAAAATGATAAGTTGTAGTGTTTCCAGTACCACGCCCCCTGGTGGCTATTTCCGAAAAATGAAAAAACAAGTTCGAGATAATACAGAACAACAGAAAATAAGTCACTTTCAGAACCTTAGCTGTAAAACTGCCACCTGTAAATCGTATTTAATGAAATATCGAAAAGCCTCATTTGACGACAAATGGCACGAGATTTTGCGAGACTTACATTAATTTCGCACAGAGCATATTAAATGCTATGCATTGCAAAAAACTAGACCTCTCTAACTTGAATAATGAGAAATTTGGAGGGAAATTTTCGAATTTTCTGAATTTCCCCCAAAAATACGTTACCATGGTAACCATTGACCGGAAAAATTTGCCAGCACTTGGAAAGCTAACATAGTGAGGAATAAAATGAGCTACAGATTATGCGGATACGATTATTATTGACAAAGATATGAAGAAAGTAAAAATTTTAGGTTTTTTGGTGACCCTGACCTTGACCTTTGACCGATCATGACCAAAAACAATAGGCTCCGAGGAGAACCAATCTTACACTTAATGCATAAGTTTCAGAGCGATTGCTTAAAAACTGTGGCCTGTAGAGCGTGTACATACAGACAAACAAACAGACAGACAGACAGACAGACAAACAAACAAACAAACAAACAAACATACGCGGGTGATCAACATACTTGCGAAAATCGAAGATTTCCGGCAAGCAATAAAGTATGAACTGTGCCTCCAACATGTATGATCATAGACAGGGCCCGGAGAGGCCGTCACGCACCGCTGCACACGCCGGCCGCCCACCGTAAGGACCCTGTCGCCACTTGCGGCAATTGCGCGGGTCTTCGTGGTTTGGCGAAAAACGGCGCGAGATTTGACGAGACTTACAATATGACCCCTGAATGTGACTGCGAGTGTCAGGCGCTACCCAACGCTGAAAACCATGTGTCTGTAGCGTAAAAAACGACAGAATTATAGGCATTTCTTTGAATGGTCTCGTGTTCTCGTTTCACGAGAAACGGTGCGAGATATGACGAGCCTTTCTATTGAATGACTAAGAAGTAAACTAATGCTATCTAACGCCAAAAACCAGAGCGTTCTATCGCAAATATTGACAGAGACAGAAGCAGGAACACTCCGTATTTCAGATTGCCAAGTTTTACCCCAAAATTTGGTAACCATGGTAACGGCAGCACAAGGCTAAATGTACGAAGGAATAAGGCAATGATCTTAATTTTAGATGCGACAAAAAAAAATTGTTCTATGCTTAATATTTTTTTAGATATTGCGGAAAAATGATAAGTTGTAGTGTTTCCAGTACCACGCCCCCTGGTGGCTATTTCCGAAAAATGAAAAAACAAGTTCGAGATAATACAGAACAACAGAAAATATGTCACTTTCAGAACCTTAGCTGTAAAACTGCCACCTGTAAATCGTATTTAATGAAATATCGAAAAGCCTCATTTGACGACAAATGGCACGAGATTTTGCGAGACTTACATTAATTTCGCACAGAGCATATTAAATGCTATGCATTGCAAAAAACTAGACCTCTCTAACTTGAATAATGAGAAATTTGGAGGGAAATTTTCGAATTTTCTGAATTTCCCCCAAAAATACGTTACCATGGTAACCATTGACCGGAAAAATTTGCCAGCACTTGGAAAGCTAACATAGTGAGGAATAAAATGAGCTACAGATTATGCGGATACGATTATTATTGACAAAGATATGAAGAAAGTAAAAATTTTAGGTTTTTTGGTGACCCTGACCTTGACCTTTGACCGATCATGACCAAAAACAATAGGCTCCGAGGAGAACCAATCTTACACTTAATGCATAAGTTTCAGAGCGATTGCTTAAAAACTGTGGCCTGTAGAGCGTGTACATACAGACAAACAAACAGACAGACAGACAGACAGACAAACAAACAAACAAACAAACAAACATACGCGGGTGATCAACATACTTGCGAAAATCGAAGATTTCCGGCAAGCAATAAAGTATGGACTGTGCCTCCAACATGTATGATCATAGACAGGGCCCGGAGAGGCCGTCACGCACCGCTGCACACGCCGGCCGCCCACCGTAAGGACCCTGTCGCCACTTGCGGCAATTGCGCGGGTCTTCGTGGTTTGGCGAAAAACGGCGCGAGATTTGACGAGACTTACAATATGACCCCTGAATGTGACTGCGAGTGTCAGGCGCTACCCAACGCTGAAAACCATGTGTCTGTAGCGTAAAAAACGACAGAATTATAGGCATTTCTTTGAATGGTCTCGTGTTCTCGTTTCACGAGAAACGGTGCGAGATATGACGAGCCTTTCTATTGAATGACTAAGAAGTAAACTAATGCTATCTAACGCCAGAAACCAGAGCGTTCTATCGCAAATATTGACAGAGACAGAAGCAGGAACACTCCGTATTTCAGATTGCCAAGTTTTACCCCAAAATTTGGTAACCATGGTAACGGCAGCACAAGGCTAAATGTACGAAGGAATAAGGCAATGATCCTAATTTTAGATGCGACAAAAAAAAATTGTTCTATGCTTAATATTTTTTTAGATATTGCGGAAAAATGATAAGTTGTAGTGTTTCCAGTACCACGCCCCCTGGTGGCTATTTCCGAAAAATGAAAAAACAAGTTCGAGATAATACAGAACAACAGAAAATATGTCACTTTCAGAACCTTAGCTGTAAAACTGCCACCTGTAAATCGTATTTAATGAAATATCGAAAAGCCTCATTTGACGACAAATGGCACGAGATTTTGCGAGACTTACATTAATTTCGCACAGAGCATATTAAATGCTATGCATTGCAAAAAACTAGACCTCTCTAACTTGAATAATGAGAAATTTGGAGGGAAATTTTCGAATTTTCTGAATTTCCCCCAAAAATACGTTACCATGGTAACCATTGACCGGAAAAATTTGCCAGCACTTGGAAAGCTAACATAGTGAGGAATAAAATGAGCTACAGATTATGCGGATACGATTATTATTGACAAAGATATGAAGAAAGTAAAAATTTTAGGTTTTTTGGTGACCCTGACCTTGACCTTTGACCGATCATGACCAAAAACAATAGGCTCCGAGGAGAACCAATCTTACACTTAATGCATAAGTTTCAGAGCGATTGCTTAAAAACTGTGGCCTGTAGAGCGTGTACATACAGACAAACAAACAGACAGACAGACAGACAGACAAACAAACAAACAAACAAACAAACATACGCGGGTGATCAACATACTTGCGAAAATCGAAGATTTCCGGCAAGCAACAAACAGACATCCGCGACTGACCAACCTGCTTGCAGAAATCGAAGATTTCCGGCAAGCAATAAACAGATATTTGCGACTGGCCAACCTGCCTGCAGAAATGGAAGATTTCCGGCGAGCAATTAAAAAAAAAAACCGTTCGGGTCCTTTCCTGAAGGACTCACCGACCGAAACTTTGGACAGCAATCACCTGCATGCGCACAGATGTGCAGGCACGCGTTTTAGGTCTGACCAGGTCTGACCAGGTCTGAGGGCACACTGGAATGGTGACATTCCTATGGCCCTGAGAAAATGGTCAGCCCGTCCGGTATATTTATTCCCAAGTTTTTACCAGGAAATGGCCGTGGTCCCCGCTACGCCAATTAATTCATCCCGTCGGCTGCGGGCCTGAATTGGCATTTGGCCCGATGGACCTACACAAAACGAGCAAACTGCGCTGATTGTCGCTCATACCTACACGAGTCTTTGTCTTACTAAAACGCGTGTCATCGTGCATTCCTGCATGACTCTGTGCATTCAGGTTTCCCTCCGTTTATATGGACATACTGACAAAGTGACACAAGACCGAGACCAGATGACTTAACCAGGTTATGGAGAAGACTCAGACGAAGAACATAAGCTATGGTTTATGTAATTGAGTCTTTGGGTTTTAGAGATATGGCCAATATGATGATATGTGTGTGAGGGTCATGTGCAGCGCCCCCTAGCGGCCAATTCTGGAAAATGGAAAATCCGTTTCGAGATATTAGTGTAAGACATAAGATGTAATAGTTTTAAAAAGATTCTTTCAAAACTGTGGCCTGTAGAATGCTATATGTGAGACGCAAGAACCGGCAAGCAAGCGGATTTGAGGACAACTGAGAAACAGACACACAGACAAAGTGACACAAGATTGAGACCAGATGACTAAACGAGTTCATGAAGAAGACTTAGAGGAAAAAAAATAAACTATAGTTTTTGTAATTGAGGCTTATAATTTTGGAGATATTGCCAAAACATGATATGTTGGAGAGGTTTGCACCCAGCGCCCCCTAGCGGGCGAATTAAAAAAATGAAAAATTGATTTCGAGATAATAGTGTAGGATTTTCAATATGTCAGTTTCAAAAAGATTCCTGCAAAACTGTGGCCTTCAGGGCAAGATTACTGAAATCTCGAAATATCTCGTTTGACGAGATATTGTACGAGATATCGCGAGAATTTTAATAAAATCTTGCAGTACTTGTTAAATGCTACCTGATGCAAAAAACTAGACCTCTCTAGCTTTAAAACTGACAAAGTTAGAAAAATAAGACCCCTTATTTCAGAATATCATGACTTTTTCCCAAAAATTCGTAACCATGGTTACGGCAAATTTGAGTCAGCTACACACCAGATGACTGGCCTTGGAATGACGTTTAAAATGAGCTATGTTTGAAGAAGATACGACTAATAGTGACAAAGATATGAAGAAAAAACCGTTTTGAGAACTTTTGATGACCTTGACCTTGACCTTTGACCTGTACTGCCCAAAAACAATAGGCCCCGAGGACTTTTGCTTGTCTACCAGCTGTATAAGTTATAAGGCAATTGCCTTAAAATTATGGCCTGTAGAGAGTACACAGACAGACAGACAGACAGACAAACAAACAAACAAACAGACAAACAGACATCCGCGACTGACCAACCTGCTTGCAGAAATCGAAGATTTCCGGCAAGCAATAAACAGATATTTGCGACTGGCCAACCTGCCTGCAGAAATGGAAGATTTCCGGCGAGCAATTAAAAAAAAAAACCGTTCGGGTCCTTTCCTGAAGGACTCACCGACCGAAACTTTGGACAGCAATCACCTGCATGCGCACAGATGTGCAGGCACGCGTTTTAGGTCTGACCAGGTCTGACCAGGTCTGAGGGCACACTGGAATGGTGACATTCCTATGGCCCTGAGAAAATGGTCAGCCCGTCCGGTATATTTATTCCCAAGTTTTTACCAGGAAATGGCCGTGGTCCCCGCTACGCCAATTAATTCATCCCGTCGGCTGCGGGCCTGAATTGGCATTTGGCCCGATGGACCCTACACAAAACGAGCAAACTGCGCTGATTGTCGCTCATACCTACACGAGTCTTTGTCTTACTAAAACGCGTGTCATCGTGCATTCCTGCATGACTCTGTGCATTCAGGTTTCCCTCCGTTTATATGGACATACTGACAAAGTGACACAAGACCGAGACCAGATGACTTAACCAGGTTATGGAGAAGACTCAGACGAAGAACATAAGCTATGGTTTATGTAATTGAGTCTTTGGGTTTTAGAGATATGGCCAATATGATGATATGTGTGTGAGGGTCATGTGCAGCGCCCCCTAGCGGCCAATTCTGGAAAATGGAAAATCCGTTTCGAGATATTAGTGTAAGACATAAGATGTAATAGTTTTAAAAAGATTCTTTCAAAACTGTGGCCTGTAGAATGCTATATGTGAGACGCAAGAACCGGCAAGCAAGCGGATTTGAGGACAACTGAGAAACAGACACACAGACAAAGTGACACAAGATTGAGACCAGATGACTAAACGAGTTCATGAAGAAGACTTAGAGGAAAAAAAATAAACTATAGTTTTTGTAATTGAGGCTTATAATTTTGGAGATATTGCCAAAACATGATATGTTGGAGAGGTTTGCACCCAGCGCCCCCTAGCGGGCGAATTAAAAAAATGAAAAATTGATTTCGAGATAATAGTGTAGGATTTTCAATATGTCAGTTTCAAAAAGATTCCTGCAAAACTGTGGCCTTCAGGGCAAGATTACTGAAATCTCGAAATATCTCGTTTGACGAGATATTGTACGAGATATCGCGAGAATTTTAATAAAATCTTGCAGTACTTGTTAAATGCTACCTGATGCAAAAAACTAGACCTCTCTAGCTTTAAAACTGACAAAGTTAGAAAAATAAGACCCCTTATTTCAGAATATCATGACTTTTTCCCAAAAATTCGTAACCATGGTTACGGCAAATTTGAGTCAGCTACACACCAGATGACTGGCCTTGGAATGACGTTTAAAATGAGCTATGTTTGAAGAAGATACGACTAATAGTGACAAAGATATGAAGAAAAAACCGTTTTGAGAACTTTTGATGACCTTGACCTTGACCTTTGACCTGTACTGCCCAAAAACAATAGGCCCCGAGGACTTTTGCTTGTCTACCAGCTGTATAAGTTATAAGGCAATTGCCTTAAAATTATGGCCTGTAGAGAGTACACAGACAGACAGACAGACAAACAAACAAACAAACAGACAAACAGACATCCGCGACTGACCAACCTGCTTGCAGAAATCGAAGATTTCCGGCAAGCAATAAACAGATATTTGCGACTGGCCAACCTGCCTGCAGAAATGGAAGATTTCCGGCGAGCAATTAAAAAAAAAAACCGTTCGGGTCCTTTCCTGAAGGACTCACCGACCGAAACTTTGGACAGCAATCACCTGCATGCGCACAGATGTGCAGGCACGCGTTTTAGGTCTGACCAGGTCTGACCAGGTCTGAGGGCACACTGGAATGGTGACATTCCTATGGCCCTGAGAAAATGGTCAGCCCGTCCGGTATATTTATTCCCAAGTTTTTACCAGGAAATGGCCGTGGTCCCCGCTACGCCAATTAATTCATCCCGTCGGCTGCGGGCCTGAATTGGCATTTGGCCCGATGGACCCTACACAAAACGAGCAAACTGCGCTGATTGTCGCTCATACCTACACGAGTCTTTGTCTTACTAAAACGCGTGTCATCGTGCATTCCTGCATGACTCTGTGCATTCAGGTTTCCCTCCGTTTATATGGACATACTGACAAAGTGACACAAGACCGAGACCAGATGACTTAACCAGGTTATGGAGAAGACTCAGACGAAGAACATAAGCTATGGTTTATGTAATTGAGTCTTTGGGTTTTAGAGATATGGCCAATATGATGATATGTGTGTGAGGGTCATGTGCAGCGCCCCCTAGCGGCCAATTCTGGAAAATGGAAAATCCGTTTCGAGATATTAGTGTAAGACATAAGATGTAATAGTTTTAAAAAGATTCTTTCAAAACTGTGGCCTGTAGAATGCTATATGTGAGACGCAAGAACCGGCAAGCAAGCGGATTTGAGGACAACTGAGAAACAGACACACAGACAAAGTGACACAAGATTGAGACCAGATGACTAAACGAGTTCATGAAGAAGACTTAGAGGAAAAAAAATAAACTATAGTTTTTGTAATTGAGGCTTATAATTTTGGAGATATTGCCAAAACATGATATGTTGGAGAGGTTTGCACCCAGCGCCCCCTAGCGGGCGAATTAAAAAAATGAAAAATTGATTTCGAGATAATAGTGTAGGATTTTCAATATGTCAGTTTCAAAAAGATTCCTGCAAAACTGTGGCCTTCAGGGCAAGATTACTGAAATCTCGAAATATCTCGTTTGACGAGATATTGTACGAGATATCGCGAGAATTTTAATAAAATCTTGCAGTACTTGTTAAATGCTACCTGATGCAAAAAACTAGACCTCTCTAGCTTTAAAACTGACAAAGTTAGAAAAATAAGACCCCTTATTTCAGAATATCATGACTTTTTCCCAAAAATTCGTAACCATGGTTACGGCAAATTTGAGTCAGCTACACACCAGATGACTGGCCTTGGAATGACGTTTAAAATGAGCTATGTTTGAAGAAGATACGACTAATAGTGACAAAGATATGAAGAAAAAACCGTTTTGAGAACTTTTGATGACCTTGACCTTGACCTTTGACCTGTACTGCCCAAAAACAATAGGCCCCGAGGACTTTTGCTTGTCTACCAGCTGTATAAGTTATAAGGCAATTGCCTTAAAATTATGGCCTGTAGAGAGTACACAGACAGACAGACAGACAGACAAACAAACAAACAAACAGACAAACAGACATCCGCGACTGACCAACCTGCTTGCAGAAATCGAAGATTTCCGGCAAGCAATAAACAGATATTTGCGACTGGCCAACCTGCCTGCAGAAATGGAAGATTTCCGGCGAGCAATTAAAAAAAAAAACCGTTCGGGTCCTTTCCTGAAGGACTCACCGACCGAAACTTTGGACAGCAATCACCTGCATGCGCACAGATGTGCAGGCACGCGTTTTAGGTCTGACCAGGTCTGACCAGGTCTGAGGGCACACTGGAATGGTGACATTCCTATGGCCCTGAGAAAATGGTCAGCCCGTCCGGTATATTTATTCCCAAGTTTTTACCAGGAAATGGCCGTGGTCCCCGCTACGCCAATTAATTCATCCCGTCGGCTGCGGGCCTGAATTGGCATTTGGCCCGATGGACCCTACACAAAACGAGCAAACTGCGCTGATTGTCGCTCATACCTACACGAGTCTTTGTCTTACTAAAACGCGTGTCATCGTGCATTCCTGCATGACTCTGTGCATTCAGGTTTCCCTCCGTTTATATGGACATACTGACAAAGTGACACAAGACCGAGACCAGATGACTTAACCAGGTTATGGAGAAGACTCAGACGAAGAACATAAGCTATGGTTTATGTAATTGAGTCTTTGGGTTTTAGAGATATGGCCAATATGATGATATGTGTGTGAGGGTCATGTGCAGCGCCCCCTAGCGGCCAATTCTGGAAAATGGAAAATCCGTTTCGAGATATTAGTGTAAGACATAAGATGTAATAGTTTTAAAAAGATTCTTTCAAAACTGTGGCCTGTAGAATGCTATATGTGAGACGCAAGAACCGGCAAGCAAGCGGATTTGAGGACAACTGAGAAACAGACACACAGACAAAGTGACACAAGATTGAGACCAGATGACTAAACGAGTTCATGAAGAAGACTTAGAGGAAAAAAAATAAACTATAGTTTTTGTAATTGAGGCTTATAATTTTGGAGATATTGCCAAAACATGATATGTTGGAGAGGTTTGCACCCAGCGCCCCCTAGCGGGCGAATTAAAAAAATGAAAAATTGATTTCGAGATAATAGTGTAGGATTTTCAATATGTCAGTTTCAAAAAGATTCCTGCAAAACTGTGGCCTTCAGGGCAAGATTACTGAAATCTCGAAATATCTCGTTTGACGAGATATTGTACGAGATATCGCGAGAATTTTAATAAAATCTTGCAGTACTTGTTAAATGCTACCTGATGCAAAAAACTAGACCTCTCTAGCTTTAAAACTGACAAAGTTAGAAAAATAAGACCCCTTATTTCAGAATATCATGACTTTTTCCCAAAAATTCGTAACCATGGTTACGGCAAATTTGAGTCAGCTACACACCAGATGACTGGCCTTGGAATGACGTTTAAAATGAGCTATGTTTGAAGAAGATACGACTAATAGTGACAAAGATATGAAGAAAAAACCGTTTTGAGAACTTTTGATGACCTTGACCTTGACCTTTGACCTGTACTGCCCAAAAACAATAGGCCCCGAGGACTTTTGCTTGTCTACCAGCTGTATAAGTTATAAGGCAATTGCCTTAAAATTATGGCCTGTAGAGAGTACACAGACAGACAGACAGACAAACAAACAAACAAACAGACAAACAGACATCCGCGACTGACCAACCTGCTTGCAGAAATCGAAGATTTCCGGCAAGCAATAAACAGATATTTGCGACTGGCCAACCTGCCTGCAGAAATGGAAGATTTCCGGCGAGCAATTAAAAAAAAAAACCGTTCGGGTCCTTTCCTGAAGGACTCACCGACCGAAACTTTGGACAGCAATCACCTGCATGCGCACAGATGTGCAGGCACGCGTTTTAGGTCTGACCAGGTCTGACCAGGTCTGAGGGCACACTGGAATGGTGACATTCCTATGGCCCTGAGAAAATGGTCAGCCCGTCCGGTATATTTATTCCCAAGTTTTTACCAGGAAATGGCCGTGGTCCCCGCTACGCCAATTAATTCATCCCGTCGGCTGCGGGCCTGAATTGGCATTTGGCCCGATGGACCCTACACAAAACGAGCAAACTGCGCTGATTGTCGCTCATACCTACACGAGTCTTTGTCTTACTAAAACGCGTGTCATCGTGCATTCCTGCATGACTCTGTGCATTCAGGTTTCCCTCCGTTTATATGGACATACTGACAAAGTGACACAAGACCGAGACCAGATGACTTAACCAGGTTATGGAGAAGACTCAGACGAAGAACATAAGCTATGGTTTATGTAATTGAGTCTTTGGGTTTTAGAGATATGGCCAATATGATGATATGTGTGTGAGGGTCATGTGCAGCGCCCCCTAGCGGCCAATTCTGGAAAATGGAAAATCCGTTTCGAGATATTAGTGTAAGACATAAGATGTAATAGTTTTAAAAAGATTCTTTCAAAACTGTGGCCTGTAGAATGCTATATGTGAGACGCAAGAACCGGCAAGCAAGCGGATTTGAGGACAACTGAGAAACAGACACACAGACAAAGTGACACAAGATTGAGACCAGATGACTAAACGAGTTCATGAAGAAGACTTAGAGGAAAAAAAATAAACTATAGTTTTTGTAATTGAGGCTTATAATTTTGGAGATATTGCCAAAACATGATATGTTGGAGAGGTTTGCACCCAGCGCCCCCTAGCGGGCGAATTAAAAAAATGAAAAATTGATTTCGAGATAATAGTGTAGGATTTTCAATATGTCAGTTTCAAAAAGATTCCTGCAAAACTGTGGCCTTCAGGGCAAGATTACTGAAATCTCGAAATATCTCGTTTGACGAGATATTGTACGAGATATCGCGAGAATTTTAATAAAATCTTGCAGTACTTGTTAAATGCTACCTGATGCAAAAAACTAGACCTCTCTAGCTTTAAAACTGACAAAGTTAGAAAAATAAGACCCCTTATTTCAGAATATCATGACTTTTTCCCAAAAATTCGTAACCATGGTTACGGCAAATTTGAGTCAGCTACACACCAGATGACTGGCCTTGGAATGACGTTTAAAATGAGCTATGTTTGAAGAAGATACGACTAATAGTGACAAAGATATGAAGAAAAAACCGTTTTGAGAACTTTTGATGACCTTGACCTTGACCTTTGACCTGTACTGCCCAAAAACAATAGGCCCCGAGGACTTTTGCTTGTCTACCAGCTGTATAAGTTATAAGGCAATTGCCTTAAAATTATGGCCTGTAGAGAGTACACAGACAGACAGACAGACAAACAAACAAACAAACAGACAAACAGACATCCGCGACTGACCAACCTGCTTGCAGAAATCGAAGATTTCCGGCAAGCAATAAACAGATATTTGCGACTGGCCAACCTGCCTGCAGAAATGGAAGATTTCCGGCGAGCAATTAAAAAAAAAAACCGTTCGGGTCCTTTCCTGAAGGACTCACCGACCGAAACTTTGGACAGCAATCACCTGCATGCGCACAGATGTGCAGGCACGCGTTTTAGGTCTGACCAGGTCTGACCAGGTCTGAGGGCACACTGGAATGGTGACATTCCTATGGCCCTGAGAAAATGGTCAGCCCGTCCGGTATATTTATTCCCAAGTTTTTACCAGGAAATGGCCGTGGTCCCCGCTACGCCAATTAATTCATCCCGTCGGCTGCGGGCCTGAATTGGCATTTGGCCCGATGGACCCTACACAAAACGAGCAAACTGCGCTGATTGTCGCTCATACCTACACGAGTCTTTGTCTTACTAAAACGCGTGTCATCGTGCATTCCTGCATGACTCTGTGCATTCAGGTTTCCCTCCGTTTATATGGACATACTGACAAAGTGACACAAGACCGAGACCAGATGACTTAACCAGGTTATGGAGAAGACTCAGACGAAGAACATAAGCTATGGTTTATGTAATTGAGTCTTTGGGTTTTAGAGATATGGCCAATATGATGATATGTGTGTGAGGGTCATGTGCAGCGCCCCCTAGCGGCCAATTCTGGAAAATGGAAAATCCGTTTCGAGATATTAGTGTAAGACATAAGATGTAATAGTTTTAAAAAGATTCTTTCAAAACTGTGGCCTGTAGAATGCTATATGTGAGACGCAAGAACCGGCAAGCAAGCGGATTTGAGGACAACTGAGAAACAGACACACAGACAAAGTGACACAAGATTGAGACCAGATGACTAAACGAGTTCATGAAGAAGACTTAGAGGAAAAAAAATAAACTATAGTTTTTGTAATTGAGGCTTATAATTTTGGAGATATTGCCAAAACATGATATGTTGGAGAGGTTTGCACCCAGCGCCCCCTAGCGGGCGAATTAAAAAAATGAAAAATTGATTTCGAGATAATAGTGTAGGATTTTCAATATGTCAGTTTCAAAAAGATTCCTGCAAAACTGTGGCCTTCAGGGCAAGATTACTGAAATCTCGAAATATCTCGTTTGACGAGATATTGTACGAGATATCGCGAGAATTTTAATAAAATCTTGCAGTACTTGTTAAATGCTACCTGATGCAAAAAACTAGACCTCTCTAGCTTTAAAACTGACAAAGTTAGAAAAATAAGACCCCTTATTTCAGAATATCATGACTTTTTCCCAAAAATTCGTAACCATGGTTACGGCAAATTTGAGTCAGCTACACACCAGATGACTGGCCTTGGAATGACGTTTAAAATGAGCTATGTTTGAAGAAGATACGACTAATAGTGACAAAGATATGAAGAAAAAACCGTTTTGAGAACTTTTGATGACCTTGACCTTGACCTTTGACCTGTACTGCCCAAAAACAATAGGCCCCGAGGACTTTTGCTTGTCTACCAGCTGTATAAGTTATAAGGCAATTGCCTTAAAATTATGGCCTGTAGAGAGTACACAGACAGACAGACAGACAGACAAACAAACAAACAAACAGACAAACAGACATCCGCGACTGACCAACCTGCTTGCAGAAATCGAAGATTTCCGGCAAGCAATAAACAGATATTTGCGACTGGCCAACCTGCCTGCAGAAATGGAAGATTTCCGGCGAGCAATTAAAAAAAAAAACCGTTCGGGTCCTTTCCTGAAGGACTCACCGACCGAAACTTTGGACAGCAATCACCTGCATGCGCACAGATGTGCAGGCACGCGTTTTAGGTCTGACCAGGTCTGACCAGGTCTGAGGGCACACTGGAATGGTGACATTCCTATGGCCCTGAGAAAATGGTCAGCCCGTCCGGTATATTTATTCCCAAGTTTTTACCAGGAAATGGCCGTGGTCCCCGCTACGCCAATTAATTCATCCCGTCGGCTGCGGGCCTGAATTGGCATTTGGCCCGATGGACCCTACACAAAACGAGCAAACTGCGCTGATTGTCGCTCATACCTACACGAGTCTTTGTCTTACTAAAACGCGTGTCATCGTGCATTCCTGCATGACTCTGTGCATTCAGGTTTCCCTCCGTTTATATGGACATACTGACAAAGTGACACAAGACCGAGACCAGATGACTTAACCAGGTTATGGAGAAGACTCAGACGAAGAACATAAGCTATGGTTTATGTAATTGAGTCTTTGGGTTTTAGAGATATGGCCAATATGATGATATGTGTGTGAGGGTCATGTGCAGCGCCCCCTAGCGGCCAATTCTGGAAAATGGAAAATCCGTTTCGAGATATTAGTGTAAGACATAAGATGTAATAGTTTTAAAAAGATTCTTTCAAAACTGTGGCCTGTAGAATGCTATATGTGAGACGCAAGAACCGGCAAGCAAGCGGATTTGAGGACAACTGAGAAACAGACACACAGACAAAGTGACACAAGATTGAGACCAGATGACTAAACGAGTTCATGAAGAAGACTTAGAGGAAAAAAAATAAACTATAGTTTTTGTAATTGAGGCTTATAATTTTGGAGATATTGCCAAAACATGATATGTTGGAGAGGTTTGCACCCAGCGCCCCCTAGCGGGCGAATTAAAAAAATGAAAAATTGATTTCGAGATAATAGTGTAGGATTTTCAATATGTCAGTTTCAAAAAGATTCCTGCAAAACTGTGGCCTTCAGGGCAAGATTACTGAAATCTCGAAATATCTCGTTTGACGAGATATTGTACGAGATATCGCGAGAATTTTAATAAAATCTTGCAGTACTTGTTAAATGCTACCTGATGCAAAAAACTAGACCTCTCTAGCTTTAAAACTGACAAAGTTAGAAAAATAAGACCCCTTATTTCAGAATATCATGACTTTTTCCCAAAAATTCGTAACCATGGTTACGGCAAATTTGAGTCAGCTACACACCAGATGACTGGCCTTGGAATGACGTTTAAAATGAGCTATGTTTGAAGAAGATACGACTAATAGTGACAAAGATATGAAGAAAAAACCGTTTTGAGAACTTTTGATGACCTTGACCTTGACCTTTGACCTGTACTGCCCAAAAACAATAGGCCCCGAGGACTTTTGCTTGTCTACCAGCTGTATAAGTTATAAGGCAATTGCCTTAAAATTATGGCCTGTAGAGAGTACACAGACAGACAGACAGACAGACAAACAAACAAACAAACAGACAAACAGACATCCGCGACTGACCAACCTGCTTGCAGAAATCGAAGATTTCCGGCAAGCAATAAACAGATATTTGCGACTGGCCAACCTGCCTGCAGAAATGGAAGATTTCCGGCGAGCAATTAAAAAAAAAAACCGTTCGGGTCCTTTCCTGAAGGACTCACCGACCGAAACTTTGGACAGCAATCACCTGCATGCGCACAGATGTGCAGGCACGCGTTTTAGGTCTGACCAGGTCTGACCAGGTCTGAGGGCACACTGGAATGGTGACATTCCTATGGCCCTGAGAAAATGGTCAGCCCGTCCGGTATATTTATTCCCAAGTTTTTACCAGGAAATGGCCGTGGTCCCCGCTACGCCAATTAATTCATCCCGTCGGCTGCGGGCCTGAATTGGCATTTGGCCCGATGGACCCTACACAAAACGAGCAAACTGCGCTGATTGTCGCTCATACCTACACGAGTCTTTGTCTTACTAAAACGCGTGTCATCGTGCATTCCTGCATGACTCTGTGCATTCAGGTTTCCCTCCGTTTATATGGACATACTGACAAAGTGACACAAGACCGAGACCAGATGACTTAACCAGGTTATGGAGAAGACTCAGACGAAGAACATAAGCTATGGTTTATGTAATTGAGTCTTTGGGTTTTAGAGATATGGCCAATATGATGATATGTGTGTGAGGGTCATGTGCAGCGCCCCCTAGCGGCCAATTCTGGAAAATGGAAAATCCGTTTCGAGATATTAGTGTAAGACATAAGATGTAATAGTTTTAAAAAGATTCTTTCAAAACTGTGGCCTGTAGAATGCTATATGTGAGACGCAAGAACCGGCAAGCAAGCGGATTTGAGGACAACTGAGAAACAGACACACAGACAAAGTGACACAAGATTGAGACCAGATGACTAAACGAGTTCATGAAGAAGACTTAGAGGAAAAAAAATAAACTATAGTTTTTGTAATTGAGGCTTATAATTTTGGAGATATTGCCAAAACATGATATGTTGGAGAGGTTTGCACCCAGCGCCCCCTAGCGGGCGAATTAAAAAAATGAAAAATTGATTTCGAGATAATAGTGTAGGATTTTCAATATGTCAGTTTCAAAAAGATTCCTGCAAAACTGTGGCCTTCAGGGCAAGATTACTGAAATCTCGAAATATCTCGTTTGACGAGATATTGTACGAGATATCGCGAGAATTTTAATAAAATCTTGCAGTACTTGTTAAATGCTACCTGATGCAAAAAACTAGACCTCTCTAGCTTTAAAACTGACAAAGTTAGAAAAATAAGACCCCTTATTTCAGAATATCATGACTTTTTCCCAAAAATTCGTAACCATGGTTACGGCAAATTTGAGTCAGCTACACACCAGATGACTGGCCTTGGAATGACGTTTAAAATGAGCTATGTTTGAAGAAGATACGACTAATAGTGACAAAGATATGAAGAAAAAACCGTTTTGAGAACTTTTGATGACCTTGACCTTGACCTTTGACCTGTACTGCCCAAAAACAATAGGCCCCGAGGACTTTTGCTTGTCTACCAGCTGTATAAGTTATAAGGCAATTGCCTTAAAATTATGGCCTGTAGAGAGTACACAGACAGACAGACAGACAAACAAACAAACAAACAGACAAACAGACATCCGCGACTGACCAACCTGCTTGCAGAAATCGAAGATTTCCGGCAAGCAATAAACAGATATTTGCGACTGGCCAACCTGCCTGCAGAAATGGAAGATTTCCGGCGAGCAATTAAAAAAAAAAACCGTTCGGGTCCTTTCCTGAAGGACTCACCGACCGAAACTTTGGACAGCAATCACCTGCATGCGCACAGATGTGCAGGCACGCGTTTTAGGTCTGACCAGGTCTGACCAGGTCTGAGGGCACACTGGAATGGTGACATTCCTATGGCCCTGAGAAAATGGTCAGCCCGTCCGGTATATTTATTCCCAAGTTTTTACCAGGAAATGGCCGTGGTCCCCGCTACGCCAATTAATTCATCCCGTCGGCTGCGGGCCTGAATTGGCATTTGGCCCGATGGACCCTACACAAAACGAGCAAACTGCGCTGATTGTCGCTCATACCTACACGAGTCTTTGTCTTACTAAAACGCGTGTCATCGTGCATTCCTGCATGACTCTGTGCATTCAGGTTTCCCTCCGTTTATATGGACATACTGACAAAGTGACACAAGACCGAGACCAGATGACTTAACCAGGTTATGGAGAAGACTCAGACGAAGAACATAAGCTATGGTTTATGTAATTGAGTCTTTGGGTTTTAGAGATATGGCCAATATGATGATATGTGTGAGGGTCATGTGCAGCGCCCCCTAGCGGCCAATTCTGGAAAATGGAAAATCCGTTTCGAGATATTAGTGTAAGACATAAGATGTAATAGTTTTAAAAAGATTCTTTCAAAACTGTGGCCTGTAGAATGCTATATGTGAGACGCAAGAACCGGCAAGCAAGCGGATTTGAGGACAACTGAGAAACAGACACACAGACAAAGTGACACAAGATTGAGACCAGATGACTAAACGAGTTCATGAAGAAGACTTAGAGGAAAAAAAATAAACTATAGTTTTTGTAATTGAGGCTTATAATTTTGGAGATATTGCCAAAACATGATATGTTGGAGAGGTTTGCACCCAGCGCCCCCTAGCGGGCGAATTAAAAAAATGAAAAATTGATTTCGAGATAATAGTGTAGGATTTTCAATATGTCAGTTTCAAAAAGATTCCTGCAAAACTGTGGCCTTCAGGGCAAGATTACTGAAATCTCGAAATATCTCGTTTGACGAGATATTGTACGAGATATCGCGAGAATTTTAATAAAATCTTGCAGTACTTGTTAAATGCTACCTGATGCAAAAAACTAGACCTCTCTAGCTTTAAAACTGACAAAGTTAGAAAAATAAGACCCCTTATTTCAGAATATCATGACTTTTTCCCAAAAATTCGTAACCATGGTTACGGCAAATTTGAGTCAGCTACACACCAGATGACTGGCCTTGGAATGACGTTTAAAATGAGCTATGTTTGAAGAAGATACGACTAATAGTGACAAAGATATGAAGAAAAAACCGTTTTGAGAACTTTTGATGACCTTGACCTTGACCTTTGACCTGTACTGCCCAAAAACAATAGGCCCCGAGGACTTTTGCTTGTCTACCAGCTGTATAAGTTATAAGGCAATTGCCTTAAAATTATGGCCTGTAGAGAGTACACAGACAGACAGACAGACAGACAAACAAACAAACAAACAGACAAACAGACATCCGCGACTGACCAACCTGCTTGCAGAAATCGAAGATTTCCGGCAAGCAATAAACAGATATTTGCGACTGGCCAACCTGCCTGCAGAAATGGAAGATTTCCGGCGAGCAATTAAAAAAAAAAACCGTTCGGGTCCTTTCCTGAAGGACTCACCGACCGAAACTTTGGACAGCAATCACCTGCATGCGCACAGATGTGCAGGCACGCGTTTTAGGTCTGACCAGGTCTGACCAGGTCTGAGGGCACACTGGAATGGTGACATTCCTATGGCCCTGAGAAAATGGTCAGCCCGTCCGGTATATTTATTCCCAAGTTTTTACCAGGAAATGGCCGTGGTCCCCGCTACGCCAATTAATTCATCCCGTCGGCTGCGGGCCTGAATTGGCATTTGGCCCGATGGACCCTACACAAAACGAGCAAACTGCGCTGATTGTCGCTCATACCTACACGAGTCTTTGTCTTACTAAAACGCGTGTCATCGTGCATTCCTGCATGACTCTGTGCATTCAGGTTTCCCTCCGTTTATATGGACATACTGACAAAGTGACACAAGACCGAGACCAGATGACTTAACCAGGTTATGGAGAAGACTCAGACGAAGAACATAAGCTATGGTTTATGTAATTGAGTCTTTGGGTTTTAGAGATATGGCCAATATGATGATATGTGTGTGAGGGTCATGTGCAGCGCCCCCTAGCGGCCAATTCTGGAAAATGGAAAATCCGTTTCGAGATATTAGTGTAAGACATAAGATGTAATAGTTTTAAAAAGATTCTTTCAAAACTGTGGCCTGTAGAATGCTATATGTGAGACGCAAGAACCGGCAAGCAAGCGGATTTGAGGACAACTGAGAAACAGACACACAGACAAAGTGACACAAGATTGAGACCAGATGACTAAACGAGTTCATGAAGAAGACTTAGAGGAAAAAAAATAAACTATAGTTTTTGTAATTGAGGCTTATAATTTTGGAGATATTGCCAAAACATGATATGTTGGAGAGGTTTGCACCCAGCGCCCCCTAGCGGGCGAATTAAAAAAATGAAAAATTGATTTCGAGATAATAGTGTAGGATTTTCAATATGTCAGTTTCAAAAAGATTCCTGCAAAACTGTGGCCTTCAGGGCAAGATTACTGAAATCTCGAAATATCTCGTTTGACGAGATATTGTACGAGATATCGCGAGAATTTTAATAAAATCTTGCAGTACTTGTTAAATGCTACCTGATGCAAAAAACTAGACCTCTCTAGCTTTAAAACTGACAAAGTTAGAAAAATAAGACCCCTTATTTCAGAATATCATGACTTTTTCCCAAAAATTCGTAACCATGGTTACGGCAAATTTGAGTCAGCTACACACCAGATGACTGGCCTTGGAATGACGTTTAAAATGAGCTATGTTTGAAGAAGATACGACTAATAGTGACAAAGATATGAAGAAAAAACCGTTTTGAGAACTTTTGATGACCTTGACCTTGACCTTTGACCTGTACTGCCCAAAAACAATAGGCCCCGAGGACTTTTGCTTGTCTACCAGCTGTATAAGTTATAAGGCAATTGCCTTAAAATTATGGCCTGTAGAGAGTACACAGACAGACAGACAGACAGACAAACAAACAAACAAACAGACAAACAGACATCCGCGACTGACCAACCTGCTTGCAGAAATCGAAGATTTCCGGCAAGCAATAAACAGATATTTGCGACTGGCCAACCTGCCTGCAGAAATGGAAGATTTCCGGCGAGCAATTAAAAAAAAAAACCGTTCGGGTCCTTTCCTGAAGGACTCACCGACCGAAACTTTGGACAGCAATCACCTGCATGCGCACAGATGTGCAGGCACGCGTTTTAGGTCTGACCAGGTCTGACCAGGTCTGAGGGCACACTGGAATGGTGACATTCCTATGGCCCTGAGAAAATGGTCAGCCCGTCCGGTATATTTATTCCCAAGTTTTTACCAGGAAATGGCCGTGGTCCCCGCTACGCCAATTAATTCATCCCGTCGGCTGCGGGCCTGAATTGGCATTTGGCCCGATGGACCCTACACAAAACGAGCAAACTGCGCTGATTGTCGCTCATACCTACACGAGTCTTTGTCTTACTAAAACGCGTGTCATCGTGCATTCCTGCATGACTCTGTGCATTCAGGTTTCCCTCCGTTTATATGGACATACTGACAAAGTGACACAAGACCGAGACCAGATGACTTAACCAGGTTATGGAGAAGACTCAGACGAAGAACATAAGCTATGGTTTATGTAATTGAGTCTTTGGGTTTTAGAGATATGGCCAATATGATGATATGTGTGTGAGGGTCATGTGCAGCGCCCCCTAGCGGCCAATTCTGGAAAATGGAAAATCCGTTTCGAGATATTAGTGTAAGACATAAGATGTAATAGTTTTAAAAAGATTCTTTCAAAACTGTGGCCTGTAGAATGCTATATGTGAGACGCAAGAACCGGCAAGCAAGCGGATTTGAGGACAACTGAGAAACAGACACACAGACAAAGTGACACAAGATTGAGACCAGATGACTAAACGAGTTCATGAAGAAGACTTAGAGGAAAAAAAATAAACTATAGTTTTTGTAATTGAGGCTTATAATTTTGGAGATATTGCCAAAACATGATATGTTGGAGAGGTTTGCACCCAGCGCCCCCTAGCGGGCGAATTAAAAAAATGAAAAATTGATTTCGAGATAATAGTGTAGGATTTTCAATATGTCAGTTTCAAAAAGATTCCTGCAAAACTGTGGCCTTCAGGGCAAGATTACTGAAATCTCGAAATATCTCGTTTGACGAGATATTGTACGAGATATCGCGAGAATTTTAATAAAATCTTGCAGTACTTGTTAAATGCTACCTGATGCAAAAAACTAGACCTCTCTAGCTTTAAAACTGACAAAGTTAGAAAAATAAGACCCCTTATTTCAGAATATCATGACTTTTTCCCAAAAATTCGTAACCATGGTTACGGCAAATTTGAGTCAGCTACACACCAGATGACTGGCCTTGGAATGACGTTTAAAATGAGCTATGTTTGAAGAAGATACGACTAATAGTGACAAAGATATGAAGAAAAAACCGTTTTGAGAACTTTTGATGACCTTGACCTTGACCTTTGACCTGTACTGCCCAAAAACAATAGGCCCCGAGGACTTTTGCTTGTCTACCAGCTGTATAAGTTATAAGGCAATTGCCTTAAAATTATGGCCTGTAGAGAGTACACAGACAGACAGACAGACAAACAAACAAACAAACAGACAAACAGACATCCGCGACTGACCAACCTGCTTGCAGAAATCGAAGATTTCCGGCAAGCAATAAACAGATATTTGCGACTGGCCAACCTGCCTGCAGAAATGGAAGATTTCCGGCGAGCAATTAAAAAAAAAAACCGTTCGGGTCCTTTCCTGAAGGACTCACCGACCGAAACTTTGGACAGCAATCACCTGCATGCGCACAGATGTGCAGGCACGCGTTTTAGGTCTGACCAGGTCTGACCAGGTCTGAGGGCACACTGGAATGGTGACATTCCTATGGCCCTGAGAAAATGGTCAGCCCGTCCGGTATATTTATTCCCAAGTTTTTACCAGGAAATGGCCGTGGTCCCCGCTACGCCAATTAATTCATCCCGTCGGCTGCGGGCCTGAATTGGCATTTGGCCCGATGGACCCTACACAAAACGAGCAAACTGCGCTGATTGTCGCTCATACCTACACGAGTCTTTGTCTTACTAAAACGCGTGTCATCGTGCATTCCTGCATGACTCTGTGCATTCAGGTTTCCCTCCGTTTATATGGACATACTGACAAAGTGACACAAGACCGAGACCAGATGACTTAACCAGGTTATGGAGAAGACTCAGACGAAGAACATAAGCTATGGTTTATGTAATTGAGTCTTTGGGTTTTAGAGATATGGCCAATATGATGATATGTGTGAGGGTCATGTGCAGCGCCCCCTAGCGGCCAATTCTGGAAAATGGAAAATCCGTTTCGAGATATTAGTGTAAGACATAAGATGTAATAGTTTTAAAAAGATTCTTTCAAAACTGTGGCCTGTAGAATGCTATATGTGAGACGCAAGAACCGGCAAGCAAGCGGATTTGAGGACAACTGAGAAACAGACACACAGACAAAGTGACACAAGATTGAGACCAGATGACTAAACGAGTTCATGAAGAAGACTTAGAGGAAAAAAAATAAACTATAGTTTTTGTAATTGAGGCTTATAATTTTGGAGATATTGCCAAAACATGATATGTTGGAGAGGTTTGCACCCAGCGCCCCCTAGCGGGCGAATTAAAAAAATGAAAAATTGATTTCGAGATAATAGTGTAGGATTTTCAATATGTCAGTTTCAAAAAGATTCCTGCAAAACTGTGGCCTTCAGGGCAAGATTACTGAAATCTCGAAATATCTCGTTTGACGAGATATTGTACGAGATATCGCGAGAATTTTAATAAAATCTTGCAGTACTTGTTAAATGCTACCTGATGCAAAAAACTAGACCTCTCTAGCTTTAAAACTGACAAAGTTAGAAAAATAAGACCCCTTATTTCAGAATATCATGACTTTTTCCCAAAAATTCGTAACCATGGTTACGGCAAATTTGAGTCAGCTACACACCAGATGACTGGCCTTGGAATGACGTTTAAAATGAGCTATGTTTGAAGAAGATACGACTAATAGTGACAAAGATATGAAGAAAAAACCGTTTTGAGAACTTTTGATGACCTTGACCTTGACCTTTGACCTGTACTGCCCAAAAACAATAGGCCCCGAGGACTTTTGCTTGTCTACCAGCTGTATAAGTTATAAGGCAATTGCCTTAAAATTATGGCCTGTAGAGAGTACACAGACAGACAGACAGACAAACAAACAAACAAACAGACAAACAGACATCCGCGACTGACCAACCTGCTTGCAGAAATCGAAGATTTCCGGCAAGCAATAAACAGATATTTGCGACTGGCCAACCTGCCTGCAGAAATGGAAGATTTCCGGCGAGCAATTAAAAAAAAAAACCGTTCGGGTCCTTTCCTGAAGGACTCACCGACCGAAACTTTGGACAGCAATCACCTGCATGCGCACAGATGTGCAGGCACGCGTTTTAGGTCTGACCAGGTCTGACCAGGTCTGAGGGCACACTGGAATGGTGACATTCCTATGGCCCTGAGAAAATGGTCAGCCCGTCCGGTATATTTATTCCCAAGTTTTTACCAGGAAATGGCCGTGGTCCCCGCTACGCCAATTAATTCATCCCGTCGGCTGCGGGCCTGAATTGGCATTTGGCCCGATGGACCCTACACAAAACGAGCAAACTGCGCTGATTGTCGCTCATACCTACACGAGTCTTTGTCTTACTAAAACGCGTGTCATCGTGCATTCCTGCATGACTCTGTGCATTCAGGTTTCCCTCCGTTTATATGGACATACTGACAAAGTGACACAAGACCGAGACCAGATGACTTAACCAGGTTATGGAGAAGACTCAGACGAAGAACATAAGCTATGGTTTATGTAATTGAGTCTTTGGGTTTTAGAGATATGGCCAATATGATGATATGTGTGTGAGGGTCATGTGCAGCGCCCCCTAGCGGCCAATTCTGGAAAATGGAAAATCCGTTTCGAGATATTAGTGTAAGACATAAGATGTAATAGTTTTAAAAAGATTCTTTCAAAACTGTGGCCTGTAGAATGCTATATGTGAGACGCAAGAACCGGCAAGCAAGCGGATTTGAGGACAACTGAGAAACAGACACACAGACAAAGTGACACAAGATTGAGACCAGATGACTAAACGAGTTCATGAAGAAGACTTAGAGGAAAAAAAATAAACTATAGTTTTTGTAATTGAGGCTTATAATTTTGGAGATATTGCCAAAACATGATATGTTGGAGAGGTTTGCACCCAGCGCCCCCTAGCGGGCGAATTAAAAAAATGAAAAATTGATTTCGAGATAATAGTGTAGGATTTTCAATATGTCAGTTTCAAAAAGATTCCTGCAAAACTGTGGCCTTCAGGGCAAGATTACTGAAATCTCGAAATATCTCGTTTGACGAGATACTGTACGAGATATCGCGAGAATTTTAATAAAATCTTGCAGTACTTGTTAAATGCTACCTGATGCAAAAAACTAGACCTCTCTAGCTTTAAAACTGACAAAGTTAGAAAAATAAGACCCCTTATTTCAGAATATCATGACTTTTTCCCAAAAATTCGTAACCATGGTTACGGCAAATTTGAGTCAGCTACACACCAGATGACTGGCCTTGGAATGACGTTTAAAATGAGCTATGTTTGAAGAAGATACGACTAATAGTGACAAAGATATGAAGAAAAAACCGTTTTGAGAACTTTTGATGACCTTGACCTTGACCTTTGACCTGTACTGCCCAAAAACAATAGGCCCCGAGGACTTTTGCTTGTCTACCAGCTGTATAAGTTATAAGGCAATTGCCTTAAAATTATGGCCTGTAGAGAGTACACAGACAGACAGACAGACAGACAAACAAACAAACAAACAGACAAACAGACATCCGCGACTGACCAACCTGCTTGCAGAAATCGAAGATTTCCGGCAAGCAATAAACAGATATTTGCGACTGGCCAACCTGCCTGCAGAAATGGAAGATTTCCGGCGAGCAATTAAAAAAAAAAACCGTTCGGGTCCTTTCCTGAAGGACTCACCGACCGAAACTTTGGACAGCAATCACCTGCATGCGCACAGATGTGCAGGCACGCGTTTTAGGTCTGACCAGGTCTGACCAGGTCTGAGGGCACACTGGAATGGTGACATTCCTATGGCCCTGAGAAAATGGTCAGCCCGTCCGGTATATTTATTCCCAAGTTTTTACCAGGAAATGGCCGTGGTCCCCGCTACGCCAATTAATTCATCCCGTCGGCTGCGGGCCTGAATTGGCATTTGGCCCGATGGACCCTACACAAAACGAGCAAACTGCGCTGATTGTCGCTCATACCTACACGAGTCTTTGTCTTACTAAAACGCGTGTCATCGTGCATTCCTGCATGACTCTGTGCATTCAGGTTTCCCTCCGTTTATATGGACATACTGACAAAGTGACACAAGACCGAGACCAGATGACTTAACCAGGTTATGGAGAAGACTCAGACGAAGAACATAAGCTATGGTTTATGTAATTGAGTCTTTGGGTTTTAGAGATATGGCCAATATGATGATATGTGTGTGAGGGTCATGTGCAGCGCCCCCTAGCGGCCAATTCTGGAAAATGGAAAATCCGTTTCGAGATATTAGTGTAAGACATAAGATGTAATAGTTTTAAAAAGATTCTTTCAAAACTGTGGCCTGTAGAATGCTATATGTGAGACGCAAGAACCGGCAAGCAAGCGGATTTGAGGACAACTGAGAAACAGACACACAGACAAAGTGACACAAGATTGAGACCAGATGACTAAACGAGTTCATGAAGAAGACTTAGAGGAAAAAAAATAAACTATAGTTTTTGTAATTGAGGCTTATAATTTTGGAGATATTGCCAAAACATGATATGTTGGAGAGGTTTGCACCCAGCGCCCCCTAGCGGGCGAATTAAAAAAATGAAAAATTGATTTCGAGATAATAGTGTAGGATTTTCAATATGTCAGTTTCAAAAAGATTCCTGCAAAACTGTGGCCTTCAGGGCAAGATTACTGAAATCTCGAAATATCTCGTTTGACGAGATATTGTACGAGATATCGCGAGAATTTTAATAAAATCTTGCAGTACTTGTTAAATGCTACCTGATGCAAAAAACTAGACCTCTCTAGCTTTAAAACTGACAAAGTTAGAAAAATAAGACCCCTTATTTCAGAATATCATGACTTTTTCCCAAAAATTCGTAACCATGGTTACGGCAAATTTGAGTCAGCTACACACCAGATGACTGGCCTTGGAATGACGTTTAAAATGAGCTATGTTTGAAGAAGATACGACTAATAGTGACAAAGATATGAAGAAAAAACCGTTTTGAGAACTTTTGATGACCTTGACCTTGACCTTTGACCTGTACTGCCCAAAAACAATAGGCCCCGAGGACTTTTGCTTGTCTACCAGCTGTATAAGTTATAAGGCAATTGCCTTAAAATTATGGCCTGTAGAGAGTACACAGACAGACAGACAGACAAACAAACAAACAAACAGACAAACAGACATCCGCGACTGACCAACCTGCTTGCAGAAATCGAAGATTTCCGGCAAGCAATAAACAGATATTTGCGACTGGCCAACCTGCCTGCAGAAATGGAAGATTTCCGGCGAGCAATTAAAAAAAAAAACCGTTCGGGTCCTTTCCTGAAGGACTCACCGACCGAAACTTTGGACAGCAATCACCTGCATGCGCACAGATGTGCAGGCACGCGTTTTAGGTCTGACCAGGTCTGACCAGGTCTGAGGGCACACTGGAATGGTGACATTCCTATGGCCCTGAGAAAATGGTCAGCCCGTCCGGTATATTTATTCCCAAGTTTTTACCAGGAAATGGCCGTGGTCCCCGCTACGCCAATTAATTCATCCCGTCGGCTGCGGGCCTGAATTGGCATTTGGCCCGATGGACCCTACACAAAACGAGCAAACTGCGCTGATTGTCGCTCATACCTACACGAGTCTTTGTCTTACTAAAACGCGTGTCATCGTGCATTCCTGCATGACTCTGTGCATTCAGGTTTCCCTCCGTTTATATGGACATACTGACAAAGTGACACAAGACCGAGACCAGATGACTTAACCAGGTTATGGAGAAGACTCAGACGAAGAACATAAGCTATGGTTTATGTAATTGAGTCTTTGGGTTTTAGAGATATGGCCAATATGATGATATGTGTGTGAGGGTCATGTGCAGCGCCCCCTAGCGGCCAATTCTGGAAAATGGAAAATCCGTTTCGAGATATTAGTGTAAGACATAAGATGTAATAGTTTTAAAAAGATTCTTTCAAAACTGTGGCCTGTAGAATGCTATATGTGAGACGCAAGAACCGGCAAGCAAGCGGATTTGAGGACAACTGAGAAACAGACACACAGACAAAGTGACACAAGATTGAGACCAGATGACTAAACGAGTTCATGAAGAAGACTTAGAGGAAAAAAAATAAACTATAGTTTTTGTAATTGAGGCTTATAATTTTGGAGATATTGCCAAAACATGATATGTTGGAGAGGTTTGCACCCAGCGCCCCCTAGCGGGCGAATTAAAAAAATGAAAAATTGATTTCGAGATAATAGTGTAGGATTTTCAATATGTCAGTTTCAAAAAGATTCCTGCAAAACTGTGGCCTTCAGGGCAAGATTACTGAAATCTCGAAATATCTCGTTTGACGAGATATTGTACGAGATATCGCGAGAATTTTAATAAAATCTTGCAGTACTTGTTAAATGCTACCTGATGCAAAAAACTAGACCTCTCTAGCTTTAAAACTGACAAAGTTAGAAAAATAAGACCCCTTATTTCAGAATATCATGACTTTTTCCCAAAAATTCGTAACCATGGTTACGGCAAATTTGAGTCAGCTACACACCAGATGACTGGCCTTGGAATGACGTTTAAAATGAGCTATGTTTGAAGAAGATACGACTAATAGTGACAAAGATATGAAGAAAAAACCGTTTTGAGAACTTTTGATGACCTTGACCTTGACCTTTGACCTGTACTGCCCAAAAACAATAGGCCCCGAGGACTTTTGCTTGTCTACCAGCTGTATAAGTTATAAGGCAATTGCCTTAAAATTATGGCCTGTAGAGAGTACACAGACAGACAGACAGACAAACAAACAAACAAACAGACAAACAGACATCCGCGACTGACCAACCTGCTTGCAGAAATCGAAGATTTCCGGCAAGCAATAAACAGATATTTGCGACTGGCCAACCTGCCTGCAGAAATGGAAGATTTCCGGCGAGCAATTAAAAAAAAAAACCGTTCGGGTCCTTTCCTGAAGGACTCACCGACCGAAACTTTGGACAGCAATCACCTGCATGCGCACAGATGTGCAGGCACGCGTTTTAGGTCTGACCAGGTCTGACCAGGTCTGAGGGCACACTGGAATGGTGACATTCCTATGGCCCTGAGAAAATGGTCAGCCCGTCCGGTATATTTATTCCCAAGTTTTTACCAGGAAATGGCCGTGGTCCCCGCTACGCCAATTAATTCATCCCGTCGGCTGCGGGCCTGAATTGGCATTTGGCCCGATGGACCCTACACAAAACGAGCAAACTGCGCTGATTGTCGCTCATACCTACACGAGTCTTTGTCTTACTAAAACGCGTGTCATCGTGCATTCCTGCATGACTCTGTGCATTCAGGTTTCCCTCCGTTTATATGGACATACTGACAAAGTGACACAAGACCGAGACCAGATGACTTAACCAGGTTATGGAGAAGACTCAGACGAAGAACATAAGCTATGGTTTATGTAATTGAGTCTTTGGGTTTTAGAGATATGGCCAATATGATGATATGTGTGTGAGGGTCATGTGCAGCGCCCCCTAGCGGCCAATTCTGGAAAATGGAAAATCCGTTTCGAGATATTAGTGTAAGACATAAGATGTAATAGTTTTAAAAAGATTCTTTCAAAACTGTGGCCTGTAGAATGCTATATGTGAGACGCAAGAACCGGCAAGCAAGCGGATTTGAGGACAACTGAGAAACAGACACACAGACAAAGTGACACAAGATTGAGACCAGATGACTAAACGAGTTCATGAAGAAGACTTAGAGGAAAAAAAATAAACTATAGTTTTTGTAATTGAGGCTTATAATTTTGGAGATATTGCCAAAACATGATATGTTGGAGAGGTTTGCACCCAGCGCCCCCTAGCGGGCGAATTAAAAAAATGAAAAATTGATTTCGAGATAATAGTGTAGGATTTTCAATATGTCAGTTTCAAAAAGATTCCTGCAAAACTGTGGCCTTCAGGGCAAGATTACTGAAATCTCGAAATATCTCGTTTGACGAGATATTGTACGAGATATCGCGAGAATTTTAATAAAATCTTGCAGTACTTGTTAAATGCTACCTGATGCAAAAAACTAGACCTCTCTAGCTTTAAAACTGACAAAGTTAGAAAAATAAGACCCCTTATTTCAGAATATCATGACTTTTTCCCAAAAATTCGTAACCATGGTTACGGCAAATTTGAGTCAGCTACACACCAGATGACTGGCCTTGGAATGACGTTTAAAATGAGCTATGTTTGAAGAAGATACGACTAATAGTGACAAAGATATGAAGAAAAAACCGTTTTGAGAACTTTTGATGACCTTGACCTTGACCTTTGACCTGTACTGCCCAAAAACAATAGGCCCCGAGGACTTTTGCTTGTCTACCAGCTGTATAAGTTATAAGGCAATTGCCTTAAAATTATGGCCTGTAGAGAGTACACAGACAGACAGACAGACAGACAAACAAACAAACAAACAGACAAACAGACATCCGCGACTGACCAACCTGCTTGCAGAAATCGAAGATTTCCGGCAAGCAATAAACAGATATTTGCGACTGGCCAACCTGCCTGCAGAAATGGAAGATTTCCGGCGAGCAATTAAAAAAAAAACCGTTCGGGTCCTTTCCTGAAGGACTCACCGACCGAAACTTTGGACAGCAATCACCTGCATGCGCACAGATGTGCAGGCACGCGTTTTAGGTCTGACCAGGTCTGACCAGGTCTGAGGGCACACTGGAATGGTGACATTCCTATGGCCCTGAGAAAATGGTCAGCCCGTCCGGTATATTTATTCCCAAGTTTTTACCAGGAAATGGCCGTGGTCCCCGCTACGCCAATTAATTCATCCCGTCGGCTGCGGGCCTGAATTGGCATTTGGCCCGATGGACCCTACACAAAACGAGCAAACTGCGCTGATTGTCGCTCATACCTACACGAGTCTTTGTCTTACTAAAACGCGTGTCATCGTGCATTCCTGCATGACTCTGTGCATTCAGGTTTCCCTCCGTTTATATGGACATACTGACAAAGTGACACAAGACCGAGACCAGATGACTTAACCAGGTTATGGAGAAGACTCAGACGAAGAACATAAGCTATGGTTTATGTAATTGAGTCTTTGGGTTTTAGAGATATGGCCAATATGATGATATGTGTGTGAGGGTCATGTGCAGCGCCCCCTAGCGGCCAATTCTGGAAAATGGAAAATCCGTTTCGAGATATTAGTGTAAGACATAAGATGTAATAGTTTTAAAAAGATTCTTTCAAAACTGTGGCCTGTAGAATGCTATATGTGAGACGCAAGAACCGGCAAGCAAGCGGATTTGAGGACAACTGAGAAACAGACACACAGACAAAGTGACACAAGATTGAGACCAGATGACTAAACGAGTTCATGAAGAAGACTTAGAGGAAAAAAAATAAACTATAGTTTTTGTAATTGAGGCTTATAATTTTGGAGATATTGCCAAAACATGATATGTTGGAGAGGTTTGCACCCAGCGCCCCCTAGCGGGCGAATTAAAAAAATGAAAAATTGATTTCGAGATAATAGTGTAGGATTTTCAATATGTCAGTTTCAAAAAGATTCCTGCAAAACTGTGGCCTTCAGAGCAAGATTACTGAAATCTCGAAATATCTCGTTTGACGAGATATTGTACGAGATATCGCGAGAATTTTAATAAAATCTTGCAGTACTTGTTAAATGCTACCTGATGCAAAAAACTAGACCTCTCTAGCTTTAAAATTGACAAAGTTAGAAAAATAAGACCCCTTATTTCAGAATATCATGACTTTTTCCCAAAAATTCGTAACCATGGTTACGGCAAATTTGAGTCAGCTACACACCAGATGACTGGCCTTGGAATGACGTTTAAAATGAGCTATGTTTGAAGAAGATACGACTAATAGTGACAAAGATATGAAGAAAAAACCGTTTTGAGAACTTTTGATGACCTTGACCTTGACCTTTGACCTGTACTGCCCAAAAACAATAGGCCCCGAGGACTTTTGCTTGTCTACCAGCTGTATAAGTTATAAGGCAATTGCCTTAAAATTATGGCCTGTAGAGAGTACACAGACAGACAGACAGACAGACAAACAAACAAACAAACAGACAAACAGACATCCGCGACTGACCAACCTGCTTGCAGAAATCGAAGATTTCCGGCAAGCAATAAACAGATATTTGCGACTGGCCAACCTGCCTGCAGAAATGGAAGATTTCCGGCGAGCAATTAAAAAAAAAAACCGTTCGGGTCCTTTCCTGAAGGACTCACCGACCGAAACTTTGGACAGCAATCACCTGCATGCGCACAGATGTGCAGGCACGCGTTTTAGGTCTGACCAGGTCTGACCAGGTCTGAGGGCACACTGGAATGGTGACATTCCTATGGCCCTGAGAAAATGGTCAGCCCGTCCGGTATATTTATTCCCAAGTTTTTACCAGGAAATGGCCGTGGTCCCCGCTACGCCAATTAATTCATCCCGTCGGCTGCGGGCCTGAATTGGCATTTGGCCCGATGGACCCTACACAAAACGAGCAAACTGCGCTGATTGTCGCTCATACCTACACGAGTCTTTGTCTTACTAAAACGCGTGTCATCGTGCATTCCTGCATGACTCTGTGCATTCAGGTTTCCCTCCGTTTATATGGACATACTGACAAAGTGACACAAGACCGAGACCAGATGACTTAACCAGGTTATGGAGAAGACTCAGACGAAGAACATAAGCTATGGTTTATGTAATTGAGTCTTTGGGTTTTAGAGATATGGCCAATATGATGATATGTGTGTGAGGGTCATGTGCAGCGCCCCCTAGCGGCCAATTCTGGAAAATGGAAAATCCGTTTCGAGATATTAGTGTAAGACATAAGATGTAATAGTTTTAAAAAGATTCTTTCAAAACTGTGGCCTGTAGAATGCTATATGTGAGACGCAAGAACCGGCAAGCAAGCGGATTTGAGGACAACTGAGAAACAGACACACAGACAAAGTGACACAAGATTGAGACCAGATGACTAAACGAGTTCATGAAGAAGACTTAGAGGAAAAAAAATAAACTATAGTTTTTGTAATTGAGGCTTATAATTTTGGAGATATTGCCAAAACATGATATGTTGGAGAGGTTTGCACCCAGCGCCCCCTAGCGGGCGAATTAAAAAAATGAAAAATTGATTTCGAGATAATAGTGTAGGATTTTCAATATGTCAGTTTCAAAAAGATTCCTGCAAAACTGTGGCCTTCAGGGCAAGATTACTGAAATCTCGAAATATCTCGTTTGACGAGATATTGTACGAGATATCGCGAGAATTTTAATAAAATCTTGCAGTACTTGTTAAATGCTACCTGATGCAAAAAACTAGACCTCTCTAGCTTTAAAACTGACAAAGTTAGAAAAATAAGACCCCTTATTTCAGAATATCATGACTTTTTCCCAAAAATTCGTAACCATGGTTACGGCAAATTTGAGTCAGCTACACACCAGATGACTGGCCTTGGAATGACGTTTAAAATGAGCTATGTTTGAAGAAGATACGACTAATAGTGACAAAGATATGAAGAAAAAACCGTTTTGAGAACTTTTGATGACCTTGACCTTGACCTTTGACCTGTACTGCCCAAAAACAATAGGCCCCGAGGACTTTTGCTTGTCTACCAGCTGTATAAGTTATAAGGCAATTGCCTTAAAATTATGGCCTGTAGAGAGTACACAGACAGACAGACAGACAGACAAACAAACAAACAAACAGACAAACAGACATCCGCGACTGACCAACCTGCTTGCAGAAATCGAAGATTTCCGGCAAGCAATAAACAGATATTTGCGACTGGCCAACCTGCCTGCAGAAATGGAAGATTTCCGGCGAGCAATTAAAAAAAAAAACCGTTCGGGTCCTTTCCTGAAGGACTCACCGACCGAAACTTTGGACAGCAATCACCTGCATGCGCACAGATGTGCAGGCACGCGTTTTAGGTCTGACCAGGTCTGACCAGGTCTGAGGGCACACTGGAATGGTGACATTCCTATGGCCCTGAGAAAATGGTCAGCCCGTCCGGTATATTTATTCCCAAGTTTTTACCAGGAAATGGCCGTGGTCCCCGCTACGCCAATTAATTCATCCCGTCGGCTGCGGGCCTGAATTGGCATTTGGCCCGATGGACCCTACACAAAACGAGCAAACTGCGCTGATTGTCGCTCATACCTACACGAGTCTTTGTCTTACTAAAACGCGTGTCATCGTGCATTCCTGCATGACTCTGTGCATTCAGGTTTCCCTCCGTTTATATGGACATACTGACAAAGTGACACAAGACCGAGACCAGATGACTTAACCAGGTTATGGAGAAGACTCAGACGAAGAACATAAGCTATGGTTTATGTAATTGAGTCTTTGGGTTTTAGAGATATGGCCAATATGATGATATGTGTGTGAGGGTCATGTGCAGCGCCCCCTAGCGGCCAATTCTGGAAAATGGAAAATCCGTTTCGAGATATTAGTGTAAGACATAAGATGTAATAGTTTTAAAAAGATTCTTTCAAAACTGTGGCCTGTAGAATGCTATATGTGAGACGCAAGAACCGGCAAGCAAGCGGATTTGAGGACAACTGAGAAACAGACACACAGACAAAGTGACACAAGATTGAGACCAGATGACTAAACGAGTTCATGAAGAAGACTTAGAGGAAAAAAAATAAACTATAGTTTTTGTAATTGAGGCTTATAATTTTGGAGATATTGCCAAAACATGATATGTTGGAGAGGTTTGCACCCAGCGCCCCCTAGCGGGCGAATTAAAAAAATGAAAAATTGATTTCGAGATAATAGTGTAGGATTTTCAATATGTCAGTTTCAAAAAGATTCCTGCAAAACTGTGGCCTTCAGGGCAAGATTACTGAAATCTCGAAATATCTCGTTTGACGAGATATTGTACGAGATATCGCGAGAATTTTAATAAAATCTTGCAGTACTTGTTAAATGCTACCTGATGCAAAAAACTAGACCTCTCTAGCTTTAAAACTGACAAAGTTAGAAAAATAAGACCCCTTATTTCAGAATATCATGACTTTTTCCCAAAAATTCGTAACCATGGTTACGGCAAATTTGAGTCAGCTACACACCAGATGACTGGCCTTGGAATGACGTTTAAAATGAGCTATGTTTGAAGAAGATACGACTAATAGTGACAAAGATATGAAGAAAAAACCGTTTTGAGAACTTTTGATGACCTTGACCTTGACCTTTGACCTGTACTGCCCAAAAACAATAGGCCCCGAGGACTTTTGCTTGTCTACCAGCTGTATAAGTTATAAGGCAATTGCCTTAAAATTATGGCCTGTAGAGAGTACACAGACAGACAGACAGACAGACAAACAAACAAACAAACAGACAAACAGACATCCGCGACTGACCAACCTGCTTGCAGAAATCGAAGATTTCCGGCAAGCAATAAACAGATATTTGCGACTGGCCAACCTGCCTGCAGAAATGGAAGATTTCCGGCGAGCAATTAAAAAAAAAAACCGTTCGGGTCCTTTCCTGAAGGACTCACCGACCGAAACTTTGGACAGCAATCACCTGCATGCGCACAGATGTGCAGGCACGCGTTTTAGGTCTGACCAGGTCTGACCAGGTCTGAGGGCACACTGGAATGGTGACATTCCTATGGCCCTGAGAAAATGGTCAGCCCGTCCGGTATATTTATTCCCAAGTTTTTACCAGGAAATGGCCGTGGTCCCCGCTACGCCAATTAATTCATCCCGTCGGCTGCGGGCCTGAATTGGCATTTGGCCCGATGGACCCTACACAAAACGAGCAAACTGCGCTGATTGTCGCTCATACCTACACGAGTCTTTGTCTTACTAAAACGCGTGTCATCGTGCATTCCTGCATGACTCTGTGCATTCAGGTTTCCCTCCGTTTATATGGACATACTGACAAAGTGACACAAGACCGAGACCAGATGACTTAACCAGGTTATGGAGAAGACTCAGACGAAGAACATAAGCTATGGTTTATGTAATTGAGTCTTTGGGTTTTAGAGATATGGCCAATATGATGATATGTGTGTGAGGGTCATGTGCAGCGCCCCCTAGCGGCCAATTCTGGAAAATGGAAAATCCGTTTCGAGATATTAGTGTAAGACATAAGATGTAATAGTTTTAAAAAGATTCTTTCAAAACTGTGGCC
Source organism: Sipunculus nudus (assembly GCA_026874595.1). Taxonomy (NCBI): domain Eukaryota; kingdom Metazoa; phylum Annelida; class Sipuncula; order Golfingiida; family Sipunculidae; genus Sipunculus; species Sipunculus nudus. The sequence continues at coordinate 66,793,420 of CM049306.1, forward strand.
TGTAGAATGCTATATGTGAGACGCAAGAACCGGCAAGCAAGCGGATTTGAGGACAACTGAGAAACAGACACACAGACAAAGTGACACAAGATTGAGACCAGATGACTAAACGAGTTCATGAAGAAGACTTAGAGGAAAAAAAATAAACTATAGTTTTTGTAATTGAGGCTTATAATTTTGGAGATATTGCCAAAACATGATATGTTGGAGAGGTTTGCACCCAGCGCCCCCTAGCGGGCGAATTAAAAAAATGAAAAATTGATTTCGAGATAATAGTGTAGGATTTTCAATATGTCAGTTTCAAAAAGATTCCTGCAAAACTGTGGCCTTCAGGGCAAGATTACTGAAATCTCGAAATATCTCGTTTGACGAGATATTGTACGAGATATCGCGAGAATTTTAATAAAATCTTGCAGTACTTGTTAAATGCTACCTGATGCAAAAAACTAGACCTCTCTAGCTTTAAAACTGACAAAGTTAGAAAAATAAGACCCCTTATTTCAGAATATCATGACTTTTTCCCAAAAATTCGTAACCATGGTTACGGCAAATTTGAGTCAGCTACACACCAGATGACTGGCCTTGGAATGACGTTTAAAATGAGCTATGTTTGAAGAAGATACGACTAATAGTGACAAAGATATGAAGAAAAAACCGTTTTGAGAACTTTTGATGACCTTGACCTTGACCTTTGACCTGTACTGCCCAAAAACAATAGGCCCCGAGGACTTTTGCTTGTCTACCAGCTGTATAAGTTATAAGGCAATTGCCTTAAAATTATGGCCTGTAGAGAGTACACAGACAGACAGACAGACAGACAAACAAACAAACAAACAGACAAACAGACATCCGCGACTGACCAACCTGCTTGCAGAAATCGAAGATTTCCGGCAAGCAATAAACAGATATTTGCGACTGGCCAACCTGCCTGCAGAAATGGAAGATTTCCGGCGAGCAATTAAAAAAAAAAACCGTTCGGGTCCTTTCCTGAAGGACTCACCGACCGAAACTTTGGACAGCAATCACCTGCATGCGCACAGATGTGCAGGCACGCGTTTTAGGTCTGACCAGGTCTGACCAGGTCTGAGGGCACACTGGAATGGTGACATTCCTATGGCCCTGAGAAAATGGTCAGCCCGTCCGGTATATTTATTCCCAAGTTTTTACCAGGAAATGGCCGTGGTCCCCGCTACGCCAATTAATTCATCCCGTCGGCTGCGGGCCTGAATTGGCATTTGGCCCGATGGACCCTACACAAAACGAGCAAACTGCGCTGATTGTCGCTCATACCTACACGAGTCTTTGTCTTACTAAAACGCGTGTCATCGTGCATTCCTGCATGACTCTGTGCATTCAGGTTTCCCTCCGTTTATATGGACATACTGACAAAGTGACACAAGACCGAGACCAGATGACTTAACCAGGTTATGGAGAAGACTCAGACGAAGAACATAAGCTATGGTTTATGTAATTGAGTCTTTGGGTTTTAGAGATATGGCCAATATGATGATATGTGTGTGAGGGTCATGTGCAGCGCCCCCTAGCGGCCAATTCTGGAAAATGGAAAATCCGTTTCGAGATATTAGTGTAAGACATAAGATGTAATAGTTTTAAAAAGATTCTTTCAAAACTGTGGCCTGTAGAATGCTATATGTGAGACGCAAGAACCGGCAAGCAAGCGGATTTGAGGACAACTGAGAAACAGACACACAGACAAAGTGACACAAGATTGAGACCAGATGACTAAACGAGTTCATGAAGAAGACTTAGAGGAAAAAAAATAAACTATAGTTTTTGTAATTGAGGCTTATAATTTTGGAGATATTGCCAAAACATGATATGTTGGAGAGGTTTGCACCCAGCGCCCCCTAGCGGGCGAATTAAAAAAATGAAAAATTGATTTCGAGATAATAGTGTAGGATTTTCAATATGTCAGTTTCAAAAAGATTCCTGCAAAACTGTGGCCTTCAGGGCAAGATTACTGAAATCTCGAAATATCTCGTTTGACGAGATATTGTACGAGATATCGCGAGAATTTTAATAAAATCTTGCAGTACTTGTTAAATGCTACCTGATGCAAAAAACTAGACCTCTCTAGCTTTAAAACTGACAAAGTTAGAAAAATAAGACCCCTTATTTCAGAATATCATGACTTTTTCCCAAAAATTCGTAACCATGGTTACGGCAAATTTGAGTCAGCTACACACCAGATGACTGGCCTTGGAATGACGTTTAAAATGAGCTATGTTTGAAGAAGATACGACTAATAGTGACAAAGATATGAAGAAAAAACCGTTTTGAGAACTTTTGATGACCTTGACCTTGACCTTTGACCTGTACTGCCCAAAAACAATAGGCCCCGAGGACTTTTGCTTGTCTACCAGCTGTATAAGTTATAAGGCAATTGCCTTAAAATTATGGCCTGTAGAGAGTACACAGACAGACAGACAGACAGACAAACAAACAAACAAACAGACAAACAGACATCCGCGACTGACCAACCTGCTTGCAGAAATCGAAGATTTCCGGCAAGCAATAAACAGATATTTGCGACTGGCCAACCTGCCTGCAGAAATGGAAGATTTCCGGCGAGCAATTAAAAAAAAAAACCGTTCGGGTCCTTTCCTGAAGGACTCACCGACCGAAACTTTGGACAGCAATCACCTGCATGCGCACAGATGTGCAGGCACGCGTTTTAGGTCTGACCAGGTCTGACCAGGTCTGAGGGCACACTGGAATGGTGACATTCCTATGGCCCTGAGAAAATGGTCAGCCCGTCCGGTATATTTATTCCCAAGTTTTTACCAGGAAATGGCCGTGGTCCCCGCTACGCCAATTAATTCATCCCGTCGGCTGCGGGCCTGAATTGGCATTTGGCCCGATGGACCCTACACAAAACGAGCAAACTGCGCTGATTGTCGCTCATACCTACACGAGTCTTTGTCTTACTAAAACGCGTGTCATCGTGCATTCCTGCATGACTCTGTGCATTCAGGTTTCCCTCCGTTTATATGGACATACTGACAAAGTGACACAAGACCGAGACCAGATGACTTAACCAGGTTATGGAGAAGACTCAGACGAAGAACATAAGCTATGGTTTATGTAATTGAGTCTTTGGGTTTTAGAGATATGGCCAATATGATGATATGTGTGTGAGGGTCATGTGCAGCGCCCCCTAGCGGCCAATTCTGGAAAATGGAAAATCCGTTTCGAGATATTAGTGTAAGACATAAGATGTAATAGTTTTAAAAAGATTCTTTCAAAACTGTGGCCTGTAGAATGCTATATGTGAGACGCAAGAACCGGCAAGCAAGCGGATTTGAGGACAACTGAGAAACAGACACACAGACAAAGTGACACAAGATTGAGACCAGATGACTAAACGAGTTCATGAAGAAGACTTAGAGGAAAAAAAATAAACTATAGTTTTTGTAATTGAGGCTTATAATTTTGGAGATATTGCCAAAACATGATATGTTGGAGAGGTTTGCACCCAGCGCCCCCTAGCGGGCGAATTAAAAAAATGAAAAATTGATTTCGAGATAATAGTGTAGGATTTTCAATATGTCAGTTTCAAAAAGATTCCTGCAAAACTGTGGCCTTCAGGGCAAGATTACTGAAATCTCGAAATATCTCGTTTGACGAGATATTGTACGAGATATCGCGAGAATTTTAATAAAATCTTGCAGTACTTGTTAAATGCTACCTGATGCAAAAAACTAGACCTCTCTAGCTTTAAAACTGACAAAGTTAGAAAAATAAGACCCCTTATTTCAGAATATCATGACTTTTTCCCAAAAATTCGTAACCATGGTTACGGCAAATTTGAGTCAGCTACACACCAGATGACTGGCCTTGGAATGACGTTTAAAATGAGCTATGTTTGAAGAAGATACGACTAATAGTGACAAAGATATGAAGAAAAAACCGTTTTGAGAACTTTTGATGACCTTGACCTTGACCTTTGACCTGTACTGCCCAAAAACAATAGGCCCCGAGGACTTTTGCTTGTCTACCAGCTGTATAAGTTATAAGGCAATTGCCTTAAAATTATGGCCTGTAGAGAGTACACAGACAGACAGACAGACAAACAAACAAACAAACAGACAAACAGACATCCGCGACTGACCAACCTGCTTGCAGAAATCGAAGATTTCCGGCAAGCAACAAACAAACAAACAGACAAACAGACATCCGCGACTGACCAACCTGCTTGCAGAAATCGAAGATTTCCGGCAAGCAACAAACAGACAAACAGACATCCGCGACTGACCAACCTGCTTGCAGAAATCGAAGATTTCCGGCAAGCAACAAGCAGACATACGCAACTGACCAATATGCTTGCCGAAATCTTTGATTCCGGCAAGCAACAAACAAACATACGGGACTGATCAACATACCTGTCAAAATCTTTGATTCCGGCAAGTAACAAACAGACATACGCAACTGACGAACATGCTTGCGGAAATCGAAGATTTCCGGCAAGCAACAAACAAACATACGCGGGTGATGAACATACTTGCCGAATCTTTGATTCCGGCAAGTAACAAACATACGCGGGTGATGAACATGCTTGCCGAATCTTTGATTCCGGCAAGCAACAAACATACGGAACTGACCAACATACTTGCCGAAATCTTTGATTCCGGCAAGTAACAAACATACGGAACTGACCAACATGCTTGCGAAAATCGAAGATTTCCGGCAAGCAATAAAGTTTGGACTGTGCCTCCAACATGTATGATAATAGATAGGGCCCGGAAAGGCCGACACGCACCGCTGCACACGCCGGCTGCCCCCCCGTAAGGACCCTGCCGCCACTTGCGGCGACGGCACGTGACTTGTGGTTTGGTGAAACACGGCGCGAGATTTGACTAGACTTACAATGTGACCCCTGAATGTGACTGCGAGTGTCAGCCACTATCCAGCGCTGAAAACCATGTGTCTGTAGCGTAAAAAATGACACAATTATAGGCATTTCTTTGAATGGTCACGTGTTCTCGTTTCACGAGAAACGGTGCGAGATATGACAAGACTCGCGATTGAATGACTTAGAACTAGAGGGATGCTGTCTAACGCCAAAAACCAGACCTTTCTATCGCAAATATCAACAGAGATAGAAGCAGGTAACTCCGTATTTTCAGATTGTCAAATTTTACCCCAAAATTTGGTAACCATGGTAACGGCAGCACAAAGCTACATGTCCGGAGGAATAAGCCAATGTTCCTAGTTTCAGATACGACAAAAAAAATGGTGTCACGTTTGATATTTTTTTAGATATTGCAGAAAAATGAATGTTACAGTGTTTCATGTACCACGCCCCCTGGTGGCTATTTCGGAAAAATGAAAAATTGATTTCGAGATATTTATAAATGACAGAAATATGTCAATTTCAAAGCCACTGTTAAAAAAATGCGACCTGTAAGTCATATTTAATGAAATCTCGGAAACTCTCGTTTGGCGTGAAATGGTGCGAGATTTTACGAGACTTTCACTTGTATGATAAAAAGCTTATTTAGTACTATCTGGTGCAAAAACCTAGACCTCTCTAGATTTAAAACTGACAAAGTTAGAAAAATTAGTCCATTGATTTTCGATTTTTATCACTTTTACCCGAAAATACGTAACCATGGTGACAACAAATTTGAGTCGGCTACACCTTAGATGAAAGGCCTTGGAATGACAATTAAAATAAGCTACAGTTGAAGTAGATACGCTTTATAGAAAAAAAGATATGAAGAAAAAACCGTTTTGAGAACTTTTGATGTCCTTGACCTTGACCTTTGACCGATCATGGCCAAAAACAATAGGCACCGAGGGTTATCAGACATACGCAACGAACCAATATGCTTGCCGAAATCGAAGATTTCCGGCAAACAATAAATTTCTAATTTTATGAATTTTTCCAAAAATGAGTAACTATGACAACTGCAGAATGGAACAATTTTGCAGAGGAAGGAATGGAAATGAAAAATGAGCTACAGTTTAAGTGGCTACGATTATTTTAAACAAAGATACGACGAAAAAAATGGATGGCATGTTATGTCATGACCCTGACCTTAACCTTTGACTGTCATAGCCAAAAACAATAGGGACCATGGATTAACCATTTTACACTTTTTCTAGAAGTTTCATAGCGATTGTTGTAAAATTGTTTCCTGTAGAACACCCATATGAAATATAATCTTGTTACACTTACTGAACTCTACATGATGCAAAATCTAAACCCCTCTAGCTTTAAAAATGTCAAAGTTACAAAACACAAGGCAAATATTTGAAGAATTTTGCTTAAAATAGGTCACCATGTTAACCGCAAAATTAGGTCACATGTATCAAGGAATAAGCGTATTGATTATAATTTCAGTTTCTGTATTAAAAAAGTTGACATCGTTTATAGTTTTGAAACTATTAGACAAAAAACATACTTAGACCTATTTTAGCTGCAGCGCCCTCTGCTGGCTATATTGGAAAAATGAAAAATTCTTTTCGAGATATTTCTATTTAACATATTATGTATGAGTTTCAAAGTGATTATTTCAAAATTGGGGCCTCTAGGGCATCATTTATGAAATTTCGCATAAATGCCATACACTGCCCCCTGGTGGCCATTTTCATAAATCTGCAGAAAATTGAGCAATTCTTAAAAAACTCTACATATCGCAAAAAAACTAGACCTCCCTAGCTTTAAAAATGACAAAGTTACAAATTTTTTTTTTTTTAAATTTGAATTTTCAAGGTTTTTCCCCCCAAAAATGTATTACTATGGTTACAACAGATAGAGAAGGTTTTGGAACAAGAAGAAACCGCATTTAATGACAAATTAAATTCGCTATATTTCATGTGGTTACGAACATTCTTGACAAAGTTAAGAAATAACCTATTATAAGGGGTGTCAATGACCCTGACCGATTATAACCCAAAACAATAGGCTTCTATTCTAGTTGATTATGTCTTTATGAATATCAAAGCAATATGTTCAAAATTGTGTCTTGTAGAGCACCAACAAACAAACAGCCAAACAGCCATACCAACTGATCAACATACTTGCCGAACTTTCTGATTCCGGCAAGCAACTAGACGACCATATGATTCCTTGGCTAAAGCAAAAATGGCAAATTATGCAAACCCTTTAAATCCAACATCAGACAATGTTCTGGTAAAACAGCAACCACAGAACAAACTTACTACTACATTTTCTTCTGTGCCATAGACTGTTACTGCCAAGAATGTATATATGGTTACTGCACAGATTTTTAATACGCTAAACAGCCCAATAAGTTTGGTATAAACGGGAAGTGCGTTTTACTGGTAGTCATATGGTATGAATTTTAGAGTGGCACAAGGGAGCGTTTTAGAGCAGTCAGATACGACTTTTATTCAATTTCTTTTAATTTCGCGTGAATTCGTATGTGTTATATATCTTTAAATACTTGTGCCACTCTAAAATTCATACCATATAACTACTAGTAAAAAGTACTTTCCGTTGATACCCAACTTGATGGGTTGTTTAGCGTAATTAAAATTTTATAACACTTTAAAATTCACGCTATATTAAAAAAATGAATAATAGTCGTATCTGACTGCTCTAAAACGCTCACTTGTGCCACTCTAAAATTCATACCATGTGACTACCTGTGAAGAGTACTTTCCGTTGATACCAAACTTGATGGTATCTTTAGCGTATTTACCATTTTAAGACACTTTAAAATTCACGCTAAATTTAAAAAATTGAATAATAGTCGTATCTGACTGCTCTAAAACGCTCACTTGTGCCACTCTAAAATTCATACCATGTGACTACCAGTACAAAGTACTTTCCGTTGATACCATACTTAATGGGTTGTTTAGCGTATTTAAAATTTTATGACACATAAAAAATTCACGCGAAATTAAAATAAATGAATAATAGTCGTATTTGACTGCTCTAAAACGCTCACTATGCCTCTCTAAAATTTATACTATGTGACTACCTGTTAAAAGAACTTTCTGTTGATACCAAACTTGATGGGTTGTTTAGCGCATTTAAAATTTTATAACATTTTTTTATATCAAGCAGATTTAAAAAAAAGAATAATAGTCGCATTATTAGTATTATTAATAGTCATATTTGTCTATTAGAGAGCGTGTATTGGCACCGTTTGTTATACATGATCTTGACGAAGCCTTGAGGGCAGCGATGATCAGCGAAATACACTGCAAAGCGGTGAACAGAACGTTGGTCAGGGAAATATGTTTCCGGCTAAAAGCGGAAGAAGAGCAGGCATTCACGGAGCATTTTCACGAAAAATGGACCTCGGACGTCCGTCGAACTTCACAGTCGTTACAGAAAGTCATGCTTCAGCCGCGAGTGTCTCTAAATTAATCAAAACATTTGGTAATAATCTGTCATTTGAGGAGGGAGAGAGGTGACATAATTGTACAAAATCGAACTCCAGCCAAAGAGTTTTTTTTATAATAATCATGAAAATTTGATTTGCTATTGTGAATTCTTCTTGATGTAATGTGAACAGACCAACTCACTGCCACAACCACGAAATCTCTGGAAATCCTTTTGGCCTAGCCTATGAGCGACATGTTTTTTTCCTGCGCTGAACTTTTCAGGTCGCAATCGTATACGTAATTTGTGACCTGTCTTAATTGAAATAAAAGGAATTCTGTAATGAATTTTCGCGGGTGTTAGCCTCAATCATCCCTGTGTCCTTAATATGTTCATGCAGCAATATGTTTGTCATTGGTTATAGCAGCCATTGTCTACAGCTGTTTGACACTGATTTGGTCTTTCGTTTTAAATTCAAATAGCTAACCAATCAGACTCGCTTAAAAGTTTAGTTTCTACTCAAGGATTTATGACATTTATCCATATGTGTTTACGCGAATGACATTTGTAGCATGATTATAATATGAGGTAGTTATGAGCGGTCGCTGCATGGCTGCCGACATCGTTTCACGGTTACACGTACACTAAAATGTCTTATATTGGCTGGAAACGATAACAAAAATGCATGCATATTTTTTCCATACATATCACAGCTTTTCCCTATGGTTTTCGTTCGTTTAATCCTGAATATTAACCGAGCAGTATATATTTTTTTTAAATATTGCACATCGACCTCAATAACTTTAAATGATCAAGCATCAGTATCTGACTGAATAAACCTGGGAATGATCTGGATTCTCGCATTTTTTACTCTTTATTTTGAGCAACCAGGGTTAGAGAAACGCCCTTGAACAAACAAGGGATGTGCCAGTTATCCGGTCTGAAAAAAGAGGCTTGCGGGAACCTTGTTAACTGTCTAACATAATGATTTACAAATTCCATAAAATTAATCATGCATTACCATTGCGAAGCCATGCAGCTCTGTGATATCTGCTTGAAACGGGTTCGTGTTAACATGTTACTGTAGTAACTATTAACAAGCTGAAGTATCCAAGCGAATATCCCTTTTTTCATCAGCTTATCAGTATTTCACCGGCGGCTGGGCCGGTGTTTATAAAGCGGCGGCGGCTGGCGCAATTCGGCGGCTAGAGAAAACTATCGGCGGCGGCTTGCTTATAAAATAAACGGCGGTGGCTGGCTCAATTCGGCGGCGGCTCCCAGGTCTGATAAAAAAAAATTAGTTTCTGGATGATAATTCCTGCTTTTTTTGATGTATTGATTTCAAACTTGACTTATATATTTCCCATTGAAAAAGCAAGACTCCAATTGATTTTGGGGTCATGAGGTCAAAGGTCAAAGGTCACAGGACACATTTTTAAAAAGATTGTGGATGCATTTTCAGCCAAACATTTCATCTCAGACCTTTCATCTTGCAAATATAGTTCACCTGCCAAGAGTGGAAGACCCCTATCAATTTTGAGGTTACAAGGTCAAAGGTGAAGGTCACAGGAGCCATCTGTCCAAACATTAGTTTCTGGATGATAATTCCTGCTTTTATTGATGTATGGATTTCAAACTTAACTTGTATATGTCCCATAGGAAAAGCAAGACCCGAATTGATTTTGGGGTCATGAGGTCAAAGGTCAAGGTCATAGGACACATCTTTAAAAAGATGTGGATGCATTTTCCGCCAAACATTTCATCTCAGGTCTTTCATCTTGCACATATAGTTCACCTGCCAAAAGAGGAAGAACCCTATCAATTTTGAGGTCACAAGGTCAAAGGTGAAGGTCACAGGAGCCATCTGTCCAAAAATTAGTTTCTGGATGATAATTCCTGCTCTTATTTATGTATAGATTTCAAACTTGACTTGCATATGTCGCATTGGAAAAGCAAGACCCGAATTGATTTTAAGGGGCATTAGGTCAAAGGTCAAGGTCACAGGACCATCTTTAAAAAGATTGTGGAGGCACGGGATACTATGATTTCATGACGGTCCCGCCACAGAAAAATCTTGTGAGCAAGATAACTCAAAAAAATTTCACGGATCTTTATCAAACTGTACATATTTATAGATATAGGTAAGAGGACGAAGCCTATTTATAATGGGGTCATGGCCTTTGCTAAGAGAGTGACCTTGACCTTGAATAGGTCCATTTCTGCTGAAATTTCACAAACTCTTAAATATCTCAAGATCTTTTGCATGGATTGGTCTCAAAATCAAGGTGACAGAAGATCTTTGATAGCCTTATTAGTGATGTGCCAAAAGGTCAAGGTCAGCTTTTTGGCTGAGTTCCGGGCAGCTGAACTTAACCAGTTTGCTGTATCGTTCTATATGAGTTATATCCCAGCGAAATGTTTTTCGACTGATGCCACAGAAGCCACTTTGTTAAATATTTTACAAGAATAATTCCTACAATAATTCTTAATAATAATTGTCATTAATGGTTCCACATGAATGATTTTTGGCTGAATTATGGAGGTTGAATTGAGTCATTTTACCATATATGTTGACTGTGTGATGCTGTTACATCTAGCCTGGCACCAGTTTATCAGCATCTATTACATCATGCCACTAGACATTTAGATTTCAGGTTATCTTTGGTTAATATTGACAAGAAAGTTTTTTTAAAAGCTTTTAAAAAATTTAGATTTATGATTTAAGTTATTCATCATACCAGGCAATGTTACAATCATGGATATTCAGCTCTCTGTGGCTATATAAAGACAACTGTACGTGGATTATAAATGACTGGTATCCCTACTCAACTTAATTCAAGAATTTGCCATCAGTGAGATATATCTGTATTTTAATTTTGCATTCAGTATGCATCCGTAATAATTTTTCATATATTCCTGGTTTCTTTTTTTTTTATAAAAATTCAGCTGAAAAGCATTTTGTATTGGGAAAATAAATTTCAAAGTTATTTCAAGTAGGGACCACTTTTGCGTTCAGATGGTAGCACTTGGTTTACCATTGGCAGATTGCCAGTGCCTTGATGTTGGCCATTAGCCAAGATGATGTCAGCTCTATAAAGCCTCGGTCACAACCCGCTGCGGTCACCGCACACCGTAGAGTACCGCACGAATTTTGGGACCGCAGGAAAACTTAAGCCTCGGCCACTGCACACCGTGGATCACCGTTCGGTTTTTGATACCACAGGACTACTTGTGCGGCCGACGTGCGGGAACGGCAATGTGTCTTCCTCATTCTCACGACCTTCGCATGGTAAAGTAAGCTAACCCTGCGGAGGCCGCAAGCTTACCTTGCGGAAGCCGTAAAGACCCCTTACGACAGCGGCAGGTACGCCACACGTCTCTCGGGTAGCCAAGTAGGCCTTAAACATATGTATCCTACGACATACGGTGCCCGTACGGAGCCCGTAAGTGGCTGCCTGACGCACGGCCGCCGCATCAACTTAAGCGCTTGCGCTAATGTCAGTTACGGTCGGTGCGGAGTCCCTGAGGCCTTTGAAAAACGCACGGTAACTGTGCGTCTACCGCACGGAATAGCCAAAAAACACTCGCTGTACGGCAACCGTATCCCGGTTGTGACCGAGGCTTAAATAGTTTTGGCACAGTGCCAGGATTGGAAGAAATGCAGCCAGGTATAGGTCAAGAGTTCACTCAGTGCAGTAGCTGCATTCTGTTTATAGCTTTGGAAGACTGCTCACTGCATCATATTTGGCACCAAAGTTCAGCCTGAATCTATTTATAGCTTTGGCAGACTGCACTGTGTCAGATTATGCAACAGGTCAAGGGTTCACTCAGTGAAGCCAGGTACAGGTCAAAAGTTCACTCAGTGCAGTAGCTTGAGGCAGCAATTTGTCACAGGTCATTCGGGGGCACTGCCTTACTCACCTAACCCTTGTCAGCCCAGTGCATCAAACTCTGGTGAAGTTTGATGTATTGGACTGATATTTTGACCTGTCTGTGCGTCTTTGATGGTATTTTCATTTACAAGAAAGGTGGTGCCACGTACATTGACTTTTGCACAGTGTATGTGCCTGCTTATTTCCGCAGAGGAATCTGATATATCAGCCTGAAATTGGGCATATTTATACATATCGTATAAATTTGTCGTATTCAAGACTGGTATTGCCACCTACAAAATTTTTGCACAATGTGTGTCCCTGCTTATTTTTCAGGAGGGGTTTGATATATCAGTCTGAAAATTGGCATATGTGTATATCTCCGATAGCTTCATTGTATACAAGACTCGTGGTGCAAGCTACAATCGTTTTTGTGTTGTGTGCACCCATGCCAGAATTTCAGCAGTGATGTTTGTGTAATTATTTCTTATTCAAAATGTTCAGTACTTGCATTGTTCATATACATGAAATGTAATGGTCCAGCATTGAAGTATTATACTTGGTGTATTTCCCAATGCACAGGTTCGCATTAGGCCTGTAGGCCTAGGCTTGTTTATTATTGAACATATATAACTATAAATTATACGTAAAACCTTAATTCTGACACGACAGCTTCTTGCTATCATTGCACATGACAGTATTCGCCCCAATATATCATTAACAATACTGCATGGTTGTTCTTTTTCTTTCTTTCTCAGTCTCTCTCTCTCTCGCAATCATTATTCATTCTCTGTCTCTTTATCATTCATTATTTTCTCCTTACTCTCTCTGTCAATCTCTCTTTTTCTATGCACTCTCTTACTATCTGTCACTTTGTCATTCCCCTTCCCTTTCTTTCGCTCAAATGACTATGTAGCTTTTATATCTCTGTCAACCTCTTAATTTTTAGGAAAATTTAGGGATACAGAGCTGTCCTGTTGGAAATTTATTATACTGTATAGAGAAGCCCGGAGTCCCCTGGGACCTGTTGGTTATCTGGGGTGCTCGGGCTGGTCCAGCAGATGATAAATTGAAGTACCTCTTGACTTAATGGCTCGTGGCTGCTGGGACGGGGTTTCCCACATCATGATCTACTCCCAACTTTTACCTCTGACCAAAGTGCCCTCTTTATATATGAAAAATAACACTTGCTATGCTAAAAAAAACATGCATATACATACACTATAATATAGTTAACATATATAACATAGTTTTATACAATATACTTAAAATAGGGAGCAGGTAGGCAGTGTCAGTGCTTCTTTCACTGTCCACCATCAAAACTTCGCTGCAGGCCTAATTGCCAGGGGATATTAATTAATCAAAGTGTCACTGGTCAGGCCAGGGTCTGTTAGGTTGCCGTTCTGATAACCTGGGCCATGACATCCTGAAATGTGAGACTTTCCAGGTCTGGCATCTTTGCTATTAATGAACTGTCTTTCTGGTCAGTCACAGTCACAGTAACTGTCTGGTATAGAAACCTGAAAGACGTATCCACAGTCAGTGTGTTTTGTGTTTTTCTGGCAGCCAACAAAATGCGAAAGATATCAGACTTCTTTGTCAAATCCCAGGATTCCACCTGTTATACAGTGAGGTATGTACAATTATATTTTGTTCCTTTAAGTCTCTATATAAATAAGCCCTTTGGATTTATTAGTTTTTAGCTCAGCTGACTGCAAGTCATCTGAGCTATGACTCTGTAACTGTTCTATGTCTCTCCGCTAATCCATTTTTAGATGCAGTAACTCATTAAAGCAAAGGGGGACCCTAGCTTTGAGACCTGTGAAGCTAACATTTGTGTCTGGTTATATATCGATGGTGGGGTCGGGGATTGTTCTCTTATTTATCTACTCATAGTTTTCCTGCAGAATTACATTATAATATTTGTCACCGCGTGCATGAAACCAGAGCATTTATAATTTCACACATTTGGGGTTGTATCTAACAAAGATAGGGGCAGCTAATTTTTTTGTATAGGTTTAATACATGTATAAATGTTGCTACTGTAAACGGTCGGGAGCAAGTATATTGCACTTGGGTTGAGTCTCAATCACACAATCTACTCCCTCTTGAGTTCGATATAGGCCAACAACACAGTTTGTGCCGTTCGTACACTGTTTATGTCAGTAGATACACAAGTTTGTTTCTGAGTAGCGAATACACAGTAAAACAAAGGTGGTTGACGTCTGCAACGAACTTTCAGTCTGGAAATGTTTTTCTACTGAGAAAGACTTCGAGAGATGCTTCACCCGCGCTCTCAATCAAACAACATGGCGACATCAGACAAAAACAAGCTGATGCAACTTCCGCAGACTGGCTCCTTGCTCATAAGCGTTTAAATAGCATATAACATTATAGACTGGTCCCTGCTCCTACGCATTTATACGTCCTGTTACATCTACCACGCCCCTTTGTTTGCTACGTCCTCGAGCAAACGGATTAATCTTGAATTACACATTACCTTGAGAACCAAAGAATCATCAGCAACAAAAAGTATAGCTAGCATACAACAACTTACGGAATGTAAACCTTACACGGTAGTCTCTTTGTGCTGTCTAAATTCAACACTGACACTATTGGTTTGCGGTCTGACTGAGTCCAAAATTGACCGTGGCCAATGTCCGATATTTGAATGGAAACCTGCATTACGACGATCGGTCCTCCGCAATCCGCTGCATCGAACATCTTGGTCCTCTCTGGATGTATCATCCCGCTGAACCATGATGGGTATCGGTTCGTCCTGGGTCAGTCCTGACTGATATTTGACTATCCAATGATCATCGTCAAGATCTGGCGCCGTCTCGGGGTCATTCTGTGGTATGGTCTCACCCGGTGAAGTATCGGAAGTTGTAGAGAGAGCCTCCCTCATCTCACTGCGATTAACCCATTTGGGTGCAGAACCATTTGTCTTCTGTACCTTGTAGACATCCTTACCAGGTAGTTGGTCTAGAATCTGCCACACTGCCGGATGGTAAGCGTCCTGAATCTTCTGTCTACCATGGATTGATCTATCACGCAAGTACACGTATTGACCAATGACTAGCGGTGCAGGTTTGGTCCTCCTGTCATAATGTTTCTTTTGGCGTTCGCCCATCTCCGCCAATCTTCGCTGGGCGGTCTCGTACATATCTCTCAGTTTTTCTCGGTGCTGTTCAGTCCAATCCTTGTATTCTATGGGTTCCTCCTCTATAGCTGGGTTACCAAACAAGGAATCTACTGGCAGTCGAGGCTCTCTGCCATACATGAGGAAAAAGGGACTGTGTCCTGTAGAAGAGTGCATGGTCGTGTTGTATGCAAAGACCACCTGTCCTAAGTAGTCTGACCATCGCCGCTTTTTCTTGGGTTCTAATGTCCTGAGCAAGTCATGCATTGTGCGGTTAAACCGCTCTGTCTGGCCGTTACCGGCTGGATGGTACGGCGTCGTATGGGAACGTTGAATACCATACAAGTGACACAAGTGTCTGACGATGTTCGCTTCAAAATCTCTCCCTTGGTCGGAGTGGATACGTTGAGGTGCACCATAGCGATGGAACCACTCTCGCACTAATGTTCTGGCTACAGTAACAGCCTTCTGGTCCCTTGTGGCGACCGTGACTGTCCACTTGGTGAACACATCTGTCATGATTAACACGTTCTCCTTGCCATCTGCTGAAGGTTCCAGAATCGTAAAGTCGATCGCCACGACTTCCAAGGGTTTTGT
Source organism: Sipunculus nudus (assembly GCA_026874595.1). Classification (NCBI taxonomy): domain Eukaryota; kingdom Metazoa; phylum Annelida; class Sipuncula; order Golfingiida; family Sipunculidae; genus Sipunculus; species Sipunculus nudus. The sequence continues at coordinate 66,809,351 of CM049306.1, forward strand.
TGCTCGGAGATTCCCCAAGGGTGTCCTAACCTTCTCCTTCTTCGCAAGTACACATCTTGAACAAGTATCGAGGAAGTCCTTGATGTCCTTTGACATACGTGGCCAGTAACAACTCGATCTGATGGTATTTTCCGTCCTTTCCAGGCCTTGATGACCATGAGCCACATGACACCCATGCAAGACCTTATCCTTCAACACACTTGGTAGGACAACTTGTTTCATCTTCCCGCTAGGTGGGTGAATTAGCTCACGCTTGAGGACTTGATCCTCCATCTTCAGCCGTTCCCACTGTTGGTACAACAGTTTTGTCAGCGGATCTTCCTCTCGTCTGCATCTCAAGCTGGGTTTCTGCTGCTGGAGCACTGACCGATACACTGGCCCTATGACTGGGTCATTCCTCTGTAAATCCCCTAGGCTGGCGTTATCAATCTCTGGTAAGATGGTAGCTTTGCGTCTCTCAGGCTCCATTTCATGGTCGGCCTCTAGTGCTTCACTGATTGCGCTCTCTTGCACTTCCAGAGGTAAAACTGTAGTGTTCACCACTCTTGCAAGAAATTCTGGGACTTCGAGTTCACACGTCATGGCGGAGTCAGTATCCCATGGTCTAGAACATTGTCTTGAAAGTGCATCCGCGTTGGTGTTTCTCTTGCCAGGGCGGTACTTAATTGTGAAATTGAAGGGTGCTAGGGCAGACGCCAATCGCTGTTCCACGGCTGGTAGCTTACTGGTCGACATCAGGTAGCAAAGTGGATTGTTGTCTGTGAAGACTATAAACTCACTGCCCTGGAGGTATTCACGCAGCTTTTCAGTAACAGCCCACTTAAGCGCCAACATTTCTAGTCGCTTAGAGCTATAGCAACTAGGTGATTTCTCGGCACCGCGTAACGCACGGCTGGCGTATGTGATGACCCTCAGTCGCCCTTCATACTCCTGGCTGAGCACTGCCCCTAAGCCTTCATGCGAGGCGTCCGTTTCTAGGATGAAGCGTCGACTAAAGTCGGGAAACGCCGACAAGTTGTCTCTTCAACTCTTGAAAAAGGGAGTCATGCTCGGGTCCCCAATGTGTTCCAATGCTGCGTCTGAATCGTTAACCTCTTACAGTGGATCCTTGAAGGGAAGCATCCAACTTGTGGAGAGGTCTGGCAATCGTGGCGAACCCCTTCACAAATCTCCTATAATAGGATACGAATCTAAGGAACTGTTTTAGCTCACGCTGTGTGGTAGGGTGTGGCCAGTCCCTTACAGCCGACAACTTGTCTGGATCCGTAGCCACTCCCTCTTTGGAAATAACATGCCCAAGGAACCACACTTTCTCTCGGAGAAACATAAATTTGCCCGGTTCCAGTTTTAGCCCGTTAGCGGCAAGCTTCCGAAACACATTCTCCAGTCGTTCGAGATGCTCCTCCAGTGTACCGCTAAAGACGATCACATCGTCCAGGTAAACAAGCAAGGTCTGTAAAATGTCCTCATGAAAGATTCTACCCATAAGTCTTGACCAAGTAGCCGGGCTATTCGAAAATCCAAACGGCATTCTAAGGAATTCGTAGAGCCCCATAGGGGTTGTGAATGCCGTTTTATGCCTATCCGCTGGAGCGACTTCCACCTGGTGGTACGCCGACGCAAGATCGAGTGTTGAAAACATCTGTGCACCTCCTAGAGCATCCAGCGTCTCGTTAATACGTGGCAAAGGAAACTGGTCTCTCTTGACCTTGCGATTAAGCTTGTGGTAATCCACGCACAGTCTGACCTTGCCATCCTTTTTCCGCACCACTACCAAGGGCGAAGCGTAATTGGAGCAACTCTCTCGGATTACCCCTTTTCGACATAGATCACGTAAATGGTCCCTGACCTCCTTCCACTCTTGTGGGGGTATTCTGCGGTAGGCCTGCTGAACTGGCTCATCATCTGTAGTTCGGATGTGGTGTTGGATCGTCCTGGTACATCCTAGTTGGTCCTTACCCAGGGTGAACACACCTTTGTACTTCCTTAGAAGAGTTTCAAACTGATGGCGATGGGTATCTGGAATCCCCTTAAGGTCAAAGTGGCTAAGAAAGTCTTCGTCATCGACGTCACACTTTGCCCTGCACAGTTGAATTTCATTACCGTCCAGACTTATGTCCAAATCCGGTATCGGGAATTCCGCAATTCAACTAACAACTTCGAGTCTTGTGTTTGGCCGCAAAGTGATATCAGTGTTGCCTATATTGGCGACAGGCAATAAAAATGTTCTAAGATCCTCTGCTACAACACCTGGAGTTAGGAGGATCGTAGGGGGGACACCTCCATGTACTGGTTCTACCACAGCGACTTCCTTACTGGCTGGCCGAATTAACTTCACATAACTCATACTCTGTGCTGGAATGCATACCTCCTCTAATCCAGCTACTCTCGCGAATCCTGATGGCTCTGCTGTTAGAACTTCATGGTCTCCTTCTTGGTATTTCGTCAGACGAGACAAGAGATTAGTGCCTAACACACCTGGTATCAATCGCCGTTTCTCGGTAGTTTCTGGAGTGTCCTTAACCACCATCACACCAACGTCCTTGAGCTCCGTGCCATCAATTATAACATCAAGCACTACCACTCCCAAGTATGGAACTTCCATTCCATTTGCAGCTCGAAGTTTCAACCAACTCTCAGGTGGAACTTCATAACTGTGCCACAAGTTCTCATGGAAAAAGGTCTCACTAACAGTTGTGACCATGCTACCTGTATCAATCAGGCACTTGGTTGGTACTCCTCCCATGACCACCTCAATGACTGGGCGACGGCCCACTGTCTGGTTCCACAGTCGGTCCCCTTCCGCATCCACAGAACAGTTCTCAGGAGGCTGACTTGACTCAGTCCTGCTGGGTCTCCGCTGTGACTTGACTTGCCGGTTCTGAGGGCAGTCCCGGCGAATGTGTCCTTTCTGGTTACAACTGAAACATCTTGGCCCACGCTCATTATCCTTGGCACTTATTGGGAGCAAACGCGATCTGTCTCTGTTGCTCCTCCCACTGCTTTTGCTGTTTATCTAACAGAGCGGCCTGTTGCTGCTGTTGAGTCTGTAGTAACTCTATCATTTTTTTCTGACCGGCAATAATCTCACACAGGCCACGCTCACTTAGTCCTGCATCTGTAGAATATACGGTTGGATCACGTTTGGCTGTACCACGACTCGCCCCTTGATCCTGGCGGTCTTCTTCCGCCCATCTGATGGCCTCTTCCCTAAGGGTTCTGAATGGCGTCTCTGGGAAATCACGGATCCGCCGCTTTAGTTCTCGTCTTAGTGATGGGTCGCGCACCTTCTCTGCAAAGTTATCTCTAAGGGCGCGATCTCTGTCGGGCAAACATCTCTCATCACGTTCCAGAGCTTTCTCCAAAATTTCCATCAAAGCATGTGAAAATCCCCTAAGGCTCTCTCCATCCTTCTGGCGACGACTATAGAACTGATCAAGTAATTGTACCGCAGACTGTCTCTCCCCAAATGCTTCACTTAGCAAGTCGAATATTCGCTCTGGTTTGGCTCGATCATCTGGCGGTGCATAACGGACCTCGCACTTGGCTGGACCATCCAAATTTGTGAGTAGGAAATCAGCTGCTGCTTCTCTCTCCAATCCCTGGGCCCTCAAGGCTGCCCTAGCCTCTCTGATCCAGTCCTCTAGTGTCGTCTCTGACTATACACGACTCGCATAACTCGTCCATCACCTTCAGCTCCGGGTCGCTGGGCTGCTTCACCTTCTCTAGCTCGATCACCACCTTCTAACTGAGCCATACGTTGCCTAAGCGTCGCCAGTTCGGCCTCAAGGTCATCTCCGTTGTCCACCATTCTGTCAGTCTACCAACAATACTGCGATGAAGTAGATCTCTGGACCACAAGACATTCGTTGGCCAACCACCTTTTATACTACTGACAAGTAATAGCCTATCCCACTTCTGACACCAGTCTTGTAAACGGTCGGGAGCAAGTATATTGCACTTGGGTTGAGTCTCAATCACACAATCTACTCCCTCTTGAGTTCGATATAGGCCAACAACACAGTTTGTGCCGTTCGTACACTGTTTATGTCAGTAGATACACAAGTTTGTTTCTGAGTAGCGAATACACAGTAAAACAAAGGTGGTTGACGTCTGCAACGAACTTTCAGTCTGGAAATGTTTTTCTACTGAGAAAGACTTCGAGAGAGGCTTCACCCGCGCTCTCAATCAAACAACATGGCGACATCAGACAAAAACAAGCTGATGCAACTTCCGCAGACTGGCTCCTTGCTCATAAGCGTTTAAATAGCATATTACATTATAGACTGGTCCCTGCTCCAACGCGTTTATACGTCCTGTTACACTACGAAATAAACCTACATTGTCAACACGGGTTTTCACAGTAAAATCAAGCAAGAGGGTATCCCTAATTTTTGGATAAATACATATTATTTTAGCCTAGGTATGCCTCAAATGAATGAGGGCCATCTGAATTTAGACTAACAGATCACTGCAGACTAACCATATGCATGTAAATCTGGCACTGTTACTAGTGTAAGTATGACACAAATAATAAAAGGGTGAATTAAGCAACACCCCTCCCCCCCCCCCCCCTTCGTAATGGAAACAATACATGTGCACTTCCAGGTAGCCAATGTCATAATCCATTTTTTTTTAATCACGTTTTTATCTCAGCTGACTATAAGTCATCTGAGCTATAGTTATGACCGATTGTCCCACGTCCGTCCATCTGTTGTGCCGTCCGTCCATCCGTTACACTGGCACGTTTGGAAACCGTTAGACCTATACGAATCCGAAATTTGACATACTATTAGACGTCCCTAGGATCTCATACCAGACTTAAACCTGGGTCACTATGACTTAGTTCCTTCCAGAAATAAAGGAAAAAACTCAATTTTCATTAAAAACCTATCATCTCACTTCAGACTGCCTAATATCAAAACCGCTCGTCTGTTTGTGTTCATATTTACCATAAATATTCCCCTATATATAGCCATCCAAAAAAATTGGTCAGTATTACATGATTTATAAAAGTTGTGGGCCCAAACATAATGCACTTTGTACAAAAATCATGAAAGATATTTACTCACTTAACATGATAATTGTTGAAGCTAGAGACTTTTTTAATTAGGGATTTAACTTAATTTTATCAAGATACAATTGTAGACCAAATATTAGATCTGAATTTTGTAATTTATTTAAAGTTATTAGCATAAATATTATAAAATCAGTACCTTAAATTTTGCAAAACATTGACCATAGCACTTTTTATCCTGAAAGTCAATTAGATTTAATTTTCACAGCAGGTACACATAAGGATTTAATCTGTAAAGTTATGAAATTTAAAAATAAAAGCTAAATAGGCTTGCTTTTAAAGTTTTTTCATTTGTTTATTTGTTTATATTGAAACTGTATACATTTGATAAAACTGAAATATTTTTTGTATTATAAAAATATAGGATCAAATTGAACAACTGTGTAAACTGCTTAACTGTTAATACTATAAGCTTATCAGAGAGCCCAGCCATGATCATTGTAATAGTATAGATTCTATATTTTCAGAACGCTCACATGCCTCACTTCTAACAATTTCTTACCCATCAGTACACCCAATCATTTCAATCAACCATGGCTAATATTACCTCGATCTTCCTCTCAGACATTATCTATAATTTTTTTATTATTTTAGACATTTACCTTCAAAGTTTCAGTTCAGCTGAGCATGGTGATCCATGGGTCCCTTGTTCTTTTAATTGGCTCAATGCGCGCGCGCGCGCACACACACACACACACACACATATATAATACATATATACATACACACATATGTACATACACACATATATATAAATATATATATATATATATATATATATAAATATATATATATGTCAAAGCCCAGATCCCGAACTCGGCGATTGGTCCAGATCAGATCCCAATTGGGATTCGGTCTGGCCTAAATCCCGATCGGGATCTGGTCATGCGCTTGTCCAGACCAGATCCTAATCGGGGTTTAGGCCGGACCAAGTCTGATCGGGATCTGGTCTGGACCAATCGGCGATTGGTCCAGACCAATCAGTAATCGGTCCAGACCAAATCCCGATCGGGATCTGTGCTTGACCAATTCCCAATTGGTCCAGACCAAATCCCGATCGGGATTCAATCTGGCCTAAACCCCGATCGAGATCTGGTCTGGACCAATACCTGATTGCGATTCTATGGCACTTTTGCAGACAAGAGCAGGCTTTTGGTGTAAACATTATAATTCCATAAGGTTGAGACATGAAAAGTTGTCTGAAATTTTTTTTATATATATTTATATAGTAATAAAAATATGAACTACACATATATGTATATATAGTGGAAAAAATGTTGATAAGAGAAGTTATAAACTGTTTGTGTTCATGAAACAAGGATTTTTCACTTGATTGTAAACTGTTCATTGCAAAATATTTGATCCATCAGAAAAGTAGTATAAAAGGTATGAAAATTGAGAATGAGAATATTTGAAAACCAGGTACTGAAAACTTGATAAAAAATATAAATGTAATCCACCTAACAATTTATTCTACCTACAAAACGCATCAACTATATGTTACACGTACTTATTTACACAGTGAGTAAACTTAAACTAGTTCAATTGTTATATAATAAATTGAATATACAATTTGATGAAAATACTGAAAATAATAATAAAACATGAACAATAATACAAGGACTTGTATAATTTAAATAACTATAATCACTCAATTAATTTAAACTTAAATATAAGTTAAGTTAGTAAGGTAGAATAATTAACACTGACAACAACCTCAATAAAGACTTATCATTACTTATCAAGTTATAATTTCAGACACAAGATATAAACATGCTCTGAATCTTGGTCTGGGCTGACCTGAAACTTGACAGGAACTCATTCTTCGGGTTTAGGCCGGACCAAATCCTGATTGGACACACACACACACATATATATTAATTTTGTAATACTTTTGAACTTTTGATTTAAATTAATTATTAATTTGTACATGTTGGCCAGATCTGATAACGAATCTGATATCAGATAGCAAATCTGATACTGTCTACAGAGAAAGTTTTGTTTAAATTACAGCAGAAACCATAAACGTCCCAGTGATGGTCAGCCTGATTTGGAAGGACAATGCCAAAAGAAGTTTTGCAGCCAGCAAACCAGTCGGTACCTTACCTCAAACGGCCCATCTGCACACAGAGAACTGTGTAGAGAACTTCTTACATAAGATGATGATGAGCCTAATCCTCCAGACACTGCAGCGTGTACATCAGTGTGTTGTTCTGTTAATGCTGATAAACCATATCAGACACAGGAAAGACAAGTTATAGAAAGCACAAAGAAATCCAGACTGACACGAAAAGGTGTCAAGAGATGTGTGGAACAAAGAATGTTTAAGACAACTTGGTATGCATCGCATATGTGGTTGACATTATGCACACAAAAGTACAAAGCTTTCTGCTTCTACTGCCGCTGGGCGATCCATCACCAACAGCTTAACATGAGCAAGAATGAAGAACGAGCTATCACAGAGACAGGATTTAACAACTGGAAAAGGGCTACTCAGCGATTTAAGGACTATGAAAAATGTGAAGCACATCTAGAAGCTGTTGGAATGTTTGCTTCCTCTAAGGCAGTTCCTGTTGATGAACAGTTGTAAGCAAAAGCCAAGGCAGACAAAGATCGACACAATCGGGTATTGCTTATCCAGCTAGGAAGCCTGAGGTTTTTTGTAAAGGCAGGGTTTGGCATTACATGGTCATGATTCTATAGAAGGCAACATGCGTCAGCTTCTGAAAGAGAGGTCAACAGAGCTTCCCGAACTTGCCAGATGGCTGGATGATGGCAAATATTTATCAGGTGATATCCTGAAGGAGCTTATTACGATCATGGGAAACATCGTGTTGCGAAAAGTTGCAGCTGATGTTAAAGATGCTTTATGGTTTTCTGTTTTGGCAGATGAAACCAGGGACATTTCGAACAGAGAGCAAGTGAACATAGTTATTAGATGGGTGACAAGGGATAACACTGTCAAAGAAGATGCCATTGGTATGATGCAAGTACCAAATACATCAGCTGAAACATTGACAAATGCCATTCTTGATGTACTTCCGAGTTGCGCAATACCAATTGACCGTTGCATAGGTCAAGGATATGATGGATCCAGCAACATGTCCGGGTACAGATCTGGCGTTGCCAAGAGAATACGAGATATCAACCCTAAAGCTCTACCTGTGCACTGCTTAGCACACTGTATAAATCTTTGTCTACAAGACGTTGGTCGCAAGTTCATTCCTGTCAGGGATTCCCTGGACTCCGTTATGGAAATTGTAAAACAAAAAAACTATCACCAAAGCGACAGTGTCCATTTGAAGACAAGAAGAAAGAAAATGGGGGAAAAGAAAATAAAAATGATGCAGAGGATGAAACCATGCACATCCTCAAAGAAAAACCAAACTTGCGCCCCCTGTGTCCAACAAGGTGGACTGTAAGAGGTTATGCCATACGCGCTGTGTTAGAAAACTACACTGTTTTGCAAGACACTCTGGAGGAAATAAACTCTGGGACAAACGATGAGTACTCAAGAAGGGCTGGTGGTCAGCTTGCTGTAATGAACAAGTTCAGCACCTTTTTTGGACTACACCTATCAAACCTCATTTTTGGGGCATCTGAACAGTCGTCAAGGACAATACAGGCAAAAGACACCACTTTGGGAGAAGCCCTCAAGGCTGCAGAGTTGGCTAGAAAATTCTATAAGATCAATCGTGATGAGGGAAAATTTGAAGACTTTTATTCAAGGGTCCTTCAGGAAACAGAGACAAAAACTGATGAACCAGCTCTTCCTAGATAGAAGAAGGCTCCTAGGAAAACTGATGATGGTAGTGATGCACACAGATTTGAAACCGTGAAATCTTATTACAAGCAAATATACATCGAGGTCATGGAAAACATCAAGGGGGAGTTGGAGCGACGGGTTTGTCAAGAGAGCATGACAGTTGTAAAAGAGGTGGAAGCCTTTATCCTTAATGCTGCTAATGGGATAGAGGGTTGCATAAGTCAAAAGATGAGAGATGTTTCTGTAGGGAACATAAGATTTGACGACCTTCAGAGGCAAGCAGCGTTGTTGCCAGCAGCCATCCGGCTGGCCTTACCTGAAGTGGAAAGAGTTTCAACCATCAGAACAGTTTGTGATGCACTTAACAAAACTCCAGCCTATAAAGAATTATTAGAACAAGTTCATAAGGCTCTAATACTTTATCTTACAGTGCCAGTTACAACATCATCAAACGAGAGAGTTTTCTCTACCCTTCTTGGATTAAAGACCTACCAGAGAAGCACAATGTCCCAACAAACGTTAAACAATGGCATAATTGTCCAGCTTCACAAGAACAAAACTGACAATTTAGACCTTAACTCTGTTGCTGAAGAATTTAAACCAAACAAAAAACAGAGAAGGATGTCATATTTCTCAAGCTTTGTGTGATACTCTTGTGACCATGCATGATGTACTCTTATTTTAGTGCCAGACCACCCTAAGTACAAAATTATATATTACCATTACTCATCCATATTGATAGGCAAATTTAGGACTAGTCATTATATTTTAACTTACACTAACACTCCAGTGTCTTAGCATTTGATGGTACTTTTTGCTGTGCCAGGGCTGGTTTAAAATCAAATTTTATGAAAAAAAATCATTATTTTTTACATTTTACATTTAAATCAACTTTTATTGATTTAATTCAGCTAAGGATTATTATACAGATCCTTATGACAGTATTTTAAAGAGTACTTAGTAGTATATAAGGCCAGTCAGAAAAAGTTAGTTTATTCAAATGTGGCCATCTGACTGGTCATTTCATTGTTGGAGCAAACAGTTTTAGTGGGTTTGTTGGTTTATATATATCAAGGTATCCGTTTGTAACATGATTGTATTCTCTAGTTTTAATCTATTTGTGTAATGTAGAAAATTTTCCTGGTTTTACATCCATTATGGCAATGCATTGTAATACATGTTTAACATGACATGGCCTTATACTCTCTTTTGCCTTATACAACTTAAGAGGGATTTAAGTTTGGCCGGTAGGTCAGTCCTGCATACTTCGTGGAACAGTAAAGTATGGTCATAATTGTTAAACCTCTGTTGTTCCATGCTGATGTGAAGATCAAACAATAGTTTCAAATACTTTTGCTCCATGCTGATGTATAGATCAAACAATAGTTTTTAATACTTCTGCTCCATGCTGATGTATAGATCAAACATTAGTTGTTAAACTTCTGCTCCATGCTGATGTATAGATCAAACAATAATTGTTAAACCTCTGTTCCATGCTGATGTGACGATCAAACAACAGTTCTTAGCTCAGCTCACTGAAAGTCATCTGAGCTATAGCGATCAACCTTTGTCCGTCGTCCGTCCGGTTGTCCGGCCGTCCGTTAACAGGGCACAAATCGTAACCGCTGGACCTGGAATCTGTACTTTTTAAATTTTTACAAATTTTTTTTCTGTATTTTTGATACCTTCAAAGAGGCTGTCATGTGTTAACAGGGCACAAATCGTAACCAATGGACCTGGAATCTTCTCACTTGACATCCAAGGAGGTCCATGAAAAATCTCCCTAGAAACCTGAAATTAGGTCTCTGTTCATTCTACAAGTTATGAGTCTCGTAAGTACCCCCCAGATACTCAAAAATTTGATACAAACGCTCAAGTATCTGAATAACTACTGCATTGATCACCATGATTCTTTGTATGAATATTGATCATGGAGTGTTTCATCAGTTCCCGCAAACAGGTGGCGCCGCCTGTATTTTAAAAATTTTTATGAATTTTTAATGTATTTTTGATACCTTTAAAGAAGCTGTCATGTGTTAATAGGGCACAAATCGTAACCACTGGACCTGGAATCTTCTCACTTGACACCCAGGGAGGTCCATGAAAAATCTCCTTGGAAACCTGAAATTAGGTCTCTGTTACCCATATTCTCCAAGCTATGGGTCTCGTAAGTACCCCCCAGAATAATAAAAATTTTGATACAAAAGCTCAAGTATCTGAATAACTACTGCATTGATCACCATAATTCTTTGTATGAATATTGAACATGGAGTGTTTCATCAGTTCCTGCAAACTGGTGGCGCCACCTGTATTTTTTAAATTTTTATGAATTTTTTTAATGTATTTTTGATACCTTCAAATAAGCAGTCATCTGTTAACAGGGCACAAATCGTAACCAATGGACTTGGAATCTTCTCACTTGACATCAAAGGAGGTTCATGAAAAGTCCCTGTGGAAACCTGATATTCGGTCTCTGTTACCCATATTCTCCAAGCTATGGGTCTCGTAAGTACCCCCCAGAATAATAAAAATTTTGATACAAAAGCTCAAGTATCTGAATAACTACTGCATTGATCACCATAATTCTTTGTATGAATATTGAACATGGAGTGTTTCATCAGTTCCTGCAAACTGGTGGCGCCACCTGTATTTTTTATATTTTTATGAATTTTTTTAATGTATTTTTGATACCTTCAAATAAGCAGTCATCTGTTAACAGGGCACAAATCGTAACCAATGGACTTGGAATCTTCTCACTTGACATCAAAGGAGGTTCATGAAAAGTCCCTGTGGAAACCTGATATTCGGTCTCTGTTACCCATATTCTCCAAGCTATGGGTCTCGTAAGTACCCCCCAGAATAATAAAAATTTTGATACAAAAGCTCAAGTATCTGAATAACTACTGCATTGATCACCATGATTCTATGCATGCATATTTATCATGGAGTATATCATCAGTTCCTGCAGACTGTTGGCATCACCTTTATTTTTTCAGTTTCATTGGACCTAGAATCTTCTTACTCGATGACCTGGGAGTGACAGGAAAAATCTCCTTGGAATCCTGAAAATAGGTCTCTGTTACCATTATCCTCTGAGCTATGGGGTTCAGAAGTAACCTTCTTCCCCCCCCCCCCCAGGAATAATTAAAAATCTGATACTAAAACTCCAGAATCTGAATAACTAAGGTCTTTCTGGAGAAGACTCGAGCAGAGAATATAGAAACCACTCTGAAAAGCTGATAAAAAACACAAGAATGCTGCTGTTCTATGGACCAGGCAAGGATTGTTTGGAGAAGAATAATATGTAAAAAATGTTGAATTCTTATGAATATACTTGAAAAATCATTGGTTGAATTGGTCTGATGGACCCTTATGCATAGGAACATTATATAATAAATGTCTTGTTTTTAAGAGTTATATGCTGCCTTGTGTTTCAACTTTCAGACAAATATCCATTGTGCACTTTAATTATCACATAAAGCATAATCTGTATACAATTTTCAATTGCTTTGCTTTTAACAATACATTATTCACACAATCTGTATATTTAAGATCTTCATTAGACATAAGGTGGTTTGTCAAAGTGGCCTACCAGATATCCTATAATTCGATTAGAATGTAAGAATGTAATAATATTAATGATGTAGGAATATTAAAATATTAGTACTTGTCTGTCTGTAGGTGAACCATATAGGCTATCAGTTGTCAATATAAGATGATTATCTGCCAAGAGTGTTTGGTTTTGGTGAATCTCTCTGAAATGTTAGGTTCAATTAAGTTCGATGGTGACAGCAGGAAACATGTCAATCATATATGTCTTTTGTTAAAATAGCCAGTTAAAATGAGAAATTTCCTGTCTTATGATCTTTATGAATTTTTTCCATGTTATATTTTGTAATGGTCTTTAGACATGTAATCCACCTATACTTGAGAAAAATAAAGAAAATAATAATAAACACTACAACTTCTAACTTTCGACATCCATGTTTCAGTCTGCACGTGAAGATTTAATTAGTATCTTACTCGGACATACGGTGGCGCTCGAGCTGGTATGGCATTTTTCTCAACTTATTTTGAGAGCAAATATAGAGCGGGATACCAGTCTAGCTTCTTTCACGCGTTATCAATTGTGAATGATGCCGTATATTTATTATTTTTTTTATATGGCAGCCTGATAAAAAGATTTTATTGAATTGTTGCGCCTTGTGGACTTTTCTTTATGAAAGAATCCCTCGTTATTTGTCATCAGACAACGGTGCCATGTCTGGGTATTTTTCTTTGTATTTTAATATCCGACGTCCGGGTTTTAGTCAAAGCTTAACCACTGCTGATTCGAAGGTCCGTCGAGTCCAGTGCAGCGCTACCAAGCTACGGCACAAACAAAAAACAACAAAAACAGTCTGTTGTGAACTGCAGTTCACAACTGTTCGTGTGAACTTATACATTTAAGAGTGTTACAGTGAACTGTAACAAGAAACAGAAAATTTGCCAGAGGAACTTCTTGGCTGAGAAGCCGGCGTAAACAAGGTTTGTGTTGATTTGCTTGGCGGGAAAATTCCGAGTTTTAATGTCATAATATAATAATGAGGCTATATTAATTATCAAAAGCATATTTCAAGCAGTGCAGTGGATTCATCGGAACAACGTCACAACTTGATTTTGTTCATTTGATTTTGAAGAAATTCTGGCAGAACTATAGAAACCGGGCTTCAGCCTACCGCCGGTAAAACGGGTGTCGCATAATAAATTGTTTCCTGGAAAAGGCGATACATATCATTTTCCTCAGAATACCCGTATTTAATTATGTTCATAGCTGGAGTTTATTATAATAGAGGAGGAGGGGTCCGGGGAACCTGGGTTCCCCGTCTGAACGGGGGTGTGGGGGCGGAGGCCCCACCTCAAGCTTAATTTTCCTGTTAAAATAGTAAATGGTTTCCCATTTTCGCGATAGATGCCTCTTCAATTGCAGATATAAATGAATAAAACTTGCTCCTACTGGTATCTCGTCTTCACGGCCCACTTAGTAGCGTGTAGGGCTCCTAGTCCAGAGATCGTAGGTTCGATTCCTGATTCAGGCGACTTCTGATGCTTAGTAATTGTTTATGTTAGAAGAGTTGAGTGTAGGGCCATCTACAGGGAAAGTAGGAGTTAAAATAGAGAATGGGAGGTGACAATTATATTTATATGTTCCTCAATACAAGCGAAGCCCGCATTCTATAGTGGCTCCGAAATTCTTTGTTTGCTTACAATTCCAAGTGAAACGATTTGGGGTGATAATCGGGATATATACAATCAGTTAAACTTGCAAATTGGCCTAGTGGTCGAACTTGAAAGCGTAATGACTCTTGATGGAATAATTGATTGAAGATTTTAGTGAAATAAAGACGCACATGTACTGTAAAATGAAAAGATGTATGGGTAAACGTGCAGTTAAGTTGAACTACCGCGAACTGTCATTACTCATTCTTATTTTTTTTAATCTAATTTGATGTTGTTTTATTTTAATGTCAGTCATAGAGAAATGTGTGGATGTTGATGGAATCATCAAGTAAGCTCAATGCACGAGCAAGAAAAAATGACACACCATCACTGGAATCAGTATGGAAGCCAGTTTTTTTTGGCAGGTCACCTGTACTGCACTTTTACCAATGTATTGTGAGGAATATGATGGATTTTGATACAACTCAACAGAAATATTAATTCGAAAAATATCTCACCTAAGTTTGATTTTCAGCAAAATTCCTGCATATTTAATGAGGTCAGAGGTCACCACACTTTGGAGACACTTTTGTGACTTAACAAATAGCTTACTGATTTTCATGAAACTAGTAGATATTTACCAATACAGTTCCTTATGTAAATTAATCCCCAGCAGCTTTCATGAATATTTAATGAGGTCAGAGCTTACCATGCTGCTTAGTACAGGCCACTTGGTAGTGTTGGCACAATAAATTACAAAATATATGAAGGATTTGAAACTCATCAGAATTGTTAATCAATAAAATATCACACCTAACTTCCATTTCCAGCAAAATCCAAGTCCTATTTAATGAAATCAGAGCTCACTGCTCTGGTGGTACAGTGGTGACTTAACAAAAACCCTATGAATTTTAATGAAACCGGTCATACATATTTACCAATAGTTTCTCAGCTGATTTACATTCCAAAACAATTCATGCATAATTAATGAGGTCAGAGGTTACCAGATACACGACAGCCCTATTATGTATGCTCTTGTTATTTCATCTCTTACTTTTGTATTCAGTTCATAATAAAAATTTTCCAGTACTGCAATATTTTTTTTCTTTATGTTTTCAGGTATCTGCCAAGACAAAACCAGAACAATCCAGATCAAATATTTCACGAACAAGAAAAGCCAGATCAAAGATAACCAGATCAAAGATAACCAGATAGAAAACTAGATCAAAACCAGATAAAAAACGAGATCAAAACCAGATTAAAAAATCGAGATAAAAAAAAACAGAAAATAAAACCAGTGCAACTAGTTATAACTAACGTTATTAAAAAATTATCATTATTGAGTTTGAGTTTGTCATTTATTTCCATTTTATGAACTCTGTTAAACAGAGGCATCTTCACCATATTCCTGTATCTTCCTAGTTACTCTTTTTCATTTTCATAACCAGTTCCATTAAATACTCTCCATCGTGTATCTGACTTTCTCTCATCCAGTACCTTTTTAGATTTTATCAAATTTTATTGTAAACTTTCAACTTTAAACTTACCTGCCCAGCTTTGGCTTTAGCTATACCTGTCCCGGCTGTATCTATCAGTAAGGTTATTAAAGGCACTTTTCACCAAGGTGATCCTCGGTTTCCAACAAACTCCGTTAGCAAACAGTGTGTGCCTAATTCAGTTGTTTCTCTGCTTTATGCCACCCTGCGTGATGTTGTTGTATGGCAAACAAATGATATGGACACAATATTAATTAAAGGTGATCATTTGTACAGAACATTGTCAGATATCCCAGATAAAGGATACATGGCTTGGGATGAAATACCAGAGTATTTACAATGCCTTTATCATTATTTCAAGATGAAACCAACCTTGATCACTGGTGGTTTTCTTAATCATTCTGATGTGCAAGCACCCTATATGTTTTACCAGGATGCTTTGGCAGAAATCACTTCCAAGAAATGTGGTCTTATTATAGTTGGAGGAAACGCAATTGCAATTTCATATCAGCAGAATAGTTACTATGTGTTTGATCCACACAGCAGAAATCATCTCGGGTGTCCTACACCTTGTGGCACATCAGTTCTTCTTGCATTTGAACTGCAATCAGAATTCTTTCAGTATATATCAAACTATGCAAATATGATGAATGCAACTATGTTTGAAGTGACATATTTCAGAATAAACCAAGTCACCACTAAAGCATTTAAACTTGGACTGAAACGCCAAACTAAACAGTCTACCAGTTCAGATGACCAGCTAAAGCATGCAACTCTGTCAACAGCAGATCTTGTGGACACGGTAAATAAAAGCAAACTTGATCATGAAAAAGATTCTAAACAAGGTGTTCACTTGATCAAAGAATACTTTAATGATCAGCAACTAAAAATGAACAGAAAATTATATTTGAAAGAGTATATGAGACTGAAAAGAATGAATCCACCTCACAGGGATAGAGAATGCCTAAAAGATCAACAAAGAAAACTGTTATCAAGACAAAATGAAACTTGTAGACAAAAAGAACGTTCTGCAGAGAAAGCATATAATCAAAAGATTAGAAAGATCAAGTTCGAAGAGCACAAGAGAGAAAAGCTGAGAAACAACAGAAGAAAATTGCTAGACTTAATGAAACATACAGGCAAAAGGAACGCTCTGCACAGAAAGCATATAATCAAATTATTAAGAAAAGATCAAGTTCGAAGGGCACAAGAGAGGGAAGCTGAGAAACAACAGAAGCAAATTGCCAGACTAAATGAAACTTACAGACAAAAAGAAAGAAAGGCTGAGAAGCAACAGAAACAAACTGCAAGACTAAATGAAACATACAGACAAAAAGAAAGAAAGGCCGAGAAACAACAGAAGCAAACTGCCAGACAAAATGAAACCTATAGACAAATGGAACGTGTCAGAGAATCACCTGGTAAAAAAAGAAAAAGATCTGAAGATGATTTTTTTAGAGAAACTGAAAGACTCGCCAAAAGGAGGAAAAGAGCAAATCCATTACATAAGAGAACTGAGACTATGAGAAACACAGCCACTAGAGCACAGAAAATAACTCATGAATCATACAGAAAAAATGAAAAAGCAGCTAATCTTAAGAGAAAACAGGGTGCAGATCTCAGAGAATGTATACAGAAATTTCATACTTCAATATCTGAAGGTCCCATATGCTTGTTGTTGCTGTAATTAGACATGGTTCAAACACTCTGTAAAGAATTCTGATAGCTGGCCAGACAGACTAGATTCCACTTACCTAGCAACACACATTACAGATGTAAAATCAGTGGACAATAAAAAATGGTTATGCACAACTTGTCTTGATGCTCTGAAATGCCACAAGACACCAAAACTTTCTGTATTAAATGGAATGCAGTTTCCTCATTAGCCACCTGAATTGAACTTGTGTCCCCTAGAGGAAAGGCTTGTTGCATTACGCATACCATTCATGCAGTTACGAGAATTACCTAGAGGTTCACAGTTGTCACTGAAAGGATCACCGGTCAACGTACCTACTCAGATTGAAACAACCGTGGATATGTTACCACGTACATCAGGCTCAACAGCTACTGTACCAATAAGTTTAAAACGTAAACTTGAGTACAAAAAGGTAGAGTGCACCCAAAATGTACGTCCAGCTGTAATACTGAGTGCACTACACTACTTGATGAGACATAGTCAGTTATATAAAGATGCAAACATTACAATAAATAGCAATTAGCTTAAAACTTTCAAAAATTCACAAGAGCATGAACCCCTTGCTACAACTGACAATTCTGTGGATGATACTCTATCTGATGATGACAATTTTGAAGAAATACATGAAGATGAACAAGGAGGAATTCTGGATACCATGCTTGATGATACTGAACTTACAGGGAATGACAATATATCGGTGGCTCCTGGTGAAGGACAGAAACCTTTGAATCTGTTTCAAGACAAAGATTCAGAATATATGTCATTTCCGTCAATATTCTGTGGCAAAGGAGAATAGATAATGCTGAAGGAAAAACTTCTGTTCATTACAGCGACCTTTGCAAATGGGAACTCCGAGCACTTGATCGCAGAGTTGCTGCAACGTTCCAAATCTTTTCTACAAAATGAAGAAATTACAAATAGAACAAATTACAGGAAAGGTTAGTCTAGCAATTCGTCGAATCAAAACTAAGGGGAAGAAGTATTCCGTCCAGGATGTCTTTAATGAAAGCAATGTTCATGAGTTGACAAGGTTGGATGAAGGCTACAAGATTTTCAGATACATACGAGGCTCCCCTCCATATTTTGAAGCACGTAAAAAGATCTCTCATTGCAATGATTAGGCAACTAGGATTGCCAACATGGTTTATATCTCTATCTGCTGCAGACACACATTGGGAAGACCTGCTGGTCTTGCATGGAAAACTGATTAATGACAGAACTTATTCAAGTGATGATATAAGACAAATGGATTGGGTAAATAAAACACGCTTGGTTAAGGCAGATCCTGTAACCTGTGTGCGGTATTTTGATCACATTCCTTCATTCACACCATCTTACAGGGTGCCCATTCACCTCTTGGAAAGCTGAAAGATTATTTTTACAAAGTTGAATTTCAGCAACGTGGCTCCCCACATATTCATATGCTTATGTGGATTGAGGATGCACCCATATATGGTCAACATGAAGAAGATACTATCACCAAATACATTGATGAGCATGTGACCTGCTGCAAGAATGATGAGGACCATCAAGATATGATAGATCTACAAATACACAGACACTCAAGGTCTTGTAGAAAGAATGGTAAGCCAATTTGTCGTTTTAACTTTCCATTGCCACCCATCCCAAAAACTAAAATCATTGCACCTCATGACACAGAAGTTGATGAAAAACACAAACAGAACTACCACAAAATCTCTCAGGCACTTGCAAGCTTAAATGTTGACAATGACCTGTCCTTTCATGATTTCTTAAACTCTCTAGATGACTACTACATGGCCTTGCGTACATCCATTAAAGGTCCAAAAGTATTCCTTAGAATGTCACCGTCTGAAATAAAAACCAATGGATAAATGAGACTTTTATTTTCTGCATGGAAACCTAACCATGACCTTCAGTTTATTCTTGATCCTTATGCAAATGCAACATACAGTTTCCTATGTCAGCAAAAGTCAAAGGGGAATGAGTGCTTTGTTAGATGCTGGTTGCAAAGAAGTTAAAAAAGGGGATAATACTCTCGGACAGCAGGTGAGAGATATGGGAAATCAGTTTTTAAATGCTGTGGAAATAAGTGCTCAGGAAGCAGCATATCTGGTATTACAACTTCCAATGACAAGAGCCACTAGGGATGTAATATTTGTACCCACTGCCCCTCCAGATGAAAGAACTTTTCTACTCAAGAGTAAAGAACAGCTTGAGCATCTCCCACATGATTCAACAGACATAGCAGCAAATAATATCATAGACAGATACTCAAAGAGACCAAAAGCATTTGAGAATTGGTGTCTTGCTGATTTTGCAACACAGATTAATATTAAATACCCCGCGGAAACAGCAGAAGATGCATTCCATGACAATACTGATGATAACAACATTACTTATCAAAATGAAGCAATTGCTAATATAAACACAGGAGAAAAGCTCAGTATCACCTTACCAAATGGTACAACATACACTCGCAGTCAAGTTCTAAGATGTGTTCGTTATACTGAGAAAATAGACCCAGAAAACTGCTTTCGTGAAAGGCTGCTGCTGTTCACATCATGGAGAGATGAAACCAAAGACCATTTGAATGGTTCATTCACATACTCAGAACAATATAACAAGAAAAAAATACAAATTGAATTAAAAAGAAGAGAGTATGAGCACAATGCAGATGTTCTACAAGAAGCACAGGACCAAGCTGAATATGACCATGAAACTGAATATGCAAAAATAGCTCCTACAACAGAACATGCAGAGAATGAAGATTCAATTCAACAACCAGTTCCCAGTGAAGAATTTGCTTTTTATGACCAAGAAAGGTCAGATCATCTGAGAAACTATGATTTGTCAACTGATCTTGGACTGCCACCAAGAACCACTGCACAGGAACCACTTGCATTGCCTTGTAGAATACAGACAGTTAAAACAGGGTCTAAATGAGAAACAACTCACTGTCTTCAAACACATTATCAAACATGTAAAATGTTCTACCAAGCCTTTACACCTATTCCTTACTGGTGGGGCAGGTGTTGGTAAATCAGTTTTGCTCAGAGCTCTCTTTCAAGCGTTACATCGTCACTTATGTGGGAATAAAGGTGAAAATCCGTTGGAGTGCAAAATACTGATCACTGCACCTACAGGAAAGGCTGCTTACAATGTTCAAGGATCCACATTACATAATGCTTTTTGAATCGATCCAAATAAAGGATTTGATTACAGAAAATTGTCATCTGACATCCTGAATACACTGCGAACACAGTACGGACACCTTCATATATTCATTATTGATAAAAAAAACATGGTAGGAAATCGCATGTTCAATTTCGTTAATTTGCGGCTCCAAGAAATTAAAAGCAACAAAGAACCATTTGGTGGTATCCATGTAATTGTTATTGGAGACCTGTTCCAACTTCAATCATTAATGGACAACTGGATTTTCAAGAACTTGTCTGATAACTATGGGCCTCTTGCACTCAACCTGTGGGTAGACAATTTTCATATGTATGAGCTTACTGAAATCATGCGGCAAAAAATGATCATGGTTTTGCTGAACTATTGAACAGACTACGTGAAGGACAACACAAAAAAGCTGACATTGATGCCCTAAAATCTTGTAGTGTTGATGATAACAGTTCATATCCATCAGGAACTACTCATTTGTTTACGAACAACACCAGTGTAGACAATCATAATATGCAAATTTTCGAGGGTACAAACACAACTAAAGTAATAATTACTGCAATTGACACAGTAATAACAGATGTGACAGATGATGTGAAGAAAGATGTACTTTCAAGAATACCAGATAACCCATCAAAAACTGCAGGACTGTTGAAAAGGCTTCAGATTGCTGTTGGTTTACCATACGTTATCACTTGCAATGTTGCAGTACAAGATGGAATCACCAACGGTTGTTCTTGTATATTGAAGCACATACACTACCTGCATAGCAAAACTGTGCCAAGCATTCTTTGGGTTCAGTTTGAAGATTCAAACATTGGCTCAGGCACCAGGAGAAATTATGCTACCTTTTACACTACATTTATATCCAAAGAATGGACACCCCTATTCTTCACTAAGCGCACATTCCATACAAGCCGGAGACATATACCAGTAACTGGTTCTCAGTATCCATTAAAAATTGGTGCAGCAAAACGATATGGAAAGCTCAAGGCAGTTCACTTGATCAGGTTGACAACTACCAGAAAACTGAGGCATGCACATTATGTTGCATTGAGTAGGGCAAGAAATATGGATGGCTTGCATGTATTAAATTTAGACGAAAACAAAATATCAACTGATGCACAAGTAACAAATGAAATAGCCAGGCTTCGTCATGATGCTAAACTTGCTCTTAATTTCTTACCACCAACATCTGTACCAACTGATACACTGAAGATAATATATCATAACAAAAGATCTCTTCATTTGCATTTCAAAGATGTGATTTCTGATTTTCATATCCTTAATACCCACATCATTGCTTTGGCTGAAACTCGTTTGTGTTCTGTTGATACTGATGATTCATATTGTATACCAAATTTCCAACTGATTCAAAATGATCATCAAACAACAGGTTCAACATGTCCATCAAAAAGACCACACTATGGATTAGCATTCTATGTCCACAAAGACCTCTGGCCATTCATTGAAGTGCATCATCAGTCTAGTGGAAACATTGATGCATCTGTACTACTGGTAAATACTCCAAGCTCTTCCTTACAACTGATTAGTCTACAGGTCCCCTCGGTCAAAACTGTCAGGCTTTAGGTCAAAGCTTGCCCAGCTTATGACACATGTTGATATCCAAGAACCATTGTTAGTAATGGGAGATTTTAATATAGATGTAGGTGAACAAAACAGTATGTCAGCCTTGAATGATCTTTCACATCTTTTACACTGTCAACAACTTGTAACAGAAAAGACAACTGATCATGGAAGTCTTATTGATCTTGTGTTTTCTAACTTCCCTGATGCTACAACTTCAACAATGGAGGCTACATGGTCTGATCATAAAGTCTTGTTCACTATTGTTCCAAAGAGTGTTTTCCAGTTTCATCTTGATTGAACATTTTTATATTGGTTCACATTGAATTTGATATGATTTAACAGACATAAACTTACCTAAAATGAAATTGCTGTTGATGAGGAAAATTTGATGTCTTTACAATTCAACAAATACAGAATTTCTAATTAAGAATCCATGCAGATAATGCACAAGACGGACATTTATAATAGTAAGATACAATTCACCCAACAGAGAGACAAGTCCAGACCTCTGCTGTGAATACAGACTTCCTATCACCATATTTATATTCAAACTCGTCAGCCACACACATCAGTATGTTATATCAGTTGGATGTCCCCATCCAACCTTGTATCAAAAGAACATGCTTTTAGCAATCTATTAGGCAGATGAGAACAAATTGTAGTGGTTCGACAAAGCAACTTCTGACTTTGGAGTACCTAGTATAATCTATTCAGAAAACCTGAAAAAAATTCCTGTTACTTATTTCCAAGGAATATTGGCAAAATGCATGATTTTAAGCACTCTGCGAGTCATTTTACTCCTTATTCAAGGTTCATGAATTCAGCTGAGCGTCATGGCCCATGGGCCACTAGTTAATACTTCTGCTCCATGCTGATGTATAGATCAAACAATAGTTGTTAAACTTCTGCTCCATGCTGATGTATAGATCAAACAATGGTTGTTAAACTTCTGCTCCATGCTGATGTATAGATCAAACATTTTTGGCAAGTTTCCTATAGACTTTCTAAACATTAATGATTTAACTTTTAGCTGATTCAGTTGCAAATAATCGATATACTGAGTAGAAGAAGTAATTAATTAATATAAAAAACTAATATATTAGACAGACAGGTGATCACTAAAGATTATGATCTATGTACTGGGGGATACCTCTTGTATTAGTAGTATTGCGATGTCTGTTCATGTTTAGTACCTGGAAATGAAACAAAGGATATGAAAATTAGATTTTCAAAGTAAATATATATATCTATAAAAGAAGAGTGTAATAGTTATATATATGTCAAGAAACCTGTGTGTCTTCATAGCTAGAGAAATATTTATATTTGTTTGCATGGTACTTGTGACACTTTTCGTTCATTTCAATTAATCTGTAACAACAGCATTAGAAAGACAATTAAATGTAATTTATCTCATAACTGAATTATCACTGTTGTCAGCATTGACGAGTGAATGATCTTACACTAATCATTTGTTACATCCCCATATCATATGCCTACAGATATACTTACATTTCATAGCCCATTTCCAAACAACATTAAACTGAAATAAAACAATCCTGTAATATACAGTGTTTGAATGAACTGTCAGTCTTCTATTGAACTTTAGTTTACAAAATATGTATGATATGTTAATCCTATATGGAGCATTGGTGGTTTGTTTACCACTGCTGGTTTGTTTTGCTATCCATTAAGTTTATTATGACCTGTCTAGGAAACTGGCTGCAAAGTTAACTTGAATGGCAGTGTTAATTCTGAAGTATATATGTTTTTATGTTTTGTAATTCAAAGGTCTTATATATATGACACCTGACAGATTAACTTTAAAATCAATTTAGAAGATTTTATGACTTTTTCGCAGCGATTTATATCATGATTGAGAGTGCGCCCCCCCCCCCCCACTTTCAAAACTGTTCCGTAGCCTATGAAGTAAGAAATCAGTGGCCCGTGACTAATAATCAACCCGTAATAGCTTTAATGTCATTTGTTGAGCGGGTTTATTTGTTGACTCGCCCGTTTAGTTGCAGTGAGAACCGTGATCAATTACATAGTAAAACAACCGCCAAATGAGCTATCTTTTGACATACCTGACATGCGTCATTCTATAGTGATTTCTATGTCGAGTTATATGCTGAATTGTGTAACAAAATTAAAAAATCAAACTGACGAACATATTTTTTAACGAAGCGGAGTTATTTATTTGGAAAAAAATTTTAACTTATATTCTGAATGTATCACCAAGTATGAAAGTTGGTCTGTTCCGGGAAACCACTGGGCTAGGGGTTTCCCTATATATAAACAGAGTCAATTTGTTCAATTCCCTGAAAGAAGGAATCAGCTGATGGCGGTTCTATGTCTTGCATCACTGGTCTATACAGGTAATCCATTGACACAGTGTAGGCCTGTATTGATGTGTCTAGGCTGTTCACAGGTACCGCTTTAGTGGTTGAGACGCTGCGTCGAACCCATCTACACATTCCTGATATCACACTTGGCCTTTTTCTGATCATTAATGAAATCCATGACCTCAAACAACGTGGCAAAAACATGCCGACAACAGCCGTCCTTTCTAAAATTTAAATTTATCACAGCTATACCAATATAAGACATTTGTAATTTCAACTGTTATAAACACGCCAAGAATCATTTTTTATATGTATTTAATATAATATTTACTGGTATTTCATAAAGTTATTGCTTTTTTTTCAATGAATGAATGAATGGTGCGATGGATGGATGGATGGATGGATGAATAGGTTATAAAACACACAATAAACATTGTAGTGATGTGTAATATAGACCACCGTGAAAGCATATTTCCATTTGTAATTTCAGCTGTTATAAACATGCCAAGAATAATTTTTTTAAATGTATTTAATAAAATATTTACTGGTATTTCATAAAGTGATGACATGCTTTTTTTCAATGAATGAATTAATGAATGGATGGATGGATGAATAGGTTATAAAACACACTTACCCTCCTTTGCAGTTACAGAAAGAAGAGTATATTGAACTCTGGGCAGGTGCACTTGTAAGTAATATCCGGCACTGGTAATATTGTCTCTTAGATACGGATCTCTGTCCCTTGTTCTTGGCTTGACATCAGCAACAAGTCCACAATAACTATCATCTTCAGAAAAATGTACGACTCTAACATCCATGACAAATCCGTCCTTGAGCATGGTATATACCCTTCAAGTTTTCGGTAGTCCCGTAAGCTGGTATGACTGTATAATCAGATGATGATAACATCAAATGATGTTAGGAAATTATACAGATCAAACACGGACAAAGGGGGTATGGATGAAATATCACTATCAAAAGGCAATGTGCTG
Organism: Sipunculus nudus; assembly: GCA_026874595.1. Lineage (NCBI taxonomy): Eukaryota > Metazoa > Annelida > Sipuncula > Golfingiida > Sipunculidae > Sipunculus > Sipunculus nudus. The sequence goes on from CM049306.1 coordinate 66,834,674, forward strand.
GGGTTTGGTAGAGTTAAATCACTGTGTATACTTAGTTTTTCTTTGAGCACTGCCTCCCTGTCTTCTAGTAAACCATCAGGGTCAACAGTGAGACCCAGGTCTCTGGCACTGTCACACAGATCCTGTAGCTCTGCTTTTTTAAAGTTAGCACTAACCACCCCTCTACTCTTCAGGTACTCCTGTAACTCTTTAACTGATTTAGACGCAAAATTTGTAGAAACAGAAGCCATAATACTGAGTGAAAGTAGCATGTACAGACACGGCAGTCACTGTATACTATGACTACCGAGGGCTGCAGCAGCCACTGTTTGTACCACCACCCAGCTTGACCCCCAGATGACCCCACTTAGTGGAGAGTTCCGGAGTAGATGTATTCGTCTCAGGCATAATGAATTATCATGACACAATCCATAAGTAATATCTAACATATGCAAAGTGTGTACTTGTTGTCCAGTAAGCAAAGCAAGCAATGTAACCATCTTACAAGTAAGCTGCTTTAAACTTGATGACAGATCATATGTTGCCAAATGTCTAAGCACAACGCTTTTATCCCATAAAGCTGATGTTTTGGGTATCAAAGGTTTCGGGAACTACTCCATGTCCCCAAAATGCCGCGGCAGCAGGCGAAATAGCCAAGGAAAACCCTATATAAACCTATAAGCATTTCCAGAGTGTTGGGGACATGGAGTTCAGGGGGTGCATGGGTCGAGATCCACGAGCAATCTGCAATCTCGAGAAGTTATGCGCATATATTTATATATCTAGTACAATTTAAACATACAGATACATATATCTATATATATATATATATATATATATATATATATATATATATATATAATATTGTATAGATTCATTTAATAATAATATTTCACAAGGCTAATAAGTTCATTGTTATTCCAACAGTCCAAGCGCTACCTATCGGCGCCCGTCAATTACCAATCTCGGCCCGACCAGGAAATGTCGAAATGTCTGGTCACTGGGACATTTTCTGTGACATTTCGATAGGCTGCATGTACGGGAGGGAGTTAGAGCCCGTATGGAGCTAAGTTTCTGACAGTCGTTGCGCCCCCTATCGGTAACCGCATGGTGCAGCTCCCCTGCACTTTTGTGGTGTTGGGTGCTGAGGGGGTCTGCAGAGTGTTAGGGACATGGAGTAGCCCCCAGGTTTCAGGTAAAACGCTCCTTTCAAGAAGCACCTTACGAGCATCTTCCACATTATAAACTTAGTTTAATTTACTAAACGTCGTATTTCTCCCACTCACGCTCTTGTTCAAGCAAGTTCGTGGCACACATCCACAACAGATGGAATCGGCTACTTAGGTAACCAAATTTATTCTTTAGTAGCATCGAAATAATAGTACAAGGCCTACAGGCCTAATGCGAACCTGTGCATTGGGAAATACACCAGGTATAATGCTTCAATGCTGGACCATTACGTACTTTTCATGTATATGAACAATGCAAGTACTAAACATTTTGAATAAGAAACAATTACACAAACATCACTGCTGAAATTCTGGCATGGGTGCACACAATACAAAAATTATTGTAGCTGGCACCACCAGTCTTGTATACAACGAAGCTATTAGAGATATACACATATGCCCAATTTCAGACTGATATATCAAACCCCTCCTGAGAAATACGCAGGGACACACACTGTGCAAAAATTATTGTAGGTGGCACCACCAGTCTTGTATACGCAAAAGCAATTCGATATGTATAAATATACCCAATATCAGGCTGATATATCAAACCCCTCCTGAGAAATACGCAGGGACACACACTGTGCAAAAATTACCGTAGTTGGCACCACCAGTCTTGTATACGACAAAGCTATTCGATATGTATAAACATGCCCAATTTCAGGCTGATATATCAAATTCCTCTGTAGAAATAAGCAGGCAGATACACTGTGCAAAAGTCATTGTAGGTTGCGACACTTGTTCTAGTGAGAAAGAAAGCCATCAAAGACACATAGACAGGTTAAAATATCAGGCCAATACATCAAACTTACCTTGAGTCTGATGCATGGGGCTGACCAGGTGAGAAAGGCAGTTGCCCCGAGTGAACTGTGACAAATTGCTGGCTCAGCCTACTGCACTGAGTGAACTCATGACCTGTACCTGGCTAGACTGAGTGAACTTTTGACCTGTACCTGGCTGCACTGAATGAACTCTTGACCTGTTGCCTAATCTGATACAGATGGCAGTCTGCCAAAGCTATAATTAGATCCAGACTGACCTTTGGCCTGTTGCCAAATCTGAAAAAGTAGCCACACCATTGCATAAGCTCACAAACTGGCTCCACATGTAGCCCTGAGGGGCATGACACACATGAAGTGATCACATGATACTCATGAGGTGATCACATGCTAATTGTGAGGTGATCACATGGTGCCCATGAGGTGTTCACATATCACCCATAAGGTGATCACATGCCTTGTGCTTGGCTGATTGAACTCTTGACCCATATCTGTCTGCACTGAATGAACTCTTTGATCTGTTGCCAAATCTGAAAAAGTTGGCAGTTTCTCAACCTATTTAAAGATACAGACACAATCTTGGCCTGTTGGTAAATCTGTTTACACATACTGAAAGACTTTGGCTAAAATGCTTTTTTTTCAAGCTTACATATTCATAAACTTCTTATCAAAATATCTAGAATAATAAAAGATCCAGTCCTTTCATTGTTAAAGGTCCAATAATTCTGCCAAAAATCATTCAAGTAAACGTGAACAAAGGCCACCTAAGAATAATATTGTGCAATGTTACAGAAGTTAAAATTGAAACAATAATTCTGTAGAAGAACACTATTGCAGTCCACAGTTTGAAATAGACATAATAATGGCCATAAGACCAACTTAAACTTTTCACGACTCCACCAAAAATCAACAAACACAATCTATTCTATGATTGAAAGAACCATGTCCTAGAATATTTTTTTGAAAAATTGAACGATTCAACTTGACAATTTAATCATGAACATTTTAAGCTGAAAGAGGCTTAAATTATAAGGTTTTTGCCGATAAAAAACAGGTCAATGTAGGTGGCACCACGAAATCTTCAAATATGAGTCATGTGACCAACATTTCCACAATACTTGGTACTTCTAGCTTCTGTTATTTCTGACATTACTATGTCAGTATGCTTACTTGGCCAAATGACTAAGTTCAAATTCGTGTAACTCTGCTAAAATTCATCAAATGCGAACCAAGCCTCTGGGATCAAGTAAACAAGGGACCCATGGGTCACGACGCTCCGCATATATATAATAAAAAAATATGATTTATAAATGAGGCATATGCTGGTAATAAATATAAGCTGTATTATCAGTTGTTGGTGTTTAGCTTATGTATGATTTTGATTGTATCTTTGGAGACAGGGAATAGGATTGATTTCATTTATTTTATTAACATATGGAGTGCTATTGTCACACAGATTTTGACTTGGCCATATAACTTATAAGCAGAACATATAATATAAGAGTTTAACTGTTTATTAAAAAACTTTCCAATATTGTCCCAAATATAATTTTTAAAAATAAATAAGAGAATCGTATATTTTTTTAAAATAAAATATAGCTGAAATGATTATTGAAATAATATTAAAGAATATATTCATGAATGCATTTATGAATACATTTTGAGAGTATTTGCGATGGTATTCAAATACATTTGCAAAGTATTACCCCCATGTCTTGTATTTATTCAATTTTCACCAAACAAAGATGTTGAGAATCCAGAATATACAAAATTCACACATTTAAATAATGTTCATATAAGTACCTGGTTTTATGGCTTTTATTTATATTTAAAAAAATAAATGTAATATATTCATTTTGGACTAATTTCACATCAATGTACACACTAGGCACAGTAGGAATCTAGATTAATATTATCAACTGCACCTTTGTCTATAATTAATTTCCTTCATATGATCATTAATGATTAGTAATGAATAATATGATTTTTTTTTATCATTAATATTGAACTGAAAAATACCATAGGTGACCACATGGTGTTATTTGGAATATGTGACATTCTATCCATCGATACAAGATTCTTATATCATCAGTAACTTAAGTTAATTCCCTGTTATTATCAACTAACACATTCCTTTTCTATTTTTCTTTAATTTGTTATTAAAAACCAATAAAGATGTTTTAATCTATAATTTATTGTTATGTTGTTGGTTAAAACTACTAGATGAGTTGGGTTGGACACCTGGATCAACTGTGGCTGACCATAAGCTGCCTGGCTGCCCCAGTGTATGCCTCACCTCAAGGCTCAAGCGTTCATAATTTGCTAAAGGTCAACATACAGGTGACTCAAGAGGGGCTAGGGAGGGCCAAGGTCTGACATGGTCTCATAAAAACATTAATAAAAGCTACAATTTTGGGCCAATTTCTATCAGCTTTCTAAACTAAAAAGCTGAAATCCTTATGTGTGCATGATTATATCAACAGTGCTCACAGGAAACAAAGGTGCCATGGTCAAGGTTGGGCAAAATTTAAGGCACTGATATTATATTTATACTAATAATTTATACAAATCGAAAAATTCAGAACTAATTTTGGGTATTCAATTGAATCTTGATTAAATAATGTTACATCCCTGACAAAAAATCTCTAGCTTCAGCAATCCTCTTGTTAAGGGAGTAAATATTTTTCTTGAATTTTTACAAAGTGCATTATGTTTGGGCCCATAACTTAAAACAATTAAGCAATACTGACATCAATTCTGGCATGTGCATAGAGAATGTATAGAAAAATATGGATATTATATATGATTAAAGTCTAATCAGTGGTTTTGATATTAGGCAGTCTTGAAGTGTAACATTGGGTTTTTTAATGGAAAAATGAAGTTTTTCATTAATATCTCGAAGGTATTAAGTCCTAGTGACTAAATCCTTGGCATGGTAGGGGATTTTGGAGACATCTACTTGTATGCCAAATTTCAGGAACTGAGAGCTGAAGCTGGGGAGCTGAGCTCTTGCAAACTGCATAACACAAGCTTGATGTACACAATATGTTAAAAGGTGCTTGAAAACTTGAATAAAATCTACAATTTTTTATCAACTGATTTCAAATATTTGGTGTAAACAGAAGAAATGCTAACAAAAAAATGCTGTGAAAATTAAATCCACAGCACTTACAGGAAAATTACGTGCCATGGTCAAAGTTGTGCAAAATTTAAGGTACAATTTTTTATTTTTGTTAATATTTTTAAAAATTTTAAAGATTTTGATCTGAATTTATACAATTTAATTTTGATTAATTAAAGTTATATTACTGGAAAAAAAGTCCATAGCTTTAACATGTTTTGTGTTAAGTGGTCAAATATCTTTCCTGATTTTTTACAAAATGCATTATGTTTGGGCCAATAACTTTTTAAAATTATATAATACAGACATAATTTCTGGTATGTACATAGGAACTATATAGAGGAATATTTATGGTAAATATGAGGAAAAACAGATCAGTGGTTTTGAAGTTAGGCAGTCCTGAAGTGTGAAAATAGGTTTTTAATAAAAAAATTTAGGTTTTTCCTTAATTTCTCAAAGGAACAAAGTTGCAAAGACCCAGTTTTTGGCTTGGTAGGAGATCTTGGGGACATCTAACATTATGCCGAATTTTGGTTTCCTAGGTCTGACGGTTTCAAAACGTGCCACATCTACGGACGGACGGACGACGGACACTGGACCACGACTATAGCTCAGATGACTTATAGTCAGCTGAGCAAAAAATTGCAGATAGCAAACAAGGGACCCATGGGTCACTGTGCTCAGCTGAAGTTGACTTTGAAGGTAAAAATCTAAAATAATATCAAATGGAGATAAAGTGTAAGAGGAAGAGGTAATATAGGCCATGGTTGGTTTATATGATTGGTTTGTATTGATGAGCAAGAAATTGTTGCAAATAATATTTTGTGACCTGACCATGTGTTTCCTAATGTTAAAACTGAAGCATGTGAGCAGTTTGTGAACAAATGATCTGTACTATTCAATTGAACATTAGATGGCTTTTTGATTAACTGTTGACATTTCAGTAATTTACACATTTGTTCAATTGAATCTTTTATAATATATATTATTTAATATATGTTATTTTTTTATTTTATGAAATGTTTACAGTTGAAATATAACTAATGTCTCCAGTCCACAGATAAAAGGACTTGGTGGTGGTGGGGGGGGGGGGGGTTGATGAATGGTGGGAGTTACAACATCTCTGTATTATTATAATGTATATACATAGGATTTCACTTAAATCAACAAAGCTTACAGGATAAAAAAGTTCATTCATAATTACTTAATACTTAAAAAAGGACAGACAGACTGGTAGACAAACAAAGCTGATAATATGTGGTTTCAATTATTTCTTAATTTATTTATTATATCAATTTTCTTTTAAGTTTACCATCGCAATAATACACAACTGCATATATAATTTGCTTTCAAATTTCAGACTAATATAGCTTAATTCCAAACACATGCAGCATATGAAAGTTATTTCAACGGTGCTTATAGCAGAAATTTCATAATTTATACATATTTAATAATATCGGAGAGATGATGGACAGAGCTCATCACTTTATGTTCCATTCTCGTAAGGCAAGAATATGTTTCAATAAGATCTTTATTTTTTCTGATCCTATTATTTTTTCAATTAAATAAATTTTACACATTTGCAAAAAACACTAATGTCCCAGTGCACAGGAATAAATGGCAGCAGGGGGGGGGGGGATGGAGATGGTGGGATAAACAACACATATACATACAGGGCAAACAAAGCCTTATCTCTAGGAAAATAATAAAACACATGTTTGTATTAGATCCTAATTTTTTATCACTTTTTTTTATAAGTTTATATTTCTATACATTTCCAATATAACATATATATCTGAATATAAAAGTTGATTCATAATTCTAAATTGCATCATCATAAATCTCAATCTTGTCAGACAACATCATGCATACAAATGTTTATTTATTTTTTACCACAAAAATCAATTTGCAAAACAATAAATATATAAATATAATACTTGATTCAGATTTCACAATTTTAAAATATGCCTTTATTTATTCATAATTTACTTCATATTTTAATAATGTAAGCATACTGATGGGTTTAATTATATTTGTTACAATCATTTAAAAGGAAATTAATTTCTTTAAAAATACTACATTAACACAACATGGCATCTTCTGGATTACACCTTGAGTTATTTTTTTTCAAGGAAAGTTTTTGCATATCGGAGTGGAAACAGCATTACAATTAAGGAGATACAGTGAAAACAATAACAATTACTGCATAACACTTGGTGGGTTGGGTTTGCGGAGGGGTGTGATTGGGGTGGTGATATGAGAATAACTGTACACCTGTCACAGCAGGGGATCTCCCCCAGTGACTGTAATAAATCAGAAACCCTGGCATAGCTGACTTCCAGTGACCTGGAGTGGGACCCTGCATCTGGACCAAGCAATGAGCCTCACGAAAAATATCAATAATTTGCCTAATTTTCAAGCTTTTATTTTCAAATTTCAGATTGCAACAAATTAAATACTTATGTTTACGTAATGTGAAAATTAAATCAATAGACCTCACATGAAAACAAGTGACCCATGGGTCATGACGCTCAGCTGAATGGGAAGAGATTCGCTAAAGGAAATTTTTATCATCTGAATGGTAGTATATCCCCATTCAACTGCAGCATCAAACAGATTAACCAACAGGCCAAGATTGTGTCTGTATTTATATATCTCAGAAATAGAGAAAAAATGCGTAAAAATTACAGGTAGCTCCACCAGTCTGCAGAAACTAATAAAAACACTTAATGGTCAATATGCATGCAAAGAATCATGGTGATCTCTGCATTAGTTGTTCAGATACTTCAGCTTTTGTATCAAATTTTCCATTATTCTGAGGGATACTTCGGAGTCCTATAGCCTGAAGGATACGGGTAACAAAGACCTAATTTCAGGTTTCCACAGACACTTTGATGGGCTTCCTTGCATGACAAGAATGAAGATTCTAGGTCCAGTTGTTACAATTTGTGCCACGTTAACAGATGGCAACATCCTTAAAGGTCTTAAAAATAGAGGAAAAAAAATCGAAAAATTGAATAAAATATAGGTGGCACCACCGGTCTCCAGAAACTGATGAAACACTCCATAATCAATATCCATGCAAAGAAACATGGTGATCTCTGCATTAGTTGTTTAGATACTTTAGCTTTTGTATCAAATTGTCCATTATTCTGAGGGATACTTCGGAGTCCTATAGCTTGAAGGATATGCGAAACAGAGACCTAATTTCAGGTTTCCACAGACACTTTTCATGGGCCTCCTTGCATGACAAGAATGAAGATTCTAGGTCCAGTTGTTACGATTTATACCCTGTTGACAGATAACCTATTCTTTAAAGGTCTAAAAATAGAGAAAAAAAATTCGTAAAAATTTGAAAAAAAATAGAGGTGGCACACCCAGTCTGCAGAAACTGATGAAACTACTCATGATCAATATGTATGCCAAAAATCATGACCATGCATCAGTGTTGTAGTTATTGCGATGCTGCAGTTTTTGTATCAAATTTTTCATTATTATGGGGGGTAGTTTGGAGCCATACAGCTTAAAGGATATGGGTAACAGAGACCTAATTTCAGGTTTCCATGGAGGCTTTTCATGGGTCTTCCAGTGTGTTAAGAATGAAGATTCTAGGTCAAGTTGTTATGATTTGGGCCCTGTTAACAGATGTTCATATCTTTAAAGGACTCAAAAATAGAATAATTCGTAAAAAAGGCTGAACAAATACAGGTGGTGCCACCAGTCTGCAGAAACTGATGAAACACTCCATAATCAATATCCATGCAAACAATTATGGTGATCTCTGCATTAGTTGTTCAGATACTTCAGTTTTGTATCAAATTTTTCATTATTCTGAGCTGTACTTTGGAGTGCCATAGCTCAAAGGATATGGGAAACAGAGACCTAATTTCAGGTTTCCATGGAGACTTTTCATAGGTCTCTCACTGTGTCAAGAATGAAGATTCTAGGTCCAGTCTATACGATTTGTGCCCTGTTAACAGATGTTTACATTTTTAAAGGTCTCAAAAATAGAGAAAACTATTCGTAAAAATCGAAAAATACACGCCACCAGTCTGCAGGAACTGATGGAACATCTCATGATCAATATGTGTGCAAAAAATCATGACCATCAGGGATGTAGTTAATGAGATATTGAAGTTTTTGTATGAAATTTTTTACTATTCTGGGGGGTACTTTGGGGCCCCATAGCTCGAAGAATATGGGTAACAGAGACCTTATTTCTGGTTTCCAAGGAGATTTTTAATGGACCTCTCAGAATCTCAAGTTACAAGATTCTAGGTCCAGTGGTTACGAATTTTGCCTGGTTAATGGACAGACAGACGGACGACGGACAAAGAGTGATCGCTATAGCTCAGATGACTTACAGTCAACTGAGCTAAAAATGTGCAATGGTCAAAGTTTGGCAAAATTTAAGGTACTGATTTAATTTTATGCTAATAACTTGAAAAATTTACGAAATTCATATCTAATTGGGGTAAACAATTGAATCCTAATTAAACAAAGTGATATACTTGGAAAAATAGTCTCTAGTTCCAAAATTTTTCATGTAAGGTGAGTATATATTTACCTGATTTTTTACAAAGTCCATTATGTTCGGGCCCATAACTTAGTGAATTTACATTTAACAGACTTAATTTCTGGCATGTATATAGGAAATATATAAGAGATTACTTCTGGTAAATATTAAGAAAAACAGATAAGTGGTTTTGATATAAGGCAGTCCTGAAGTGTGATAATAGGTTTTCATTGGAAATTTGAGTTTTTTCCTAAATATCTCGAAGGAACGAACACATATTGACCAAATTTTCATTATGGTAGGAGATTTTGGGGGCATTTAACAGTATGCTGAATTTTGGATTTGTAGGTCTAACAGTTCAAAACGTGCCAGTCTAACGGACGGACAGATGGACGGACAACGGACCACAACTATAGCTCAGATGACTTACAGTCAGCTGAGCTAAAAAAGCTGAATCCCACAACATTTGATATGTAACAGATAATTGCATCAAATCGTGGGATGGTAGCCCCTGCTATTCCTGAGAAATTATAAGTTAATGTACAGATGATATCTAAAATCATAAATCTACATTTTTTAAAAGCTTTTTTGATGACTCAATTCAATCTTTATAATTCAGCCAAAATTCATTCTTTGGAATCATAAAAGACAATTTATTATAAGAATTATTCAGGGGATTATTCTTGTAAAATATTAAACAAACTGGCCTCACTATCGTCAGTCAAAAAACGTTTTGCAGGTTTATAACTCATATGGGAAAATACAGCAAGATGGCTAAGTTCAGCTTCCCATAACTCAGCCAAAAATCACTGAACCAAAACCATTTGAACAAACTTTAATTATCAACATCCAAGGATAAGTAATGTGATATTTAAGAATCTGGCCCAGTGTTTTTTTTAGAAAAAGATGTTTGTAGCCACTGAGCTAAAATAGGCTGTTATGGCATATGACTAAATTCAGCTTCCCATCACTCAACCAAAAGTCACTGAACTGAGACCATTTGAACAAACTTCAGAAAGCACTACCTTATAGGATCAGTTCTGTGCGATATTAAACAATTTGGCCGTATGGTTTCAGAGAAGAAGTTTTTTGTAGCCGTCAGTGATACGGGCCTTGATGACCCTCCTACTAAAAAGGCCGATGCAGGTGTTGCCACCAATACCTTAAATTCAGAAATGACTCATGTGACCAACATTGGCATAAAATTTTATGATGATAGCCTCAGCCGTTTCTGAGATTTTAGTATGCTTTTTTGGACAGATGACTAAGTTCAACTTCCTGTAACTCGGCCAAAAATCACATAACCTAAACCAATCGAACAAACTAGAGAGAGATTGTTCCAGGAATCATTTCTGTGCAATATGGAATAATTTGGCTGAATAGTTTCAGAGAAGAAGATTTTTAAAGATTTTTAGGTTTTTTCCTATAAAATTTAAGAAAATGCAGTTAGCCAAAAATTATGCAAAATCCGATAAAGTTTTTGAGATGACTAATTTTTTGCATAAAATTTGGTGATGCCGTTTTCAAGATAGTCTGGGTTAACTAACAGATAACGGATGACAGACGACGGGCGACGCCACACCATTGCATAAACTCACAGGTTCGCTAAAAAGTCAATACATAAAAAGTATCCTCAGTGCAGAGTGGCTAAAAGGAATCTGTCCCACATAATTATACCCTGGCTTTTGTTCTTGCTCTCTCATTGGGATATAACCAAAATCATTACCCCATTCATTCCATTGTCAAGACAGGTAAGGTGAACTCGACCCGCTATACTGATTAAACTCATTTAGTGTGACATGAAATAACAAGAATAAACAGCCTATCGTGCCAAATCTTACACTTGCACATCACCCATGATAAAAAAGAAAATCAGAATGATTTTCTTTTTTTAAATACATATAGAGTACTCAATATGAACCTATATAAATATGTGTATACCAATGCCTAATTTATATTGATACATTTATCCCAGAAGAACAAGATTTGGCATGAAAAAATACAAGTATATAAATTAATTATATTAATAATATAAATGACAAATTATGTGAATATATCTTTTTATAAAAAAAATTATGCAAATTCATATTATAGTACATATTTCTCAAATATTCATTGCATCAGTTCATTGACTGAATAGCAATAGGATGCCCAAGCATCTTGCCCTCTGGGGAGACATTATTATCTTCCCGACCCCCCCCCCCCCCCCCCGAGGTGCTTCCTTTGCTTAAATTTCCGTGCCTGTTTTCCACCACAGTGCAGTATACCCTTGCCCCCAGTCTTGGCATCGTACTAATTCGTAAGTCCATTGCAGCAGCACTAATACACAACACAATATAATAAACTACAACTCATATTTATATATATACATCAATGACATAGTTAAACACAATTGTAATTAAAGAAAACTTTAGTCAAACTTAGTGCCAGCTTGCTTTACATGCATCTTGCCAAATCTTATGATTTAAATTGAAAGCTAGTCTTTGCTGTATACATCAGCAATCGGACGCGTACATGAAGTTAGTCTCATCTGTACCTTCCAGCAGGAAGATCTTATGTTCATGAAAACATCAATAAACAATACATAAAGCCTAGTACAAAACAGGATGAAATACAGTTTATATAAACAAGTGACCCCTGAGTTATGACGCTCAGCCGACTGACATGTTGACAATATGTGCTTGCACAGGCAACTTATTAAGATAATGTAGGTGGCATCATCGTTCATGTATATTAGCTAAAGTTCATCAAGACCCGTAAGCAAATTTGATGACAATCCAACCAGCCTTTCCTGAGGAATCCGGCAATTGGTGTGTATTTTGCATTATTTCTGGGGTGTTCAAACATACCCCAAAACCCTGAGAATATAGGTCACAGTGGACAAATTTCAGGTTTCTGAGGAGAACTTTTGAGGAACTCTCTGGATATCAAGATAGAAGATTCTGGGCTCAATGGTTATGATTTGTGCCCTACTTTGGTATCAAATTTTTCAATTATTCTAAGGGGTGCTTATGAGCCCCATAGCTCAGAAAATATGGGTAACAGAGACCTAATTTCAAGGTTCCATGGATATTTTTCACAGACCTCCCTGGATTTCAAGTAAGAAGAAACTAGGACAAACGGTTACAATCTGTGCCTTGTTAACCGACGACCACATATTTGAAGGTCTCAAAAATAGAGAGAGAAAAAAAAATGTGTTAAAACTTTTAAACAAGGCCTACAGGCCTAATGATAACCTGTGCAAAGTTTTGGAGTATGAATGGAGGTTTATTTTTAAAATTTATTATTGATCCTCATATGACCTGCATATATTCCCTTAGTCATTATGATTTCAGCAAAATGGACGTATCGGACCTGCAAGTTTCGGACCAGGACATTTTAAAACTAGAATACGGGTAGTCGACAGCGACTATGTTACGGAACCTAATATAAACAGATCACGTATGCATGATGAACACAAATTTTGCAATGGAAACAAAAAAAATCAGATTCTGTAACACTAGGCAGCGGGAAATGTCTAGGCGATAAATAAAGAAGTCAGTGGTTTTTTGTTAACAAATAACTATAATTTTAACCTAAAACAACCCTAAGAATACAATACACTTAATCAATACAATTATACAGTGAAACAGCGTTATAGCAACAAGTCAATACAATCACAGATAATGGTACAATACCTGGATACCAACAGTGTCACCAAAATAAGTCCTTTGAATGTAAGCTCTCGGAGAATGACAGTCCAGTGGAAAGTTCTTGCAACAACACAGAAAGTAAACTGAAGTCAAAATGTATAAAATCCAGGAAAGTTCTTGGAAAATTGTATTCCTGTAAGAACAAACTCCCATCTCAACAATCTTTGATTTTTACACTTCAACTTGTTTATGAACGTGAGGGGATTGTGATCACTGAAGACAATGATAGGCCTGACTGATGAAGTAACATAAACTTCAAAATGTTGCAACGCCAAAATCAAAGCCAAACATTCTTTTTCAAAAGTGGAGTAGTTTTTCTCGTTTGCATTAAATTTTTCTTGAGAAATAACAAATTGGATGACCTATGCCATCATTGCCTTCTTGTAACAACACAGCACCTGCAGCAGTATCACTGGCATTTACAGCTAACTTAAAAGGTACTGAAAAGTCTGGAGCTGCTAAAACTGGTGAACCTTGCAGAACTGCTTTCAAATTCTGAAATGCATTTTCACACTGAACATTCAATACACACTTTTGTTTCTTCTTTAACAAATCATTCAAAGGTTCAGCTACAGCAGCTAAATTTAGACAAAACTTCCCGTAGTACCGAACCATACCAAGAAAACGCATTATTTGCTTTTTGTTTTCTGGTCTAGGAAATGCAGAAATAGCACTAATCTTAGCATCAACAGGTTTTTCCTGACCCTGCCCTACAATATGACCCAAAAATGTTACTTGTGCATGACAAAACTCAGATTTCACTAAGCTGACGGTCAGGAGTGCTGCACTAAGTCTTTCGAAGAGGTTGCGAATAATTTGCAGATGTTTCTCCCAGGTGTCGCTGTACACGATGAGGTTATCAATATATGCGTTGCAGCCCTGAATGACCTTGACAACCATATGGATGAGGCGCTGGAAAGTGGCTGGCGAGTTCTTCATGCCAAACGGCATAACTTTATACTGGTACAGTCATTGCGGCGTTACAAATGCGGACACTTCTTTCCCTCGTTCTGTCAGCGGAACTTGCCAGAATCATTTTTGCAAGTCAAACTTGGAGTTACCGACTCTATCAATACAATCATCGATCCTCGGAATCGGGAACGTGTCAGTCTTGGTGACAGAGTTCAGTTTTCGATAATCTGTACGGTAACTTCCATCAGGTTTTGGCACAAGAATACATGGTGAACTCCAGTTACTGTTACTAGGTTCAATAAAATCATTGTCCAGCAAATATTGAATCTCATTCTGTAAATACTTTTGCTTTTCTGGATTCAGTCTATATGGATGTTGCTTGACTGCGCTTGCCTCGCCAACATCGACGTCATGGCACAACATGTTAGTTCGCGTTGGAATGTCACCAAACAAATGTTCATAATTCCACAGCAGGTTCTTGAGGTCTTGTTGTCCTTGTGCGGTAAGGTGTGACAGTTTGGTATCCAGGTTTTTAAGCACGTCTGAGTTTTTTAATAGTACTGTACCACACTGAATGTCTACATCACACTTACAATCAGTATCTACTTTAACTGGGTCAGGGTCAGTGTTTACACAATTAACAGCAGTAACATTTTGTACAACATCTGATGTGCTATTTCTATCATAATATGGTTTCAACATGTTAACATGGCACAGTTGTTTCTTCTTACGTCTATCTGGTTTCAACAGTATGTAATTTAAATCACTGACTTTCTTGTCAACAATGTAAGGACCAAAATACCTAGCTTGCAGAGGTCTGCCAGGGATGGGAAGTAAGGCAAGGACCAGGCTCAAACGTCGTACTTACAGTGTGCTTGTCATACTATGTTTAATCTTACTTTGTGCAGATTTTAAATTTGACTTTGCAGTCTCACAAGCAATGTGTAGTTTAGTGCGAAAGTCTGAGACATACTGCAGTAAACTAAGAGAATCAGGATTTTCACACAAGAGTATTTCCTTAAGCAGTTTCAATGGTCCGCGAACCGAGTGTCCAAAATCTAGTTCAAAGGGACTGAAACCCAAGGACTCTTGAAAGGATTCTCTGACAGCAAACAACAATAGGTGGATTCCTTCGTCCCAGTCTTTCTGTGTGTCATAGCAATAAGTTCTGATCATGTTTTCTAATGTCTGGTGAAAACGTTCGAGGGCGCCCGGACTTTCAGGATGGTATGGCGAAGAGCTGTACTGTTTTATACCTAGCTCAAGCATAACTTGTTGGAATAAGCCAGACATAAAATTAGACCCTTGGTCAGGCTGGACGGATTTTGGTAATCCAAAAGTTGTAAAAAACTTGGTCAGAGCTTTGACAACAGTCTTGGCAATAATTTTACGCAATGGTATTGCCTCAGGGAACCTGGTAGATGCGCACATAATTGTCAGCAAGTATTCATGTCCAGATTTTGTTTTGGGCAGTGGTCCAACACAATCAACAATAATCCTACTAAGTGGTTCCTCAAAAGCAGGAATAGGCCTAAGTGGGGCCTTAGGAGGATTCTGATTGGGCTTGCCTACCATCTGCGTGTATGGCATGATTTACAATATTGTACAACATATTTCCTTAGGTTAGGCCAATAGAAGTGTGTACTAACCTTCTGATAAGTTTTATTTATACCTAAATGGCCAGACAAAGGAGCCTCATGTGCCATGCTTAGAATTTCATTGCGCATACATCAGGTGGTCGCCATTTACGCATAGGCACTCCATTTCTGACATAGAAACAAACTGGGTTCTGTGACAGCTCATCTTTAGAAACTGCCCTGGGAAACAAACATGAAATATCAGGGTCCTTATGCTGTTCCGCGATAAGTTCTGACCTTGAGAATGCTGCATCCTGTACAGGCGAGTTGTTGGACGAGTCACTAGTGCCTTCCAGAGTGTTATTATCTGGACCATTTTCCTCATGTGTGTTTTTCTTGGCCATAGATCTAGTTACAGCACATGAAGGATACAAACCAGGAATTTCCTGACATTTCGGATCAGTGTCCTGAGCAAGTGTTGGCTTTTCTGTCACTATCGGTACAGGCTGTACTTTGTCACCTGCAACATCATTGCCTAGTAGCAACTGAATTCCCTTAAAGGGTAAATTAGTTCTTATGCCCACAGTAATATTCCCAGAAATCAAATCTGACTTTAAATGGATACTGTGAAGCGGAACTGAAGTGTGCCTGTTTGAAAGCACACCATTAACAAGTGCATGTGCACCAGTAAAGGACCTATTAGAAAATGGCAAAGTGTTTGCTAACATGAGAGTCTGGCCGGAACCAGTGTCCCTCAAAATTCTAATATGGGTAGAATCTGAAAAATCACTTGAAAGTGATAAAAAACAATCATGTATGAATGGCTCAAATAACTCCATTTCAGAGTCAGGAGAGGAATCTACTACCTCAACCTCATCAAACAAAGAACTGACATTGAAGGTGTCAGTCATAAACTTTGTTTCAGAGTCATCTAAGGAATCTACATTTTTACCAAACTCCTCATTGGGGTCAACAGAGGTAATTTCCTCAGCAGAAACAAACTTTTGTTTGTTATAAGAGGACCTGGCCTCATTTGAAGTACTCTCGCAAGAGTCAAAAAAGGATTTAGCCTCATTTAGAGAACACTCCTCGCAGGAGTCTTGAAAACACCTAGCCTTATTTAATTCCTCGGAGGAATCAACTGAGGTTTTTACCCCGCAATCAACTATTTGAGTCAACAAAGGAGTTGTACCCCTTATTTACACGAAAAGAGCCTGGATCTTTTAATATGCTATGCATAGACTTTGAAACAAAACCAGGTGGTTTGCTATTTGGTTTATTCGCAAGTTTCCAGCAGTCAGATATTAGATGACCTTCCTTCTTGCAGTAATTACAGATTTTCTTTGAAAATGACTGGTCTTTGTTGGACTTAGACACAGTGGACGTGGACTGAGGTGTAGCTATGGGCTTTGCTGAACTATCAGGACTACTAGCACTGGGAGACTGCGCTTTAAACTTCTTTTGACCATACTGTTTTACATTCTTATTTGTGAATGACTGGTTTGATTTGCTAGTAAAGGACATTTTGTGTGTCAATGAATAATCTTCAGCTAATTGAGCAGCAATGTTAAGTGTTTCAGGACTTTTCATCAACTAAAAGTTTTAACATTTGCGTTAATGCAGCGCTTAAATTCTTCAGCAAAATCAACTGGCGCAAATTGTCATAATCTTTCATTACATTTTTAGAACTAATCCAGCGATCAAACAACTGCCCTTTTGTCCCATTAAATTCTATGTAGGTCTGTTCTTTGCGCTTTCCCAATTTCTGAATTTCTGGCGGTAAGCCTCTGGAACTAACTCAAAACCTTTTAGGATTAACCGTTTTACCAGTTCATAGTCAGCAGCAGCTTCTACTGAAAGCTCTGTATAAATTTCTCTGGCCTTGCCAGTCAGTACACTTTGTAACAACATAGTCCAATTTTCCTTAGGCCATTTTAAAATTTCAGCTACCTTTTCAAAGTGTAAGAAATATTTATCAACCTCTTTTTCTTGAAAAGGTGGGACAAGTCTAATGTGTTTAGTAACATCAAAACTGTTAGTTGGGGCAGCACGTAGACTATGTTCTAGTTTAATTCTTTCTAACTCCAGTCGTTTAAACTCAATTTCTTTTTCTTTTTCTAGTCTTTCTCTTTCTAACCGTTCTTCCCTCTCTTTTAATGCTATCTCATATTGCATTTCCAACTTTTTTAATTCTAGTTGCATAGCAAGGCTATCATTTTTTGATGTTTCAACTTCAGTCTCTTAAATAAGATCTTGCATGATTTTAGCAATGATATCAGGCTTTCTCAAAGCTTTAGCCCTAAGTGTTGTCCTAAACGCAACAACTGGTCTTTTGACAACTGTTCAAGTTGTTTAGGGTCCGGATCGTCAACAAATGTCTCAGGTTTGAAATCTGCAATGTTAAGATGTCAAAACAATAACAAAAAACCACTGAGATAATTCCTGTTAACAATGTACTGTAAATATTATATATGATTAAAATATATAATGTATGATAACACAATGTGTCCAGGTCAAGGCCCAATAAATTTGATAAACTATTAAGCATCCCGGACGAGAGCCCCCAATTTTATGTTACGGAACCTAATATAAACAGATCACGTATGCGTGATGAACGCAAATTTTGTAATGGAGATAAAAAATCAGATTCTGTAACACTAGGCAGCGGGAAATGTCTAGGTGAATGAATAAAGAAGTCAGAGGTTTTTTGTTAACAAATAACTATAATTTATTCCTAAAACAACCCTAACAATACAATACACTAAATCAATACAATTATACAGTGAAACAGCGGTATAGCAACATGTCAATACAATCACACAGAAAGATAATGGTACAATACCTGGATACCAACAGTGTCACCAAAATGAGTCCTTTGAATGTAAGCTCTCGGAGAATGACAGTCCAGTGGAAAGTTCTTGCAACAACACAGAAAGTAAACTGAAGTCCAAATGTATAAAATCCAGGAAAGTTCTTGAAAAATCTATAATTGACGCATTCGTCAGATAAGGTCCTGACAAACGCTTCTACGTCCGCTTGAATCTGCTCTGCTGTCTGCCCCCTGGTTCTAAAAAACAGCCCTTTATATATCTTCACACCCTAAGCCGGGAACCTTCTACTTCTAGCACAGCCTATAAGGTCTCTACTCAACAGTAAACACGCGTTTCAGGAATTCTCTAGAAAGACATAGCCGTGTGTCTCTACACACACCAGGCTAATCACGTGACCCACGGCCAAGCGTTAAAACTCAAGGCCCACATGACAACGAGAGTTCAACCAGTACGGAATGTAACAACAACACGAGTTACGCCCGTGTCACACAATAGAGCACCTTTAACTACTACATGTGTCCGCCGAAATCAGAGTAGGACATTGTGAAGTGAGGCAAGGATTGAGTGGCAAGAGGAAACAGAGTGAGATGTGTTGCATATTAGCATGGATGTCTGCAGCCGATATGTGTATATAGGTTGCGCCACCTACCACAAAATCCAGAAAGCTGTCCAAGTTGTATACATATGCAAAATTTTAGGCAGATAAGTCAAACCACTACTTGTATATGAGTGATTTAATCCCACAGCAGACAAACAGAAGGATGCTGTGCAAAAATGGTGGCAGGGGGCGCCACCAATCTTGTGTATAATTAAGAGCTATGTGAGATCTATACACATGCAACATTTCAGGGGGATATGTCAAACCAGTCCTGAGATATAAGCCTGAATGTCTGCAGCATAAACATAAATGTAGTTGGCGCCACCTGCCACAAAATCAAGAAAGCTGTCCAGGATGTATAAACCTGCAAAATTTCAGGTGGATAAGTGAAACCACTGCCGAGATATGAGTGATTTTATCCCAAGGCAGATGAACAGATGGACGCTGTGGAAAAATGGTTGCAGGTAGCACCACCAGTTTTTGCGTATGATGAAGAGCTATGTGAGATCTATACACAAGCAAAATTTTGGCCCAAACGGTTCCCGAGATATGAGCTTGGATGTCTGCAGCATTAACGTGAATGCAGGTGGTGTCATAAAATTAAGAAAGCTATACGGGATGTCAACACTGCCAAGATATGAGTGATTATATCCCAAGGCTGATGAACAGATGGACGCTGTGCAATAATGGTTTTAGGTGGCGCCACCAGTTTTGCGTATGATGAAAACCTATATGAGATCTATACACATGCAAAATTTTTCGGTTAGACGGTTCCAGAGATATGAGCTTGAATGTCTGCAGCATTAATGTCAATGTAGGTGGCACCACCTGTAATAAATTCAAGAAAGCTTTCCAGGATGTATACACATGCAAAATTTCAGGTGGATAAGTCAAACCAATGCAGAGATATGATGCTAGCTCCTGCCCTTTTTGAGATAGCTATGATGCAAGACGCACAACAGACGATGCCACACCATTGCATAAGCTCACAGATTCGCTAAAAATGCAAACCAAGTTTTTTCAAACAGTTAAAATATATAGTCCAATAGTTCTAATCTGGGCATTCTGTGTCTAGACGATGTGTCTAGACGCTGTGTCTAGACGTCTAGACACATTGTCAAGACACCAGACAGAGCAAAGGTCAGTTGCCATGGTTGTACTGAGTGACCTCTTGACTTGGCTGCTGAAACTCAGCATGTTGTCAAATCTGTTTTCAAACACAGAAAGCCTTTTTCAATTGGCTACCCTACTTTTTGAAAGCTGCATTTACCCAATCTATTTTTATAAAACTGGCAGAACCCTACCACAGAATAATTCTTGTAAAGTTTAAACCAATCAGCTTAACAGTTTCATCATAAAACAGTGTATAAGCTAGAAGAGTCTAAAATTACATTTTCTCTTGTAAAAAACAGATCAATGTAGGTGGCGCCACCAATACCTCAATTTCGGATATGACATATGTGACAAAGATTGCCATAAAATTTGGTCATGATAGCTCTAGCCATTTCTGAGACTGAAATTTTTGTGTGCTTTTTTGGACAGATGACTACGTTCAACCTCCTGTAACTCGGCCAAAAATCTTCCAACTGGAACCAATCAAACAAACTTGAGAGAGATTGTTCCAGGAATCATTTCTGTGAAATATGGGATAATTTGGCTGGACAGTTTCGGAGAAGAAAATTTTTAAAGGATTTTTAGCTTTTTCCCTATAAAATCTAAGAAAATGCAGTAAGAAAAAAACTAGACGCTCAGAGGGCGAACGCTTGCCGGAAGGGGAAATGTGGACATGAAGAGGTTAAAGGGACATAGTATTTAAGATGGAAATCATCCCATGTTCTTATGGAAAACGAGAGGTTGCGGCAATAATTGCTAAGAAAGATGACAAAAAAAAAGAGATTATGTGATAGATTTTAAGTGACTGTGATCCTTTTGAAAAATATATGATTAAAACACTTTTGTTTTTGAGGTGATTTCATAACCTTGACCTTTGACTAATTTAAATAATACACCTACTGCTTCAAGAAATTGTTCTAACATACAAAATGTGTAAGTTACAATATGATTCCAGTTAAACTATGGCCTGTAGAATGCTATATGTAAGAATGCTATATATATAGCAAGAAGGCAAACTTGAGGACAACTGACAGACAGATATACTGACAAAGAGATACAAAGTGAAGGATAGTTGACCAGACTGGGCTATGGAGAATTCCCAGAGAAAAAAATTGAGCCCAAATTTGTGAAGATAGGATTAAGATTGCCGAAGTTATGACAAAAATATTCTCTTTTATGTTTTTATGCCCTTGACCTATTGTTTACAAAGACAATAGGTTCCTGGAACATTTGATTGTCAATCAACTGTATGATGATTGAAAGCAATTCCTGCAAATCTGCGATATTTAAAGTGCAGACAGGCAGACAGGCTGACAGCCATCTAAACAGATACACAAACAGAGATACGGAAGTGACTAACACACACATACACACACACACACATATATATATACACATATATGTATATATATTATATATATATATGTATATATATATTATATATATATATATATATATATATATATATAAACTCAACATACGCATAAATATACACACAGACAGACCCAGGACTGAAACGCAGGGCGTCCAAATTACGTGGCCTCATGCCAATGCCAGCTAACCCAGTCTTCGAGCGAACGTAATTGTCCCCACAAAGATATACACATCAACAAAACTGTCTGTATATGTTTATATGTTCATGTTTATTGCTAATAAGGATACTACTTACACTGTTGCTATTTTGAATCCCCATCCAAAAACACACACAGCCTTGCTATATAAAAAGAATCCAAATTTTACGGAGATCAGATTTGAGACCGCGCCAACTCGTCTCAGGAGCCCCGCCCAAATCCACCAAAAAAATCAAGGTCAACTGACCTCAAGGTCATAAGTGTCAGGTGATAAGTGTCAACAAATCCTCCTTGTTTTGACTAATTGAGACAGTTTTATTAGGTATAAACCAGTAATTCAATTCACCTGCAGCGCCACGCAAAGTTCACTGGATATGTTCCACAAATGTATGCAATTTCAGCACGAAAC
The DNA here is from genome assembly GCA_026874595.1 of Sipunculus nudus. Lineage (NCBI taxonomy): Eukaryota > Metazoa > Annelida > Sipuncula > Golfingiida > Sipunculidae > Sipunculus > Sipunculus nudus. Next base: position 66,857,001 of record CM049306.1, read on the forward strand.
TTACCGCCACAGTTTTGGAGAAGACTCATGGATATTTATAAATACCATGGCAAGCACTGTCACCGGAAAACGGCCAACCCTTTGTCACAAATCGATCCGCAACTCGAAAAAAAATAATTTCAAGCATGCTCAAGCCGTAGTTTTTTTTTTATTGAAGAATGAATCTCTCGACGCAGACACAACACATTACATTCGATCTGGTTACTATAAAGAAATACCAGTGTTTCCATCACTATTTGCGCTATCGCGGCTCCATGGTCTCTGTAAATTGGAGAGAAATAGGATGTTTACCTTTTTCGATGGTGTATTCCGAAGTAATTTAGATTTTAATCTTGAGTAATTGTAGATTTTACCAGAGACATTGTTTTTCTACGTTATAGATTACTGCCAAAGACCCGTCTTGCCTCTATAATTTTGTTGCATGTGCAGGTTAAAAATCGTAATTGTTCTACAGGTAGGCCCCATTTGAAACGTGCAGGTGCAAGTATTCAAGCGTGAAGGTGCGGAGATCTTCGCGCGCAAAGCGAACAGTGCAGGTGTCCGGCTCACATAGAAGGAAGCAGTTGGTAAAACAAGGATTCGGACGAAGTCTAACATGATGATCGGCAGACCCCGAAACAACAGCTTACAGATATATTGTATGGATTTTTGTTTAATAACAATTTTACATGTGTTAGAAGCTTTAGTGTTTCTGCTATTGCTGCTGTTTCATGGTGCGATGATTATCAATGTGGAGCCCTAGTCCTGAGTCACAGTCCGGGTTTTACTAAGTACTGGTAACATGACGTTTGGGCGTTTGGGCGTGAAAGAGATTCAGAATCTCAGCATTCTTGATTTTATCAATGTGTTTAATTCAGATTAAGGTGTTCTCAATGAGATAAAAAAACATCGTGCTAATAACAGATATTTTTTGATTGACTGGCCTGTAATGTGCGATTTTTAATAACGTGTGGAATCTTATAACTTAAACCTACCAAAGATTTTCCCGAGCTAGGGCCACCTCAGGTCTGACAAACCAGAAGCTTCCTTTTGCCAGAAACAAGTAAGTATTCCGAAAACTTTCCGAAAATCTGAAGGTTAAGGACAAGGTTTGTTATTTTACAAAGGCATTTTATGGGGAAGAGGAAATACGAAGTAATCGTACATGTGAAGTTTTATGGGGAAAGACCAGGCAGGTTGTCTATTTTTAGAAAATGGCTAATAAGGAAAGAGAAGATTAATATGGCGGTATAGATGGCTTTCGCCTAGTCTCTCCAACAGACGCCAGGTGCCGCTACCGCTCTTGCACCAGTTCGTCTGTTATTGGACGCCATTTTTTTTCAAAAATCTTGAAAAACGGAAGTGCCGTTGGGCATGCGCAAGGAAACCCCCCCCCCCCCAGCATCTGGAGGTGAAACCAGAATGGATGTCGCCCTTGCACAAACCCGGCAGACCCCTATAAAGACAAGTAAACATTGTTTGGTTATGTGGCAAAAATAATCCACTTTTGCTTGTCTATTGCAAGGGTGGTATAGTAGTTGGATTCCTTGCGCATGCCAAACAACACTTCCGTTCCTAAGAAAAATGGCGTCCAATAACAGACGTACTGGTGCAAGAGCGGTAACGGCACCTGGCGTCTGTTGGAGAGACTAGGCTTTCGCCAGGAAAATAAGGACAAGTAGACGGGGGGAAAAGACAACCGTGCGAAGCCAAAGCGGAGTAAGTATGCTATTAAAAATTGATACACAGAAGGTGGGTTATGAGGTAATCCTAGACTGAAAGCATATAGATTGGAAGAGCAGTAGTTTGCTGAATGTTTTGTTTGAGAATTCAAAGAAAATTTAAATAACCGGTTAAACTTGGTGTATATTTGTACAGGGATTTCTACTAGTAAAAATTAGTCCGAGAGGGAACTATTTAAGGCTACTCCATTGAAAGTGCACTAAATGTGAAGAAGAGGGGAAAGATTATTTCTCGAAAAGTTTGTGTTATGATATCGCGTGCTTCAAAAGACTGTTGAGCATGAATCAGGATAATGCTTATTTTGGATATAAAAGGAAGATCCGCAGTGACATCTGCAAATAAATAATGTTGTAATTTATTTTTACCAAATGTTACAGGAATAGGTAAAATTAGTTGGTTAAGTTAAACGGCCTGGATCACTGGGGGGCAGCGATGTTCGCAACTCTGTTGTCGCACGCTGGTGAAGGATACCAGGAAGTCGAGGAGCGATTATGGAATAAACTTGTTTATATAAATGTTATATTTATTTATGATATAGCATGAATAGAAAAATAAATCAATCATTATTTCATATATATACATATATGCACTTGTTTTGAAGAGACATTATTTGGTAGACGGATACGAGTATAACCTTGAAAACAGTATTTTTATTGCGAGTGAACAAACCTATGTCGTTTTAAATCTACAAATGTATATTAAGAAGTTGGTCATCTGTTATTCATTTCAATAGATATATAGTTTAAAAATAAAATTATTAAATAAAGGTTTTTGGATTATGAGAGTACAAATTAATCTGAGAGAGAACTATTTTGAAGGTTGCTCCATTGAGTGCTTTTGTTCTAAACTTTTAAATCAATTGTATACCAGGCTTTCAGGAGTTATAATATTTTTAATCATTTGGAAATCGGGCACTCGCTGTTAAAACAGGTTAAATGAATTAATGGATTTATACTGTACATTGAGATTATCCCGAATACAGATTGGGTACAGAAAGGAAAACGTGATAAAATTATTCCATGTTTACATATTAGTGTGGGTTTCAATTCTTGTGTCAATTCAAATCTCGATGCTGGGATTATTCGAACCGGTGCCCAATATACGTCAATAACATAAGTACAGTCGAATTAAAGTGCCAGTGGTAATTGTTAGATATTTATTCTTTTTTACTTTTTTGATCTACATATCTTACCTTGTATTTGTATGTAGGCTCACATGTCACATGAATGTGATTATTGGTATGTAGTCTTGCAGGTTGTTTTCGGGTGAGCTTGATGATGCAATAACTTCGTTGTTTATGACCAGACTACTGCAATTGCTTATTCTAATTGATATTTTAAAAAAAATATGTAAAGTCTAACATTCTACATCTGTAGAATTGTAAGCAGCGTTGTCGTTATACTGTAAATATACCTATATACATATTTAAAATATCATGAACGTTATATAATATGTAATGGAAAAACGTGGAACAAGCAGCGAGACTTCTGTAGTGGAACACGATGAACAATTTCATTTCCGAGCGAATTTCAAATTGATGCAAGCTTTTCTTTTGTTTCTTGTACGTGGGCTTTATTTAAAGGATTTAAAGCTAGGTAGTTCATATGATTTGTGATAATGTACAGCAAGGAGATTTTTTTTGGGCAAAATTCATCAAGGACATATGGCAGCGATTCGGGTAAGTGAGGTTACATTTTTTCCTCCGTTTGTCAACATTGATGTGTTTACAAGCACAAGTTCATACATCCGGCGCGGAGACAGTATAAGAACTTTTCATAACCAGAATATCCTTAGATCATTACTATATACACAGAAGAAATCAGAAATCACATAAATTCTGTTTCAAAAGGTAGGTGAATGGGCACCTTTAAAATACCTAATTTATAATTTTCTTAAAATGAGTGAGATTCTGAATTCCTACTCATTGATTTGATCTACCACTAGTTATAAATGTTTGTGTGCATGTGATCAGGATTGGACTAAAATGAAAGTTTACAATTTTATTTAGCTCTTTCTTACAACTGTTATACTAAAATAGTATAACTACATTTTATAAATCTTAAGGGATTTAATTCTAATTGTTGTTCAAAGAAGTTGGTAGATGATTGTTTTAATACTTTTTTTCTGAATGTGCAATTTGTAATGCAAGTATTTTTTGTTGCAGGTGCTGCTTTCATGTTCCTGATTCGTCTCTTTTTCATTCATCCGCACATCTCTCATTTCATCTGAGGAAACTTAACCTCGTTAAAAAAAGTCTCATATTAGCATCTCACCGAGGAAGCACCTCGTTAAAAACGCACACGTGCAAACACGCTCTTTATCATTGCCACGTACAAATAAGCACTCTAGTCAAGAATTGGTCAAGAACTGAAAAAGAACTGAAAAACTGTGTTGTCATTGTTCAGGTGTAACATTGTTGGACTCAAAGAGGAAGGTTTGTATCATATATAAAATTTAAATTATTGTTAATTGCCTGCAATAAAATCCAGTATAGTAACTGATATTGTATTTGGTGATATTTCTATTTTTCTCTTCACAAGTAAGTTGCATTAATTTTCTGATACTAAAGTCAAATATATATATATCTAAATTATTTGTCCATATAAGAGACGGGTTGCTTAAAGTGAATAGTAAAGGTAGATTTTATTAAGGTACATTGTGGTCAAAACTTTGTACTGTGTGTATATTTAACGGTTTTTTTTAGTCCAAGACTATCTGTAGAATATTATTTTGTATCATATATAAAACTTGAGTGTATACTGTTGAAAATAAAATCCAGTATAATAAGTCCTATTGTATTTCATATTTCAATTAATTTTCCCCTTCACAAGTCACATTAATTTTCTGGTATAAATATATATATACTAACATACCTAAATAATTTGAACATTTAAGGAACATTTTGGTGAAGAGTAAACGTATATTTTACTCTAAGAAAAGCTATCTAAAAAGGGTATTTATACATATCTATAATAGTGTGTACTTATTTCTACTTCGAGAACAATAGCATTTATATAGTTCGGTAGTTCAGCAAAGTAGATATTTTTATCACATAAGATTTGTGGAATAAGTTCGTGACTCTAAGGTGTTTTACATTGGCTTTCATCATATATAATAATGCCGAGAACAAAAAGGAAGAGTTACAAACAAAAACATAAAGCAGATCTGTTGAACAAAACAGAGCAAAGATCATCAGAAACTGAAACAGAAAAAATTGAAAGACTCTGCTTACAAAAGAAACGACAGAGTGAATTACGTGATCGTGAAACGCTGAGGAAAAGCGAGCAAGAGTTAGCTCACAAAGGAACAGACGCATAAATTATGTGGATGTGAAACCCCTGAGAAAAAGCAAGAGAGACTGTCCAAAGATCAGGAAAGACACTTTATGGAACGTGAACTTGAAACCCCTGAGAAAAAGCAAGAGAGACTGTTCAAAGATCAGGTAAAACACTTTATGGAACGTGAACTTGAACCCCCTGAAAAAAAAGCAAAAAAGAGTCCATTCACAAAGGAAGCGACAGAATACATTGCGTCAATCCGAAACAAGTGATGAAAAAAGAGAGTGATGAATGCTCTCAGATGGTTGAAAAAAGAAAATCCACATTATGCAAATATTGAAATTAATGAAAATTGGCTGGAGGATGCAAAAAAATGATGATAGTGAACTTCTGGAAGCTGTTTCAACGACAAGTAAATCTATCTTTTCAAATGAACATTCAATTGAGAAAGAGCATGAAAGTGAAGAGAAAAGAAATGGTAGACAAGGAAACATTGATAAAAGGCATATTGAACATGTTTCTGTGACTGATGTGACTCATTGTCCAAATGACCGTCAAAAAATGATTACCATGGCTAGTCAGAGTAGAATGCATATTGTTGATGTTCCAGGAGATGGAAATTGTATGTTTTATGCATTTTGGCACCATCTTGAAAGGTTGGGTATAACAGATACGAACGTCGTTCTTTTACGTAACAAAGTGGCCGACTATATGATAGAAATCAAGGAAAATTACATTGAATTTGTTGCTACTTGAATGGAAAGTGAAAACCGTGCAAATGCTGACACCGAACAGCCTACTGCTGAAGATTTGTTTGTGAATCAAATAACAGACAGGGACACCCAAAGAGAAATCCAGTGGATAAGATACATAGATGACTTGAGAATTCAAAGTAGGGGTGACCATCTTGTGCTCAAGGCTTTAGCAGACATGTATTCAGTGAAAGTGAATGTTCACTCAACAAGTGCCCTTATGGTGCATACAATACGTCCAAGGCTTGCAAGTAGTGAAATGCAGGAAATTGATCTCGGACTTATGGGGCAGTCACATTATGTAATATTTGAGCCTTACACTCAAACAGCTGTAGAAATGAATCAGCCTGATGTTTGTCAAGACGATGGCGAAGGTGCACAGTGCACACAAACTGCCTGTGATAAAGTTGATGGAAACGTCATGTTCTAGAGACGACGAAGACCTAAGAGAACAGGGTGAATATGCATTTGAGGAAGCTTCTAAAGTGCGAGGCCTACCATATGAAACAAGTATGATGAATGAAGATCCTGAATTGGTCAATAAAATAAACAGTGTTGCACCAGCTGAAGGATCAAAACCAATGCCCCTTCTCAGTGATCCTAACTTTGAAGAATTATCAAATCCTGACAAGTATCCTGATGGAACAAATGTTTTGACAGCTGAGCGACCTGTGCACTTGAATCCTCGAAAATATTTCAACCAAAGATTGCTTGATGTTGATGGCAGGTTTTCAAGATCGATTGAGTACATATTCAGTGCACAATATGCAACGGAATCTAAGCAAGTTACAGGTTACATTAACCACTATATTTTCAGACGTGCTAGCGGGAAACGGTTTCAGGGAAAACGACTTGCTGCAGGCATGGTAAAAATGTAGAACAAATGAAACGTTTGGTGAAATCAGATCAAGTCTATAGAATGTTGAAAAATGTCAGAGGAACTCCTGCTTATTTCCAAACTGTTTTTTTATGATGTTCTAGCCATGGTCCGACAGCTGGGAATACCAACATGGTTTTTTACAGTATCTGCTGCTGACATGCAATGGCCCGACGTGATTCAAACAATAGCGAGACAATATGGGATTATATTGACTGATGATGATGATGTAAAACAGTTATCTTTCGCCGAGAGATCAGAATGGTTGAGAATTAACCCAGTTACTGCGGCACGACAGTTTCAGTATAGATTACAACTCTTGTTTCGAGATGTTCTGAAATCAAAAGCGCAACCACTAGGAGAAATAGTGGACTATGTAATTCGAATAGAATTTCAAGTTCGTGGTTCTCCTCATGCACATACACTTTTATGGGTGAAAGATGCGCCTAAAATAGACTCCGACACCGATGAAGCAGTCACATCATTTGTTGACAAATACATTACGTGTGCTATACCTGGTGATGAAGATCAGACTCTCCAAAGGCTTGTAAAGGAATTGCAAACTCACACCCACTCAAGTTATTGCAAGAAGAAAGGATCATGTAGATTCAGTTTTCCTCGGCCACCTGGCCCTGTAACAGTCATTGCAAAGGAACCAGATGATGAAATGGCAAAATTTAAGAAAGATCGCGCATCCTGTGTGCTACAAAAAGTGAAAGATGTAATGTCTGACAACGATACCTCCAAAGACGCCACACTGAAACAAATTCTAGACAAAGCCCGTGTTTCACTGCAAGAATACGTTCAACAGTTATTGGTATCACAAAGAGGCAAAACGATAGTGTTAAAGAGGTCACCTGCAGAAAGTTCAGTGATACTGAAAGCATGGCAGGAAAACATGGACATACAATACATTATAGATGCGTACGCATGTGTTATGTACGTTGCTGCCTATATGACGAAAAATGAGAAAGCCATTGGGGAACTGCTTAAACAAGTGTGCAAAGAGTACAAGGACCAAGACATCAGATGCATGCTTCGACGTGTAGGCTCAGTATTCCTCAATCAGCGTGAAGTCAGTGCCCAAGAAGCTGTTTACCGTATATTGTCGATGCCGATGAAACACTTCAGCAGAGAGGTTTTATTTGTCGATACAGATGCTAAAGATGTACGAGCAGCTGTTCTTAAATCATAAAAAGAACTGAATGATTTAGGAGACGAAGAAGAAAACATTTTCAGAGCAACATTATTGAGCAATACTCATTGAGACCAAACTCCATTCAAACCTGTGTCTAGCAGACTTCCCATCCAACTATAAAGTCAGGTATGGAAACATAGATGAAGATGAAAGTGACAGCATACCACTTGTGTTAGATATTGATGATGATCAAGAGGTTGGTCAAGCAGAAATGCCAAAAGAGATCAAACTGAATAACAATAGCAGTATCATGTACAGACGAACACGCCCAGCAGTAATAAGATTTCACAAGTTTAGTATTGAAAAAGATGCAAGTGACTTCTATCAAGCAAAGCTGATGCTATATGTACCATGGCGTAACGAAGATGTTGATCTATTGGGTGGTTTACCTGATTTTGCCTCAATTATTTTCATGTACAGGATTTGATAGCTGAAAATGAAGCAAAATATGCAGAAAATGTAGAACTTGTGGAACAAGCAATCCAAAACAATGCACAGTTTGGACCCCCTGAACATGCGTGGGCAAATATTGCACCTGGTGCTGAACATAACAATTTGCAAGACAAAGCTGAAGGTGTAGAAGTAGAAAGAGACATTGATCAGCAAGATCTTGATGCCAATGCAGAATTTATCGAAAACCCAAAGTCCGATCATGCTTCAGAAATTATTGCGCGCTATGAAACAGAGGCTGAAAGACATATCTTACCTGATGATGAATACAGAAAGATGCTTCGCAGTTTAAATGACAAACAAGCCCAGATCGTATTCTTTAACAGGAAATGGTGTAAAGAGGATGTTTTAGCTATGAAACAAAATAAAATTGTAAAACCTTATCACGTGTTCACGAGTGGACCAGGTGGTGTTGGAAAGTCCCATGTGATAAAACTGATACACTCTGACGTCAGAAAACTATTCCGAATGTCAAACACAATAAGTCCTGATGACATAACTGTCCTTCTTACTGCACCCACTGGAGTCGCTGCTTTTAATATTGGTGGTATGACATTACATTCTGCTTTATTGCTGCAAGCTAGAAAGTATGGTGGTGATTATATATCTTTTGACAAATTGAACACACTCAGGTCAAAACTTGAAAATCTACAGTTATTAATCATTATCTCCATGGTTGGATCAGATATGTTGCTGAATATTCATGAGCGTCTGCATAAAATCAAAGGTGTTTCAGCTGAATCAGTTTTATTTGGAAACGTTTCAATCTTGGCAGTCGGAGATAGGTATCAACTCCCCCAGTATTACAGTCACGGATCTACCAGCCAGTGAGAGATCCTGTTGAAAGACTAAAAGGTAATCTTTGGAAAGATAACTTTCAGCTACATGAATTGGATGAGGTGATGCGTCAAAAAGATGACTCTGGTTTTGCTGAGATGCTTTGTCGCATTAGAACTGGAAACCATACTGAAAGTGATATTTCATTATTAGAATCACGAAAGATTGTGGTAAATGATCCAAATTATCCAGATGACGCCTTGCACGTTTTTGCATTCAATTGTGACGTTGATGAAAGGAATTTGAAGAAATTGATAGAATTGGAGCCAAATGAACACAATCTGGTATATAGTTCATGCATCCAATGATAAGACTGATAGCATAGGACAGGTGAATATAGAAAAGATGGCCACTTCAAAAAAGCGATCTGAAACGGCAGGATTACATTCGGTTCTTGTACTTGCAATTGGTGCCAGAGTCATGCTTACGTACAACGTCGATACAGCTGATGGTCTCGTCAATTGTGTTATAGGAACAGTACAAAAGATAGTAACAAATGCCAGCCGAATGGTTCAAGTGATTTTGGTGAAATTTGATGATGAATCTGTAGGAAAAGGAGCATTATCTGCTAGTCATTGGAAACAGGAATACCCCTATGCAGTGCCTATAAAAAGACACGAAGCTAGATACGAGAAAGGAAACAAAAAGGGAGCTCAGATTGCGAGAAGACAGTTTCCATTAACACTAGCATGGGCAGTGACCATCCACAAGTGCCAGGGTCTTACAGTAGACAAATTGTTGTCAACATGAAAAAGGCAAACCGTTTTGGAAAAGGACAAGCTTATGTTGCATTCAGTCGTGTGAAGACATAAGAAGGTTAATATATCGTAGACTTTGATGCAGCTGGGATTAAGGCTAACAAGAAAATCGAAGATGAAATGGAAGAAATGCGGAAAAATACAATACCAACTGAACAAATGAATCCTGCACAACGAAACCATGAGTGGACAATCATTGGGCATTTGAATATACGCTATTTCCTTCCAAAATTCCAGACCTGTCAAACACTTTTGCCAAAGACTGAGCTCTGTCATTTCCTCCATTCCAATGAATTTGCCAGTGTTTGTATTAGGTGACTTTAATGATGACTTGAATGAGAAGCAACAAAGTAAATTATATCTATTAATGCAGCAATACGGTTTTGAGCAATTTGTAAGAAAGCCTACGACTGATAGAGGTACACTGATAGACCATATATACCACAAAAATATTGGTACAGTCGAAGTTGCTGCAGAAGTCCATGATGCATACTCTCTGATCATGACATAACATTATGCAGTTTCAAAAATAAATGAACAATCTTAGATTATACATATCATGCCATCACTTATTTTCTTCCATTTTAATTATCATTATTACAGTCGCCGGCCTAAGTCTGGCGACTGTAGGCTAATCGTCGTGTCTGTTTGTTTGTTTGTTTGTTATAGTCGCCAGCCTAGGTCTGGCGACTATAGGCTAATCGTCGTGTCTGTTTGTTATAGTCGCCAGCCTAGGTCTGGCGACTATAGGCTAATCGTCGTGTCTGTTTGTTTGTTTGTTTGTTAGTCTGTTTGTCCGCACGCTACAGGTCGCAATTTTGCAGCAATTGATCTGAAACTTACAGGAAAAGTGTAAAATCGGTACCTGTCAAAGCCTATTTTTTTTGGCCATGATCGGTCCAAGGTCAAGGTCACGGTTCTTGGCAACCGCTGGTGACTATGTCATGATTACATCTTGTTTGTTTGTTTGTTTGTTTGTCTGTTTGTCCGCACGCTACAGGTCGCAATTTTGCAGCAATTGGTCTGAAACTTATAGCTCAAGTGTAAAATCGGTATCCCTCGGAGCCTATTGTTTTTGGCCTTGATCGGTTTAAGGGCAAGGTCACGGTTCTTGGCAAACACTGGCGACTATGTCATGATTACATCTTGTTATAGTCGCCAGCCTAGGTCTGGCGACTATAGGCTAATCGTCGTGTCTGTTTGTTTGTTACTTGCCGGAATCAAAGATTTCGGCAAGTATGTTGGTCAGTTCCGTATGTTTGTTTGTTTGTTTGTTGCTTGCCGGAATCAGAGATTTCGACAAGTATGTTGATCAGTTCCGTTTGTTTGTTTGTCTGTATGTCCCCGCTCTACAGGCCACAATTTTGCACCAATCGTCCTGATACTTATAGATAGAGTGTATAATCGGTTCTTCTCGGAGCCTATTGTTTTTGGTCATGATCGGTCAAGGGTCAAGGTCAGGGTCACCAAAAAGCTCAAAAACGGTTTTTTCTTCATACCTTCGTCAAAAATAGCCGTAGGCACCTAATCTGTAGCCCGTTTTATTTGCCACTGCATGGCCACTTCCAACACTGCAAAATTGCCTCATTTCGCTGTTACCATGGTTACGCAATTTTGGGGAGAAATCATGGAATTTCGTGATATTTTTCAAATTTGCAGCAATTTTACTGATTCTGAGATATTTTATGTAACATAAGAATATCTCGAAACGGGTTTTTCAGATTTTGGAAATGGCCGCCAGGGGGCGTTGCAGATGAAAATACATGAAAATTTGTTTTGGTGCTATACCTCCAGAACTATTAAACATTGGGCCATTTCCATCACAGCACCTTAAACTAGGGTCCATGGGCTTATTTTTGCGCATAGGTGCCAAAGTGCGCTATTGCCAGATTTCTCTATTTTTGGGGTAAAACCTTTGAATTTTGAAAATATGCAGTTTTCAGCTTCTAACTCTGTCAGTTTTTATGCTAGAGAGGTCAAAATTTTTGCATCTTGTAGCCCTTGGTGAGTTCTCGGTGATCCAACAAAAAATCTTGCAAAATCTCGCACCGTTTCTCGTCGAATGAGATTTCGCGATTTCACGGTGACATGCCCTATAGGCCACAGATATGCAGGCATCCTTTTGAAACTGATACATGTTACGTCATACACTAATATCTCGAAAGCAATTGTTCAGTTTTTGGAAAATTACCGCTAGGGGGCGCTGCACTGCAACCCCGTACCTACTATCATTGTTTAACCATATCTCCAAAACTACACATTTTAGGTACATAAACTGTACACCATATGAATTGGCGTTTCATGGCCTTTCTGTCCATGACCTCTTTTGTTTAATCATACACGGTCCCCGCAAATTTTAGCAACTTTGTAAAAATTAAAACCCGCATGCACAAATACATATGCCATCACGCATGCATGCACGCGTTTTAGTATGAAAGACAGACACGCTTTCCCGTGACTGCAAAAATTATAGCGTTCGCCGTATAAAATAAGTGACCACAGGCACTCTTTGCGGGCCGGTTTGCCATTTCTGTCGCGTTATAGTTTGTTGCTTGCCGGAATCAGAGATTTCGACAAGTATGTTGATCAGTTCCGTTTGTTTGTTTGTCTGTATGTCCCCGCTCTACAGGCCACAATTTTGCACCAATCGTCCTGATACTTATAGATAGAGTGTATAATCGGTTCTTCTCGGAGCCTATTGTTTTTGGTCATGATCGGTCAAGGGTCAAGGTCAGGGTCACCAAAAAGCTCAAAAACGGTTTTTTCTTCATACCTTCGTCAAAAATAGCCGTAGGCACCTAATCTGTAGCCCGTTTTATTTGCCACTGCATGGCCACTTCCAACACTGCAAAATTGCCTCATTTCGCTGTTACCATGGTTACGCAATTTTGGGGAGAAATCATGGAATTTCGTGATATTTTTCAAATTTGCAGCAATTTTACTGATTCTGAGATATTTTATGTAACATAAGAATATCTCGAAACGGGTTTTTCAGATTTTGGAAATGGCCGCCAGGGGGCGTTGCAGATGAAAAAACATGAAAATTTGTTTTGGTGCTATATTTCCAGAACTATTAAACATTGGGCCATTTCCATCACAGCACCTTAAACTAGGGTCCATGGGCTTATTTTTGCGCATAGGTGCCAAAGTGCGCTATTGCCAGATTTCTCTATTTTTGGGGTAAAACCTTTGAATTTTGAAAATATGCAGTTTTCAGCTTCTCACTCTGTCAGTTTTTATGCTGGAGAGGTCAAAATTTTTGCATCTTGTAGCCCTTGGTGAGTTCTCGGTGATCCAACCAAAAATCTTGCAAAATCTCGCACCGTTTCTCGTCGAATGAGATTTCGCGATTTCACGGTGACATGCCCTATAGGCCACAGATATGCAGGCATCCTTTTGAAACTGATACATGTTACGTCATACACTAATATCTCGAAAGCAATTGTTCAGTTTTTGGAAAATTACCGCTAGGGGGCGCTGCACTGCAACCCCGTACCTACTATCATTGTTTAACCATATCTCCAAAACTACACATTTTAGGTACATAAACTGTACACCATATGAATTGGCGTTTCATGGCCTTTCTGCCCATGACCTCTTTTGTTTAATCATACACGGTCCCCGCAAATTTTAGCAACTTTGTAAAAATTAAAACCCGCATGCACAAATACATATGCCATCACGCATGCATGCACGCGTTTTAGTATGAAAGACAGACACGCTTTCCCGTGACTGCAAAAATTATAGCGTTCGCCGTATAAAATAAGTGACCACAGGCACTCTTTGCGGGCCCGTTTGCCATTTCTGTCGCGTTATAGTTTGTTGCTTGCCGGAATCAGAGATTTCGACAAGTATGTTGATCAGTTCCGTTTGTTTGTTTGTCTGTATGTCCCCGCTCTACAGGCCACAATTTTGCACCAATCGTCCTGATACTTATAGATAGAGTGTATAATCGGTTCTTCTCGGAGCCTATTGTTTTGGTCATGATCGGTCAAGGGTCAAGGTCAGGGTCACCAAAAAGCTCAAAAACGGTTTTTTCTTCATACCTTCGTCAAAAATAGCCGTAGGCACCTAATCTGTAGCCCGTTTTATTTGCCACTGCATGGCCACTTCCAACACTGCAAAATTGCCTCATTTCGCTGTTACCATGGTTACGCAATTTTGGGGAGAAATCATGGAATTTCGTGATATTTTTCAAATATGCAGTAATTTTACTGATTCTGAGATATTTTATGTAACATAAGAATATCTCGAAACGGGTTTTTCAGATTTTGGAAATGGCCGCCAGGGGGCGTTGCAGATGAAAAAACATGAAAATTTGTTTTGGTGCTGTACCTCCAGAACTATTAAACATTGGGCCATTTCCATAACAGCACCTTAAACTAGGGTCCATGGGCTTATTTTTGCGCATAGGTGCCAAAGTGCGCTATTGCCAGATTTCTCTATTTTTGGGGTAAAACCTTTGAATTTTGAAAATATGCAGTTTTCAGCTTCTAACTCTGTCAGTTTTTATGCTAGAGAGGTCAAAATTTTTGCATCTTGTAGCCCTTGGTGAGTTCTCGGTGATCCAACCAAAAATCTTGCAAAATCTCGCACCGTTTCTCGTCGAATGAGATTTCGCGATTTCACGGTGACATGCCCTATAGGCCACAGATATGCAGGCATCCTTTTGAAACTGATACATGTTACGTCATACACTAATATCTCGAAAGAAATTGTTCAGTTTTTGGAAAATTACCGCTAGGGGGCGCTGCACTGCAACCCCGTACCTACTATCATTGTTTAACCATATCTCCAAAACTACACATTTTAGGTACATAAACTGTACACCATATGAATTGGCGTTTCATGGCCTTTCTGCCCATGACCTCTTTTGTTTAATCATACACGGTCCCCGCAAATTTTAGCAACTTTGTAAAAATTAAAACCCGCATGCACAAATACATATGCCATCACGCATGCATGCACGCGTTTTAGTATGAAAGACAGACACGCTTTCCCGTGACTGCAAAAATTATAGCGTTCGCCGTATAAAATAAGTGACCACAGGCACTCTTTGCGGGCCGGTTTGCCATTTCTGTCGCGTTATAGTTTGTTGCTTGCCGGAATCAGAGATTTCGACAAGTATGTTGATCAGTTCCGTTTGTTTGTTTGTCTGTATGTCCCCGCTCTACAGGCCACAATTTTGCACCAATCGTCCTGATACTTATAGATAGAGTGTATAATCGGTTCTTCTCGGAGCCTATTGTTTTTGGTCATGATCGGTCAAGGGTCAAGGTCAGGGTCACCAAAAAGCTCAAAAACGGTTTTTTCTTCATACCTTCGTCAAAAATAGCCGTAGGCACCTAATCTGTAGCCCGTTTTATTTGCCACTGCATGGCCACTTCCAACACTGCAAAATTGCCTCATTTCGCTGTTACCATGGTTACGCAATTTTGGGGAGAAATCATGGAATTTCGTGATATTTTTCAAATATGCAGTAATTTTACTGATTCTGAGATATTTTATGTAACATAAGAATATCTCGAAACGGGTTTTTCAGATTTTGGAAATGGCCGCCAGGGGGCGTTGCAGATGAAAAAACATGAAAATTTGTTTTGGTGCTATACCTCCAGAACTATTAAACATTGGGCCATTTCCATAACAGCACCTTAAACTAGGGTCCATGGGCTTATTTTTGCGCATAGGTGCCAAAGTGCGCTATTGCCAGATTTCTCTATTTTTGGGGTAAAACCTTTGAATTTTGAAAATATGCAGTTTTCAGCTTCTAACTCTGTCAGTTTTTATGCTAGAGAGGTCAAAATTTTTGCATCTTGTAGCCCTTGGTGAGTTCTCGGTGATCCAACCAAAAATCTTGCAAAATCTCGCACCGTTTCTCGTCGAATGAGATTTCGCGATTTCACGGTGACATGCCCTATAGGCCACAGATATGCAGGCATCCTTTTGAAACTGATACATGTTACGTCATACACTAATATCTCGAAAGCAATTGTTCAGTTTTTGGAAAATTACCGCTAGGGGGCGCTGCACTGCAACCCCGTACCTACTATCATTGTTTAACCATATCTCCAAAACTACACATTTTAGGTACATAAACTGTACACCATATGAATTGGCGTTTCATGGCCTTTCTGCCCATGACCTCTTTTGTTTAATCATACACGGTCCCCGCAAATTTTAGCAACTTTGTAAAAATTAAAACCCGCATGCACAAATACATATGCCATCACGCATGCATGCACGCGTTTTAGTATGAAAGACAGACACGCTTTCCCGTGACTGCAAAAATTATAGCGTTCGCCGTATAAAATAAGTGACCACAGGCACTCTTTGCGGGCCGGTTTGCCATTTCTGTCGCGTTATAGTTTGTTGCTTGCCGGAATCAGAGATTTCGACAAGTATGTTGATCAGTTCCGTTTGTTTGTTTGTCTGTATGTCCCCGCTCTACAGGCCACAATTTTGCACCAATCGTCCTGATACTTATAGATAGAGTGTATAATCGGTTCTTCTCGGAGCCTATTGTTTTTGGTCATGATCGGTCAAGGGTCAAGGTCAGGGTCACCAAAAAGCTCAAAAACGGTTTTTTCTTCATACCTTCGTCAAAAATAGCCGTAGGCACCTAATCTGTAGCCCGTTTTATTTGCCACTGCATGGCCACTTCCAACACTGCAAAATTGCCTCATTTCGCTGTTACCATGGTTACGCAATTTTGGGGAGAAATCATGGAATTTCGTGATATTTTTCAAATATGCAGTAATTTTACTGATTCTGAGATATTTTATGTAACATAAGAATATCTCGAAACGGGTTTTTCAGATTTTGGAAATGGCCGCCAGGGGGCGTTGCAGATGAAAAAACATGAAAATTTGTTTTGGTGCTATACCTCCAGAACTATTAAACATTGGGCCATTTCCATAACAGCACCTTAAACTAGGGTCCATGGGCTTATTTTTGCGCATAGGTGCCAAAGTGCGCTATTGCCAGATTTCTCTATTTTTGGGGTAAAACCTTTGAATTTTGAAAATATGCAGTTTTCAGCTTCTAACTCTGTCAGTTTTTATGCTAGAGAGGTCAAAATTTTTGCATCTTGTAGCCCTTGGTGAGTTCTCGGTGATCCAACCAAAAATCTTGCAAAATCTCGCACCGTTTCTCGTCGAATGAGATTTCGCGATTTCACGGTGACATGCCCTATAGGCCACAGATATGCAGGCATCCTTTTGAAACTGATACATGTTACGTCATACACTAATATCTCGAAAGCAATTGTTCAGTTTTTGGAAAATTACCGCTAGGGGGCGCTGCACTGCAACCCCGTACCTACTATCATTGTTTAACCATATCTCCAAAACTACACATTTTAGGTACATAAACTGTACACCATATGAATTGGCGTTTCATGGCCTTTCTGCCCATGACCTCTTTTGTTTAATCATACACGGTCCCCGCAAATTTTAGCAACTTTGTAAAAATTAAAACCCGCATGCACAAATACATATGCCATCACGCATGCATGCACGCGTTTTAGTATGAAAGACAGACACGCTTTCCCGTGACTGCAAAAATTATAGCGTTCGCCGTATAAAATAAGTGACCACAGGCACTCTTTGCGGGCCGGTTTGCCATTTCTGTCGCGTTATAGTTTGTTGCTTGCCGGAATCAGAGATTTCGACAAGTATGTTGATCAGTTCCGTTTGTTTGTTTGTCTGTATGTCCCCGCTCTACAGGCCACAATTTTGCACCAATCGTCCTGATACTTATAGATAGAGTGTATAATCGGTTCTTCTCGGAGCCTATTGTTTTTGGTCATGATCGGTCAAGGGTCAAGGTCAGGGTCACCAAAAAGCTCAAAAACGGTTTTTTCTTCATACCTTCGTCAAAAATAGCCGTAGGCACCTAATCTGTAGCCCGTTTTATTTGCCACTGCATGGCCACTTCCAACACTGCAAAATTGCCTCATTTCGCTGTTACCATGGTTACGCAATTTTGGGGAGAAATCATGGAATTTCGTGATATTTTTCAAATATGCAGTAATTTTACTGATTCTGAGATATTTTATGTAACATAAGAATATCTCGAAACGGGTTTTTCAGATTTTGGAAATGGCCGCCAGGGGGCGTTGCAGATGAAAAAACATGAAAATTTGTTTTGGTGCTATACCTCCAGAACTATTAAACATTGGGCCATTTCCATAACAGCACCTTAAACTAGGGTCCATGGGCTTATTTTTGCGCATAGGTGCCAAAGTGCGCTATTGCCAGATTTCTCTATTTTTGGGGTAAAACCTTTGAATTTTGAAAATATGCAGTTTTCAGCTTCTAACTCTGTCAGTTTTTATGCTAGAGAGGTCAAAATTTTTGCATCTTGTAGCCCTTGGTGAGTTCTCGGTGATCCAACCAAAAATCTTGCAAAATCTCGCACCGTTTCTCGTCGAATGAGATTTCGCGATTTCACGGTGACATGCCCTATAGGCCACAGATATGCAGGCATCCTTTTGAAACTGATACATGTTACGTCATACACTAATATCTCGAAAGCAATTGTTCAGTTTTTGGAAAATTACCGCTAGGGGGCGCTGCACTGCAACCCCGTACCTACTATCATTGTTTAACTATATCTCCAAAACTACACATTTTAGGTACATAAACTGTACACCATATGAATTGGCGTTTCATGGCCTTTCTGCCCATGACCTCTTTTGTTTAATCATACACGGTCCCCGCAAATTTTAGCAACTTTGTAAAAATTAAAACCCGCATGCACAAATACATATGCCATCACGCATGCATGCACGCGTTTTAGTATGAAAGACAGACACGCTTTCCCGTGACTGCAAAAATTATAGCGTTCGCCGTATAAAATAAGTGACCACAGGCACTCTTTGCGGGCCGGTTTGCCATTTCTGTCGCGTTATAGTTTGTTGCTTGCCGGAATCAGAGATTTCGACAAGTATGTTGATCAGTTCCGTTTGTTTGTTTGTCTGTATGTCCCCGCTCTACAGGCCACAATTTTGCACCAATCGTCCTGATACTTATAGATAGAGTGTATAATCGGTTCTTCTCGGAGCCTATTGTTTTTGGTCATGATCGGTCAAGGGTCAAGGTCAGGGTCACCAAAAAGCTCAAAAACGGTTTTTTCTTCATACCTTCGTCAAAAATAGCCGTAGGCACCTAATCTGTAGCCCGTTTTATTTGCCACTGCATGGCCACTTCCAACACTGCAAAATTGCCTCATTTCGCTGTTACCATGGTTACGCAATTTTGGGGAGAAATCATGGAATTTCGTGATATTTTTCAAATATGCAGTAATTTTACTGATTCTGAGATATTTTATGTAACATAAGAATATCTCGAAACGGGTTTTTCAGATTTTGGAAATGGCCGCCAGGGGGCGTTGCAGATGAAAAAACATGAAAATTTGTTTTGGTGCTATACCTCCAGAACTATTAAACATTGGGCCATTTCCATAACAGCACCTTAAACTAGGGTCCATGGGCTTATTTTTGCGCATAGGTGCCAAAGTGCGCTATTGCCAGATTTCTCTATTTTTGGGGTAAAACCTTTGAATTTTGAAAATATGCAGTTTTCAGCTTCTAACTCTGTCAGTTTTTATGCTAGAGAGGTCAAAATTTTTGCATCTTGTAGCCCTTGGTGAGTTCTCGGTGATCCAACCAAAAATCTTGCAAAATCTCGCACCGTTTCTCGTCGAATGAGATTTCGCGATTTCACGGTGACATGCCCTATAGGCCACAGATATGCAGGCATCCTTTTGAAACTGATACATGTTACGTCATACACTAATATCTCGAAAGCAATTGTTCAGTTTTTGGAAAATTACCGCTAGGGGGCGCTGCACTGCAACCCCGTACCTACTATCATTGTTTAACCATATCTCCAAAACTACACATTTTAGGTACATAAACTGTACACCATATGAATTGGCGTTTCATGGCCTTTCTGCCCATGACCTCTTTTGTTTAATCATACACGGTCCCCGCAAATTTTAGCAACTTTGTAAAAATTAAAACCCGCATGCACAAATACATATGCCATCACGCATGCATGCACGCGTTTTAGTATGAAAGACAGACACGCTTTCCCGTGACTGCAAAAATTATAGCGTTCGCCGTATAAAATAAGTGACCACAGGCACTCTTTGCGGGCCGCTTTGCCATTTCTGTCGCGTTATAGTTTGTTGCTTGCCGGAATCAGAGATTTCGACAAGTATGTTGATCAGTTCCGTTTGTTTGTTTGTCTGTATGTCCCCGCTCTACAGGCCACAATTTTGCACCAATCGTCCTGATACTTATAGATAGAGTGTATAATCGGTTCTTCTCGGAGCCTATTGTTTTTGGTCATGATCGGTCAAGGGTCAAGGTCAGGGTCACCAAAAAGCTCAAAAACGGTTTTTTCTTCATACCTTCGTCAAAAATAGCCGTAGGCACCTAATCTGTAGCCCGTTTTATTTGCCACTGCATGGCCACTTCCAACACTGCAAAATTGCCTCATTTCGCTGTTACCATGGTTACGCAATTTTGGGGAGAAATCATGGAATTTCGTGATATTTTTCAAATATGCAGTAATTTTACTGATTCTGAGATATTTTATGTAACATAAGAATATCTCGAAACGGGTTTTTCAGATTTTGGAAATGGCCGCCAGGGGGCGTTGCAGATGAAAAAACATGAAAATTTGTTTTGGTGCTATACCTCCAGAACTATTAAACATTGGGCCATTTCCATAACAGCACCTTAAACTAGGGTCCATGGGCTTATTTTTGCGCATAGGTGCCAAAGTGCGCTATTGCCAGATTTCTCTATTTTTGGGGTAAAACCTTTGAATTTTGAAAATATGCAGTTTTCAGCTTCTAACTCTGTCAGTTTTTATGCTAGAGAGGTCAAAATTTTTGCATCTTGTAGCCCTTGGTGAGTTCTCGGTGATCCAACCAAAAATCTTGCAAAATCTCGCACCGTTTCTCGTCGAATGAGATTTCGCGATTTCACGGTGACATGCCCTATAGGCCACAGATATGCAGGCATCCTTTTGAAACTGATACATGTTACGTCATACACTAATATCTCGAAAGCAATTGTTCAGTTTTTGGAAAATTACCGCTAGGGGGCGCTGCACTGCAACCCCGTACCTACTATCATTGTTTAACCATATCTCCAAAACTACACATTTTAGGTACATAAACTGTACACCATATGAATTGGCGTTTCATGGCCTTTCTGCCCATGACCTCTTTTGTTTAATCATACACGGTCCCCGCAAATTTTAGCAACTTTGTAAAAATTAAAACCCGCATGCACAAATACATATGCCATCACGCATGCATGCACGCGTTTTAGTATGAAAGACAGACACGCTTTCCCGTGACTGCAAAAATTATAGCGTTCGCCGTATAAAATAAGTGACCACAGGCACTCTTTGCGGGCCGGTTTGCCATTTCTGTCGCGTTATAGTTTGTTGCTTGCCGGAATCAGAGATTTCGACAAGTATGTTGATCAGTTCCGTTTGTTTGTTTGTCTGTATGTCCCCGCTCTACAGGCCACAAATTTGCACCAATCGTCCTGATACTTATAGATAGAGTGTATAATCGGTTCTTCTCGGAGCCTATTGTTTTTGGTCATGATCGGTCAAGGGTCAAGGTCAGGGTCACCAAAAAGCTCAAAAACGGTTTTTTCTTCATACCTTCGTCAAAAATAGCCGTAGGCACCTAATCTGTAGCCCGTTTTATTTGCCACTGCATGGCCACTTCCAACACTGCAAAATTGCCTCATTTCGCTGTTACCATGGTTACGCAATTTTGGGGAGAAATCATGGAATTTCGTGATATTTTTCAAATATGCAGTAATTTTACTGATTCTGAGATATTTTATGTAACATAAGAATATCTCGAAACGGGTTTTTCAGATTTTGGAAATGGCCGCCAGGGGGCGTTGCAGATGAAAAAACATGAAAATTTGTTTTGGTGCTATACCTCCAGAACTATTAAACATTGGGCCATTTCCATAACAGCACCTTAAACTAGGGTCCATGGGCTTATTTTTGCGCATAGGTGCCAAAGTGCGCTATTGCCAGATTTCTCTATTTTTGGGGTAAAACCTTTGAATTTTGAAAATATGCAGTTTTCAGCTTCTAACTCTGTCAGTTTTTATGCTAGAGAGGTCAAAATTTTTGCATCTTGTAGCCCTTGGTGAGTTCTCGGTGATCCAACCAAAAATCTTGCAAAATCTCGCACCGTTTCTCGTCGAATGAGATTTCGCGATTTCACGGTGACATGCCCTATAGGCCACAGATATGCAGGCATCCTTTTGAAACTGATACATGTTACGTCATACACTAATATCTCGAAAGCAATTGTTCAGTTTTTGGAAAATTACCGCTAGGGGGCGCTGCACTGCAACCCCGTACCTACTATCATTGTTTAACCATATCTCCAAAACTACACATTTTAGGTACATAAACTGTACACCATATGAATTGGCGTTTCATGGCCTTTCTGCCCATGACCTCTTTTGTTTAATCATACACGGTCCCCGCAAATTTTAGCAACTTTGTAAAAATTAAAACCCGCATGCACAAATACATATGCCATCACGCATGCATGCACGCGTTTTAGTATGAAAGACAGACACGCTTTCCCGTGACTGCAAAAATTATAGCGTTCGCCGTATAAAATAAGTGACCACAGGCACTCTTTGCGGGCCGGTTTGCCATTTCTGTCGCGTTATAGTTTGTTGCTTGCCGGAATCAGAGATTTCGACAAGTATGTTGATCAGTTCCGTTTGTTTGTTTGTCTGTATGTCCCCGCTCTACAGGCCACAATTTTGCACCAATCGTCCTGATACTTATAGATAGAGTGTATAATCGGTTCTTCTCGGAGCCTATTGTTTTTGGTCATGATCGGTCAAGGGTCAAGGTCAGGGTCACCAAAAAGCTCAAAAACGGTTTTTTCTTCATACCTTCGTCAAAAATAGCCGTAGGCACCTAATCTGTAGCCCGTTTTATTTGCCACTGCATGGCCACTTCCAACACTGCAAAATTGCCTCATTTCGCTGTTACCATGGTTACGCAATTTTGGGGAGAAATCATGGAATTTCGTGATATTTTTCAAATATGCAGTAATTTTACTGATTCTGAGATATTTTATGTAACATAAGAATATCTCGAAACGGGTTTTTCAGATTTTGGAAATGGCCGCCAGGGGGCGTTGCAGATGAAAAAACATGAAAATTTGTTTTGGTGCTATACCTCCAGAACTATTAAACATTGGGCCATTTCCATAACAGCACCTTAAACTAGGGTCCATGGGCTTATTTTTGCGCATAGGTGCCAAAGTGCGCTATTGCCAGATTTCTCTATTTTTGGGGTAAAACCTTTGAATTTTGAAAATATGCAGTTTTCAGCTTCTAACTCTGTCAGTTTTTATGCTAGAGAGGTCAAAATTTTTGCATCTTGTAGCCCTTGGTGAGTTCTCGGTGATCCAACCAAAAATCTTGCAAAATCTCGCACCGTTTCTCGTCGAATGAGATTTCGCGATTTCACGGTGACATGCCCTATAGGCCACAGATATGCAGGCATCCTTTTGAAACTGATACATGTTACGTCATACACTAATATCTCGAAAGCAATTGTTCAGTTTTTGGAAAATTACCGCTAGGGGGCGCTGCACTGCAACCCCGTACCTACTATCATTGTTTAACCATATCTCCAAAACTACACATTTTAGGTACATAAACTGTACACCATATGAATTGGCGTTTCATGGCCTTTCTGCCCATGACCTCTTTTGTTTAATCATACACGGTCCCCGCAAATTTTAGCAACTTTGTAAAAATTAAAACCCGCATGCACAAATACATATGCCATCACGCATGCATGCACGCGTTTTAGTATGAAAGACAGACACGCTTTCCCGTGACTGCAAAAATTATAGCGTTCGCCGTATAAAATAAGTGACCACAGGCACTCTTTGCGGGCCGGTTTGCCATTTCTGTCGCGTTATAGTTTGTTGCTTGCCGGAATCAGAGATTTCGACAAGTATGTTGATCAGTTCCGTTTGTTTGTTTGTCTGTATGTCCCCGCTCTACAGGCCACAATTTTGCACCAATCGTCCTGATACTTATAGATAGAGTGTATAATCGGTTCTTCTCGGAGCCTATTGTTTTTGGTCATGATCGGTCAAGGGTCAAGGTCAGGGTCACCAAAAAGCTCAAAAACGGTTTTTTCTTCATACCTTCGTCAAAAATAGCCGTAGGCACCTAATCTGTAGCCCGTTTTATTTGCCACTGCATGGCCACTTCCAACACTGCAAAATTGCCTCATTTCGCTGTTACCATGGTTACGCAATTTTGGGGAGAAATCATGGAATTTCGTGATATTTTTCAAATATGCAGTAATTTTACTGATTCTGAGATATTTTATGTAACATAAGAATATCTCGAAACGGGTTTTTCAGATTTTGGAAATGGCCGCCAGGGGGCGTTGCAGATGAAAAAACATGAAAATTTGTTTTGGTGCTATACCTCCAGAACTATTAAACATTGGGCCATTTCCATAACAGCACCTTAAACTAGGGTCCATGGGCTTATTTTTGCGCATAGGTGCCAAAGTGCGCTATTGCCAGATTTCTCTATTTTTGGGGTAAAACCTTTGAATTTTGAAAATATGCAGTTTTCAGCTTCTAACTCTGTCAGTTTTTATGCTAGAGAGGTCAAAATTTTTGCATCTTGTAGCCCTTGGTGAGTTCTCGGTGATCCAACCAAAAATCTTGCAAAATCTCGCACCGTTTCTCGTCGAATGAGATTTCGCGATTTCACGGTGACATGCCCTATAGGCCACAGATATGCAGGCATCCTTTTGAAACTGATACATGTTACGTCATACACTAATATCTCGAAAGCAATTGTTCAGTTTTTGGAAAATTACCGCTAGGGGGCGCTGCACTGCAACCCCGTACCTACTATCATTGTTTAACCATATCTCCAAAACTACACATTTTAGGTACATAAACTGTACACCATATGAATTGGCGTTTCATGGCCTTTCTGCCCATGACCTCTTTTGTTTAATCATACACGGTCCCCGCAAATTTTAGCAACTTTGTAAAAATTAAAACCCGCATGCACAAATACATATGCCATCACGCATGCATGCACGCGTTTTAGTATGAAAGACAGACACGCTTTCCCGTGACTGCAAAAATTATAGCGTTCGCCGTATAAAATAAGTGACCACAGGCACTCTTTGCGGGCCGGTTTGCCATTTCTGTCGCGTTATAGTTTGTTGCTTGCCGGAATCAGAGATTTCGACAAGTATGTTGATCAGTTCCGTTTGTTTGTTTGTCTGTATGTCCCCGCTCTACAGGCCACAATTTTGCACCAATCGTCCTGATACTTATAGATAGAGTGTATAATCGGTTCTTCTCGGAGCCTATTGTTTTTGGTCATGATCGGTCAAGGGTCAAGGTCAGGGTCACCAAAAAGCTCAAAAACGGTTTTTTCTTCATACCTTCGTCAAAAATAGCCGTAGGCACCTAATCTGTAGCCCGTTTTATTTGCCACTGCATGGCCACTTCCAACACTGCAAAATTGCCTCATTTCGCTGTTACCATGGTTACGCAATTTTGGGGAGAAATCATGGAATTTCGTGATATTTTTCAAATATGCAGTAATTTTACTGATTCTGAGATATTTTATGTAACATAAGAATATCTCGAAACGGGTTTTTCAGATTTTGGAAATGGCCGCCAGGGGGCGTTGCAGATGAAAAAACATGAAAATTTGTTTTGGTGCTATACCTCCAGAACTATTAAACATTGGGCCATTTCCATAACAGCACCTTAAACTAGGGTCCATGGGCTTATTTTTGCGCATAGGTGCCAAAGTGCGCTATTGCCAGATTTCTCTATTTTTGGGGTAAAACCTTTGAATTTTGAAAATATGCAGTTTTCAGCTTCTAACTCTGTCAGTTTTTATGCTAGAGAGGTCAAAATTTTTGCATCTTGTAGCCCTTGGTGAGTTCTCGGTGATCCAACCAAAAATCTTGCAAAATCTCGCACCGTTTCTCGTCGAATGAGATTTCGCGATTTCACGGTGACATGCCCTATAGGCCACAGATATGCAGGCATCCTTTTGAAACTGATACATGTTACGTCATACACTAATATCTCGAAAGCAATTGTTCAGTTTTTGGAAAATTACCGCTAGGGGGCGCTGCACTGCAACCCCGTACCTACTATCATTGTTTAACCATATCTCCAAAACTACACATTTTAGGTACATAAACTGTACACCATATGAATTGGCGTTTCATGGCCTTTCTGCCCATGACCTCTTTTGTTTAATCATACACGGTCCCCGCAAATTTTAGCAACTTTGTAAAAATTAAAACCCGCATGCACAAATACATATGCCATCACGCATGCATGCACGCGTTTTAGTATGAAAGACAGACACGCTTTCCCGTGACTGCAAAAATTATAGCGTTCGCCGTATAAAATAAGTGACCACAGGCACTCTTTGCGGGCCGGTTTGCCATTTCTGTCGCGTTATAGTTTGTTGCTTGCCGGAATCAGAGATTTCGACAAGTATGTTGATCAGTTCCGTTTGTTTGTTTGTCTGTATGTCCCCGCTCTACAGGCCACAATTTTGCACCAATCGTCCTGATACTTATAGATAGAGTGTATAATCGGTTCTTCTCGGAGCCTATTGTTTTTGGTCATGATCGGTCAAGGGTCAAGGTCAGGGTCACCAAAAAGCTCAAAAACGGTTTTTTCTTCATACCTTCGTCAAAAATAGCCGTAGGCACCTAATCTGTAGCCCGTTTTATTTGCCACTGCATGGCCACTTCCAACACTGCAATATTGCCTCATTTCGCTGTTACCATGGTTACACAATTTTGGGGAGAAATCATGGAATTTCGTGATATTTTTCAAATATGCAGTAATTTTACTGATTCTGAGATATTTTATGTAACATAAGAATATCTCGAAACGGGTTTTTCAGATTTTGGAAATGGCCGCCAGGGGGCGTTGCAGATGAAAAAACATGAAAATTTGTTTTGGTGCTATACCTCCAGAACTATTAAACATTGGGCCATTTCCATAACAGCACCTTAAACTAGGGTCCATGGGCTTATTTTTGCGCATAGGTGCCAAAGTGCGCTATTGCCAGATTTCTCTATTTTTGGGGTAAAACCTTTGAATTTTGAAAATATGCAGTTTTCAGCTTCTAACTCTGTCAGTTTTTATGCTAGAGAGGTCAAAATTTTTGCATCTTGTAGCCCTTGGTGAGTTCTCGGTGATCCAACCAAAAATCTTGCAAAATCTCGCACCGTTTCTCGTCGAATGAGATTTCGCGATTTCACGGTGACATGCCCTATAGGCCACAGATATGCAGGCATCCTTTTGAAACTGATACATGTTACGTCATACACTAATATCTCGAAAGCAATTGTTCAGTTTTTGGAAAATTACCGCTAGGGGGCGCTGCACTGCAACCCCGTACCTACTATCATTGTTTAACCATATCTCCAAAACTACACATTTTAGGTACATAAACTGTACACCATATGAATTGGCGTTTCATGGCCTTTCTGCCCATGACCTCTTTTGTTTAATCATACACGGTCCCCGCAAATTTTAGCAACTTTGTAAAAATTAAAACCCGCATGCACAAATACATATGCCATCACGCATGCATGCACGCGTTTTAGTATGAAAGACAGACACGCTTTCCCGTGACTGCAAAAATTATAGCGTTCGCCGTATAAAATAGGTGACCACAGGCACTCTTTGCGGGCCGGTTTGCCATTTCTGTCGCGTTATAGTTTGTTGCTTGCCGGAATCAGAGATTTCGACAAGTATGTTGATCAGTTCCGTTTGTTTGTTTGTCTGTATGTCCCCGCTCTACAGGCCACAATTTTGCACCAATCGTCCTGATACTTATAGATAGAGTGTATAATCGGTTCTTCTCGGAGCCTATTGTTTTTGGTCATGATCGGTCAAGGGTCAAGGTCAGGGTCACCAAAAAGCTCAAAAACGGTTTTTTCTTCATACCTTCGTCAAAAATAGCCGTAGGCACCTAATCTGTAGCCCGTTTTATTTGCCACTGCATGGCCACTTCCAACACTGCAAAATTGCCTCATTTCGCTGTTACCATGGTTACGCAATTTTGGGGAGAAATCATGGAATTTCGTGATATTTGTCAAATATGCAGTAATTTTACTGATTCTGAGATATTTTATGTAACATAAGAATATCTCGAAACGGGTTTTTCAGATTTTGGAAATGGCCGCCAGGGGGCGTTGCAGATGAAAAAACATGAAAATTTGTTTTGGTGCTATACCTCCAGAACTATTAAACATTGGGCCATTTTCATAACAGCACCTTAAACTAGGGTCCATGGGCTTATTTTTGCGCATAGGTGCCAAAGTGCGCTATTGCCAGATTTCTCTATTTTTGGGGTAAAACCTTTGAATTTTGAAAATATGCAGTTTTCAGCTTCTAACTCTGTCAGTTTTTATGCTAGAGAGGTCAAAATTTTTGCATCTTGTAGCCCTTGGTGAGTTCTCGGTGATCCAACCAAAAATCTTGCAAAATCTCGCACCGTTTCTCGTCGAATGAGATTTCGCGATTTCACGGTGACATGCCCTATAGGCCACAGATATGCAGGCATCCTTTTGAAACTGATACATGTTACGTCATACACTAATATCTCGAAAGCAATTGTTCAGTTTTTGGAAAATTACCGCTAGGGGGCGCTGCACTGCAACCCCGTACCTACTATCATTGTTTAACCATATCTCCAAAACTACACATTTTAGGTACATAAACTGTACACCATATGAATTGGCGTTTCATGGCCTTTCTGCCCATGACCTCTTTTGTTTAATCATACACGGTCCCCGCAAATTTTAGCAACTTTGTAAAAATTAAAACCCGCATGCACAAATACATATGCCATCACGCATGCATGCACGCGTTTTAGTATGAAAGACAGACACGCTTTCCCGTGACTGCAAAAATTATAGCGTTCGCCGTATAAAATAAGTGACCACAGGCACTCTTTGCGGGCCGGTTTGCCATTTCTGTCGCGTTATAGTTTGTTGCTTGCCGGAATCAGAGATTTCGACAAGTATGTTGATCAGTTCCGTTTGTTTGTTTGTCTGTATGTCCCCGCTCTACAGGCCACAATTTTGCACCAATCGTCCTGATACTTATAGATAGAGTGTATAATCGGTTCTTCTCGGAGCCTATTGTTTTTGGTCATGATCGGTCAAGGGTCAAGGTCAGGGTCACCAAAAAGCTCAAAAACGGTTTTTTCTTCATACCTTCGTCAAAAATAGCCGTAGGCACCTAATCTGTAGCCCGTTTTATTTGCCACTGCATGGCCACTTCCAACACTGCAAAATTGCCTCATTTCGCTGTTACCATGGTTACGCAATTTTGGGGAGAAATCATGGAATTTCGTGATATTTGTCAAATATGCAGTAATTTTACTGATTCTGAGATATTTTATGTAACATAAGAATATCTCGAAACGGGTTTTTCAGATTTTGGAAATGGCCGCCAGGGGGCGTTGCAGATGAAAAAACATGAAAATTTGTTTTGGTGCTATACCTCCAGAACTATTAAACATTGGGCCATTTTCATAACAGCACCTTAAACTAGGGTCCATGGGCTTATTTTTGCGCATAGGTGCCAAAGTGCGCTATTGCCAGATTTCTCTATTTTTGGGGTAAAACCTTTGAATTTTGAAAATATGCAGTTTTCAGCTTCTAACTCTGTCAGTTTTTATGCTAGAGAGGTCAAAATTTTTGCATCTTGTAGCCCTTGGTGAGTTCTCGGTGATCCAACCAAAAATCTTGCAAAATCTCGCACCGTTTCTCGTCGAATGAGATTTCGCGATTTCACGGTGACATGCCCTATAGGCCACAGATATGCAGGCATCCTTTTGAAACTGATACATACACCAAATCACGTGCAATTGCCGCAAGTGGCGACAGGGTCCTTACGGTGGGCAGGCGGCGTGTGCAGCGTTGCGTGTCGGCCTTTCCGGGCCCTATCTATTATCATACATGTTGGAGGCACAGTCCAGACTTTATTACTTGTATTACTTGTCCAGACTTTATTACTTGTATTACTTGCCGGAAATCTTCGATTTTCGAAAGCATGTTGGTCACCCGTGTATGTTTGTTCCTTCATCTTATGTATTATACTAATATCTCAAAAATTTTTTTCATTTTCCCGATATGGCCGCTAGGGGGCGCTGCACTTGACCCTTCCAAAAAAATCAGTTTTTGAACATATTTCCGTAAGAGTAAACCTATATTACACAAACTATAGCTTATTTTCTTTCTCTTGGTCTTCTTCAAAACATTGTCAAGTCACCTGGTGTCCATCTAGTGTCACTTTGTCAGTATGTCTGTCTGTTTGTCATTTATCCTCATATTCGCCTGCTTGCTAGTTTTTGCACTTTAGATATAGCAATCAACAAGTCAGATATGTGGACGAATCCTTTTGAAACTATTACATCTTATGTCATACACTAATATCACGAAACGCATTTGTCGTCTTCAGGATATGTCCACTAGAGGGCGCTGCAGTCGAACATATCCAGTATATCATTATTTGGCCATATCTCCAAAATTATAAGCCTCAATTACATAAACTATAGCTTATTTTCTTCCTCTGAGTCTTCTCCATAACCTGATTAAGTCATCTTGTCTCCATCTTGTGTCCCTTTGTAAGTTTGTCTGTTTGTTTGTCAGTTGTCCTCAAATTCGCCGGCTTTTTGGTTCTTGAGTCTCACTGATAGCATTCTACAGGCCACCGTTTTGAAAGGATCATTTTTAGCTCAGCTGACTTTCAGTCATGCTGGGCTATAGCGATGGGTCTTTGTCCGTCGTCCTTCCATCTGTCCATCCTGCTGACCGGCCGTCCGTCTGTTAGCAGGGCACAAATCGTAACTGTACGGGCTAAGGTCATGAACCCTATGTAGTCTTAGAGGTTCTAAAATGATCTCCTTGCAAACCTGAAATTAGGTCACTGACCTATATTCTCGAAGTTACAGGGTGTGTATGCACCCCCCAAAAATAATTCTTTTAGCTAAAATTTTCATCCAAAAACTTCCATCTTTCACATACAGCTCATCTACCAACAGGGGAAGAACCATAATTATTTTGAAGTCAACAGGTCAAAGGTCAAGGTCACAGGAGTCCCTTTATTTAATGCCTGTGGATGCATTTTAAGCCAAATCTTTCATCCCAATTCTTTGAATTTTTACATATATTTCACCTTCTAAGAGGGAGAAGAATCCTATAGATTTTTAGGTCACAAGATCAAAGATCAGGGTCACAGGATCCAATTTTTTTAAAAGGTTGTGAAAACATTTCAAGCTAGACATTTCATTCCAAACTTCCCAGCACTGATATCGCTTCTCTGCCAACAGGGGAACAGACCTGTTGAATTTGAGGTCAAAGGTGAAGTTCACTGCACCCACTTTTTGTGTGGAGTCATTTTCAGGAAACTTTTCAATCTATACCTTCCATTTGTCATATATGGCTGACCTACCAATAGGGGAAGAAGCCTATCGATGTCGAGTTCAAAAGGTCAAAGGTCAAGGACACATTACTTAATTATTCTAAATGGTTGTGAACATTTTGCAAGTGAAACTGTTCAACCCAAACCTTCAGTCTTTCACATATGCCATATCTATGCATCACTCAATTTGGTTCAAACTTCATATTTATAAGCACCCGTTTCTCAATAATTCTTGCATGGATTTCCTTGATTTTTGCTATATATTTTGATCTTATATTTGCCCTTTTTGTTGTTTCTTTTGAGACTGACAGGTATCAAGCAAGCTATGGGAATAGTTACCGATAGCTTAACAATCATTCATTTTTCCTAAGACCATCAAGTCACTGTGTTTTAACCAGACATAGGTGATGTATATTTCTGTTGTCGTAGAAAATTTCAAAATATTGGCAAATTGGTTCTTCAAAATGTGACTGGAAGTTGTGAATCTCAGCCCATGATGTGGCAGGTCATGCTTGGCAGCTGAGCGTCATGACCCATGGGTCACTTGTTAAACTATTACATCTTACATCTTACAGTAATATCTCGAAACAGATTATTCATTTTCTGGATATTGCCAATAGGGGGCGTTGCACTCGCCTCTCCCCTATATATATTTCTTTGCCATATCTACAAAACTATAAACTTCAATTACAAACACTATGACTTATTGTCTTCCTTTGAATCTTCTCCATAATCTGAGTTAGTCATCTGGTCTTATTCTTGTGTCACTTTTTCAGTATGTCTGTCTGTTTGTCAGTGATCCTCTATTTCACCTGCTTGCTGGATCTTGCGTCTTACAGTTAGCAATCTTCAGGCCACAGTTTTTCAGTATGTCTGTTTGTTTGTCAGTGATCCTCATTTTCGCCTGATTGCTGGATCTTGCGTCTTACAGTTAGCAATCTTCAGGCCACAGTTTTGAAGGAATCCTTTTGGAATTGGAACATCTCTTACAATAATATATACATTTTGGAACATTTCTTACAATAATATCTCAAAAGAAATTTTTTAATTTTTGGGATATGGCCGCTAGGGGATGCTGCGGTAGAGCCTCCACACCATATCATTTTTTGGCCATATCTCCGACATTATAAACTCTACCTTCACTTGTAGTCTGTTTTCTCAGGTGTGTCAGTATATTTGTCTGTTTTGAGCTATGTCTGATTTCATGTTCTTTTGTGTGATATATGTCGTTCAACAGGCCAAACGTTCCAGCAATCGCTTTAAAAGTCATTCAATTGATAGAAAACCGTCAGTTTGTCCTGTTTCTCCATTTGTCTGTCATTTAAGTCCGGCAACCTCTCGACCTATGGTCGTCTAGTTTGTTGCTTGCCGGAAATCTTCGATTTTCGCAAGCATGTTGATCACCCGCGTATGTTTGTTGCTTGCCGGAATCAAAGATTTCGGCAAACATATTACTCAGTTGCGTATATCTGTTTGTCTGTTTGTCTGTTTGTTTGTTTGTCACCACTCTCCTGGCCTCAATTTTGCCACAATCACCTTGAAACTTACAGGGATGATAAAAAACATAATGTCTAGGTGCCCTATTGTTTTTGGTTAAAATAGGTCAAAGGTCAAAGGTCAAGGTCACGACAGGTATGGTTAACGGTTTTTGCACTATAACTTCGCCATAAATAGGCTTATCCACTTCTGCAATAGCTCATTTTTTTCGTCATCACCTGGCCTGTCATCTGATGTGTAGCTGACTCAAATTTGAAGTAACCATGGTAACAAATTTTGGGGGAAAAGTCATGATATTCGAAAATAAGAGGTCTAATTTTTGTAACTTTGTCAGTTTTAAAGCTAGAGTGATCTAGTTTTTTGCATCAGGTAGCATTCAACTAGTACTACAAGATTTTATAAAAAGTCTTGCAGTATCTCGAAAAATATCTCGTGAATAGAGATATTTCGAGATTTCATTCATCTTGCGCCGAAGGCCACATTATTGCAGGAATCTTTTTGAAACTGACATATCATAAGTCCTACACTAGTATCTCGAAATGGTTTTTTCATTTTTTGAATATGGCTGCTAGGGGGCGCTGCACACGAACCTCACACACATATCATTACATTGGCCATATCTCTAAAACCCAAAGCCTCAATTACATAAACTATAGCTTATTTTTTCCCTCTGAGTCTTCTTCATAAACTGATGATGTCATCTGGTCTCAATGTTGTGTCACTTTGTCATTGTGTCCGTCTGTTTGTCAGTTGTCCTGAAATTCGACTGCTTGCTCTTGCGTCACACATATAGCATTCTACAGGCTACAGTTTTGAAAGAATCCTTTTGAAACTATTACATCTTAAGTCTTACACTAATATCTCGAAAGCAATTTTTCATTTTCCGGATATGGCCGCTAGGGGGCGCTGAACTCGAACCTCTCCCAACATATCATGCTTTGGCAATATCTCCAAAACTATAAACCTCAGTTACATAGACTGTAGCTTTTTTCTTCCTTTGAGTCGTCTCCATAATCTGGAGTAGTCATCTGGACTCAGTCTTGAGTCACTTTGTCAGTGTGTCCGTCTGTTTGTCAGTTGTCCTCAAATTCGCCTACTTGCTGGTTCTTGTTGCTTGCCGGAATCAAAGATTTCGGCAAGCATATTGGTCAGTTGCGTATGTCTGTTTGTCTGTTTGTCTGTTTGTTTGTTTGTCACCACTCTCCTGGCCACAATTTTGCCACAATAACCTTGAAACTTACAGGGATGTTCGAAAACATAATTTCTAGGTGCCCTATTGTTTTTGGTTAAAATAGGTCAAAGGTCAAGGTCAAGGTCGTCAAAACTTCTCAAAACGTTTTTTTCTTCATATCTTTGTGACTATTAGTCATAGCTACTTCAACAATAGCTCATTTTAATCGTCATTCCAAGGCCTGTCATCTGGTGTGTAGCTGACTCAAATTTGCCGTAACCATGGGTACAAATTTTTGGGGAAAAGTCATGATATTCGAAAATAAGGGATCTTATTTTTCTAACTTTGTCAGTTTTAAAGCTAGAGTGATCTAGTTTTTTGCATCAGGTAGCATTCAACTAGTACTACAAGATTTTATTACAAGTCTTGCAGTATCTCGTAAAATATCTCGTGAATAGAGATATTTCGAGATTTCATTCATCTTGCGCCAAAGGCCACATTATTGCTGGAATCTTTTTAAAACTGACATATCATAAGTCCTACACTAGTATCTCGAAATTGTTTTTTCATTTTTTGAATATGGCTCCTAGGGGGCGCTGCACACGACCCTCACACAGATATCATTACATTGGCCATATCTCTAAAACCCAAAGCCTCAATTACATAAACTATAGCTTATTTTTTCCCTCTGAGTCTTCTCCATAAACTGATAATGTCATCTGGTCTCAATCTTGTGTCATTTTGTCATTGTGTCCGTCTGTTTGTCAGTTGTCCTCAAATTTGCCTGCTTGCTCTTGCGTCTCACATATAGCATTCTACAGGCCACAGTTTTGAAAGAATCCTTTTGAAACTATTACATCTTAAGTTTTACACTAATATCTCGAAACCAATTTTTCATTTTCCGGATATGGCCGCTAGGGGGCGCTGAACTCGATCCTCTCCCAACATATCATGCTTTGGCAATATCTCCAAAACTATAAACCTCAGTTACATAGACTGTAGCTTTTTTCTTCCTTTGAGTCGTCTCCATAATCTGGAGTAGTCATCTGGACTCAATCTTGAGTCACTTTGTCAGTGTGTCCGTCTGTTTGTCAGTTGTCCTCAAATTCGCCTTCTTGCTGGTTCTTGTTTGTTTGTCACCACTCTCCTGGCCACAATTTTGCCACAATAACCTTGAAACTTACAGGGATGATGAAAAAGATAATTTCTAGGTGCCCTATTGTTTTTGGTTAATATAGGTGAAAGGTCAAGGTCAAGGTCGTCAAAACTTCTTAAAACGGTTTTTTCTCCATATCTGTGTGACTTTCAGTCGTATCTACTTCAACAATAGCTCATTTTAATCGTCGTTCCAAGGCCTGTCATCTGGTGTGTAGCTAACTCAAATTTGCCGTAGCCATGGTTACAAATTTTTGGGGAAAAGTCAGCATATTCGAAATAAGGGGTCTTATTTTTCTAACTTTGTCAGTTTTAAAGCTAGAGTGATCTAGTTTTTTGCATCAGGTAGCATTTAACTAGTACTACAAGATTTTATTAAAGTCTTGCAGTATCTCGTAAAATATCTCGTGAATAGAGATATTTCGAGATTTCATTCATCTTGCGCCAAAGGCCACATTATTGCAGCAATCTTTTTGAAACTGACATATCATAAGTCCTACACTAGTATCTCGAAATTGTTTTTTCATATTTTGAATATGGCTCCTAGGGGGCGCTGCAAACGACCCTCACACACA
This sequence comes from Sipunculus nudus, assembly GCA_026874595.1. Classification (NCBI taxonomy): domain Eukaryota; kingdom Metazoa; phylum Annelida; class Sipuncula; order Golfingiida; family Sipunculidae; genus Sipunculus; species Sipunculus nudus. The sequence goes on from CM049306.1 coordinate 66,892,817, forward strand.
TATCATTACATTGGCCATATCTCTAAAACCCAAAGGCACAATTACCGAAACTATGGCTTCTTTTCTTTCCCTGAGTCTTCTCCATGACCTAGTAATGTCATCTGGTCTCAATCTTGTGTCACTTTGTCAGGTTGTCTCTTTGTCAGTTGTCCTAAAATCCGCCTACTTGCTGGTTCTTGCGTCTGATATAGCATTCTACAGGCCACAGTTTTTTTCAGGAATCCTTTTAAAACTGGTACATCTTATGTGTTACACTAATATCTCAAAACAGATTTTTCATTTTCCGGATATAGCCACTAGGAGGCGCTGCACTTTCACCTCCCCAACATATCATGTTTTGGCTATCTCTCCAAAATTATAAACCTTACCTACATAAACTATCGCTAATTTTGCTCTTCTTCACCTTCGGCGCTTTTGTCTGTAATCTGTTATCACAGATGTGTCAGTATGTCTGTCTGTTCGTCTTTTGTTGTCAGCTTTGTCTGCTTCCTCGTTGCTTTGTCTGATATGTCATTTTACAGGCCACAACTTCTCAGCAAACGCTGAGGGTCATTCAAATAATAGAAAACCCACAATATGTTCTGTCTGTCCGTCTGTCTGTCATTTCAACTTCCGGCAAGCGCTCGACCTCTGGTCGTCTAGTTTGTTTGTTTGTTTGTCTGTCTGTCTGTCTGTTTGTTTGTCTGTATGTACACGCGCTACAGGCCACAGTTTTTAAGCAATCGCTCTGAAACTTATGCATCAAGTGTAAGATTGGTTCTCCTCGGAGCCTATTGTTTTTGGTCATGATCGGTCAAAGGTCAAGGTCAGGGTCACCAAAAAACCTAAAATTTTTACTTTCTCCATATCTTTGTCAATAATAATCGTAGCCGCATAATCTGTAGCTCATTTTATTCCTCACTATGTCAGCTTTCCAAGTGCTGGCAAATTTTTCCGGTCAATGGTTACCATGGTAACGTATTTTTGGGGGAAATTCAGAAAATTCGAAAATTTCCCTCCAAATTTCTCATTATTTAAGTTAGAGAGGTCTAGTTTTTTGCAATGCGTAGCATTAAATATGCTCTATGCGAAATTAATGTAAGTCTCACAAAATCTCGTGCCATTTGTCGTCAAATGAAACTTTTCGAGATTTCATTAAAAACGATTTAGAGGTGGCAGTTTTACAGCTAAGGTTCTAAAAGTGACATTTTTTCTGTTTTTCTGTATTATCTCGAACTTGTTTTTTCATTTTTTGAAATTAGCCACCAGGGGGCGTGGTACTGGAAACACTGCAACTTACCATTTTTCTGCAATACCAAAAAAAATATTAAACGTGGCACAATGTTTACTGTCTTATCTGAAACTAGGATCGTCGGCTTATTCCTGCGTACATGTAGCTTTGCGCTGCTGTTACCATGGTAACCAAATTTTGGGGTAAAACTTGGCAATCTGAAAATAATAAGTTTTTTGCTTCTATCTCTGTTAATATTTATACTACAAGTGTCTAGTTTTCTGCATGAGGTAGCATTCCCTTGCCACTAATGCAGTTAATTGCAAGTCTCGTAGAATCTCGCTCTGTTTTCCGTCAAACGAGAAATTACGAGATTTCACAGAAATGCATATAACTTGGTCACCTTTTCGGCTAAAGAGGAGCAGTTTTCAGCATTTTGTTGCGTTTTGGGAGCTTAACAAGATAATAACTTATATCTCGCCACATCTCGTACCATCTCCCGCCAAACGAGAATATTCGAGAATTCGAACAAATGTCTATATCTCTGTCATTTGAATGCCAGAGATTTTATTTTTCTATTGTTCAAGATTCACTTGACTAGTTTGAAGTGACAAAATTGAATATCTCGTCATATCTCGCATCATTTCTTGTCAAACGAGAACATGGGACCATTCAAAGATACGCCTATAATTCTGTTATTTTAATGCTGAAGACCTTTAGTTTTCAGCATTCGATAGCGTCTAACACTCTCGGTCACATTATGTGTTTATATTGTAAGTTTCGTCAAATCTGGGATCGTTTTTTCTTCAAATAAAAAAGTACATCCTATTGCCGTGACCATAAGTGGCGGCAGTATGTGATAGTAAATGTCGGCAGGGGCATTACACTTGACAGTTGGAGCCGTGTTCTATGGGTGTGCGATGGCCCATGAAGAAGACTTCTATTGTGTTGTTATCGTCTTCCTTTGATTGCTGCTTCGTAAGCTTCACAGACCAGCGCCAACCACCTGGTTGCCATGTGTCCTCAATGTAAACAACCTTTGCTGTTTTCCTTTCCCTAAGATATGTATGGTAGCCTGTTCACTTGTCCTTAGATTGTTTATTGTTGGTGAATTGAAGTAAAAAAAAATGCCAGGTTTTCCTGCATATTGATTGTAAATTGAATAAAATCATACAAGAACCAACCAATGTTCTATGACCACTATTTCAGATTTGAGATCAGAACAATTGATTTCTGCATAAACCACTATGACCAGATTTGATAAACTTTAAAGTGGTCTATATTTTTTTCTGAAGAAGTTGAGCTATATGCTTGGAGATGCCAGCCAGTGGGTGTGAATGGATTGCAATGAAACCCAAGCCAGGTGTTTGTGAAGAGTCTGGTGGAGATGAAGGGGGCCAAAACCTATTTGACTGTGTATAAGCATAAACTGGCCTGAAATCAGGTTTCTGGGGGCATGAAATTTTTGTTTGTGGGAACAGGGTAATATTATCTTGTTTCCCTGTATATACACCTTGAATTGGGCCTAATGACACCTAAACCATGTTTTAGGGACCATCAGTACAGATTTGAGGGGGAAAAATGGATTTTATCTGTATATCACTATGTTCACTGTGTCCAGATTTGGAAATTCAAACTGGTCCTAATTTTTTTTCTGATGGAGTTGAGCCAAATGCTTTGAGATACCAGCCAGTGGGTGTAAATGGATTGCGATGATACCAAACCAGGTGTGTGTGTTGAGTTTTGTGGAGATGAGGGGGGCCAGAACCTATCTGACTGTGTATAAGCATAAACTGGCCTGAAATCAGGTTTCTGGGGGCTTGAAATTCTTGTTTGTGTCAACAGGGTAATATTATCTTGTTTCCCTGTATATACACCTTGAATTGGGCCTAATGACACCTAAACCATGTTTTAGGGACCATCAGTACAGATTTGAGGTAAAAAAAATGGATTTTCCCTGTATATCACTATGTTCACTGTGTCCAGATTTGGGAATTCAAACTGGCCCTTATTTTTTTTCTGAGGGAGTTGAGCCAAATGCTTGGTGATGCCAGCCAGTGGGTGTAAATGGATTGCAATGATACCCAAACCAGGAGTGTGTGTTGAGTTTTGTGGATATGCAGGGGGCCAGAACCTATTTGACTGTGTATAAGCATAAACTGGCCTGAAATCAGGTTTCTGGGGGCATGAAATTTTTGTTTGTGGGAACAGGGTAATATTATCTTGTTTCCCTGTATATACACCCTAAACTGGGCCTAATGACACCAAAACCAGGTTTTAGGGACCATCATTACAGATTTGAGATAAAAAAATGGATTTTCTCTGTATATCACTATGTTCACTGTGTCCAGATTTGGAAATTCAAACTGGCCCTAATTTTTTTTCTGAGGGAGTTGAGCCAAATGCTTGGTGATGCCAGCCAGTGGGTGTAAATGGATTGCAAAGATACCCAAACCAGGAGTGTGTGTTGAGTTTTGTGGGGATGAGGGGGGCCAGAACCTATTTGACTGTGTATAAGCATAAACTGGCCTGAAATCAGGTTTCTGGGGGCATGAAATTTTTGTTTGTGGGAACAGGGTAATATTATCTTGTTTCCCTGTATATACACACTAAACTGGGCCTAATGACACCAAAACCAGGTTTGTGGGACCATCAGTACAGATTTGAGGGGAAAAAATGGATTTTTTTCTGTATATCACTATGTCCACTGTGTCCAGATTTGGAAATTCAAACTGGCCCTAATTTTTTTTCTGAGGGATTTGAACCAAATGCTTTGAGATTCCAGCCAGTGGGTGTAAATGGATTGCAATGATAGCCAAACCAGGTGTGTGTGATGAGTCTGGTGGAGATGAGGTGGTCCAAAACACTATTTGCCTGTGTATAATAAGCCATATACTGTCCTCAGCTGAAATCAGCTTTCTGGGGGCTTGAAATGTTTGCTGCTGGGAACAAGGTAATATTATCTTGTTATCATGGATATACACCCTAAAATGGGTCTAAGAACACCAAATACATGCATGTTAGACCATGAGTACAGATTTGAGGTAACAAATTGTCTGTCTATAAATTAAAAAAAATCAAATATCAAACTGTTATAAACATGTATCAATATATTTAATAAAATCTCTTTTCATCCAATGAATTGCATCTTATTTTTTTATAAATAAACCATGATATTCAATTACATCCAGTAATAAAAAATAAAAATAAAATGAATAAAAGTTTTTTTGTTTTTGTTTTTTGTTTTTTTTTTTTTGGGGGGGGGGGTGTTTGTGTTTTTTTTTGCAGTAAAATCCAGGCTTCTCTTTGGATCCCGGCGGTGGGCGAGGGTACAATGGACACCACACAACATTTGAAAGAACATTTTTTTCTGCTGTTATTGGATGACCAAGTCTCTATGAATTTAAAAAAAAAATATTTATTCCGTTATTCAAGATGACAGTGAAAATGACCCTATTTTTTCAATCATTCACCACTCTTTTCGAGCGTTCTTCGAATAAGAAAGAGCCCGTCCCACCGCATTTCCTGCGAGGGTTCGTTTCTTCAGAGTCCAAACAATCCTACAGGGGCGGGGTTTAGTCCATTTCGTCTTAAATTTGTGTCCGGGGCACGGCAAACATTATGAAAGCGGATAAAAACTTTCATACGGCTGGTAAATGCGTTTATATGTAAACGCGGGGAATTCCCGGACAATTCACGGAGAGATTTTATATGCAATGATACTTTTAATTACACGTTAAATTCATTTAAAATCTACCACTATATTACTCTAAAGACATTTATTCACTGTTAAATTACCGAAATAATAACCAGCGCAAACAATGTGGGACTGCCACTAACACCAATCTGGATCACCAGCTAACATTGACTACCGATCTTACATCAGACGAAAACGCTAAACACTATATATATTTTTTCAACAGTTTACTGTGCAAACCGTAACAAAACCATGCAGGATATCAAATTTACAGGTTCTTAAGGAAATATGATACAAAACATAAATTGTACCTTTGCTCACATTTAATAATATCATCATGATGAATTCTCCGCGAATTCTCCAGCTGTCCGCGTTATAGATGTATATGTATTTATTAATGACAAAAATTGACATACAATTTTATGGATACCCGTATAATTGCGGTTTTCTGGACCGTCCCAGCCCACAGGTAGGATAATATGGATTCCCGACAATATTCTAATGACCGTTCCCTGAGCTGGAACGGGCTAAGAAGGTCCCTGTCATTTTTTTTAATTGTCAATTCCCAGGTTTTTCGGATAAAAAAAATGGCCCAATCCTTCATTCAATCTCCAGCCTCTTCTGGCGTTCCGGGTTTAAAAAAGAGCCCGTCCCATGCCTATTTCAGCTAGGACTGCAAACTCTGGGGTCAAAACAATTCAACTACGGCTTGGGATTACTACCTTTCCTCTTAAATTTCCATCGCGCCCATGTCAAGTGTACCGTTTTATTCACAAACGTGCGGCAGGCGCCAAAAAATTTGACAGCACCCCTCTCTCATGCCAGAATATATTTTTATATATCAAGTCCTAACCCACCACGGAACTAGGGCCTCAAATTTTTTTATCTTATTACTTACCACTTCAGACTCCTTAAAAGTCTCTCCTTTTTTAACCAAAGATTCCAATTTTTAAAATATATTAAATTTCACATTACAGATAACCTACACCAAGGGGACATTACAGTTAATCCGTGATGGGCAGGACTTCTTGGAATTTTATAATTCCCGGACGCAGGCTGACCGACTGCCTTTTTTCTTCAAGGACAGCCCTAATTTAAGCCATCATCAGACTTGAAGATGTCCTCAGGCCGACCTATTTGTCCAGGAATGAAAGGTCACGTCTCCCTTACCCAGAGGTCGGGTCTCTGTCTAACACGAACGCGGCTTCGCTTGCATTTCGGCATTCTGGACGTTCAACTCTTCAAGTTTCATTTTCAGTGCTTTTCTTATTTCCAGCACTCAAGAATAGGAGAACTGCCAAGGATTCAGTTGGACTTCCTTTATTTTTATTTCTTTCCAAAAATGGATTATCCTGTATAGGATGGCTACTAATAATAACACTATTAATGTCTCTCTATCCGTCTCTCCGTCTGTCTCTCTGTCTACTCCTCTTTGACTTTTGAAAATCAGCAAGACCTTATTCATATGTGCTACTGTTTTCCCCATGATAGAGGTTTTTCATTTGATCAGATCCAAATGTTCCCTGTCTGTCTGCCTAGTAACTGTCCATCTATTTCGCTGTATTATTTCCGGTCACTTCCGGCAAGCGTTCGACCTCAGGTCGTCTAGTTTGTTTGTTTGTTTGTTTGTCACGACTCTCCAGGTCACACACTTTGCATCAATCAACTTGAAACTTACAGGCTTGATTGACAAACCGATTTCTAGGTGCCCTATTGTTTTTGGTCAACATTGCTCCAAGGTCAAGGGTCAAGGTCACGACAGGTATGGTTAACGGTTTTGGCACTATAACTTCGCCATAAATAGGCTTATCCACTTCTGCAATAGCTCATTTTTTTCGTCATCACCTGGCCTTTCTTTTGACATGTAGCTTACTTAAATTTGCCGTTACCATGGTTACATTTTTTGGGCAAAAATCATGGAAATTGGAAATAACACGACCATTTTTTGTAACTTTGTCAGTTTTTAAGCTAGGCAGATCTAGTTTTCGGCATTTTGTTCCACATGACCAGCTTGACACGACAGAACTGAAAGTCACGCCAAATCTCGCGCCATATCTCATCAAACGAGAAAAAACGAGACTTCGCGGAAATGCTTATAACTCGGCGACTTTTACAGCTAGACAGGTCTGGTTTTCGGCATTTCGTTCCACCAAACAAGCTTGACACGACAGAGCTGCAAGACAGGCCAAATCTCGCACCGTATCTCGTCAAACGAGAAAACACGGGATTTCACGGAAATGCTTATAACTGGGCCAGTTTTACAGCTAGACACGTCTGGTTTTCGGCATTTAGTTCCACTAGACCAGCTTGACACGACAGATATGCAAGTGCCGTTACCATGGTTACCCTTTTTGGGCAAAAATCATGGAAATTGGAAATAACACGACCATTTTTGTAACTTTGTCAGTTTTTAAGCTAGGCAGATCTAGTTTTCGGCATTTTGTTCCACATGACCAGCTTGACACGACAGAACTGAAAGTCACGCCAAATCTCGCGCCATATCTCGTCAAACGAGAAAAAACGAGACTTCGCGGAAATGCTTATAACTCGGCGACTTTTACAGCTAGACAGGTCTTGTTTTCGGCAGTTCGTTCCACCAAACAAGCTTGACACGACAGAGCTGCAAGACAGGCTAAATCTCGCACCGTATCTCGTCAAACGAGAAAACACGGGATTTCACGGAAATGCTTATAACTGGGCCAGTTTTACAGCTAGACACGTCTGGTTTTCGGCATTTAGTTCCACTAGACCAGCTTGACTCGACAGATATGCAAGTCTGGCAAAATCTCGCACCGTATCTCGTCAAACGAGAAAACACGAAATTTCACGGAAATGCTTATAACTCGGCCAGTTTTACAGCTAGACAGGTCTGGTTTCCGGCATTTCCTTCCACATGACCAGCTTGACACAATAGATGTGCAAGTCAGGCCAAGTCTCGCACCCTATCTCGTCAAACGAGAAAACACGAGATTTCACGGAAATGCTTATAACTCGGCGAGTTTTACAACTAGACAGGTCTAGTTTTCGGCATTTCATATCATTTGGCCAGCTTGACATGACAAACCTGAAAACGTCTCACTGCTTCTTGTCAAACGAGATTAACGGGATTTCATGAAAAAATTTTGAACTTGGTCCCTTTTACACTAGAAAGATATGTAGCTGTTAAAGGTCAGCATGCATAAATAAACATATTATCCGTTTCTGCTGCCCCCACAATGTTGCTCATTCATATGACTGTTTCTACATGCACTCTCTGTCTATCTGTCTGTATCATTTCCATTTCCGGCAAGCGCGTGACCTCTGGTCATTGCTTGCCGGAAATCTTCGATTTCGGCAAGCATGTTCGTCAGTTGCGTATGTCTGTTTGTCTTTTTGTTTGTTGCTTGCCGGAATCAAAGATTTCGGCAAGCATATTGGTCAGTTGCGTATGTCTGTTTGTCTGTCTGTTTGTTTGTTTGTTTGTTTGTCACCACTCTCCTGGCCACAATTTTCCCACAATAACCTTGAAACTTACAGGGATGATGAAAAACATAATTTCTAGGTGCCCTATTGTTTTTGGTTAAAATAGGTGAAAGGTCAAGGTCAAGGTCGTCAAATCTTCCCAAAACCGTTTTTTCTTCATATCTTTGTGACTATTAGCCGTATCTACTTCAACAATAGCTCATTTTAATCGTCATTCCAAGGCCTGTCATCTGGTGTGTAGCTGACTTGCCGTAACCATGGTTACAAGTTTTGGGGGAAAAGTCATAATATTCGAAAATAAGGGGTCTTATTTTTCTAACTTTGTCAGTTTTAAAGCTAGAGTGATCTAGTTTTTTGCATCAGGTAGCATTCAACTAGTACTACAAGATTTTATTACAAGTCTTGCAGTATCTCGTAAAATATCTCGTAAATAGAGATATTTCGAGATTTCATTCATCTTGCGCCAAAGGCCACATTATTGCAGGAATCTTTTTGAAACTGACATATTATAAGTCCTACACTAGTATCTCGAAATAGTTTTTTCACTTTTTGAATAGGGCCGCTAGGGGGCGCTGGATGCGAACCTCCCGAACATATCATATTTTGGCCATATCTCCAAAATTATAAGCCTCAATTACATAAACTATAGCTTATTTTCTTCTTCTGAGTCTTCTCCATAACCTAGTGTAGTCAGCTGGTCACAATTTTGTGACACTTTGTCAGTGTGTCTGTCTGTTTGTCATTTGTCCTCAAATTCGCCTGCTTGCTCTTGCGTCTAACATAAAGCATTCTACAGGCCATAGTTTTGAAAGAATCCTTTTGAAACTATTACATCTTAAGTCTTACACTAATATCTCGAAACCAATTTTTCATTTTCCGGATATGGCCGCTAGGGGCCGCTGAACTCGAACCTCTCCCAACATATCATGCTTTGGCAATATCTCCAAAACTATAAACCTCAGTTACATAAACTGTAGCTTTTTTCTTCCTTTGAGTCGTCTCCATAACCTGGAGAAGTCATCTGGACTCCATTTTGAGTCACTTTGTCAGTGTTTTCGTCTGTTTGTCAGTTGTCCTCAAATTCGCCTGCTTGTTGGCTCTTGCGTCTCACATATAGCATTCTGTAGGCCACAGTTTTGACGGAATCCTTTTGAAACTATTACATCTTATGTCTTACACTAATATCTAGAAATAAATTTTACATTTTCCGGATATGGCCACTAGTGGGCGCTGCACATGACTCTCACACACACATACCATTGTATTGGCCATAACTCTACACCCAAAGCCTCAGTTACATAAGCTATAGCTTATTTTCTTCCTTTGAGTCTTCTCCATAACCTGATTAAGGCATCTGGTTTCAATCTTCTGTCACTTTGTCAGTGTGTCCATCTGTTTGTCCGTTATCCTCAAAGTCGCCTGCTTGCTGGTTCTTACGCCTTACATATAGCATTCTACAGGCCACAGCTTTGACGGAATCCTTTTGAAACTGAGACATCTCATGTCATACACTAATAATACAAAACGCATTTGTCGTCTTCGGAATATGTCTGCTAGAGGGCGCTACAGTCGAGCCTCCCAAGTATATCATTAATTCGCCATACCTCGTAAACTATAAATCTAAATTACATAAATTATAACTCATTTTCTTCCTTTGATTCTTCTCAATAACTAGCTTATGTCATCTGGTGTCAATCTTGTCTCACAAAGTCAGTATGTCTCTCTGTTCGTCTTTTGTTGTCAGCTTTGTCTGCTTGCCTGTTCTTTTGTCTCAAATGTCATTCTACGGGCCACATATCCTCAGCAATGTCTCTGAGAGTCATTCCATTAATAGAAAACCGACAATATGTTCTGTCTGTCCGTCTGTGTTTCACTTCCGAATTCCGGCAAGCGTTCGACCTATGGTCGTCTAGTTTGTTTGTTTGTTTGTTTGTCACGACTCTCCAGGTCACACTTTTGCATCAATCAACTTGAAACTTACAGGCTTGATTGACAAACCGATTTCTAGGTGCCCTATTGTTTTTGGTCAACATTGCTCCAAGGTCAAGGGTCAAGGTCACGACAGGTATGGTTAACGGTTTTTGCACTATAACTTCGCCATAAATAGGCTTATCCACTTCTGCAATAGCTCATTTTTTTCGTCATCACCTGGCCTTTCTTTTGACATGTAGCTTACTTAAATTTGCCGTTACCATGGTTACATTTTTTGGGCAAAAATCACGGAAATTGGAAATAACACGACCATTTTTTGTAACTTTGTCAGTTTTTAAGCTAGGCAGATCTAGTTTTCGGCATTTTGTTCCACATGACCAGCTTGACACGACAGAACTGAAAGTCACGCCAAATCTCGCGCCATATCTCGTCAAACGAGAAAAAACGAGACTTCGCGGAAATGCTTATAACTCGGCGACTTTTACAGCTAGACAGGTCTGGTTTTCAGCATTTTCGTTCCACCAAACAAGCTTGACACGACAGGGCTGCAAGACAGGCCAAATCTCGCACCGTCTCTCGTCAAACGAGAAAACACGAAATTTCACGGAAATGCTTATAACTGGGCCAGTTTTACAGCTAGACACGTCTGGTTTTCGGCATTTAGTTCCACTAGACCAGCTTGACACGACAGATATGCAAGTGCCGTTACCATGGTTACATTTTTTGGGCAAAAATCATGGAAATTGGAAATAACACGACCATTTTTTGTAACTTTGTCAGTTTTTAAGCTAGGCAGATCTAGTTTTCGGCATTTTGTTCCACATGACCAGCTTGACACGACAGAGCTGCAAGACAGGCCAAATCTCGCACCGTATCTCGTCAAACGAGAAAACACGGGATTTCACGGAAATGCTTATAACTGGGCTAGTTTTACAGCTAGACACGTCTGGTTTTCGGCATTTAGTTCCACTAGACCAGCTTGACACGACAAATATGCAAGTCTGGCAAAATCTCGCACCGTATCTCGTCAAACGAGAAAACACGAGAGTACACGGAAATGCTTATAACTCGGCGACTTTTACAGCTAGACGGATCTAGTTTTCGCCATTTCGTAACGTTTGGCCGTCTTGACATAATAAAACTGCTCGTCTTGCCAAATCTCGTACTATATCTCGTCAAGCGAGAAAAAAAACATGATTTCACGTAAATGCTGATAACACGGCGACTTTTGCAGCTAGACAGGTCTAGTTTCCGGCATTTTGTAATATTTGACAAACCTGACATGACAAAACTGGAAATCTCGTTAAAGCTCGCACCATTTCCCGTCAAACGAGAAAACACGACATTTCATGCAAATGCTTATAACTCAGCGGCTTTTATAGCTAGACAGGTCTAGTTTTCGGCATTTCATATCATTTGGCCAGCTTGACATGACAAACCTGAAAACGTCTCACTGCTTCTTGTCAAACGAGATTAACGGGATTTCATGAAAAAATTTTGAACTTGGTCCCTTTTACACTAGAAAGATATGCAGCTGTTAAAGGTCAGCATGCATAAATAAACATAGTATCCGTTTCTGCTGCCCCCACAATGTTGCTCATTCATATGACTGTTTCTACATGCACTCTCTGTCTATCTGTCTGTATCATTTCCATTTCCGGCAAGCGCGTGACCTCTGGTCATCTTGTCTTGTTGCTTGCCGGAAATCTTCGATTTCGGCAAGCATGTTCGTCAGTTGCGTATGTCTGTTTGTCTCTTTGTCTGTTTGTTTGTTTGTTTGTTTGTTTGTTTGATTGTTTGTTTGTTTGTTTGTTTGTTTGTCACGACTCTCCAGGTCACACTTTTGCATCAATCAACTTGAAACTTACAGGCTTGATTGACAAACTGATTTCTAGGTGCCCTATTGTTTTTGGTCAACATTGCTCCAAGGTCAAGGGTCAAGGTCACGACAGGTATGGTTAACGGTTTTTGCACTATAACTTCGCCATAAATAGGCGTATCCACTTCTGCAATAGCTCATTTTTTTCGTCATCACCTGGCCTTTCTTTTGACATGTAGCTTATTTAAATTTGCCGTTACCATGGTTACATTTTTTGGGCAAAAATCATGGAAATTGGAAATAACACGACCATTTTTTGTAACTTTGTCAGTTTTTAAGCTAGGCAGATCTAGTTTTCGGCATTTTGTTCCACATGACCAGCTTGACACGACAGAACTAAAAGTTACGCCAAATCTCGCGCCATATCTCGTCAAATGAGAAAAAACGAGACTTCGCGGAAATGCTTATAACTCGGCGACTTTTACAGCTAGACAGGTCTTGTTTTCGGCATTTCGCTCCACCAAACAAGCTTGACACGACAGAGCTGCAAGACAGGCCAAATCTCGCACCGTATCTCGTCAAACGAGAAAACACGGGATTTCACGGAAATGCTTATAACTGGGCCAGTTTTACAGCTAGACACGTCTGGTTTTCGCCATTTAGTTCCACTAGACCAGCTTGACACGACAGATATGCGAGTGCCGTTACCATGGTTACATTTTTTGGGCAAAAATCATGGAAATTGGAAATAACACGACCATTTTTTGTAACTCTGTCAGTTTTTAAGCTAGACAGATCTAGTTTTCGGCATTTTGTTCCACATGACCAGCTTGACACGACAGAATTGAAAGTCACGCCAAATCTCGCGCCATATCTTGTCAAACGAGAAAAAACGAGACTTCGCGGAAATGCTTATAACTCGGCGACTTTTACAGCTAGACAGGTCTGGTTATCGGCATTTCGTTCCACCAAACAAGCTTGACACGACAGAGCTGCAAGACAGGCCAAATCTCGCACCGTATCTCGTCAAACGAGAAAACACGGGATTTCACGGAAATGCTTATAACTGGGCCAGTTTTACAGCTAGACACGTCTGGTTTTCGGCATTTAGTTCCACTAGACCAGCTTGACACGACAGAATTGCAAGTCTGGCAAAATCTCGCACCCTATCTCGTCAAACGAGAAAACACGAAATTTCACGGAAATGCTTATAACTCGGCCAGTTTTACAGCTAGACACGTCTGGTTTCCGGCATTTCCTTCCACATGACCAGCTTGACACGATAGATGTACAAGTCAGGCCAAATCTCGTACCCTATCTCTTCAAACGAGAAAACACGAGATTTCACGGAAATGCTTATAACTCGGCGAGTTTTACAGCTGGACAGGTTTAGTTTTCGGCATTTTGTTTCACATGTCCTGCTGGACATGACAGAACTGAAAGTCAGGCCGAATGTCGCACCGTATCTCGTCAAACGAGAAAACATGAGATTTCACGGCATTGGTTATAACTCGGCGAGTGTTACAGATAGACACGTCTGGTTTTCGGCATTTTGTTCCACTAGACCAGCTTGACACGACAGACATGCATGTCAGGCAAAATCTCGCACCGTATCCCGTCAAACGAGAAAACACGAGATTTCACGGAACTGCAGCTAGACAGGTCTAGTTTTCGGCATTTAGTTCCACATGACCCGCTTGACATGACAGAACTCCAAGTCAGGCACAAGCTCGCACCATTTCCCGTCAAACGAGAAAACACGAGATTTCATGCAAATGCTTATAACTCAGCGGCTTTTATAGCTAGACAGGTCTAGTTTTCGGCATTTCATATCATTTGGCCAGCTTGACATGACAAACCTGAAAACGTGTCACTGCTTCTTGTCAAACGAGATTAACGGGATTTCATGAAAAAATTTTGAACTTGGTCCCTTTTACACTAGAAAGATATGCAGCTGTTAAAGGTCAGCATGCATAAATAAACATATTATCCGTTTCTGCTGCCCCCACAATGTTGCTCATTCATATGACTGTTTCTTCATGCACTCTCTGTCTATCTGTCTCTATCATTTCCATTTCCGGCAAGCGCGTGACCTCTGGTCATCTTGTTTGTTTGTTTGTTTGTTTGTCACGACTCTCCAGGTCACATTTTTGCATCAATCAACTTGAAACTTACAGGCTTGATTGACAAACCGATTTCTAGGTGCCCTATTGTTTTTGGTCAACATTGCTCCAAGGTCAAGGGTCAAGGTCACGACAAGTATGGTTAACGGTTTTTGCACTATAACTTCGCCATAAATAGGCGTATCCACTTCTGCAATAGCTCATTTTTTTCGTCATCACCTGGCCTTTCTTTTGACATGTAGCTTACTTAAATTGGCCGTTACCATGGTTACATTTTTTGGGCAAAAATCATGGAAATTTGAAATAACACGACCATTTTTTGTAACTTTGTCAGTTTTTAAGCTAGGCAGATCTAGTTTTCGGCATTTTGTTCCACATGACCAGCTTGACACGACAGAACTGAAAGTCACGCCAAATCTCGCGCCATATCTCGTCAAACGAGAAAAAACGAGACTTCGCGGAAATGCTCATAACTCGGCGACTTTTACAGCTGGACAGGTCTGGTTTTCGGCATTTCGTTCCACCAATCAAGCTTGACACGACAGAGCTGCAAGACAGGCCAAATCTCGCACCGTATCTCGTCAAACGAGAAAACACGGGATTTCACGGAAATGCTTATTACTGGGCCAGTTTTACAGCTAGACACGTCTGGTTTTCGGCATTTAGTTCCACTAGACCAGCTTGACACGACAGATATGCAAGTGCCGTTACCATGGTTACATTTTTTGGGCAAAAATCATGGAAATTGGAAATAACACGACCATTTTTTGTAACTTTGTCAGTTTTTAAGCTAGGCAGATCTAGTTTTCGGCATTTTGTTCCACATGACCAGCTTGACACGACAGAACTGAAAGTCACGCCAAATCTCGCGCCATATCTCGTCAAACGAGAAAAAACGAGACTTCGCGGAAATGCTTATAACTCGGCGACTTTTACAGCTAGACAGGTCTGGTTATCGGCATTTCGTTCCACCAAACAAGCTTGACACGACAGAGCTGCAAGACAGGCCAAATCTCGCACCGTATCTCGTCAAACGAGAAAACACGGGATTTCACGGAAATGCTTATAACTGGGCCAGTTTTACAGCTAGACACGTCTGGTTTTCGGCATTTAGTTCCACTAGACCAGCTTGACACGACAGATATGCAAGTCTGGCAAAATCTCGCGCCATATCTCGTCAAACGAGAAAACACGAAATTTCACGGAAATGCTTATAACTCGGCCAGTTTTACAGCTAGACACGTCTGGTTTCCGGCATTTCCTTCCACATGACCAGCTTGACACGATAGATGTACAAGTCAGGCCCAATCTAGCACCCTATCTCGTCAAACGAGAAAACACGAGATTTCACGGAAATGCTTATAACTCGGCGAGTTTTACAGCTGGACAGGTCTAGTTTTCGGCATTTTGTTTCACATGTCCTGAAGGACATGACAGAACTGAAAGTCAGGCCGAATGTCGCACCGTATCTCGTCAAACGAGAAAACATGAGATTTCACGGCATTGGTTATAACTCGGCGAGTGTTACAGATAGACACGTCTGGTTTTCGGCATTTTGTTCCACTAGACCAGCTTGACACGACAGACATTC
This sequence comes from Sipunculus nudus, assembly GCA_026874595.1. NCBI lineage: Eukaryota > Metazoa > Annelida > Sipuncula > Golfingiida > Sipunculidae > Sipunculus > Sipunculus nudus. The sequence continues at coordinate 66,908,651 of CM049306.1, forward strand.
ATGTCAGGCAAAATCTCGCACCGTATCCCGTCAAACGAGAAAACACGAGATTTCACGGAACTGCAGCTAGACAGGTCTAGTTTTCGGCATTTAGTTCCACATGACCCGCTTGACATGACAGAACTCCAAGTCAGGCACAAGCTCGCACCATTTCCCGTCAAACGAGAAAACACGAGATTTCATGCAAATGCTTATAACTCAGCGGCTTTTATAGCTAGACAGGTCTAGTTTTCGGCATTTCATATCATTTGGCCAGCTTGACATGACAAACCTGAAAACGTCTCACTGCTTCTTGTCAAACGAGATTAACGGGATTTAATGAAAAAATTTTGAACTTGGTCCCTTTTACACTAGAAAGATATGCAGCTGTTAAAGGTCAGCATGGATAAATAAACATATTATCCGTTTCTGCTGCCCCCACAATGTTGCTCATTCATATGACTGTTTCTACATGCACTCTCTGTCTATCTGTCTCTATCATTTCCATTTCCGGCAAGCGCGTGACCTCTGGTCATCTTGTTTGTCTGTCTGTCTGTCTGTATGTCTGCGCTCTACGAGCCACAATTTTAAAGCAATCGCTCTGAAACTTTTACATTAAGTGTAAAATCGGTTCTTCACGGAGCCTTTCGTTTTTGGTCATGATCGGTGAAAGGTCAAGGTCAGGGTCACCGAAAAACCTAAAATTTTTATTTTCTTCATATCTTCGTCAATAATAATCGTAGCCGCAAAATCTGTAGCTCATTTTACTCCTCTTTATGTTAGCTTTCCAATTGCTATCAAATTTTTCCGGTCAATTGTTACCATGGTAACGTATTTTGGGGGGAAAATCGGAAATTTCGAAAATTTCACTCCAAATTTCTCATTTTTTAAGTTAGAGAGGTCTAGTTTTTTGCATTGTGTAGCATTTAATATGCTCTATGGAAAATTAATGCAAGTCTCGCAAAATCTCGTGCCATTTTTCGTCAAACGAGATTTTTCGAGATTTCATAAAATACGATTTTGAGGTGGCAGTTTTACAGCTAACGTTCTAAAAGTGACATATTTTCTGTTTTTCTGTATTATCTCGAACTTGTTTTTTCATTTTTCGAAAATAGCCACCAGGGGGCGTGGTACCGGAAACACTACAACTTTTCATTTTTTCGCAATATCTAAAAAAATATTAAGCATATAACAATTTTCTTTGTCGCATCTAAAACTAGGATCATTGCCTTATTCCTTCCTACATATAGCCTTGTGCTGCCGTTACCATGGTTACCAAATTTTGGGGTTAAACTTGACGATCTGAAAATATGTAGTTTTTGGCTTCTATCTCGGTTAATATTTATGCTTTAAGGGTCTAGTTTTTAGCATAAGGCTGCTTTCTCTTGGTTCTAAGCCATTTCATTGCAATTCTCGTCAAATTTCGCTCGGTTTATTGCCAAACGAGAAATTACGAGATTTCACAGAAATGCTTATGACTTGATCACGGTTAATGCTAAAATGGAGTAGTTTTCAGCATTTGGTAGTATTTCAGAAGCTGGACATGATTACACTGCTAATCTCGCCACATCTCGTATCATCTCCCGCCAAACGAGAATATTTTAGATTTCAAACAAATGTCTTTATGTCGGTCATTTTCATGCTAGATATTTTATTTTTCTATTGTTCAAGAATCATTTGACTAGTTTTAAGTGATAAAAGTGAATATCTCGTCATATCTCGCACCATTTCTTGTCAAACGAGAACATGGGACCATTCAAAGAAACGCCTATAATTGTGTTATTTTTATGTGGAAGACTTATAGTTTTCAGCATTTGATAGCGTCTAACATTCTCGGTCACATTATATGATTATATTGTAAGTTTCTTCGAATCTTGCATCGTTTTTCTTCAAATAAAAAAAGTACATCCAATTGCCATGACCATAAGCGATGGCAGTATGTAATAGTAAATGTCGGCAGGGGCATTACATTTGACAGTTGGAGCTTTGTTCTATGGATGTGCGATGGTCCTTGAAAAGACACAATCCGGATTGATCCCACCTGTGCTTTTGGTGGTGGCCTCTTTTCATTCTTTGTATGGCCGCACTTTGAGGATTTCAATGCATTGAGAGCTTAATGACCTGTTGTAAAGGATAATCCCTTAAAAAAAACAAAAAAAAAACAAAGAGAGAGGCTCCCCGAAATGTTACGGAATGCAGAGATAGTGTTGCTGGTAAGCACAATCACAACTATAATATCAGGGACGGATCCCCGATTTGCAGTTGGGTGTGTCAAATCAGGGACGGATATCCGGTTTGCAATTAGGGGTAGGGGTTAAATATAAATTATACATCATATAATAATAAAAATAATAATAATAATAATAATAATAATAATAATAATAACATACTAATAAAATTTCGCGAAGCTTGCTTTTATCATTTTGGTAAATAACCACCCAGATGCCGCTGCAGTAATCATTATTGTACCATATCTCCAAAACTATAAACTGTGTCACAACTTTTATTGTAGCATCTGAAACTAGATTTAATGCGTTTATCCTCTTGGTTACTCTTTCATATTCTTCCCTTACCATAGTGACCTTATGTAGGTTACAATTCATGACATTCAAAGTATGAAGAATTATTCGAATAGACTGTGGCTTATTTTATTCATGCTTTCAATTTTGTATGGCATGAGTACACGACCTTCACCTGGAGTTTTTTTTCTGTCTGTCTGTCTGTTTGTCTGTCTACTCGTCTGCGACTTTTGAAAATCAGTAAAACCACATACAGATGTGCTTATGTTTTCCAAACAATAGGGGTTGGTCATTTGACCTGTTCCAAATGTTTTTTGCCTTTCTGCTGTTTGTTGTCTGTTAGTTTGACTTTCTAATTTCTACTTCCGGCAAGTCCCGACCTATGGTCGTCTAGTTCGTTTGTTTGTTTGTTTGTCTGTTTGTCCGCACGCTACAGGTCGCAATTTTGCAGCAATTGATCTGAAACTTATAGGTCAAGTGTAAAATCGGTATCCCTCGGAGCCTATTGTTTTTGGCCTTGATCGGTCCAAGGGCAAGGTCACGGTTCTTGGCAAACACTGGCGACTATGTCATGATTACATCTTGCACTTGTTATAGTCGCCAGCCTAGGTCTGGCGACTATAGGCTAATCGTCGTGTCTGTTTGTTGCTTGCCGGAAATCTTCGATTTTCGCAAGCTGGTTGGTCAGTCGCGGATGTCTGTTTGTCTGTTTGTTTGTTTGTCTGTCCAGTCTCTACAGGTCGCAATTTTGATCCCATCGCTTTCAAACTTTCATAGTTTGTGTAAAATCAAAAATGCAAGAAGCCTATTGTTTTTGGGCAATATAGGTCAAAGGTCAAGGTCAAGGTCATCAAAAGTTCCTAAAGTGCTCTTTTCTTCATATCTCCATTACTATTTGTCATAGCCACTTCAAACATGGCTCATTTTAATCGGCATTCCAAGGCCTTTCTTCTGATATATATGTTGCTGAAATCTGCTCTTTCTATGGTTACACATTTTGGGGGGAAAACTCATGATTTTCGAAAATAAAAGGCCTAATTTTTGTAACTTTGTCAGTTTTATAGCTAGAGAGGTCTGGTTTTTTCCATAATGTAGCCCGTCAAGTGTTCTCGACGATCCAATACCAAGTCTCGCCAATTCTAGCATGAAATCTCGCCATACGAGATATTTCGTGATATCATTAATGATACCCTAGATGCCACAAATTTGAAGTATTTGTTATGAAACTGATATATTTTATATCCAACAGCAATATCTCAAAATTATTTTTCCATTTTTTGAATTTGACCGCCAGGGGGCGCTGCAGCGAATACACAGTGACATATCTTGTTTTGACCATATCTCCAAAACAATTAATCTTACTTACATAAATTATAGCTTATTTTCTTGTCCTGAGTCTTCCCTATATTCTGGTTGGGTCATCTGGTCTCAATCTTGTGTCACTTTGTCAGTGTGTCTGTCTGTTTGTCTGCTGTCCACAATCACGCCCGCTGGTTGGTGTAGCATGTTACATATAGCAAAGTACAAGCCATAGTTTTTAACGAATCTTTTTGAAACTAGTACATCTTATATCTGAGACTAATATCTAGAAACAGGTATTTCATTTTCTGGCTGTGGCCGCTAGGGTGCGCTGCAGTCAACCCCGCTCGAACATGTCGTCTTTCGGCCATATCTCCAAAAATGTTAGTCGTAATTACATATATTATAGCTTATATTCTTGCCTTGAGTCTTCTAGATGTTATCGATGGGTCATCTGGCCTGAATCATTTGTCACTTTGTCAGTATGGCCGTCTGTTTGTCCGGTGTCTTCAGTTTCGCTTGCTTGCCGGTGCTTGTATCTTACATATAGCAATGTACAGGCCACATTTTTGCACGAATCCTTTTGAAACTGGTACATCTTCTGTCTTGTACTAATATCTAGAAATTTGTTTTTCATTTTGTGAATATGGCCGCTAGGGGGCGCAGCAGTCAACCCACCCTAGCATATCGTCTTTTGACCATATCTCCAAAAATATAAGTAGTATGTACATAAATTAGAGCTTATTTTCTTGCCCTGAGTCTTCTCATCAAATAGTGATGTCATCTGGTCACAATCTCGTGTCATTGTCTCAGTATGTCTCTCTGTTTGCCAGTTGTACACAATCACGCCCGCTCGTTTGTGTAACATGTTACCTATAGCAATGCACAAGCCATAGTTTTGCCTATTGTTTTCGGCCATGATCAGTCAAAGGTCAAATTCAAGGTCATCAAAAGGCCTCAAAATTTTCTATCCTTCATATCTTTGTTAAAAATAACCGTAGCCACTCAAACTGTAGCCCTTTTTATTTGCCACTGCATGGCCACTTCCAACACTGCGAAATTGCCTCATTTCGCTGTTGCCATGGTTACGCAATTTTGGGGAGAAATCATGGAATTTCATGATATTTTTCAAATTTGCAGCAATCGCCCTGATTCTGAGATATTTTATGTAACATAAGAATATCTCGAAATTGTTTTTTCAGATTTTGGAAATGGCCGCCAGGGGGCGTTGCAGATGAAAAAACATGAAAATTTGTTTTGGTGCTATACCTCCACAACTATTAAACATTGGGCCATTTCCATCACAGCACCTTAAACTAGAGTCCATGGGCTTATTTTTGCGCATAGGTGAAAAAGTGCGCTATTGCCAGATTTATCTATTTTTGGGGTAAGACTTTTGAATTTTGAAAATATGCAGTTTTCAGCTTCTAACTCTGTCAGTTTTTATGCTAAGGAGGTCAATTCTTTTGCAACTTGAAGCCCTTGGTGAGTTCTTGGTGATCCAATAAAAAATCTCGCCAAATCTCGCACCGTTTCTCGCCGAATGAGATTTTCGCGGTTTCAATGAAAGGTGCCCTAGGGGCCACAGAATTGCAGGAATCGTTTTGAAACTGATACCTGTTATGTCACACATTAATATCTCGAAGGCAGTTTTTCACCTTTGGGAAAATGACCGCTAGGGGGCGCTGCACTGCAACCCCATACCTAGTATAATTGTTTAGCCATATCTCCAAAACTAAACATTTAAGATACATAAGCTGTACACCATATGAATGGGCATTTCATGGCCTTTCTGCCCATGGCCTCTTTTGTTTAATTATGCACGGTCCCTACACGTTTTAGCAACTTTGTAAAAAATGGAAACCCGCATGCACGTATACATATGCCATCACGCATGCATGCACGCGTTTTAGTATGAAAGACAGACACGCTTTCCCATGACTGCAAAAATTATAGCCTTCGCCGTATAAAATATGTAACTTCAGACACTCTTTGCATGACATGCAAATAAAGCACACACTGTGTCCCTTTCATAAGTAACATGCATTCAGTCCGGACCTGCTTTTTTTCAGTCCGCGCCTGTAAATTAGGCCCACACGGTTGCTATGGTGGTTGCCACGGAAGCTTTCGGGCTCTGTAACCTGCACGCGGGCCCGTTTGACATTTCTGTTAAGAGGAGGAGAAACGCAGGGATTGGACAACGCTTGATTTGACGCATCCATATATGAGTCCATATGGACATTTTATATGCCAGTTTCAGAAAGTCATAAGACACAGCCTATATGTTCCTGTACCCCCTCTTTTGTTAAACATTGGTAAACAGAGTAAAAAATGTTACATTTACCCTACATATGCGCGTCACTCTTCACAGCAGCTCCTAATGAGTTTAAACAAAATGTAACAATCTTGGTCCTGTCGAAGCGCGTGTCCCAGTCAATGTATTGATGTGGTCATGTGCATGCGAAGATATGTTTTCTCCTGTGATTACTTATATACATGTACTTGGCATATATCTCTGGTGAAAAGGTTAGTAACTGTTTAATGACGAGGATACGAATTTAATTGTATAGTTCTTTTTATATTGTACCCATGTTGAAAATGAACCAATGGACATTCACTTGCATTCAAAGATGCAAGATCGCTGTTATGGATGTTAGTTACAGATTTGTTGTACTGACAAAGCGCGAACTCGACTCAAATTTTGGTGATCAACATATATATTCTCATTATTCAAATGAAAAAGAATACCGAAAAACATCAAGAATCTACCGAAATACAATGAAAGGTAGGCCTACATTCTTGAATAATTAAGCTGTTCATTAAAGTAAAAGGGAAGATGCATCTTTTGGTAATTATTAAAACAAATAAAAAAATTCACTTGGAATCACACATGCATGAGATAGTACATGGGACTTGTATATTCTATGGATAATGTGTGACTTAATGACCACCATGAATAAGTAATAATAAGAATACGATCATTACACTGTTTATTTCAACAATACACAAGATAAATAATATTCATTGACAATATATAATAATATACGAAGTGTTAACTTTCAATAGTTATAGTTAAAGTAAAATTAATACTTACTTTGTTACAGATTAAAGGATATTATTTTCATGTTAATAATATCTGGATGTATCGCATGCAGTGTCTTTTTTTTTACTAAAAACAAATACAACATTTATCTCACAAATTCACCATAAGATTTTATTGACAGTTCTCATTGTCATATATACAATATACTTAAATTATTACATACGGAACATGAAAGTTAAAAGGTAGATTTAAAAAAAGTATTGCCATAGGCCTATGAAACTTGAACTTGGAGAGCGGCACATTTTATTTTACCCTCCAAGAGAAGCCAAGAAAGGATTACTGGCAGAACAGTGGGATTTGGGCCGCTCATACAGGTCTTACCCACCAGTATATAGTATATGTCTTATACATGTACATAAATGACCTGTGTGGCGGTTTTGACCCCACCATACTTGGGTTTTGTTACTTAAATGATATTATTTTGTCATTTCATATATATATATATATATATATATATATATATTAACATATATAAACACACACATATATATATATATAAACATATATATATATATATATATATATATATATATATATATATATGGACTGGTCAAACCACATCTTTTAACAAAATAAAAAAGATTTAGGACTCTCATAGATAATATCCGTATCATACATGCATTTAATTTTTTTTTCTTCTTGTGTATAAACAGGGTGGTTCCTATTTAAAATATCAATATACATACAGACAATCTTTAAAAATGAATTCAATTTCTGTGACACGCCTGTTTTATTCAATAATACACTCAGTATATTCAATTTAAGTTAACATACTTGATATATATAATTAACCATTTTGTGATGTTCACACGTCATCTGTGATTTAATTGCCAATATTTACAGGAATTCTGTAAAATAAATGTCCCTCGGTGCCATTGTTTTGGCCATGATCTGTGAAAGGTCAAGGTCACAAAAACCCCAAAAATAGGTTTTTTCCCTCATATCATTGTTAATTTAAGTCGTATCTACTTCAACCCTAGCTCATTTTCATTGTCATTCCCAGGCCTTTCTTTTGGTGTGTAGATGCCTCAAATTTGCTGTAACCTTAAATACGCATTTTGGGTGGAAATTCTTGATGGGGTCTTATTTTTCTAACTTTGGGAGTTTTAAAGATAGAGAGGTCTAGTTTTTTTTGCATCAGGTAACATACAAGAAGTGTTATTTGATTATATTACAAGTCTTGCAATATCTCTTACAACATCGAGATATTTCGAGATATCGCTTAGTAATAGCATGAGTCCACAAGTAAGCAGGAATCATTTTGAAACTGATAAATCTTATATCTTACAGTATTATCCCAAAGCAGTTTTTCATTTTCCGGATATGGCCGCTAGGGGGCGCTTGATGCGAACCTCCCCAACATATCATGTTTTAGCCATATCTCAGAAATAACAAGCCTCAATTACATAAACTATAGCTTATTTTCTTCGTCTGAGTATTCTCCATAACAAGGTAAAGTCCTCTGGTGTCAATCTTGTGTCACTTTATCAGAATGTCTGTCTGTTTGTTAGTTAATGTAAGCTGTCTCTGCTTTCATGTTTTTATTTGAGATATATGTCGTTCAACAGGCCACAGAATCCGAGAAATCACTCTAAAAGTAACTAAAAAATATAGAAAACCGACAGTTTGATCTTTCTGTCCGTCAGTCTATCATTTTAAAATTCCGGCAAGCGTTCGACCTATGGTCGTCTAGTTTGTTTGTTTGTTTGTCTGTTTGTCCGCACGCTACAGGTCGCAATTTTGCAGCAATTGATCTGAAACTTATAGGTCAAGTGTAAAATCGGTATCCCTCGGAGCCTATTGTTTTTGGCCTTGATCGGTCCAAGGGCAAGGTCACGGTTCTTGGCAAACACTGGCGACTATGTCATGATTACATCTTGTTTGTTTGTGTGTTTGTTTGTGGGGCTGTTTGTCCGCACTCTACAGGTCGCAGTTTTGCAGCAATCGATCTGAAACTTACAGAAAAAGTGTAAAATCGGTACCTGTCCAAGCCTATTGTTTTTGGCCATGATCGGTCCAAGGTCAAGGTCACCAAAAAACATTTAAACGGTTTTTCCTTCATATCTTCGTCTAAATTTATCGTAGCCACATAAACTGCAGTTCATTTTGCTTGTCATTCCGGGGCCTTTCCTCCAGTGACCTAACTGTCCCAGTCTGTTGTAAGCAGGGGTGCGTATTTTTGTGGAAAAAATCATGAAATTTGATTTTTTTCAATTTTAGGATTTTTAAAGCTACAGAGGTCTGGTTTTTATGCAATAGGTAGTATTTCATGAGGTGTTTATTATACAACTGCAAGTCTCGTAAAATCTCGCACCATTTCTCCTCAAACGAGATTTTCCGAGATTTCATATAATATGACCTAGAGGTCGCAATTTTTTAACAATGGCTTTGAAAGTGAAATATTTTGTGTTATTTATAAATATCTCGACATTTTTGTTTTCATTTTTTGGAAATAACCACCAGGGGGCGTGGTACCTGAAACACTGTATCATATAATTTTTCTGCAATATCTAAAAAAATATTTAACATGTCACAATATTTATTGTCGTATCTAATGCTAGGATCATTGGCTTATTGCTGCGCACATGAAGCTCTCTTCTCCCGTTACCATGGTTACCTAATTTTGGGGTAAAACTTGACATTGTGAAAATATGGAGTTTTTGGCTTCTATCTCTCTTAATATTTATGCTACAAAGGTCCAGTTTTTGGATTGAAGTAATATTCCCTTCATTCTAAGTAATTCCATTGCAAGTCTAGTCAAATATCTCTCAGTTTACCGTCAAACAAGAAATTACGAGATTTCACAGAAATACTTATAACTTGATCACAGTTAATGCTAAAGAGAAGTAGTTTTCAGCATTTGGTAGCATCTCGTAAGCTTTACACGGCAAAATCGCAAATTCCACCAAATCTCGCATCATCTCCCGCCAAACGAGAATATTCGAGATTTCGAACAAATGTCTTTATCGCGGTCATTCAAATGCTAGAGTTTCTTTTTTTATATGGTTCAAGAATCATTTAACTAGTTTTAAGTGATATAAGTGTATATCTCGTCATATCTTGCACCATTTATTGTCAAACAAGAACATGGGACCATTCAAAGAAATGCCTATAATTCTGTCACTTTTACGCTATAGACCTATAGTTTACAGCATGTGAGAGCGTTTGACACTCTCTGTCACATTATGTGGTTACATTGTAGGTTCCACCAAATCTCGCATCATTTTTTTCAAATAATGAAAGTACATCCCATTCACGTGACTGTAAATGGCGGCAGTGTGTGATAGAAAATGTCGCCAGGGGCATTACATTTGACAGTTGGAGCAATGTTCCATTGGTGTGCAATGGTCCTTGACGCGGCACAATTGGGAGTGATCCTACCTGTGTTTTTGGTCATGACATCTTTTCATGCTTTGTATGGACGCATTTTGGGGATTTCCATGCATAATAACCTGTTCTAAAGGGTAATCCCTTGAAACAAAGAGACTCCCCCGAAATGTTTCTAAATGCAGTGATTGTGTTGATGGCAAACACTATCACAGCTATTATACCAGGGACGGATTCCAGATTTGGCAGTTTGATGTGTCAAATCAGGGACGGATATCCGGTTTACAGTCGGGGGGTAAGGGTTAAACATAAATTATACATAATATATATATATATATATATATATATATATATATATATATATATATACAATCACATTAAATATCTCGAAGACTACTTGTATCATTTTGGAAAATAAATACTAGATGGCGCTGCAGCATTTTATTTAGCTATACCTCGAAATGCGTGTACCAAATTGAGAGAGAAAATGTTCTTGGCAAACGCTGACGACTATGTCATGATTACATCTTGTTTTTGTATGTTACCATATTCATTTTTGTATAAGTACATTTTTATATATTTATTGATCATAAAATCTCAATAACCATTGTTTAAAAAAATGATAACGCATTTGAATATGTGGTCAAACAAACGTTACGTATCCAGAAACCTGATTAAAATAAAGTTCTTTTCAAAGGCATTTGTGTACGAATGATTATCATACGTGTGATTATGGTTAAATGTTGAAGAGACGTCCGATGGATGCAATATATTTATTCAAAAATAGATGAACTTTCTTAGATTATATATATATATATATTGCCATCACTTATTTTTTCTTCCATTTTAATTATCTTTATTTTTATATGTTACCATATTCATCTTTGCATTAGTATATTTTTATACATTTATTGATCACGAAATCTCAATAACCATTATTTTAAAAAAAAATTGATAATGTATATCGATATATGGTCAAACAAACGTTATGTATCCAGAGAGCTAATTAAAATAAAGTTCAATTTAAAGAAATTTTTAGAACGAATTACTTGTGATTATGGTTAAATGTGGAAGAGACTGTTCCGACGGATGCAATATATTTATTCAATAAATGGACTATCTTAGATTATAGATATCATGCCATCACTTATTTCGTTTCATTTTAATTGTCATTTTTTTTATATATTACCATATTCATGTTTGTATTAGTATATTTTTATATGTTTATTGATCATAAGGTCTCTAAAAACATTTATAAAAAATTGATAATATATATTAATAATTGGTCAAACAAACGTCATGTATCCAGAAATCTGATTAGATAAAGTTCAATTCAAAGGCATTTGTGTACGAATGATTATCATACGTGTGATTATGGTTAAATGTGGAAGATTCTGTTGCGACGGATGCACTATTTTGTCGTTGCTTGAAAAAGGAAGTGTACTGCCTTTAAAGAAGCATGAAAGAAAATATATTAAACGGAAAAAGGGGATAAATTGGAACAAGACAACTCTTGGAATTGTAATTCCGATATAATATAATATAGTACAAAATGCAATTTTAAACGCAATCAAACCTGAAAATTGAGCATTACCAAAGTGGACAGTCATGAAGTATAACAAAGACCCAAGTGGTCATCATATCGTATAAAAAAGTCGATGGACAGTCAATGTGATTTATATAATATTTCTTGGGGGGAAAATGACCTTTTATGTGCTACACGTGTGATGTTACGTGTTTCATATTTGTTCCTCAAACACACCAACACACACACATATATATATATATATATATATATATATATGTAATAGAAATCCTGTATTACGTCGAAATACCTTGCCTGAATACAGGAATTGGCCGGCAGTGAGGATATATTTAAAAGTACAACCACCATGGAAGCAACAATTTTTATTTCAGTCAAGATATGTATATATAAAATAATAGTACAACATACTTTGATCAGTGATATAATTTTAAATATTTAGATCCACTTACATTGTTTATTACACCAATACATGTACAAACACACAGCGTATCAATATACTTATGTAATGCTAGTACCTTGTTTGTAATACTACATTTGTTTATTATAATCTGAAAGATAGTAATATAATAAACATATTAGCACAAATACATGAATATTCACAATATATGATCTTTACACCGTTTGAAAGAGAGCAGATGTAGAACATTGTTTGTTGCGTATGCAATTCCATCCTGCCACGCATGCTCGAAGTTCTTTGCAGTGTAGTCCCTTCTTTATCGAAAATATTTCAAAGGTGGACTCATTTTGTTCAAGTTATTCTGGGGACATTAAATTAACCTACAAGTACACTGGTCAAGTTCTGAGTCTCACATTCGATTGTCAAATAAACACACTCAGACAGGAACCCAAATATGGATGTATAATGTATAATATGACCTATATGATATATATTCATTGCAACAAAACCACATAGCATGTATTGCATTCTGTGTAAGGAGCACATTACAGGCACATTAACTGACATATTGTCAGAAAAGATGATAATATTGTATTTATCGAATTCAGTAAATACCTATCCAGAAATCCGATCAGGCTATAGTTCTATGACAGTCAAGAGGCATTTGCATACCATTTCTTTTCATATGTATGACTGTAGTGAAATTTGAGACGGACTCTTTTAATGGTTCAGTTTCAGCTACTGCAATGTTATATTTTGTAGTTTAAAGTGGATCAATGTAAAAACACATATTTTGCTTATCTGCACAAAGCCATTGTATCTTTTTCTTAACAAATTTGTCTAAAAATATCGTTATTAGCCAACCATTTCATTACATTTACTGATTTATGTTTTGGTCACATCCTTTGTCATTTTAATCACAAGTGAGTAAGCAAATTGTCCAAGTGGAAGAAGGAATTCCAATTTCAGCACTTTGTACAATAGCCGACCAACCAATCCCGGCTGTTATGCGGGCAGCGTTTAAGTAGCCAGTGGGTACATGGGAGGTGTGGTCTCATTTCGCAGACTGTTAGCTGGTGTCCCGTGTTATATTTCAACCAGAATTTTGAAAGTGGTGCGGAGATTACCAGTCCTTTCAGCTGTCAACCTTATCCCAGCCACACTCTGTGCAGTGGTGTTGCATCATTTGTGAACTGGAGCTAACAGGCTCTGTAATAACCACAGTCGGTCTATAAGGGAAGAACCAATGGCATACCAGTATGTCTGAACCAGTGCTGGCTAAGCGAAGTTGCTAACTGAGATACATGCAGTTTGCAAATCTGACTGACTTTTTACACAAGAACTAGTAGTATCCATATTTTCCTGATAAATACTTCACGGATGATCAGAACATATTGCAATTTCACAATAAATGAAATATTTATATATAAAATATATACGTACGTATGTATGTATGGAAACTGTGACCTTTCCAGTGATTCCATGCAATAAAATATTACATTTAAAATGTTGTTATTCATTATTTCATCGATCCCTCAGGAACTGACGAGCAGTCCAAAGGAATGTCTTAATTTTGATGAAAAACATATAACAAGGCCTACAGGCCTTATGCGAACCTGTGCAAAGTTTAGGAGTTATGAATGGAGGTTTATTTTTAAAATTTAATATTGATCCTCCTAAGTCCTGCATATCCACCTTAGTCATTATGATTTCAGCAAAATGGACGTTCCTGACCTGCAAGTTTCGGACTAGAAAATTTTAAAACCAGAATATGGGTAGTCGAAAAGCCATTATGTGTATCCGCATAAAACAGAGTGGGACGGGTGAAGTGAGGCATGGATTAAGTGGCAAGGGGAATAGAGCGTGGTGTGTTGCATATTAGCATGGATGTCTGCAGCTTAAACGTGAATGTAGGTGGTGCCACCTGTCATAAAATCGAGAAAATTGTCCAGGATGTATAAACCTGCAAAATTTCAGGTGGATAAGTCATACCACTGCCGAAATATGAGTGATTTTATCCCAAGGCAGATCAACAGATGGATGCTGTGTATAAGTGGTTGCAGGTGGCGCCACCAGTTTTGCCTATAATTAAGAGCTATGTGAGATCTATACACATGCAAAATTTTGGCCTAATCGGTAAAACGGTTCCAAAGATATGAGCTTAGATGTCAGCAGAGTAAATGTGAATGTAGGTGGCGACACCTGTCATAAAATCGAGAAAGCTGTCAAGGATGTAAAATACCTGCAAAAGTTCAGGTGGATAAGTCAAACCACTGCTGAGATATGAGTGATTTTAACCTAAGGCAGATGAACAGATGGATGCTGTGCATAAATGGTTGCAGATGGCACCACCAGTTTTGCCTATGATGAAGAGCTATGTGAGATCTATACACATGCAAACTTTTTGCCCAATCAGTCAAATGGTTCCCGATATATGAACTTGGATGTCTGCAGAGTAAACGTGAATGTAGGTGGCGCCACCTGTCATAAATCGAGAAAGCTGTCCAGGATGTATATACCTGCAAAATTTCAGGTGGATAAGTCAAACCACTGCTGAGATATGAGTGATATTATCCAAAGGCAGATGAACAGATGGATGCTGTGCATAAGTGGTTGCAGGTGGCGCCACCAGTTTTGCCTATGATGAAGAGCTATGTGAGATCTATATACAAGCAAACTTTTGGCCCAATCGGACAAACGGTTCCCGAGATATGAGCTTGGATGTCTGCAGAGTAAACGTGAATGTAGGTGGCGCCACCTGTCATAAATCGAGAAAGCTGTCAAGGATGTAAAATACCTGCAAAATTTCAAGTGGAAAAGTCAAACCAATGCCGAGATATGAGGGATTTTAACCTAAGGCAGATGAACAGATGGACGCTGTGCATAAATGGTTGCAGGTGGCACCACCAGTTTTGCCTATGATGAAGAGCTATGTGAGATCTATACACATGCAAAATTTTGGCCTAATTAGTCAAACGGTTCCCTAGATATGTGTTTGGATGTCTGCAGAGTAAATGTTGTTACAGTCCCTTTTCACACCAAACAACCCAGGCCGAACCGTAACACATATGCTCAGACACGTTCTCTTCAAATGAATACGTAACCAAAAATATAGGTGCAAAAACAGGGCTATATTCCTATATTACAATATTTACATTCGTACACAAATAATATAATAGTCAATACATAACGTAATTTATAACCAAGTCTCTGAAGAAAAACCGAGTCTCTAAATAACGGACTGCAACGAAATACTTAACTGAATCCGGTATACGAGAAACTGAAGTCCATCATCAACACATAGTTCGGGCACACACAAAACTGAAGTCCTATATTAATCCAAGCGGCACCAGAAAACATAAAGTCTCTCCTCTTCCTACATAGAAAAAGTTCATAGCGTGGTTCATGGCATTCCGTGGGCTTGGGGACCAAGAGCCCACGGTCACGGTCCCCTGGGAAAACAGTAACGTGGCGTAGCAAGATCAATAGTCCCGCCTCGTACTGCAGGCGAGTTCGTTTTATAGGCTTTCAACAATGGGTGGAAACCGCAGAAGTTTGTGGTTTTTTCTTGAGAGAAACGATAGCGCCGTCAGAACTGCAAAACCAGTACTGAATGGTCCCAGAATAGTGTTTTATGTTTCTCAAAGCGCGTCGCGTCAGTAGTCACTGATAGCGGGGTGGATCCATAAGCGTGGAAACGGGGGTGGCCACACCACTTCGTGGCGCTATCCTCCGATGTCCGGGTGACGTCCATGCAACAATGTGAATGTAGGTGGCGCCACCTGTCATAAAATCGAGAAAGCTGTCCAGGATGTATAAACCTGCAAAATTTTAGGTGGATAAGTCAAACCACTGCTGAGATATGAGTTATATTATCCCAAGGCAGATGAACAGATGGACGCTATGCAAAAATGGTTGTAGGTGGCGCCACCATTTTTAGTGTATGTTATAAAGCTATTAAAGGGCTACATTTGTGCAAATTTTTTAGCCTGATCGGTCAAACTGTTCCCGAGATATGTGGGTTTATGTGTGGAAACAGACGAACAAATTGACACTGGGCAGCAAGGAAATGTCAGAGGTCAACCAAAAATGAAGGCGCAGCAGTTCACATGTGACCTGATGATAAACCCGATTCGCTTGAAATGCAAACCAAGTTTTTTCAAACAGTTGAAAGATATAGTTCCAGTAATCTGGGAATTCTGCATCTAAACATTGTGTCCAGACGTCTAGACGCTGTGTCTAGACGTCTAGACACATTGTCTAGACCCCCCCCCCCCGAGCCAGGTCAATTGCCATGGTGATGTCTGGACCCCACCTGTTTGTACTGAGTGACCTCTTGACTTGGCTGCATGAAGTCAAATCTGTTTTCAAATACAGAAAGCCTTTTTCAATTGGCTACAATGCTTTTTTAAAACTGTATTTACCCAATCTATTCTTATAAAACTGGCAGAACCCTACCATAGAATAATTCTTGTAAAGTTTAAACCAATCAGCTGAACAGTTTTATCATAAATCAGTGTATAAGTTAGAAGAGTTTAAAATTACATTTTCGCTTGTAAAAAACATATCAATGTAGGTGGGGTCACCAATACCTCAAAATCAGATATGACATATGTGATAAACATTGGTATAAAATTTTGTCATTATAGCTCTAGCCGTTCCTGAGATTTTAATTTTAGTGTGCTTTTTTGGACAGATGACAAAGTTCAACCTCCTCCATAAATCTCCGAACTGGAACCATTCGAACAAACTTGAGTGAGATTGTTCCAGGGAACATTTCTGTGAAATATTGGACAATTTGGCTGGACAGTTTCAGAGACGAAGATTTTTAAAGGTTTTTTAGCTTTTTCTCTATAAAATCTAAATTAATGCAGATACCCAATAATAAGCTCCAGGGCACCAAGTTTCACATGTGATGAATTCTTACATTTAATTTGGAGCTGCTAGCTCAGACAGTTTCTGACTTACAGCCATGGACGGCGGAAAGCCAGCTTTAGACGGCGGACGGCTGACGACGGACGGACGACGCTGCGCCATCGCATAAGCTCACAGGTTCGCTAAAAAATCTGAATAAAAATAAAGAAAATAATATTGTCAGCCTTTTGGATGACCTCGAGCTTTGACCAATTTGCACTAAGAACAAAAAGCTTCCATATTGGGATGACAGGTACTAACTTTATATGTTTCAAGGATATTGTTGCAAATTTGTGGCTTTCATTGCCCTAAATGTATGACGAAATAACAAGGTAGTTGAGGAAAATGATAACCACAGAGGAACAGGCAGACATACTGACAAGCTGTCACAAGGTCAAGACCACGCCATGATATTCGGAATGGAGAGACAAATAAAATGAGGTAACGTTGAGTTGGATATGACCATATTTGACAAAGATATGATGACAAATAATTTTGAGATTTTTTATGACTTCCACCCATTTACCAAAAACAAAAAAAAACTCCCAAATTAACATGACGTTCTCAAAGTTTGAAGGCAATTTTTTTCATAATTGTGGCCTGAAGTGCGCTAAATGTCACACAGAACAATAAGGCCATTGATCAAATTTCCAATAACAGAGGAACAGACCGACATACTGAAAAGATGACACAATGTCAACAAAGGTTGATGATACCATGGTATGCATGGAAAAAAGTGAGACGAACAAAATGAAGTAAGAATGAGGTTGATACGACCATTTTTTTTTACCAAGTTATGAGCCAAACAAAATATCTCGGTTTTTCCATGACCTTGACCTTTCCCTTTGACCCTAATTAACCAAAAACAACAGGGCACCTAGAAACTTTAATTTTCCATCATCTCTGAAAGTTTTAAAGTTATTGTGGCAAAATTGTGGCCTGTAGATTGCTAAATGTCAAACAGAGCATCAAAGGCCGTTGACAGAATTGACAACAACAGAGGAACAGACAGATATACTGACAAGGTGACACAAGGTCAACAAACGTTGATCATACCATGATATGGGGAATGGAAAGACGAACAAAAATAGGTAAGAAAGAGGTTGTGACCATTTCTGACCAAGTTATGAGGAAATAACGACTTTGAGTTTTTTTATGACGACCTTCGACTGATTAATGTCAAATACCACAAACTTCAACATTTACATGACATTAACGATTGCTTCAAAATAGTGGCCTTTAGTATGCTAAATGTGAGACAGAGCATCAAGGCGGTTGACAAAATTGACAAAAACAGAGGAAAAGACAGACATACTGATAAGGTGACACAAGGTAAACAAACGTTGATCATACCATGATATGGGGAATTGAAAAACTAGGAAAATGACCATAGAATGAGGTTGATACGACCATATTTGACCAAGTGATGAAGAAAAGAAAATTTCGAGGTTTTTCGATGACCTTGTCCTTGACCTATATTGGCGAAAAACGATAGAGCACCTAGCATTTTAGTTTTACATCATCTCTAAAAGTTTCAAGGTGAATGCTGCAAAGTTGTGGCCTGTAATGTGCTAAATGTCAGAGAGAACATCAAGGCCGATGACAAAATTGACAACAACAGAAGAACAGACAGACATACTGACAAGGTGACACATGGTCAACAAAGGTTGATCATACCATGGTATAAAGAAGGGAAAGACGAACAAAATGACTTTAGAACGAGGTTGATAGGGCCATTTTTGACCAAGTTATGAGGAAAATAACGTTTCAAGGCTTTTCAATGATCTTGACCTTGACCTTTGACCTATATTAACCAAAAACAATGGGATAGCTGCATTTTATTTGTTCGTCATCTCTGTAAGTTTCAAGGTGGTTATGGCAAAAATGTGGCCTGTAGTGTACAAAATGTCAGACAGAATATCATGGCCGTAGACGACATTGATTAAAACAAAGGAACAGACAAACATATACTGACAAGGTGACTCAAGGCCAGCAAAGGTTGATCATACCATGATATGGGGAATGGAAAGACAAACAAGATGAGGTAAGAATGAGGTTGATACGTCAATTTTTGACCAAGTTATATGGAAAGTATGGGTTCAAGTTTTTTTATGGCCATGACCTTGACCTTTGACCTATTTTGACCAAAAATAATAGGGCACTTGGAATTTGGTTGTCCATCATTTCTTAAAGTTTCAAGGTGATTGCGGCAAAACTGTGGCCTGTACTGTCCTTAATGTCAGACAGAAAAACAAGGCCGTTGACTAAATTGACAACAGCAGAGAAACAGACAGGCATACTGACAAGGTGACACATGGCCAACAAAGGTTGATCACACATTATATGGATAATGGAAAGACGAACAAATTGAGGTAAGAATGAGATTTATACGACAATTTGTGACAAAGTTTTGAGGAAAATACGGTTTCGAGGTTTTTTGAGGGTCTTGACCTTGGCCTTTGACCTATTTTAACCAAAAACAATAGGGCACCTAGAAATTTAATTTTCCATCATCTCTGAAAGTTTCAAGGTGATTGTGGCAAAATTGTGGCCAGGAGAGTGCAGACAACCCAACAAACAGACAGACAGACAAACAGACATACGCAACTGACCAACATGCTTGCCGAAATCTTTGATTCCGGCAAGCAATAAACAAAAAAGCCCATTTGGTGATGCCAGCTCCTGCCGTTTTTGAGTTAGCTATGGTTAACGTACAGATGACGCAACGACGCCGCCGCCGCACCATCGCATAAGCTCACAGGTTCATTTAAAATCCGGGTGGCACCACCAGTCTGCAAAAACTGATGAAACTCCATGAGGAATATGCCTGCAAAGAATCAGGGTGATCAATGCATTAGTTGTTCAGATACTGGAGCTTTTGTATCAACTTTTCAGTTATTTTGGGAGGTACTTCTAAGCCCCATAGCTTGAAGGATATGGGTAACAGAGACCTAATTTCAGGTTTCTATGAAGTACTTTCATGTACCTCCAAGGATTTCAAGAAAGAAGATTCCAGGACAAATGGTTATGATTTGTGCCCTGTTAAAAGACGACCACATCTTTGAAGGTCTCAAAAATAAAGATAAAAATGCGTAAAAATTTGAAAAAGGCCAGGTGGCGCCACCAGTCAGCAGGAACTAATGAATCACTCCATGATGCATATGCATGCAAAAAATCATGCCGATCAATGCACTACTTGTTAGGATACTAGAGCTTTTGTATCAATATTTAGCTCAGCTGACTATAGGTCATCTGAGCTATAGTCGTGGTCCTTTGTCCGTCGGCTGTCCGTCCGTCCATCCGTTAAACTGGCACGTTTTGAAACCGTTGGACCTACGAATCTGAAATTCGGCATACCTTTAGATGTCCCCAAAATCTCCTACCATACCAAAAATTGGGTCACTAGGACTTCCGTCGAATTATTAAAGAAAAACCTCCGTTTTCCATTAAAAAAACCCCATTATTACACTTCAAGACTGCCTAATATCAAAACCGCTGACCTGATATTGATCACTTTTCATATATTTGTTCCTCTATATATTTCCGATGTACATACCAGAAATAGGTTCAGTATTTTTTAAATTCTTTAAGTAATCGACCTGAACATAATGCACTTTGTAAAAATTCAGAAAATATATAAATTCTCCCTTAACTTGAGAAATGCTGAAGCTAGAAACTTTATTTCAGGTATTTACCTATATTTAATCAAGATTCAATTGTATACCCAAAATTAGATATGAATTTTTCAAATTTATTAGCATAAATATAAAATTGGTTCCTTAAATTTTACCAGGATTTGACCATGGCACATTTTTTTCCTGTAACTGCTGTGGATTTGATTCTCAGAGCATGTTACCATTATCATTTCATCTGTTACATCTAAAATTTGAAACCAGTTGATAAAAAAATGTAGATTTTATTCAAGTTTTCAAGCGCCATGTAAAGTATTGTTTAGATCAAGCAAGTGTTATGCAGTTTGCTAGAGCTCAGCTCCCCAGGTTCCCAAGCCAGCTCTCAGCTCCCAAAATTTGGCATACAGTTAGATGTCCCCTAAAACCCCCTACCATACCAAAAGTTTGGTCACTAAAACTTCATTCCTTCGAGATATCAGGAAAAAAATTCAGTTTTCAATTAAGAACCCATTGTTACACTTCAAGACTGCCTAATATCACAACCACTGATCTGACTTTCATCGTATATAATATACATGTTCTTCTATTCATACTCTTTGCATATGCCAAAAATGATGTCAGTATTGCGGAATTGTTTTAAGTTATGGGCCTAAACATAATGCACTTCGTAAAAAATCAAGAAATATATTTACTCCCTTAACATGAGAAATGCTGAAGCTAGAGATTTTTTTGACAGGGATACAACATTATTTAATCAAGAATCAATTATATACCAAAAATTAGTTCTGAATTTTCAAAATTTTACAAGTTATTAGCATAAATATAAAATCGGTACCTTAAAATTTGCCTAAATTTGACCATGGCACGTTTGTTTCCTGTAAGCACTGTTGATATAATTTTCATATCATGCAGAAATAAGGATTTCAGCTTGTTACTTTTGAAAGTTGAAAGAAATAGGATAAAAACTGTAGTATGAGACCATGTCAGACCCTAGGCTCTACACAGTCCCTCTTCAGTCAACCGTATGTCTTTTAGTTGACTTCTCAGGCCAATTATGCACGCTTGAGGCAGGGCAAATACTAGTCAGCCAGGCAGCTTATGGCTTGCCTCAGTTGATTCAGGTGTCCAACCCAACGCATCTATTAGTTGTTTAGACCAACAGCATAACAATAAACAATAAATAAATAATTTTTTATAGGTCTGTAACAACAAATTTGACAAAAATCAATAGAAAAGGAATTTGATAGTTGATGAGTTACAGGAAATTACCTTGCAATTACTGATGTTTTATGCATTTTGTATGAATTGATGAAAATGTATTCCAAATAACACCATTGAGTCACCTATGGTATTTTTCTTTTCAGTTTTAATAATAAAAAAAAATAATTAAATTATATTGTTCTATACAATTAGAGATTATATGAAGGGAATTAATGATAGACAAAGACACAGTTGATAATATTAATCTATTTCCAGGTCTTCTCCAAGAGTTTCAGCTTGTTAATTTATATTTATTTTAAATTTAAAAAAAAATTAAATGTCAACATTTTAAAATTTTACTCAGACAAGCACTGAATAAAGATGTCAATATGTTTCACTAATGACATTTAGACACGTGGCTGTAACAGCTGGCACAAGATGTAAATAATCAAACTTTATATTACTGGTTCCTATATTTCAGTTAATAAAATTAAACTTGCCCATCTATAGGTTTCTCCTTGTAAAATGTATAGGGTGTTCTTATCCTTGGCTTGATTTTTTTACACATATAATGGTTTCATAGCTGAGATTACTTAAATATTTTTCTGATACTTTTTTTTATAAAAAAAATTTGAATATGATAAAAAATTAGATCTTAGACAAGTTTTCATTATGAATTCTGTAATGTTAATAATTGTCATAAGACTCTTGCTATGTCTAGTGTGTAGAGTGATGTGACAGTAGTCCAAAATTAATATAATAGTGTTTTTTTAATATAAATAAAATTCATAAAACCAAGTACTTATGATCATTATTGATTTGTGATATTTGTTTATTCTGGATTCTCAAGAACTTTTGTTCAGCTGAAACTGTTATGATTATGGTGATTATTGGGCCAAATGACTATAAATTCTTGTTACTCTTTAGTGTAGCTTATTATACAGGTTCATTCAGTACAGGCATGTAAGTAGAATCCTTTACCTCCTATAGCGCAGATAACCCTTTGCTGGTCACCCTGTGTTGACAGGGGTCTCATTTGAGTGCTGGTCAGTGTTCAGGAAAATTGTTTAACATTGCTCCTTAACTGTGTATCTTGATCTTTATGTTGTCAGCTTCACCTATCAACCAGATTTGTCATTTTATATAAAAATGTATGTATGATCATTATGTTAATATATTTAGATGATATGGACGGTCAAAATTTTTCTTAGTTCTAAATGGACAGTATTTTAATGCTGGTTTTAGGTCAGTATTATCATATATTTAGTAGCTTAAATCCAAGTATCTGGTCGGTTAGTCAGGTTTAGGAACATGTACTTAAGGGCTTTACAGACAGGCACTTTTAGACATCGCAGGACTCTTCTGTTTTTATTTAGATTCATAAAGCCTCATTTTATTAGATTAGAAACTTTTTAAAGGAAGATCTTATGATCATTTTTGTAGTTAGAGTCTCAACCTTCAATATTTCGGATACATCTTTTAATTGGTGAACTTAGAAGAAAATAAACTTTACTATTACCATATGGATGGACTTTATCATGATTGGTGAGAAAAAGTGAACAAGAAAACATGGATGTTTTATATATAAAATATACATGGAGCTAATTCCCCCATTTTCCTGGATGCGTAAAACTGAATAAATACCAGACATGGTGAAGTACTTTGCAAATGTATTTGAATGCAAATTTGAATATGTACTCTTTTAAGGATATGAATACAGGTAAAAATGAATGTATTTGAATACAAATGCATTCATGAATATATTCTATAATATTATTTTTAATAATCATTTATTTCAAAAATATTATTAAAAAATTCTTTGCTGAAAAAAAACAGATGATACTGCTATTTTTAATTTAAATTATATTTGACACAATATTTGTTATTAATTTTTAGTAAGTTCAACTTTTCAAATTATTCTGCTGCAATGAAGGTAAAGTTTTATGGCCAAGTCAAAACCTGCGTGATAATAACATACCATTTCCAACTGTAAATAATATAAAAACATCAATTCTCTTCCCTGTCTCAAAGGTTATTGTCAAAATCTTACATATTTTGAGTTAAACACTGTCAACTCATAATAGAGCTTATATTACCACACAAAACAAGCCTTTGCCTACCTTCTGTTCACAAAATCATATTTTGTGATCATATATAACAGCTGAGCGCCGTGACCCATGGGTCCCTTGTAAGTTATTCTGGGGGGTACTTCTGAGCCTCATACCTCGGACAATATGGATCACAGAGACCTAACTTTAGGTTCCCAAGGAGACTTTTCATTGGCTTCCCGGCATGTCAAGAAAAAATATTCTAGATTCAGTTGTTACGATTTGTGCCATGTAAACAGATGACCGCATCTTTTAAGATTTCAAAAATAGAGAAAAAATCTGAAAATCGAAAAAATATAGGTGGCTCCACCAGTCTGCAGAAGCTGATGAAACACTGCATGATCAATATACATGCAAAGAATCATGGTGATAAATGCATTAGTTGTTCAGATAAGATCTTTTGTATCTAATATTCTATTATTCTGGGGGTACTTCGGAACCCCATAGCTCGGACTGTATGGGTGACAGAGACCTAATTTCAGGTTTCCTCGGAGACTTTTCATGGGTCATCCTGCATGTCAAGATACTTGATTCTAGGTCCAGTCATTGCAATTTGTGCCTGGTTAACTGATGACCACATCTTTAAAGGTCTCAAAAACAAAAACGAAAAATAGTAAAAAATCGAAAAAAAACAGGTGGCGCCACCAGTCTGCAGAAACTGATGAAACACTCCATGTTCAATATCCATGCTAAGAATCATGGTGATCAATGCATTAGTTGTTCAGATACTTGCTCTTTTGTATCAAATTTTTCATTATTCTGGGGGCTACTTTGGAGCCCCATAGCTTGAAGAATATGGGTAAAGGAGACTTTTCATTGACCTCTCTAGATGTAAAGTATAATTACAATGGTAATGTGAGTACATAAAAAATCATAGTACCTCGAAAAGTGGTTTCCACTTTTGCTCATGAATGGCATTTTTATTTCTATTTTTTGCTACCTTTCTTTCCATTTGTTCTGTATTTTTAACATGCATAATGTACATAATGTACACAATGTAAATTACACTTGGACCAAGAGATGGCATAGTGATGTTCCTGCATCCGACCCAAGTTTTGATCTGCATATAAAACGTGATGGAAGTATGACATTCGCAAAATAAGTGCACGACGGATTCTTTTTCAATAAAACAATACGAACATCTGTGTGTATCAGATACTTCCCACACACAAAGTTTTTCATTAACACCAAGTACATTATTAAGAATCCTGTATTGAAATTGTCTAAGATACATATCAAGTGTTGTGGAGTAAACATAGGCAGTTGCTCGTTTCCGATTAAAATGTTCATATCTACTAGTTATTTTCTTTTTTGCTATTGGTTCTGATGTTTTATTCGTAATGAGTTGATTATAAATATGCTTAAATGATATTTTTTTGCAAGTCCCATACACTATCTCTTTAAAGGAAATTAAGTAAACTTGTGAAAGAGAGGCAGAGATTCTGGTTTTACTGATATGCATAGTCCACTTTTTTGGGATTGCATTTTGCAATGCTGCCCAATGCATAAAATACTTTTTATAATCATAAGTGTTAATAGATATAATATCTCTTAAATGCCTTTTTCTCCTTTAACGTTATACAAATGATATACGTATTTTATCCCTAAATTGTCAAAATATCGATAAAAGATTGTTTTACCTTCCACTGTAATATATCTATTATTCCACAACTGTTGGGTACAAATTGTGACTTCATTGCTTGCCGGAATCAAAGATTTCGGCAAGCATGTTGGTCAGTTGCGTATGTCTGTTTGTTACTTGCCGGAATCAAAGATTTCGGCAAGTATGTTGGTCAGTTCCGTATGTTTGTTTGTTTGTTTGTTTGTTTGTCTGTCTGTCTGTCTGTATGTCTGCGCGCTACAAGCCACAATTTTAAAGCAATCGCTCTGAAACTTTTACATTAAGTGTAAAATTGGTTCTTCTCGGAGCCTATTGTTTTTGGTCATGATCGGTGAAAGGTCAAGGTCAGGGTCACCGAAAAACCTAAAATTTTTATTTTCTTCATATCTTCGTCAATAATAATCGTAGCCGCATAATCTGTAGCTCATTTTACTCCTCTTAATGTTAGCTTTCCAATTGCTATCAAATTTTTCCGGTCAATTGTTTCCATGGTAACGTATTTTTGGGGGAAAATCGGAAAATTCGAAAATTTCACTCCAAATTTCTCATTTTTTAAGTTAGAGAGGTCTAGTTTTTTGCATTGTGTAGCATTTAATATGCTCTATGGAAAATTAATGCAAGTCTCGCAAAATCTCGTGCCATTTTTCGTCAAACGAGATTTTTCGAGATTTCATCAAATACGATTTTGAGGTGGCAGTTTTACAGCTAACGTTCTAAAAGTGACATATTTTCTGTTTTTCTGTATTATCTCGAACTCGTTTTTTCATTTTTCGAAAATAGCCACCAGGGGGCGTGGTACCGGAAACACTACAACTTTTCATTTTTTCGCAATATCTAAAAAAATATTAAGCATATAACAATTTTCTTTGTCGCATCTAAAACTAGGATCATTGCCTTATTCCTTCCTACATATAGCCTTGTGCTGCCGTTACCATGGTTACCAAATTTTGGGGTTAAACTTGACGATCTGAAAATATGTAGTTTTTGGCTTCTATCTCGGTTAATATTTATGCTTTAAGGGTCTAGTTTTTAGCATAAGGCTGCTTTCTCTTGGTTCTAAGCCATTCCATTGCAATTCTCGTCAAATCTCGCTCGGTTTATTGCCAAACGAGAAATTACGAGATTTCACAGAAATGCTTATAACTTGATCACGGTTAATGCTAAAATGGAGTAGTTTTCAGCATTTGGTAGTATTTCAGAAGCTGGACATGATTACACTGCAAATCTCGCCACATCTCGTATCATCTCCCGCCAAACGAGAATATTTTAGATTTCAAACAAATGTCTTTATGTCGGTCATTTTCATGCTAGATATTTTATATTTTTATTGTTCAAGAATCATTTGACCAGTTTTAAGTGATAAAAGTGAATATCTCGTCATATCTATCACCATTTCTTGTCAAACGAGAACATGGGACCATTCAAAGAAACGCCTATAATTGTGTTATTTTTATGTGGAAGACTTATAGTTTTCAGCATTTGATAGCGTCTAACATTCTCGGTCACATTATATGATTATATTGTAAGTTTCTTCGAATCTTGCATCGTTTTTCTTCAAATAAAAAAAGTACATCCAATTGCCATGACCATAAGCGATGGCAGTATGTAATAGTAAATGTCGGCAGGGGCATTACATTTGACAGTTGGAGCTTTGTTCTATGGATGTGCGATGGTCCATGAAAAGACACAACCGGATTGATCCCACCTGTGCTTTTGGTGGTGGCCTCTTTTCATTCTTTGTATGGCCGCACTTTGAGGATTTCAATGCATTGAGAGCTTAATGACCTGTTGTAAAGGGTAATCCCTTAAAAAAAAAAAACAAAGAGAGAGGCTCCCCGAAATGTTACGGAATGCAGAGATAGTGTTGCTGGAAAGCACAATCACAACTATAATATCAGGGACGGATCCCCGATTTGCAGCTGGGTGTGTCAAATCAGGGACGGATATCCGGTTTGCAATTAGGGGTAGGGGATAAATATAAATTATACATCATATAATAATAATAATAATAATAATAATAATAATAATAATAATAATAATAATAACATACTAATAAAATTTCGCGAAACTTACTTTTATCATTTTGGAAAATAACCACCAGATGCCGCTGTAGTAATCATTATTGTACCATATCTCCAAAACTATAAACTGTGTCACAACTTTGATTGTAGCATCTGAAATAGATTTAATGCGTTTATCCTCTTGGTTACTCTTTCATATTCTTCCCTTACCATAGTGACCTTATGTAGGTTACAATTCATGAAATTCAAAGTATGAAGAATTATTCGAATAGACTGTGGCTTATTTTATTCATGCTTTCAATTTTGTATGGCATGAGTACACGACCTTCACCTGGAGTTTTTTTTTCTGTCTGTCTGTCTGTTTGTCTGTCTACTCGTCTGCGACTTTTGAAAATCAGTAAAACCACATAAAGATGTGCTTATGTTTTCATAACAATACGGGTTGGTCATTTGACCTGTTCCAAATGTTTTTTGCCTTTCTGCTGTTTGTTGTCTGTTAGTTTGACTTTCTAATTTCTACTTCCGGCAAGTCCCGACCTATGGTCGTCTAGTCTGTCTGTTTGTCTGTCTGTTTGTTTGTCTGCACTCTCCTGGCCACAATTTTGCCACAATCACCTTGAAACTTACAGGGATGATCAAAAACATAATTTCTAGGTGCCCTATTGTTTTTGGTTAAAATAGGTCAAAGGTCAAGGTCAAGGTCGTCAAAACTTCTCAAAACGTTTTTTTCTTCATATCTTTGTGACTATTAGTCGTATCTACTTCAACAATAGCTTATTTTAATCGTCATTCCAAGGCCTATCATCTGGTGTGTAGCTGACTCAAATTTGCCGTAACCATGGTTACACATTTTAGGGGAAAAGTCATGATATTCGAAAATAAGGGGTCTTATTTTTCTAACTTTGTCAGTTTTAAAGCTAGAGTGATCTAGGTTTTTGCATCAGGTAGCATTCAACTAGTACTACAAGATTGTATTACAAGTCTTGCAGTATCTCGTAAAATATCTTGTAAATAGAGATATTTCGCGATTTCATTCATCTTGCGCCAAAGGCAACATTATTGCAGGAATCTTTTTGAAACTGACATATTATAAGTCCTACACTAGTATCTCGAAATAGTTTTTTCATTTTTTGAATAAGGCCGCTAGGGGGCGCTGGATGCGAACCTCCCGAACATATCATGTTTTGGCCATATCTCCAAAATTATAAGCCTCAATTACATAAACTATAGCTTATTTTCTTCCTCTGAGTCTTCTCCATAACCTAGTGTAGTCATCTGGTCACAATTTTGTGACACTTTGTCAGTGTGTCTGTCTGTTTGTCAGTTGTCCTCAAATTCGCCTGCTTGCTCTTGCGTCTCACATATAGCATTCTACAGGCCACAGTTTTGACGGAATCCTTTTGAAACTATTACATCTTAAGTCTTACACTAATACCTAGAAACCAATTTTTCATTTTCCGGATATGGCTGCTAGGGGGCGCTGAACTCGAACCTCTCCCAACATATCATGCTTTGG
The DNA here is from genome assembly GCA_026874595.1 of Sipunculus nudus. Lineage (NCBI taxonomy): Eukaryota > Metazoa > Annelida > Sipuncula > Golfingiida > Sipunculidae > Sipunculus > Sipunculus nudus. The sequence continues at coordinate 66,937,833 of CM049306.1, forward strand.
CAATATCTCCAAAACTATAAACCTCAATTACATAAACTGTAGCTTTTTTCTTCCTTTGAGTCTTCTCCATAACCTGGAGTAGTCATCTGGACTCAATCTTGAGTCACTTTGTCAGTGTTTTCGTCTGTTTGTCAGTTGTCCTCAAATTCGCCTGCTTGTTGGCTCTTGCGTCTCACATATAGCATTCTATAGGCCACAGTTTTGACGGAATCCTTTTGAAACTATTACATCTTGTGTCTTACACTAATATCTAGAAATAAATTTTTCATTTTCCGGATATGGCCACTAGTGGGCGCTGCACACGACCCTCACACACATACCATTGTATTGGCCATATCTCTACACCCAAAGCCTCAGTTACATAAACTATAGCTTATTTTCTTCCTTTGAGTCTTCTCCATAACCTGATTAAGGCATCTGGTTTCAATCTTCTGTCACTTTGTCAGTGTGTCCATCTGTTTGTCCGTTATCCTCAAAGTCGCCTGCTTGCTGGTTCTTATGCCTTACATATAGCATTCTACAGGCCACAGCTTTGAAGGAATCCTTTTGAAACTGGGACATCTCATGTCATACACTAATAATACGAAACGCATTTGTCGTCTTGGGAATATGTCTGCTAGAGGGCGCTACAGTCGAGCCTCCCAAGTATATCATAAATTCGCCAGACCTCCAAAACTATAAATCTAAATTACATAAATCATTTTCTTCCTTTGAATCTTCTCAATCACTAGGTTATGTCATCTGGTGTCAATCTTGTCTCACTAAGTCACTATGTCTGTCTGTTTGTTTTTTGTTGTCAGCTTTGTCTGCTTGCCTGTTCTTTTGATTCATATGTCATTCAACGGGCCACATATTTTCAGCAATGTCCCTGATAGTCATTCCATTAATAGAAAACCGACAATATGTTCTGTCTGTCCGTCTGTGTTTCACTTCCGATTTCCGGCAAGCGTTCGACCTATGGTCGTCTAGTTTTGAGGTTGTCCTGATGTCAATGGAATCCATAGTCCCAGGCAACGTTTATAGAAGTCTGGAAGTTCAATATCTTGGATTCCCGGGTCAAAGTTTCCACATATATTCTTTATTCCACCAATCTTTCTCAAATACATGTCAGGAATAATTGTGTGTTTGCCATTATTCCCACAGATTAACTTTATGATCCACATAACTCTTTGTGATTCTACAATCGTTTCAAGATCTGACAATTTTATACCTCCGTTTTCATAAGTATTAATCAAAGTACTATACTTAATTTTTGGTTTTCTCCCATTCCATATGAAATCCACCATACAGTCTTTTACTATTTTTATTAATTCTTTTGTCGGATCCAGTACATTTGTAACATACATAATTTTTGAAACACCCAACGCTTTTATTATTGTATTCCGTCCATATATAGTCAAAGACCTTTGCTTCAACAGATTAAATATTGTTTGCATCTTCTCAAAGTTTCTATGGAAGTTCAGTGCAGTTTGACAGACGCCTATCAAAAGTATGATAGATCCCTAATATTTTGAGTGCATCTTCATTCAGGTCTACCCATTTAAATTCATTTAATTCATTTTTATTATAACCCTTGTTGCTTATCCATGCAGCCTCACGTTTGTATATATGATTTAATTTAATATATGAAATATTACCAAACGTCTCGAGTACTGAGCGTAACATGACCATTGAGTCTATATCTCTAAGGAAATAGGTTGTATCGTCTGCAAAAATACATTGTTTAATTTCTTTTCCACTGATACTTATTCCTCTAATTGAAACTCCCGTACCATTATTGCTAGTATTTCGACAGCCATTACAAATAGATAAGGGGCTAATGGGTCTCCCTGCCTTGTACCCCTGGCTACCTTTATATTTCCTGTCGTATACCCGTTATTCATTATACAGCTTCTTATATCATTGTGGAGGAGTTTGGCCCATTTGATAAAGGACTCACCAAAACCGATTTTTTTTCAACACAATAAACATATAATCATGAAATATTGAATAGAAAGCGGCTGCCAAATCTACAGCGAACATTATATGTGGTTTGTTCTTTCTTATAAAATAGTCTAATATATCCCAAATTAAACGATTGGTGTCACAAATATTCCTTCCATGGACGAATGCTGTTTGGTCATCATTAATCAGGTCCGGTAATACAGCTTTTAGACAGTTAGCTAATACTTTACTGATAATTTTACAATCAACATTCAGCAAACTAATTGGTCTCCATGAAGATAACAATCTATTGTCTTTCCCAGGCTTTTCTATTAAGGTAACTACAGCTTGCCTTTGACTAGTTGTAAGTCTTCCTTCATCAAAGCATATATTGTAACATCTGACTTGATCTTCCCAAATCGGGTCGAAATATAACTTTATTTCTTTCATTATTGACTTATGGTCTGTTATTTCTTGTCCATTAACCAACAATGTTCCTATAGTTGATTTCTTTTTATTCCTTTGTTCCAAATTTAAAAAGTATTTTGTGTTGTGTTTTCCTTCTTCATACCAGATAACGCTAGATCTAATAATTGCACCATCCGTAATTTTTTCATAATATTTTTCCAATTCCTCACGAGCTTTATCAAATTCTTCCCTACTTTCTTTATTGATGATCGAAATATTATTTTTTGCCTTTTCGACCTTTTTCTCTACATCTTTCATCCTTTGTCTCTCTGTTTTCCTTATATGTTTAGAAAAATAAATTGAGAATTCTTTGATTTTATATTTCATATATTCCCACCACAGTTTTTCATTTATTTTGTTTTTATAGTCTTCTTTTCGTAATTTTATTTTCTCTCTCAATATTGACTGATAATTTGTGTTGTCTAAAAGGGATATGTTAAGTTTCCAATGTGACGGACCGTGTTTGGCATTATGAACATATTTAATATTACATATCACCACTGCGTGATCCCTTGCAACAGCATTTATAATATTAACTTCGCTTATTTGGCTATTCAATTCACTGGATACTAAAATAAAATCTGATCTTCGCTGCACGTATGGATTCATACTCCGCCAGGTAAAGTCTCAGTTAAAGGGTTTCCTTATTCTCCATATATCTATCAGATCATGTGTTTCCATAATGGCTGATACTGCATCGATAGATTTAAATTTCGGACGATAGTTACCACCATCTGGATCAATATATGAAAAACAGAAATTAAAATCACCACCCAAAATTATCCAACTCCCTGTTTCTACAAACAAGGCATGAATTTTAAAAGCTAAGTTTTGAAAATATTTTGCTTGTTCTTTTTCTGTATTCCGAGCATATGTGTTAATAAATGCAAAAGGGGTATCTTGAACCAATGCTTGCATGACTATAGTTCTACCATCATTATCTGTTTCAATTCTAATAACTGATATCGCTATATCATTGGCCACTAATGTTAAAACTCCTTTTGACTGATTTGTACCGTGAGAAAAAAAACTTAAACCCTGCCAGTCTTTACACCATGTTCTCTCATCTTGTTTTAAACTGTGAACTTCTTGCAGAAATATTATACTGTTTCTTCCACCATGATCAACTAGCCATTTAAAGATTTTGATTCTTTTCTTGTACTCACATAATCCTCTTACATTCAGAGTCAAAACTGAAAAATCAACCTCTGTCATTAACAAGCTTAGTTTTCAGTAAGTTTGTTTGCATAATTTTTTGTTAGTCCTTTCAGAAACGGTACGTTGAAAAATATCGAATGATATCTAACGTTTTGAAAGGGTGCTGCTGTATACATATTGGCGCTCAAACGAATAGATATTCACTAGTGCTTTGGTGAATTAGAACAAAAAATCTTATAATTGAGGAAATGACTCAGCCCCGCTGCGAAGCATTTCTTAACCTTGATAGAAAAAAACACAACATCTGGAATACTGCCTTATACGAGTGTTTGATATCATCGCTAAATGTTCTTTATTCTAAAAAAATCTGGTTTTTACAGGAATTGTCTTTGGAATCCTACCGTAATATCTAGAATAGTTCGAGTCGTATAAAAAGAGCATTTGATGAAAATTTGATGTAAAATCAGTCACATGATTCGTATGTTATCAATCACAATCGGCAACCTGCGCTTTTTTGTTTATAAGTTGATGTTATAAAACCAAGTATATTCAAGTGAATAAAAAATATACCTAATCAAGTCAAATGATATGCTTATATTTATAAGTAATAATAAGGATGATTGGACGTCCAACCAACATTCCATCCCGCCGTGCAGTGGCAATGCCTGTCTCTCAGAACTGATACTCAGTGAGAGAGCAAGCCGCACGGACAGGTTACAGTGTGATAACATGTTTAACCCCTAATTTATAACATCTACGATATATACATGGTTATATATATGTAATAAATATAAATCGATGGACTCCAAACAAAGATAAAGTCCTGAAATTATTTTTCCATCGTGTGAACAGACTCTGAAGTGGACGCCATCTGTGGTGTGTTTTTAACAGTTTCAGAATACGATTGAGGTGGATTTTGCGTCAGCTCTTCGGACCTTTTGCTCTTTTGTATCAAATTTTTCATTATTCTGGGGGGTACTTTGGAGCCCCATAGCTTGAAGAATAATGGTAACAGAGACCTAATTCCAGTTTTCCAAGGAGATTTTTCATAGACCTCTCCAGATGTAAAGTGAGAAGATTCAAGGTTCAGTTGTTATAATTTGTGCCCTGTTAACGGACAGACGGACGACCGACAAAGAGTGATCGCTATAGCTCAGATGACTTACATTCAGAGAATGCACTGCACTGAAAGCAGTCTTTGTTTGGCCCCAAAACAGTGAGACTGTACAATGAACTTAGGATTACCTGCCCCCCCCCCCCCCCTCCTAGCAGTGCGATCTATTATTCACAATAAAGCTTTTTAGTAACAAGTACACAAGTTTCAGTGCAAAACAGCTAGTCCACATTTAAAATTATTATCTTTCCTTTCAGAATGTACACAAAATGTAATTTAAGCGTTAAGCGTTTATTATTCACAATTAAGCTATCAGTTAACAGTACACATGTTTCAGTGCAAAACAGCTAGTCCACATAAAATTATTATCCTTCCTTTCAGAATGTACACAAAATAATTAATGTAATTTTAGCGTTAAGCGTTTTGAATAAAATATTTCGTTTAGCTCTGTTTAATGTTCATCTAGCCTAATGATATGTTCTGTATGGAAAGCCTGAGTCTATCCTTGACCGCTCAGCGCATTGACCCTATCATCATGAAATTAGTCTTACCCGTCCCGCCTATAGAGTCAGATCTAATATTCAGGAGACTACCAAAACAGTTCACAACATTCAGCACAGTAGGGCATGTTAGGTGTGAAAGACAGCAAGGCATAATTTGTTTTTTCTTTTTATTTTTTTTACTGATTAAGACTATTTTATACGTTTTCCAACAGATAAAATTGATCAAATATACAAGACATGTCGCATGTAGACTATGTTGCATGGAAAGCCCCAGTCTGTGCTCGACCCATTAGCAGGGAAACTGTTTCATTAAATTTAATCTACAATCTGACCCTCCTTACAGCAGTCAGATTCAATATTCATCAACTATCTATAAGCCACACACATCATTTAACACAATTAATTCATTGGAAAAGTAATTCATTATACAACTATGGCTTAGAATCTAATATATGACATTTCGCTTTATGACCAGGCACTGTATTGAATATCCAAGTCTATGCTTGACCCATAGCATTGTTACTCATCACCACAAAATTATAATATAGTCTTATCTGTTCACCTATACAGTCAGATCTAATATTCAGGGGACAATAAACAGAGTACAACATTCAGCTAATTGTAAAGTAAAAGTGATATAATTAAAAAGAGTAATTTGTTATACAAGCATCTATGGCTAATGTTCTAATATTTAACGTTTCGCTTTATGACTATGCCTAAGTCTATGCTTGACTCCCTAGCATTGTGACTCTATCAACAAGAAATTAGTCTTATCTGTTCCGCCCATACAGTCAGATAAAAAATTCAGGGGTAAATCAATAAACAGTGTACAACATTCAGCTTATAATTAATAGATATAAAGATATAATTAAAAAGAGTGATTTGTAATAAACTTGTGTCAAATGATTTAACATGAAATTTTTAGCTTTATGACTATGCACTGTATTGACTGCCCAAGTCTATATGCTTGACTCCCTACTAGTAGCATTGTGACTCTAACAACATGAAATTAGTCTCATCTGTTCCGCCCATACAGTTAGATCTAATATTCAGGGGACAATTAATAAACAGTGTACAACATTCATCTCAAAACATGATGTTTCTAGATACATGAATAAGATATTCCCGTGTTAATTTCTGAAGTGGTAATTTGTTAAACAGAAAGTACATCTACAGATAATTGCCCTTTGAATTTGTATACATAATGTTTAAAGATTCAGTCTATGTCTCACATGATGGCATACTGTGGCTGCCTTTATATCGAGCCAAGCCAAAAGAAGTATACGCTCATCGAGCAGCTACAGGTTGCTGCGGTCAAGACCTCAGCCCTGTGCGCTCCTTAAGCATGTTCTCCGAGCCAACAGTCGCAGTGCCACGCCAAGCCAAGCAAGAAGCCGTAGAGGGCGCCATCGTCTCTCCTGGGCCGTTGTCCTTGTTAGAAAGCTACAGCATCCACAGCCACAAAGCCAGAAGCAACCCGCATTCCTTCCACCGATCCCAGCAGCGGAGACCTTTATATCGGCGGGGCTGAATTTTCGCGGTTTTTGTATTTTTAAAAGTTTCGAGGGGTTCCTTTTTCGCGCTCTTTCATTAGTCTAGTAGTATATTTTATTATCAAATATGAAACTATGAACTGTAAAGACCAAATTGTTTCACTATTATCTAGGTCTACTAGATCTCCAACCGGATATTGCATGTTCGAACAGTCACGGACGGCTGAGCCAACACGTGCGGGAAGCTTGGCCCCATGGCTGTAATTAGTTCAGGGCCAAGGCTCATTCAATAAAACTCATATTCCACTGTTCTACGGCAATTTGGCCCAATATTGAACTATGACTGTTCAAATATATTAAAAATTCACGTCATCACTAGCCAATCAAACATAGTTTAGTGACAGAATTAGTCCTTTATACAGTTACAAGGTGGCGCTACCCTAGTGGCTACGTTCACAATTTTAATGGCAAATTTTATTCATTAACAATAACTAAATATGGCACAGTGTGAAAGAGTACCTTCTACTCAATATTCATTTTAAGCGGCACTGGATGTCATCTGGGTTGGCACACATACACGTAATTTTTAAATATTAATGCCCGGCGGGCATTGATATTTCCAGACTCCAGTCATATGCCGGGGGGGAAGGGGGGGGCAGGAAAAACTGCCAGGCGCCCACCGGGTCAGCTTCTGAAATTAACGATCATGACCTGGTATATATATATGCATTCAAAATAGTCCGCGCGTGGCTTCAATTTCGCGGTCAGAGAGCGACCGTGAATATCGCGAATTTGAAACCTCCGCAAATAAGAAGACAACCACAATATGCAGTGAGACTGTCACCTAGAAATATATTTAAAATTTACACCACACAGAAGTCCGATATAAATCAAACTACACCTTGATAAAGTGAGAACTGAAAAGCTCATACAATTCTTATTAATAATAGACATCGAATTGTAACACCAAAAAAAAATACATTCTGCCATTATTATTTTTATAATCATACAATAAAAAATGTTTTACATTTTTAGAAGCATATATAATAAACAATATATATTCTTCGATGTTTAACTTTTTACTGTCATCCTGAGCGTTTCTGCATGGCCTCCCCACAGCTTCTGAGACTGCTCACATTTCCTGAAGTACACATCAGGACAACAGTGACTGTAGCGGCGTCAGTTTCGGCAGCCTATTCGATTTTTTATTGTTTTCATTTGCTTGAACATTGTTCTGTCCGTTGGTGCAGGAGTTTTTAGCTCAGCTGACTGTAAGTCATCTGAGCTATAGCGATCACTCTTTGTCTGTCGTCCGTCTAGCTGTCTGTCTGTCCGTCTGTCCGTTAACCAGGCACAAATCGTAATCACTAGACCTAGAATCTTGTAAATTAATATTCTGTGAGGTCCATGAAAAATCTCCTTGGAAACCAGAAATTAGGTATCTGTTACCCATATCCTTCGAGCTATGGGGCCCCAAAGTACCCCCCCAGAATTATCAAAAATTTCATACAAAAACTTATCTCATTAAATACATCACTGATGGTCATGATTTTTGGCATACATATTGATCATGAGATGTTCCATCAGTTCCTGCAGACTGGTGGCGCCACCTGTATTTTTCGATTTTTTACGAATTATTTTCTCTATTTTTGAGACCTTTAAAGATGTGGTTATCGGTCAACACGATACAAATCGTAAAGACTGGACCTAGAATCTTCATTCTTGTCATGCAAGGAGGCCCATGAAAAGTGTCTGTGGAAATCTGAAATTAGGTCTCTGTTTCCCATATCCTTCAAGCTATAGGACTCCGAAGTATCCCTCAGAATAATGGTAAATTTGATACAAAAGCTGAATTACCTGAACAACTAATGCAGAGATCACCATGATTCTTTGCATGGATATTGACCATTAAGTGTTTTTATTAGTTTCTGCAGACTTGTGGAGCCACTTGTATTTTTTTTAAAGTTTATGCATTTTTTCTCTATTTTTGAGATATATAAATACAGACACAATCTTGGCCTGTTGGTTAATCTGTTTGATGCCTCAGTTGAATGGGTATATACTACCATTCAGATGATAAAATTTCCTTTAGCGAATCTCTTCCCAGTCATCTGAGAGTCATGACCCATGGGTCACTTGCTCAATTTATAGGCGTGTGATCTGACATTTTAGTTTGACTTGGCATGCGACGCCAATGTAAACTAAGATTACTTTACTAAACTTCGTATTTCTCCCACTCACGCTCTTCTTAAAGCAAGTTCTTGGCACTTGTGGCACACAGCCAAAACAGTTGAAATTGACAACTTAGGTAACCAATTTTATAATAATATTTAAAATATTCATGTTATTGAGAACAGCTGCAAATGAGAGAGAGAAGCCCATTGAACTCATTTATTGTGACATGAAATAAGAAAAAACAGCCTATTGTGCAAATCTTACAACATGTCTGACTGTCGAACTGATGTCATTGCCAAACAACCATTCCACGCTTGAAGGATACAGTCAGACCTTGGAGCCTCCGCCGAATTGCGCCAGCCGCCGTCGTTTATTTTTTAAGCAAGCCGCCTCCGAAAGTTTTCTTGAGCCGCCGAATTGCGCCAGCCGCGCCAAAATATTTAACACAGGCTTATACGAACACGTCTCAAGCAGATTTCACCAAGCTGCATGGCTTCGTAATGGTTAATGCATGATTAATTTTGTGGAAGTTGTGAGCCAGTTAACAAGGTTCCCACAAGCCCCTTCTTTCACACCGGATAACAGGCTTATTCCCCGTTTGATCAAGGGCGTTTCTCTAACCCTGGTTGCTCAGAAACGAAGAGAAAAAGTGCCAGAATCCAGATCATTCCCAAGTTTATTCAGTCAGATACTGATGCTTGCATGGTCATTTAAAGTTATTGAGGTCGATGTGCAATATTTGTATCCGCCAAAACGAAGTTTTGCGGATACTATATTTTTGACCGGGTTCCGCCGCCGCCGCTGCGTTCGTTTCCGGAGGACTCCTCTGAGACAACTGGGCGGATTTTTCCAAAACTTACACCAATTATCCGGTCACATGTGAACTGGTGCCTAACCAATTAGCCTTGACCTCTGACCTTTCCTCTCTGCCCAGCGTCCGTTTGTGCGTCTGTTTCCACCCATAAACCCACATATCTCGGGAACCGTTAGACCGATCAGGAAAAAAAATTACACAAATGTAGCCCTTGGATAGCTTTATAACATACACAAAATGGTGGCGCCATTTTTGCACAGTATCCATCTGTTCATCGGCCTTGGGTTAAAATCACTCATATCTCTGCAGTGGTTTGACTAATTCACCTGAAATTCGGCATGCGTATACATCCTAGATAGCTGTCTTGATTTTATGACAGGTGGCGCCACCTACATTCACGCTGCAAAAATCCAAGCTCATATCTCGGGAACCGCCTTTTTTGCACAGCGTCCATCTGTTTGTCTGCTGCGGGATAAAATCACTTATATCTCTGCAGTGGTTTGACTTTTCAACCTGAAATTTTGCATGTGTATACATCTTGGATAGTTTCTCGTTCAATTAACAGCTGGGGCCAGCTACAATCATGTTTACGTGGTAGACATCCATTCTAATATATAACACATGTAACTCTATTTCCCCTTGCCACTCAATCCATGCCTCACTTAACCCGTCCTACTCCGATTTTGGCGGATACACGTAGTCGCTTGTCGATTACCCGTATTCTAGTTAAAACAAGGGACCCATGGGTCACATCGCTCAGCTGAATTTTGGAAAATATTAGTAACTGCAAAATATTTTTATTTCTTTTGGTTTTTCATGTATATTAGCATTAGAAAAGCTATGAGAAAATGGCCCTGCTAAAATGAAACTCTGTAAATTATAGAATAATGGACATGAGCTAAACCATTTAGTGATGCACCAAGGGAACAAATAGACCTACGGTAAGTGTTATATAAAAGTAACATTTCATAAACAAACAATGTGTGAAGGTAATTAAGTTTTCAAAAGCATTTGAATATTAGGATTAAATTCATGATTTTTTTTTTCTTTAAAACAATCAAAATTGTCCAAGTCTCATCAAAACGAATTTATTTAACATAAAATTATAAGATTCATCTTGTTTATTGGTCCTGTGTATTGAAGGGGTGGGTGGGGGGAGGGGTCTCCGTTTTTACTGCTCGTTGCTGAAAAAAATGTAAATTTTAAGATTCATCTAGTTCATAGTACAGGTCTGTCAACAGAATGGGGGGGGGGGGTGTTGTCAGAGAAAAAGGCTCCCTGTGGTATGGTATTAACTGCAGACAGCCTGATCAAGCTCAACTCAGTGGAGAGAGCTGCACTGAATGACCTACAGTCACCAAAGTGGACTGCTCGACAATGTAAGGGAATACAACAAGAGCCTAAAAAAAATTCAATAACTAGCCTAATTTTGCAGCTTTTATTTTCAAATTTCAGATTTTAACAGATTAAATCCTTATGTGCACATGTTGTGAAAATTAAATCCACAGTACTTACAGGAAAAAAACGTGCCGTAGCCAAAGTTGGGCAAATTTAAGGTACCAAATTTTATTTTTGCTATTATTTTAAAAAATTTAAAAGATTTTGATCTAATTTTGGGTATACAATTTAATTTTGATTAATTAAAGTTATATTACTGGTAAAAAGTCCTTAGCTTTAACATGTTTTGTGTCAAGCGATCAAATATCTTTTCTGATTTTTTACAAAATGCATTATGTTTGAGCCCATAACTTTTTAAAATTATATAATACAGACATTATTTCTGGCATGTATATAGGAACTATACAGAGGAATATTTATGGTAAATATGAGGAAAAATAGATGAGTGGTTTTGATATTTGGCAGTCCTGAAGTCTGAAAATATGTTTTTAATAAAAAATTGAGGTTTTTCCTTAATTTCTCAAAGGAACAAAGTTGCAAAGACCCAGTTTTCAGCTTGGTAGGAGATCTTTGGGACATCTAACATTATGCCAACAGCCTGGGGAGCACAGAGATATGCACTGAATGACCTACAGTCACCAAAGTGAACTGCTTGACAATGTAAGGAAATACAACAAGAGCCTCCAAAATAATTCAATAACTAGCCTAATTTTGCGTCTTTTATTTTCAAATTTCAGATTTAAACAAATTTAAATACTTATGTTTACATGCTGAGAAAATTAAATCAATGGTACTTACAGGAAAAAAAACGTGCACGTGGCCCAAGTTGGGCAAAATTTAAGGTACCAATTTTATATTTTTGCCAATATTTAAAAAAAATTAACAGATTTTGATCTAATTTTTGGTATACAATTAAATTTTGATCAATTAAAGTTGTATTACACTTTTAGTCTTAAGTGACCAAATATCTTTCCTGATTTTTTACAAAGTCCATTATGTTTTGGCCCATACCTTTTTGAAATTAAATAATACCGACTTAATTTCTGGCATGTACATAGGAACTATATAGAGGAATATTTATGGTAAATATAAAGAAAACCAGATGAGTGGTTTTGATATTAGGCAGTCCTGAAGTGTCAAAATAGATTTCTAATAAAAAATTGAGGTTTTTTTCCTTAATATCTCGAAGGAACGAAGTCCTTTTGACCCAATTTTCGGCATGGTAGAGATTTTGGGGACATCTAACTGTATGCCGAATTTCAGATTCGTAGATTCAACGGTGTCGAAATGTGGCAGTCTTACGGACGGACATCCGGACGGACGGACGACGGACAATGGACCACGACTATAGCTCAGATGACTTAAAGTCAGCTGAGCTAAAAATGATATACGGCTCGGTTAACATTCAGGATTAAATGAACGAAAACCACAGGGAAAAGCTGTTATATGTATGGAAAAAATATGCATTAATTTTTATTATCATTGTTCAGCCAATATAAGCCATTTTTGTGTACGTATAACCGTGAAACGATGTCGGGAGCCAGCGACCGCTCATAACTACGTCATATTATAATCATGCTACTAATGTCATTCACGTAAACACCTATTTAAAATGTCATAAAATCCTTGAGCGGAAACTAAACTTTTAAGCGTGTCTGATTGGTTTGCAATTTGAAGTTAAAAGACAAAACCAAATCAGTGTCAAACAGCTGCAGACACCGGCTGCTTCAACCACTGGCAAACATGTTGCCGAATGAACATATCAAGGGTCACAGAGGTCACGGGGATGATTGAGGCTAACACCTGCGAAAATTTATAACAGAATTCCTATTTCAATTAAGACACGTGACAAATAACGTATACAGTTGCGTACAACATATATCCATATATATATATTGACAAAATTTCCTGCCGTTTCACATAACCCCATGTGATACAGTTAAATGAGGGACCCATGGGTCACGGCGCTTAGCTGTTATATATGCTCACAAAATATGATTTGGAAGAGGAGATAGGCAAAGGCTGGATTGTGAGGTAATATATAAGCCCTATTATGAGTTGATGGTGTTTAACTCGTTATGTAAGGTTTTGATAATATCCTTGGAGACAAGGAAGAGGATTGATGTCATTAATATTATTTACAGTTGGAAATGGTGTGCTATAATCACATAGTTTTTGACTTGGCCATAAAACTTTACCTACATTGCAGCAGAATTATTTGAAAAGTTAAATTATTTATTAAAAATTAATAACAAATATAATGTCAAATATAATTTAAATTAAAAATAATAACAGTATCATGTTTTTTTCATCAAGGAAGTTTAGATTATATTATTGAAATAAATGATTTTTAAAAAAATATTATAGAATATATTCATAAATGCATTTGTATTCAAACACTTTTATTTTTTACCTGTATTCCTATCCTTATACATGAGATTATGGAGTACATATTCATATTTGCATTTAAATACATTTGCAAAGTACTGCACCATGTCTGGTATTTATTTAGTTTCAGCCAAACAAAGTTCTTGAGAATCAAGAATAAACAAATATCACAAATTGTAATAATGATAATAAGTACCTGGTTTTATGAATTTTCTTTATATTCAAAAATAAATCTATAATATTCACATTGGACTACCTTCACATCAAATTACACACTAGACATAGCAAAAGTCTTATGATAATTATTAATATTACAGAATTCATAATGAGAACTTGTCTTAGATCTGATTTTTTATCATATTCAATTTTTTTCATTTAAATCAGAAAAAAATTGAGGTATCTCAGCTATTAAACCATTATATGTGTAAAAAATAACCCAAGGATAAGAATACCATATAAATTATACAAATAGAAATCTAGAGATGGGCGAGTTTAATTTTATTAACTGAAATATAGGAACCAGTAATATAAATCTTGATTATTTACATAGTCTTGTGACAGCTGTTACAGCCACGTATCTGAATGTCATAAGTGAAACATATTGACAGCTTTAATCAGTACTTGTCCGAGTAAAATTTAAAAATTTTGACATATTTTAACCTTTTTTTAAATTTGAAATAAATATAAATTAACAAGCGGAAACACTTGGAAAAGACCTGGGAATTTAGATTTATATTATCAACTGCATCTTTGTCAATCATTAATTTCCTTCATATAATCCCTAATAGTATAGAACAATATAATTTAATTATTTTTTTTTCATGATTCAAATTGAAAAGAAAAATACCATCGGTGACTAAATGGTGTTACTTGAAATACATTTTCATCCATCCATACAAAATCCTTAAAACATCAGTAACTGCAAGGAAATTCCCTGTTAGTGTTACTCATCAACTTTGAAATTCCTTTTCTATTGATTATTTTTAAAGTTGTCATTATAGACCTATAAAAATTTTATTTATTCTTTATTGTTATGCTGTTGGTCTAAACAACTAATAGATGAGCTGGGTTGGACACCTGGATCAGCTGTGGCCAGAATAAGCTGCCAAGCTGCAAGTATATGCCCCGCGTCAAGCATGCATAATTGGCCAGAAAGGTCAACTTGAGGACATACAGGTGACTGAAGAGGGGCTGGAAAGAGCCTGGGTCTGACATGGTCTCATAAAAACTTTAATAAAAGCTACAGTTTTTGGCCAATTTCTTTCAACTTTCAAAAGTAACAAGCTGAAATCCTTATTCCTGCATGATCTGAAAATTATATCAACAGTGCTTACAGGAAACAAACAAGCGATGATAAATTTAGGCAAAATTTAAGGTACTGATTTTATATTTATGCAATTAACTTATAAACTTTGAAAAATTCAGAACTAATTTTGGGTATAAAATTGAATCTTGATTAAATAATGTTATATCCCTGACAAAAAAAATCTCTAGCTAGAGGAATTTTCATATAAAGGGAGTAAATATATTTCTTGTTTACAAAGTGCATTATGTTTGGGCCCATATCTTAAAACAATTTCCCAATACTCACATCATTTCTGGCATGTGCATAGAGTATAAATAGAGGACATGTATTGTTCTGATCTCCAACACTTTTAATTGGTCATTACACACATAAATTGTCCAAGTCCTGTAACACGACATGCCATGTGTTTCATGTATCTCGCAGCTTCCGGTTCCCCAACTTCCGGTTGGGTCACCTACAGTCATAAGGGGTTGTATCCAAAGTCGCAATATTCAATTATCATTACACTTCCCCTCTTCTAAACAATTATTTAATGGCCTTATTGACTAAAATATTAAAAGTATTATTTCTCAGAATTACCTTAAATATAGACTTGTGAATGTTATTGAAGGTTTTAAAGATCTGATTAGAATTTATCAGATATACACTTTAAGAGACTGCACTGCTGGTTGTCCTGGTTGTTACAAATGTTTATATATGTGATTATGAATGGCAAGTCTCTAACATTCCTCAATGAGTCTTTTTGGTGCACCACGCTGCCTGCTGGAGCGTCGAGGTTGTGGGACAACTGCGTCCTGTCTATTGATTGGAGTGTCATCTACCTGATTGTCTTCATCATCGTCATGGACCACTGTCCTTTGCCGCACTAATAGTAAATCTCTACGGTTGCGACGCAGCATGGCTCCAGACCTAGAGTGCACTAAATATGATCTAGGCGCCACCTGCTTTTGAACATTGCCTTACTCTGGCCAAGCGCCCTTGCAAGAGTTGACAACATTCCTCAGACGAACTGTGTTCCCGGGATGCAGCGGGGGCAATGCTTGGGCATTCTGGTCATGATACAGTTTTTGTTTTACTTTTACTTGGTACATCTCATCCATATTGGGCACATTCAAAAGCGATTCAGGTATGGGGAGATTTGAATGAATTCGTCTGCCCATTAGTAGTTGTGCTGGGGATCACCCACTCTCAATTGGTGTGCTGCGGTAAATTAAAAGTCCTTTCTGAAAATCTCCAGCTCCTTCTATGGCCTTTTTCAAAAGTCTCTTGACTATTTTAACACCGGTTTCTGCCATTCCATTTGACTGATGGAAATGGGGACTGGATGTGTTCAGGGTAAAATCCCATTCCTCCGCAAATTTAGCCATTTCCCTACTGGCGAACTGAGGACCATTATCGCTGAAGAGCTCAACAGGTATCCCGTGCCTAGCAAAGACATTTTTCAGTCCAGTAACCACAGGGTAACCATCTGTGCTTCTTAGAGGAATTGCTTCAAGATAGCAGGAGTAATAATCTGTCACGATCAAAAAGTTCTGAGCATTGTATTCAAAAAGATCTGCTGCTACTTTCTCATATGGCCTGCTTGTGACCGGGTGGGACATTAGCGGTTCTGCAGCTTGTTTTGGTCTGTGTCTCTGACAGATTTGACAATTTCTTACTTTGTCTGATATATCCTGGTTTATGCGAGGCCAATACATGACTTCTCGTGAACTTCTTTTGCATTTTTCTTCCCCTTAATGTCCCACATGTAATTTTAACAGCATCGCAGTCCGCATGCTGGTCGGTATAACCAACTTACACCCTTTAAAAATAGTGTCTTGAACAACCGACAACTCAGCCCTACAGTTCCAGAAATCCTTGACATTTGTTGGACAGTCTTTCTGGAATTCTGGCCATCCAATTCGAATAAACTCAATCACTTGTTGAAGAACTGGGTCTTTAGCCGTTTCCAGCTGAATTTCATTGCGTTTTTGCACGGACACTGGCAGTGAAGTAATTATCATATCCACATATGAAGCAGTATCACATTCTACTGTAGACTGGTTGGGAATTGCTGTCTTGTCTACTGCCCGAGACAGTGTGTCTGCGGCCACCATAAATTTGCCAGGTGTGTAAGACACGTCTAAATCATATTTTTTGAGTTTTAGGAGAAGTCGCTGTATGCGAAGAGGACATTCATTCAGAGGTTTAACAAAATTTGGTATCAATGGTTTGTGATCCGTTTTTGCTTCCACACTGAGCCCATATATATACTGGTGAAAACGTTCACATGCGAATGTAATGGCCAGGAGCTCTTTTTCAATCATAGCATACCGTGTTTCGGCACTGGTCATGGAACGGGAGGCATAGGCTATGGGTTGCCACTGGGCTTCATGTTGTTGTAGGAGTACGGCACCAATTCCGTTCTGCGAGGCATCTGCTGAAATCTTGGTGCGTTTGTTCGGGTCATAGAACTGCAGTGTTGGTTCTGATGCTAAGATTTTCTTCAATGTGAGCAAGGCTTCCTCCTGTCACTTGAACCAGCACCATTCATTTTTCTTTTCACCCTGATGTCTCAATGGGGCCGCAGTAGCTGATAGGTCCGGAATAAATTTTCCAAGGTAATTAGTCATCCCAAGGAAACGTTGAACCCACTTCACACAGGTAGGCCTTTCCATGTTCTCAATTGCTGAAATCTTTGTTGGGTCAGGTTTAATCCCATTTTTGCTGATCACATCACCAATGAAAACCAACTGTGACACTCCGAATTCACATTTTTGCCTGTTTAGCTTCAGATTTGCATTTCTTGCTGCCTCAAGGACCATTCTCAGGCGCCTGTCTTGTTCCATTTGATAGGCACCCCACACAATAATGTCACCCATGGTTGTGTTCACACCCTCTATGCCCTAAAAGATCATTTGAATTCGCTTGTGATAGACTTCCGGTGCCGATTTGATCCCAAAAGGCAATCTCAAAAAACGATACCTACCTCTTGGGGTATTTAATGTGCACAGCTTTGAGCTTTTTGTGTCCAATATCATTTGCCAGAAACCCTGGGAGGCGTCCAGTTTGCTAAAAAAACTTTAGCACCCGCAAACTCTGCCATGATTTCCTCCCTAGTCGGAAGCTTGAAATGTTCTCTCTTTATGGCACGGTTCAGATCACGGGGATCGAGGCATATCCTCAAATTGCCGTTTTTCTTTTCTAAGATCACCAGAGAACTCACCCAGTCTGTAGGTTCATCCTCCTTCATGATAATGCCCATTGCTTCCATTCTGTCGAGTTCTCGTGCAAGTTTATCTCTGAGAGCAAATGGAACTTTACGACAGGGATGTATAACTGGTGTCACAGTTTCATCAATATTTATTGTGTGTTCACCCTGCAAGCAGCCCAACCCTGTAAATACATCTTGAAAATCCTTTTTCAACTGATCATATGGGCCTACAGTATCCTTTTCCAGCAGTATTTCACAGCCTTGAAGTCCTAGTATTGGCTGTCGGTCAGCATCAACAATCATAAAGTACATTTTGACCTACTAATCTTTGTGTTTCACTGTGATGAGGTATTTTCCACAAACTGGGACTCGCTCCCCCGTATATGATGTAACTCTGGCATTAACTCTATGCAACTTTGGTTTGGTTTGTAATGTACTATACACTGTTTTGGAAATTAAATTGACCTGTGCCCCAGTATCCAGTTTCATTGGAACAACAGTTTCATTCAGAACCAGAGGTACGACCCAGTCTTTATTCAAATTATCTTGATTGTGAATAGAATCAATAAAGAGTTCAGATTCCTGATAACCTTCAGTTTGTTGGGTGACCTCATAATCCAGAGTGTGCACTTGGGACGGTGTAATACGACAGCACTTTGCAAAATGGTTCATCTTGCCACAGTTACGACACTGTTTGCCAAATGCTGGGCATGACCTAGCAACATGGGTGAATCCACAGTATCCACATAAGCGAGGTCTGTTGAACGTTTTTTGAGACGGCCCCCTTTTCTTCAGCTAAATTCTGGCCTTGTTTACTGATTTTCTGAGTTGCTTGACTCTGGCTAAAATTCCTCTCTTTAATGTCTGCTCTGTATTTTGACAGATTTCTACTGACTGCATGGACAGAACTCTCATCTGGATTAATCTCTCTGGCCCTATTTCCAGTTGTTTCTGCAGCTCTACACATGTCAACAGTATCATCCAATGTCAGATTTTTCTTCTGCAGCAACCTTTCACGCAAATTATCATCTGTAATCCCACAAATAATTCTATCTCGTATCAGTTCATCTCTCAAGCCTCCAAATTCACAATCTTTTGCCTGGATTCTAAGTCTCTTCATATATTCATCAATCCCCCATCAATGGTCTGAACAGAGGTGAAAAATTTGTATCTTTAATATGTCACATTTTTCTTAGGCACACAATATTACTCAAACTTTGGTACAATAGCTGAAATATCCAGTTCTGCACCTTCCTCAAACTGAAAACTATTATAAATGTCCAGCCCGTCTTCCCCGATAACATGCAGGAACACAGAGCCCTGTGTATTGTTGTGCTTACTGTCAAGCCCGGAGGCAGAAGCATACAGTTTATAACGCTGCACAAAGCGCTTCCAGTTGTCAGCGAGGTTTCCTGTTACTTGAAGGGGAGCTGGAGGGCTTAAATGTTCCATAATTATCAATGACAAGGCGACACAGGAAATCGGAGATGGATCAAGTCCGTAATCGGTGACACAATACAAATAAAACAGTCCCGGTGTACTCACGATTAGCGAGAGCTCAGTTTACATGTACGATGGTGCCCTGACCGTTACACACATATGATGTAACTTTATGACCAGTTCACGCACTTCTGACACCATGTTCTGATCTCCAACACTTTTAATTGGTCATTACACAAATTGTTCAAGTCCTGTAACACGACATGCCATGTGTTTCATGTATCTCGCAGCTTCCGGTTTCCCCCACTTCCGGTTGGGTCACCTACAGTCATAAGGGGTTGTCTCAAAAGTCGCAATATTCAATTATCATTACATGTATATTTTATATGATCCCAGTCAGATCAGTGGTTTTGATATTAGGCAGTCTTGAAGTGTAACAATGGCTTTTTAATTGAAAATTTAAATTTTTTCTTCACAGCTCGAAGGAAAGAAATTCTAGTGACCAGACTTTAGGTATGGTAGAGGGGTTTTGGGGACATCTAACTGTATGCCAAATTTGGGAGCTGAGAGCTGGTATGGGAAGCTGGTGACTAAGCTCTAGCAAACTGCATAACACTTGCTTGATTTAAACAATAATTTACATGGTGCTTGGAATAAAATCAACAGTTTTTGATCAACTGGTTTCAAATTTAAGATGTTTAGAGATGAAATGCTTATGGTAACATGCTGTGAAAATTAAATCCACAGTAGTTACAGGAATAAAATGTGCCATGGTCAAATCTGGGCAAAATTTAAGGTACTGATTTTATATTTATGCTAATAACTTATAAAATTAAAAAAATTCAGAACTAATTTTGGGTATACAATTGAATCTTGACTAAATATAGTTATATACCTGTAAAAAATCAAAAAGCCTGGCGTGATATTGAATAAAATTAATTTATCCAAAGGGTATTTATCTTGTCAAAATATTCGTTAAGTTTTTTTCATATTATTCATATTACTATAATATAATTGCATTAGACTGAGACAACATTTTGTCCATTAAATATTTGCCTCATCTTTACGGCTCAGCCAGCTAGCAAGCCACAACAATGTCCACTCGGCCATCATCATTGTTTGTAGACCTCAGCCGGCTAGCCAGGCATTTTTAGCTCAGCTGACTATAAGTCATCTCAGCCTTAGTCGTGGTCCTTTGTCCGTATGTCCATAAACAGGGCACGTTTTGAAACCGTTGGACCTACAAATCCAAAATTTTGCATACAGTTAGATGTCCCCGAAATCTCCTACCATACTGAAAATTGGGTCACTAAGACTTGTTCTTTGAGATATTAAGGAAAAATCTCCATTTTCCATTAAAAACCCACTGTTACAGTTCAAGACTGCATAATATCAAATCCACTGATCTGAATTTGATCATAGTTAATATTTATTTTTCCATACATTTCCTATGTACATACCAAAAATTAGGTCAGTATTGCGTAATTTGTTGAAGTTATGGGCCCATACATAATGCACCTTGTAAACAAGTGACCCATGGGTCATGACGCTCAGGCGACTGACATGTTGATAATATGTACTTGCACAGACAACTAATTAAGATAGGTGGCGTAATTGTTCATGCATATTAGCTGAAGTTTATCAAGCCCCATAAGCACAACAAATCTGATGACAATCCAACCAGCCTTTCATGAGGAATCTGGCAATTTGTGTGTATTTTGCATTATTTCTGGGGTGCTCAAACATACCCCAAAACTCTAAGAATAAAGGTCACTGTGACCCAATTTCAGGTTTCTGGGGAGGACTTTTGAGGAACTCTCAGGATGTCAAGTTAGAAGATTCTGGGTCCCATGGTTATAATCTGTGCCCTACTTTGGTATCAAATTTTCAGTTATTCTGAGGGGTGCTTATAAGCCCCATAGCTCAGAAAATATGGGTAACAGAGACCTTAATACACGTTTCCAAGGAGACGTGGTATCAAATTTTCAATTATTATGAGGGATGCCTACAAGCCCATAGCTCAGAAAATATGGGTAACAGAGATCTAAATACACGTTTTCAAGGAGATTTTCATAGAACTCCCTGGATTTTAGGTTAGAAGATTCCAGGTCCAAAGTTTATGATTTGTGACCTGCTTTGGTATAAATTTTTTAATTATGATGGGGGGTGTTTATAAGCCCAATAGCTCAGAAAATATGGGTAATAGAGAGCTAATTTTAGGTTTCCATGGAGACTTTTCATGTACCTCTGTGGATGTAAAGTGAGAAGATTCTAGGTCTAGTTGTTAGGATTTGAGCCCTAACCGCATCTTTTAAGGTCTCGAAAATAGATTAAAAGAAATAGTAAAAAAATTGAAAAAATACAGGTGGCACCACCAGTCTGCAAAACCTTATGAAAAACTCCATGATGAATATCTATGCAAAGAATCATGGTGATCAATGCATTAGTTGTTCAGATACTTGAGCTTATGTCTCAAATTTTTCATTATTCTTGGGGGTACTTCGGAGCCCCATAGCTTGAAGAATATGGGTACCAGAGACCTAATTCAAGGTTTCCAAGGAGACTTTTCAGGGGCCTCCCTGCATGTCAAGACAGAAGATTCTAAGTCCAGCGGTTACGATTTGTGCCCTGTTAACAGATGCCCACGTCTTGAAAGGTCTCAAAAATAGAGAAAAACAAGGGACCCATGAGTCTTCTATGTTTTTATACCAGTTGGCTGTCAGTCAGAAAGGACAGTTAGTGCATTGCTGTTTGAGCATAAAATGACAGCCACATATTATATATTTCATAAATGACCTCAGCAAAAACCGTGACCAACCTCAGTGTTCAATGTCCATGTTATTACAGACTTATACAATGAATATCTGATAAATGTATAAATTGGGTAATTGTATAGTAAAATCCGTCCATCATGCACAACAATCCTGGATATTCATGTGCGACGGACATTCTCACGGACTACTGACTGCCTGGTGCACTGATTAATAAGATCAACGTTTTCTTCACTTTCATCACCCATATAAATTACACTTGAACCAAGAGATGGCATAGTGATGTTCCTGTATCCGACCCAAATTTTGATCTGCATTTAAAACGTGATGGAAGTATGACATTCAAAAAACAAGATGACCAGAGGTCACGCGCTTGCCGGAAATGGAAATGATACAGACAGATTGACAGAGAGTGCATGTAGAAACAGTCATATGAATGAGCAACATTTCGGGGGCAGCAGAAACGGATGATATGTTTATTTATGCATGCTGACCTTTAATACCTACATATCTTTCTAGTGTAAAAGGGACCAAGTTCAAAATTTTTTCATGAAATCCCGTTTGACAAGAAGCAGTGAGCGTTTTTCAGGTTTGTCATATCAAGCTGGCCAAATGATATGAAATGCCGAAAACTAGACCTGTCTAGCTATAAAAGCCGCTGAGTTATAAGCATTTGCATGAAATCTCGTGTTTTCTCGTTTGACGGGAAATGGTGCGAGCTTGTGCCTGACTTGGAGTTCTGTCATGTCAAGCGGGTCATGTGGAACTAAATGCCGAAAACTAGACCTGTCTAGCTGCAGTTCCGTGAAATCTCGTGTTTTCTCGTTTGACGGGATACGGTGCGAGATTTTGCCTGATATGCATGTCTGTCGTGTCAAGCTGGTCTAGTGGAACAAAATGCCGAAAACCAGACGTGTCTATCTGTAACACTCGCCCAGTTATAACCAATGCCGTGAAATCTCATGTTTTCTCGTTTGACGAGATACGGTGCGACATTCGGCCTGACTTTCAGTTCTGTCATGTCCAGCAGGACATGTGAAACAAAATGCCGAAAACTAGACCTGTCCAGCTGTAAAACTCGCCGAGTTATAAGCATTTCCGTGAAATCTCGTGTTTTCTCGTTTGACGAGATAGGGTGCGAGATTTGGCCTGACTTGTACATCTATCGTGTCAAGCTGGTCATGTGGAAGGAAATGCCGGAAACCAGACGTGTCTAGCTGTAAAACTGGCCCAGTTATAAGCATTTCCGTGAAATTTCGTGTTTTCTCGTTTGACGAGATATGGCGCGAGATTTTGCCAGACTTGCATATCTGTCGTGTCAAGCTGGTCTAGTGGAACTTAATGCCGAAAACCAGACGTGTCTAGCTGTAAAACTCGCCGAGTTATAAGCATTTCCGTGAAATCTCGTGTTTTCTCGTTTGAGGAGATAGGGTGCTAGATTGGGCCTGACTTGTACATCTATCGTGTCAAGCTGGTCATATGAAAGGAAATGCCGGAAACCAGACGTGTCTAGCTGTAGAACTGGCCGAGTTATAAGCATTTCCGCGAAGTCTCGTTTTTTCTCGTTTGACGAGATATGGCGCGAGATTTGGCGTGACTTTCAGTTCTGTCGTGTCAAGCTGGTCATGTGGAACAAAATGCCGAAAACTAGATCTGCCTAGCTTAAAAACTGACAAAGTTACAAAAAATGGTCGTGTTATTTCCAATTTCCATGATTTTTGCCCAAAAAATGTAACCATGGTAACGGCACTTGCATATCTGTCGTGTCAAGCTGGTCTAGTGGAACTAAATGCCGAAAACCAGACGTGTCTAGCTGTAAAACTGGCCCAGTTATAAGCATTTCCGTGAAATCTCGTGTTTTCTCGTTTGACGAGATACGGTGCGAGATTTGGCCTGTCTTGCAGCTCTGTCGTGTCAAGCTTAATTGGTGGAACGAAATGCCGAAAACCAGACCTGTCCAGCTGTAAAAGTCGCCGAGTTATGAGCATTTCCGCGAAGTCTCGTTTTTTCTCGTTTGACGAGATATGGCGCGAGATTTGGCGTGACTTTCAGTTCTGTCGTGTCAAGCTGGTCATGTGGAACAAAATGCCGAAAACTAGATCTGCCTAGCTTAAAAACTGACAAAGTTACAAAAAATGGTCGTGTTATTTCAAATTTCCATGATTTTGTCCCAAAAAATGTAACCATGGTAACGGCCAATTTAAGTAAGCTACATGTCAAAAGAAAGGCCAGGTGATGACGAAAAAAATGAGCTATTGCAGAAGTGGATACGCCTATTTATGGCGAAGTTATAGTGCAAAAACCGTTAACCATACTTGTCGTGACCTTGACCCTTGACCTTGGAGCAATGTTGACCAAAAACAATAGGGCACCTAGAAATCGGTTTGTCAATCAAGCCTGTAAGTTTCAAGTTGATTGATGCAAAAATGTGACCTGGAGAGTCGTGACAAACAAACAAACAAACAAACAAACTAGACGACCATAGGTCGAACGCTTGCCGGAAATCGGAAGTGAAACACAGACGGAGAGACAGAACATATTGTTGGTTTTCTATTAATGGAATGACCCTCAGGGACATTGCTGAGAATATGTGGCCCGTAGAATGACATATGAGACAAAAGAACAGGCAAGCAGACAAAGCTGACAACAAAAGACGAACAGACAGACATACTGACTTTGTGAGACAAGATTGACACCAGATGACTTAACCTAGTTATGGAGAAGATTCAAAGGAAGAAAATGAGTTATAATTTATGTAATTTAGATTTTTAGTTTTGGAGGTATGGCGAATTAATGATATACTTGGGAGGCTCGACTGTAGTGCCCTCTGGCGGACATATTTCGAAGACGACAAATGCGTTTCGTATTATCAGTGTATGACATGAGATGTCCCAGTTTCAAAAGGATTCCGTCAAAGCTGTGGCCTGTAGAATGCTATATGTAAGGCGTAAGAACCAGCAGGCAGGCGACTTTGAGGATAACGGACAAACAGATGGACACACTGACAAAGTGACAGAAGATTGAAACCAGATGCCTTAATCAGGTTAAGGAGAAGACTCAAAGGAAGAAAATAAGCTAAAGTTTATGTAACTGAGGTTTTGGGTGTAGAGATATGGCCAATACAATGGTATGTGTGTGATGGTCGTGTGCAGCGCCCACTAGTGGCCATATCCCTATAATGAAAAATTTATTTCTAGATATTAGTGTAAGACATAAGATGTAATAGTTTCAAAAGGATTCCGTCAAAACTGTGGCCTATAGAATGCTATATGTGAGACGCAAGAGCAAGCAGGCGAATTTGAGGACAACTGACAAACAGACGGACACAATGACAAAGTGACACAACATTGAGATCAGATGACATTATCAGTTTATGGAGAAGACTCAGAGGGAAAAAATAAGCTATAGTTTATGTAATTGAGGCTTTGGGTTTTAGAGATATAGCCAATGTAATGATATCTGTGTGAGGGTCGTGTGCAGCGCCCCCTAGCAGCCATATTCAAAAAATGAAAAAACCATTTCGAGATACTAGTGTAGGACTTATGATATGTCAGTTTCAAAAAGATTCCTGCAATAATGTGGCCGTTGGCGCAAGATGAATGAAATCTCGAAATATCTCTATTCACGAGATATTTTTCGAGATACTGCAAGACTTGTAATAAAATCTTGTAGTACTAGTTGAGAGCTACCTGATGCAAAAAACTAGATCACTCTAGCTTTAAAACTGACAAAGTTACAAAAATTAGACCCCTTATTTTCGAATATCATGACTTTTCCCCAAAAAATTGTAACCATGGTTACGGCAAATTTGAGTCAGCTACACACCAGATGACAGGCCTTGGAATGACGATTAAAATGAGCTATTGTTGAAGTAGATACGACTAATAGTCACAAAGATATGAAGAAAAAAACGTTTTGAGAAGTTTTGACGACCTTGACCTTGACCTTTGACCTACTTTAACCAAAAACAATGGGGCACCTAGAAATTATGTTTTCCAACATCCCTGTAAGTTTCAAGGTTATTGTGGCAAAATTGTGGCCAGGAGAGTGGTGACAAACAAACAAACAAACAAGAACAAGCAAGTAGGCGAATTTGAGGACAACTGACAAACAGACGGACACACTGACAAAGTGACTCAAGACTGAGTCCAGATGACTACTCCAGATTATGGAGACGACTCAAAGGAAGAAAAAAGCTACAGTCTATGTAACTGAGGTTTATAGTTTTGGAGATATTGCCAAAGCATGATATGTTGGGAGAGGTTCGAGTTCAGCGCCCCCTAGCGGCCATATCCGGAAAATGGAAAATTGGTTTCGAGATATTAGTGTAAGACTTAAGATGTAATAGTTTCAAAAGGATTCTTTCAAAACTGTAGCCTGTAGAATGCTATATGTGAGACGCAAGAGCAAGCAGTCGAATTTCAGGACAACTGACAAACAGACGGACACAATGACAAAGTGACACAACATTGAGACCAGATGACATCATCAGTTTATGGAGAAGACTCAGAGGGAAAAAATAAGCTATAGTTTATGTAATTGAGGCTTTGGGTTTTAGAGATATGGCCAATGTAATGATATGTGTGTGAGGTTCGTGTGCAGCGCCCCCTAGCAGCCATATTCAAAAAATGAAAAAACCATTTCGAGATACTAGTGTAGGACTTATGATATGTCAGTTTCAAAAAGATTCCTGCAATAATGTGGCCTTCGGCGCAAGATGAATGAAATCTCGAAATATCTCTATTCACGAGATATTTTTCGAGATACTGCAAGACTTTTTATAAAATCTTGTAGTACTAGTTGAATGCTACCTGATGCAAAAAACTAGATCACTCTAGCTTTAAAACTGACAAAGTTACAAAAATTAAACCCCTTATTTTCGAATATCATGACTTTTCCCCAAAAATTTGTTACCATGGTTACTTCAAATTTGAGTCAGCTACACATCAGATGACAGGCCAGGTGATGACGAAAAAAATGAGCTATTGCAGAAGTGGATAAGCCTATTTATGGCGAAGTTATAGTGCAAAAACCGTTAACCATACCTGTCGTGACCTTGACCTTTGACCTTTGACCTATTTTAACCAAAAACAATAGGGCACCTAGACATTATGTTTTTCATCATCCCTGTAAGTTTCAAGGTGATTGTGGCAAAATTGTGGCCAGGAGAGTGGTGACAAACAAACAAACAGACAAACAGACAAACAGACATACGCAACTGAGTAATATGCTTGCCGAAATCTTTGATTCCGGCAAGCAACAAACAGACAAACAGACAAACAGACATACGCAACTGACGAACATGCTTGCGGAAATCGAAGATTTCCGGCAAGCAATAAGTGCACGACGGATTCTTTTTCAATAAAACAATACGAACATCTGTGTGAATCAGATACTTCCCACACAAAGTTTTTCATTAACACCGAGTACATTATTAAGAATCCTGTACTGAAATTGCCTAAGATACATATCAAGTGTTGTGGAGTAAACATAGGCAGTTCCTCGTTTCCAAATAAAATGTTCATATCTACTAGTTATTTCTATTTTTGCTATTGGTTCCGATGTTTTATTCGTAACGAGTTGATTATAAATATGCTTAAATGATATATTTTTGCAAGTCCCATACACTATCTTTTTAAAGAAAATTAAGTAAACTTGTGAAAGAGAGGCAGAGATTCTGGTTTTACTGATATCCATTGTCCACTTTTTTGGGATTGCATTTTGCAATGCTGCCCAATGCATAAAAATACTTTTTATAATCATAAGTGTTAATAGATATAATATCTCTTAAATGCCTTTTTTTCCCTTTAACGTTATACAAATGATATACGTATTTTATCCCTAAATTGTCAAAATATCGATAAAAGATTGTTTTACCTCCCACTGTAATATATCTATTATTCCACAACTGTTGGGTACAAATTGTGACTTCATTTTGAGGTTGCCCTGATGCCAATGGAATCCATAGTCCCAGGCAACGTTTATAGAAGTCTGGAAATGCAATATCTTGGATTCCCGGGTCAAAGTTTCCACATATATTCTTTATTCCACCAATCTTTTTCAAATACATGTCAGGAATAATTGTGTGTTTGCCATTATTCCCACAGATTAACTTTATGATCCACATAACTCTTTGTGATTCTACAATCGTTTCAAGATCTGACAATTTTATACCTCCGTTTTCATAAGTATTAATCAAAGTACTATACTTATTTTTTGGTTTTCTCCCATTCCATATGAAATCCACCATACAGTCTTTTACTATTTTTATGAATTCTTTTGTCGGATCCAGTACATTTGTAATATATACAATTTTTGAAACACCCAACGCTTTTATTATTGTATTCCGTCCATATATAGTCAAAGACCTTTACTTCAACAGATTAAATATTGTTTGCATCTTCTTTAAAGTTTCTATGGAAGTTCAGTGCATTTGACAGACGCCTATCAAAAGTATGATAGATCCCTAATATTTTGAGTGCATCTTCATTCAGGTCTACCCATTTAAATTCATTTAATTCATTTTTATTATAACCCTTGTTGCTTATCCATGCAGCCTCACGTTTGTATATATGATTTAATTTAATATCTGAAATATTACCAAACGTCTCGAGTACTGAGCGTAACGTGACCATTGAGTCTATATCTCTAAGGAAATAGGTTGTATCGTCTGCAAAAATACATTGTTTAATTTCTTTTCCACTGACACTTATTCCTCTAATTGAAACGGACTCCCGTAGCTAGTATTTCGACAGCCATTACAAATAGATAAGGGGCTAATGGGTCTCCCTGCCTTGCGCCAATGGCTACCTTTATATATCCTGTCGTATACCCGTTATTCATTATTCAGCTTTTTATATCATTGTGGAGGAGTTTGACCCATTTGATAAAGGACTCACCAAAACCGAATTTTTTCAACACAATAAACATATAATCATGACATATTGCTCAAATCTACAGCGAACATTATATGTGGTTTGTTCTTTCTAATACAATAGTCTAATATATCCCAAATTAAACGATTGGTGTCAAAAATATTCCTTCCATGGACGAATGCTGTTTGGTCATCATTAATCAGGTCCGGTAATACAGCTTTTAGACGGTTAGCTAATACTTTACTGATAATTTTACAATCAACATTCAGCAAACTAATTGGTCTCCATGAAGATAACAATCTATTGTCTTTCCCAGGCTTTTCTATTAAGGTAACTACAGCTTGCCTTTGACTAGTTGTAAGTCTTCCTTCATCAAAGCATATATTGTAACATCTGACTTGATCTTCCCAAATCGGGTCGAAAAATTTTATGTAAAATTCTTTTGGTAAACCACCATTCCCGAGGGTTTTGTTATTTTTCATTTGTTTCAGTGCATTTAAAATCTCTTCCTTTGTTATATTTCCCTCACAGATGGCAGCTTCATCTTCCGACATGTGGGGAGTGTTCATTTTTGATAAAACATTTAAACATTCTATGCTAGTAAAACTACTACCGCTTTTGTATTTACCTTCGAAATATAACTTTATTTCTTTCATTATTGACTTATGGTCTGTTATTTCTTGTCCATTAACCAACAATGTTCTTATAGTTGATTTCTTTTTATCCCTTTGTTCAGAATTTAAAAAGTATTTTGTGTTGCGTTTTCCTTCTTCATACCAGATAACTCGATCTAGATCTAATAATTGCACCATCCGTAATTTTTTCATAATATTTTTCCAATTCCTCACGAGCTTTATCAAATTCTTACCTACTTTCTTTATTGATGATCGAAATATTATTTTTTTGCCTTTTCGACCTTTTTCTCTAGATCTTTCATCCTTTGTCTCTCTGTTTTCCTTATATGTTTAGAAAAATAAATTGAGAATTCTTTGATTTTATATTTCATATATTCCCACCACAGTTTTTCATTTATTTTGTTTTTATAGTCTTCTTTCCATGATTTTATTTTCTCTCTCAATATTGACTGATAATTTGTGTTGTCTAAAAGGGATATGTTAAGTTTCCAATGTGACGGACCGTGTTTGGCATTATGAACATATTTAATATTACATATCACCGCTGCGTGATCCCTTGCAACAGCATTTATAATATTAACTTCGCTTATTTGGCTATTCAATTCACTGGTTACTAAAATAAAATCTAATCTTCGCTGCACGTATGGATTCATACTCCGCCAGGTAAAGTCTCAGTTAAAGGGTTTCCTTATTCTCCATATATCTATCAGATCATGTGTTTCCATAATGGCTGAAACTGCATCGATAGATTTAAATTTCGGACGATAGTTACCACCATCTGAATAAATATATGAAAAACAGAAATTAAAATCACCACCCCAAATTATCCAACTCCCTGTTTCTACAAACAAGGCATGAATTTTAGAAGCTACGTTTTGAAAATATTTTGCTTGTTCTTTTTTCTGTATTCGGAGCATATGTGTTAATAAATGCAAATGGGGTATCTTGAACTAATGCTTGCATGACTATAGTTCTACCATCATTATCTGTTTCAATTCTAATAACTGATATCGCTATATCATTGCCCACTAATGTTAAAACTCCTTTTGACTGATGTGTACCGTGAAAAAAAAACTTAAACCCTGCCAATCTTTACACCATTTTCTCTCATCTTGTTTTAAACTGTGAACTTCTTGCAGAAATATTATACTGTTTCTTCCACCATGATCAAGTAGCCATTTAAAGATTTTGATTCTTTTCTTGTACTCACCTAATCCTCTTACATTCAGAGTCAAAACTGAAAAATCAACCTCTGTCATTAACAAGCTTAGTTTTCAATAAGTTCGTTTGCATATTTTTTGTTAGTCCTTTCAGAAACGGTACATTAAAAAATATCGAATGATATCTAACGTTTTGAAAGGGTGCTGCTGTATACATATTGGCGCTCAATAGAATAGATATTCACTAGTGCTTTGGTGAATTAGACCAAAAAATCTTATAATTGAGGGATGACTCAGCCCCGCTGCGTAGCATTTCTTAACCTTGATAGAAAAAACACAACATCTGGAATACTGCCTTATACGAGTGTTTGATGACATCGCTAAATGTTCTTTATCCTAAAAAAATCTGGTTTTTACAGGAATTGTCTTTGGAATCCTACCGTAATATCCAGAATAGTTCGAGTCGTATAAAAAGAGCATTTGATGAAAATTTGATGTAAAATCAGTCACCTGATTCGTATGTTATCAATCGCAATCGGAAAACTGCGCTTTTTTTGTGTATAAGTTGATGTTATAAAACTAAGAATATTCAAGTGCATAAAAAATATACCTAATCAAGTCAAATGATATGCTTATATTTATAAGTAATAATAAGGATGATTGGACGTCCAACCAACATTCCATCCCGCCGTGCAGTGGCAATGCCTGTCTCTCAGAACTGATATTCAGTGAGAGAGCAAGCCGCACGGACAGGTTACAGTGTGATAACATGTTTCACCCCTAATTTATAACATCTACGATATATACATGGTTATATATATGTAATAAATGTAAATCGATGGACTCCCAACAAAGATATGTCCCGAAATTATTTTTCCATCGTGTGAACAGACTCTGGTGTGGACGCCATCTGTGGTGTGTTTTTAACAGTTTCAGAATACGATTGAGGTGGATTTTACGTCAGCTCTTCGGACCATTGTTGGAGATCTTGGGGGTTCACAAAACGCATTGTCTTTGCGGTCATGTCTCTGATGAACACCACCCCGTCCCTGGTCCAACAGTCGTTGATCCGATTTTCGCGTTTTAGTTGTAGGGCCGACTGAAACATGCATGCCTAGTCGGGTACGAGTCAGATCCTCGTTCACATAGAGTCCCCTGGCTTTGTTACCTGCCATTTTCAGTTGGGATTTAGCTTTCATAACTAAGTCCTTTGTTTTATGTGAAAGGAATTTCACTAAGATTGGTCTGGGCTTACCCGATCCCTGTCGTCGTCCCACTCGGTAAATGCACTCAATGTCGTCGCCACTGATTTTTACCCCCATCAGTTCTTTCGCCATGCTGACCACCATTTCCTCCGTGTTTTCTTCTTTCTCCTCCACCCACATATTATGTATTCTGACTGAATTCACTCTAGAATACTGCTGTTGTTGGTCCAATTCCCCTTTCAAATCACACACCGATTTTTCTAAGTGTACAATACGCATTGACTAATCTGCGATCTTTTGATCATACACTTCTAATTTTTGATCCACTGCCGTATCTATAATGTTTTTCAGAATTGTTTGCACAGATGGCGAAGTTACGGCATTTGTGAAATATAATGTGAATTTATCAGAGTCATCAATGACGATGGGGGTTGGATTATCTTTAAATTCTAGACTAGCCAGTTGAAAGTCATCAGTGGAGTTAAGGTCAGAAGAATTCATGTTACTTCGGTTAGTGTTCTTGTTATTGGCAGAGGAAGTCTCCGGATATTCACTCAAAATTCTCTTTTTATCACGACCTGATTCGGATTGCTTTGCTTTTGGAGCCATTCCTAAACTTTGAGGAGCCAAGAGGTTGAATATTTAGTTAGTTTAGATTTCATTCATTGAAACATCCTTGACCTATTGTTAACGCTAAAGAAATTGACTGTCAACTCGTAGTGATATTTTTTTTTTCAGTTTTCTTCACTTTAATCCAGAACTGGAACACGAGAGTTGCACTGTCTATTGTGTGTAACTTTTTGACGTATCTGAAATTCATTAATAAAAGCGGAGCTGGTCCTACCTGGCCTTACTCGATCAGCGCCATCTAGTGACCTTCCATGATCAATATCCATGCAAAGAATCATGGTGATAAATGCATTAGTTGTTCAGATAAGAGCTTTTGTATCTAATATTCTATTATTCTGGGGGTACTTCGGAGCCCCATAGCTCGGACTGTATGGGTGACAGAGACCTTATTTCAGGTTTCCATGGAGACTTTTTCATGGGTCATCCTGCATGTCAAGATACTTGATTCTAGGCCCAGTCATTGCAATTTGTGCCTGGTTAACTGATGACCACATCTTTAAAGGTCTCAAAAACAGAAACGAAAAATAGTAAAAAAAAATCGAAAAAAAACAGGTGGCGCCACCAGTCTGCAGAAACTGATGAAACATTTCATGACCAATATCCATGCAAAAAAATCATTGTGATTAATGCATTAGTTGTTTAGATACTTGAGCTTTTGTATAAAATTTTTCATTATTCTGGGGGGTACTTTGGAGCCCCATAGCTTGAAGAATATGGGTAACAGAGACCTAATTCCAGGTTTCCAAGGAGATTTTTCATAGACCTCTCTAGATGTAAAGTGAGAAGATTCCAGGTTATGATTTGTGCCCTGTTAACGGACAGACGGACGACAGACAAAGAGTGACCGCTATAGCTCAGATGACTTACAGTCAGCTGAGCTAAAAAGAAACTAGAAAACTGACAAGTCAGTAACGGCCCCGCAAAAGATGCAGTCATTATAAATTGAACTACTGTGAATTTGGTGTACTTTGGTAGCATGGGCTGAAAGAGTGATATTTGAAAGTTAAAGAACCTGTAAAGAACAGCTGACATGTATAAACTGGAAGAATAGATATGGTAAAGTGAAAATGTTCAAAGCTATCAAAATAATGATATAAAAGAACTGCATGCATTTTTAGTTTCTGTATTTCTGTATTACCTGTGCCAATTATTCTTCGTTGAAGTCTTGACTGGGCTGTGTCAAATATTTTTCCAGTATTTGTATGTTGAATTGGCCTTATTATATGTGAGGCTTGAGTCTGTACATGAACCTTGTAGTATTAGAGAGAGTCAGCTGTTGGTTAGTAGTGATAAAATGGTCATTCTCTTGAACTGAGATTCAGCTGTTCTTGGGCTTTGGTCTACAGATGCGCTACATATGAATATCAATGTAAATTTGTTGATGGTCACTAATAGGTCAAAATTCCTTGAGATGTTGGAAGTGGAGATAGATTTGTCCAAACATGGTCTAAATGAGAGCCACTGTGGTGCGTTGGGCCAGTGTATCCTTTTCTGGGGAATCTTCAAATTGTCTATACAAAATATGCTGTGAAAATGTAATGCCGCTGTACACGGGTGACTCGAAAAAGATTCATCCATTTCTGGCCTGCTGAGGGAGACACCAGCAACTGAACACCAAACTGTGTATTACTTTTTTTTCCCTTCTGACCCAAATATCAATAAGCTTCTCCCTTAAGCCATGGGTGATACATCTTATGTTTGAATCATATCCATCATATGTTAGGGGAGTTATTATGCAGAAACGAATTTGATTGTTCATTAAAATTCTTTGTGGGTTATTGCATTAACATCATTTGAGAATTATCACCTCTGTCAAGGTCATCCATCTTCGAACTTGACCTAGCCTAACAAACATTACTGGTGCAAGTTCAGTGAGTGTTAGTCAAATTGTTTGCGAGCTATTTGGTTTACATCATTTTAGCATTATCACCTCTGTGACCTTGAAAATCCATCAAGGTCACCCATCTTCAAACATGATGTAGTTCATCAAAAGGTCCATCACTGCCGTGAGTCTGGGAACCTTATATGAAATACTTTTTACGAGTTATTGTGTTAACAATGTGTGTCCTTTAGCATGCATATTTGCTAAGAGAGTGCAACCTTACTAGGTGTTCAGTAATGGTTTTTACCGCATAACTTACAGAAAAATGGCTGACTATGACCATATATCATGCCTCGTTGCTGTTGACATTTGGACCTGTCCTACTGTTAAGGTGGAACAAACAATTATGGTTACAATTATGATTTCTGCCCTGCTGAAAGAGGGACCTAAAATTTAACACCAAACTGTGAATAACTTTTTTGACCTTTGACCTCCGGACCTCAAAATCAATAGGGATCTTCCATAATTGATGGTTAATACATATTTCAGGTTTGAAATCAATCTGTCAATCCTAACTGGAGTTATCATCCGGAAAAGAATTTGTGGACGGACGGACGGACAGGTCGATTACTATAGGCACCCGCTTTTCAAGCGGGGCCCTAATAAGTAAATTAATAGTTATACATATTGAAGAATCATGTTTACATTAGAAGTGAACTTGCATCCTGCAGCATGAGAATGCACTGGACTGAAAGCAGACTTTGTTTGGCCCCAAACAGTGAGACTGTACAATGAACTTAGTCTTACCTGCCCCCCCCCCCCCCCCCCCCCCCGCAGTGCGATCTATTATTCACAATTAAGCTATCAGTTACGAGTACACAAGTTTCAGTGCAAAACAGATAGTCCACATGTAAAATTATTATCCTTCCTTTCAGAATGTACACAAAATGTAATATAAGCGTTAAGCGTTTATTATTCACAATTAAGCTATCAGTTAACAGTACACAAGTTTCAGTGCAAAACAGCTAGTCCACATAAAATTATTATCCTTCCTTTCAGAATGTACACAAAATAATTAATGTAATTTAAGCGTTAAGCGTTTTGAATAAAATATTTCGTTCAGCTCTGTTTAATGATCATCTAGCCTAATGATATGTTCTGTATGGAAAGCCTGAGTCTATCCTTGACCGCTCAGCGCTGTGACCCTATCATCATGAAATTAGTCTTACCCGTCCCGCCTATAGAGTCAGATCTTATATTCAGGAGACTACCAAAACAGTTCACAACATTCAGCACAGAAGGGCATGTTAGGTGTGAAAGACAGCAAGGCATAATTTCTTTTTTCTTTTTATTTTTTTTACTGATTAAGACTATTTTATACGTTTTCCAACATATAAAATTGATCAAATATACAAGACATGTCGCAAGTAGACTATGTTGCATGGAAAGCCCCAGTCTGTGCTCGACCCCTTAACTGTTTCATATAATTTAATCTACAATCTGACCCTCCTTACAGCTGTCAGATTCAATATTCATCAACTATCTATAAGCAACACATCATTTAACACAATTAATTCATTGGAAAAGTAATTCATTATACAACTATGGCTTAGAATCTAATATATGACATTTCGCTTGATGACCTGGCACTAAATTGAATATCCAAGTCTATGCTTGACGCATAGCATTGTTACTCATCACCACAAAATTATAATATAGTCTTATCTGTTCACCTATACAGTCAGATCTAATATTCAGGGGACAATAAACAGTGTACAACATTCAGCTAAATGAAAGTAAAAGTGATATAATAAAAAAGAGTAATTTGTTATACAAGCATCTATTGCTAATGTTCTAATATTTAACGTTTCGCTTTATGACTGTGCCTAAGTCTATGCTTGACTCCCTAGCATTGTGACTCTATCAACAAGAAATTAGTCTTATCTATTCCGCCCATACAGTCAGATATAAAATTCAGGGGTAAACCAATAAACAGTGTACAACATTCGGCTTAATGTAAAGTAAAAGAGATATAATTAAAAAGAGTGATTTGTTAAAGTTGTGTCAAATGATTTAACATGAAATTTTTAGCTTTATGACCATGCACTGTATTGACTGCCCAAGTCTATATGCTTAACTCCCTACTAGTAGCATTGTGACACTATCAACATGAAATTAGTCTTATCTATTCCGCCCATACAGTTACATCTAATATTCAGGGACAATTAATAAACAGTGTACAACATTCATCTCAAAACATGATGGTTCTAGATACATGAATAAGACATTCCCGTTTTAATTTCTGAAGTGGTAATTTGTTAAATAGAAAGTACAGCTACAGATAATTGCCCTTTGAATTTGTATACATAATGTTTAAAGATTCAGTCTATGCCTCACATGATGGCATACTGTTGCTGCCTTTATATCAAGCCAAGCCAAAAGAAGTATACGCTCATCGAGCAGCTACAGGTTGCTGCGGTCAAGACCTCAGCCCTGTGCGCTCCTTAAGCATGTTCTCCGAGCCAACAGTCGCAGTGCCACGCCAAGCCAAGCAAGGAGCCGTAGAGGGCGCCATCGTCTCTCCTGGGCTGTTGTCCTTGTTAGAAAGCTACAGCATCCACAGCCACAAAGCCAGAAGCAACCCGCATTCCCTCCACCGATCCCAGCAGCGGAGACCTTTATATCGGCGGGGCTGAATTTTCGCGGTTTTTGTATTTTTAAAAGTTTCGAGGGGTTCCTTTTTCGCGCTCTTTCATTAGTCTAGTAGTATATTTTATTATCAAATATGAAACTATGAACTGTAAAGACCAAATTGTTTCACTATTATCTAGGTCTACTAGATCTCCAACCGGATATTGCATGTTCGAACAGTCACGGACGGCTGAGCCAACACGTGCGGGAAGCTTGACCCCATGGCTGTAATTAGTTCAGGGCCAAGGCTCATTCAATAAAACTCATATTCCACTGTTGTACGGCAATTTGGCCCAATATTGAACTATGACCTTTCAAATATATTCAAAATTCACGTCATCACTAGCCAATCAAATATAGTTTAGTGACAGAATTAGTCCTTTATACAGTTACAAGGTGGCGCTACCCTAGTGGCTACGTTCACAATTTTAATGGCAAATTTTATTCATTAACAATAACTAAATACGGCACAGTGTGAAAGAGTACCTTCTACTCAATATTCATTTTGTATTTTTAAAAAGTTTCAAGGGGTTCCTTTTTCGCGCTCTTTCATTAGACCAGTAGTATATTTTATTATCAAATATGAAACTATGAACTGTAAAGACCAATTATTTCACTATTATGTAGGTCTACTATATCTCCAACCGGATACTGCATGTTCGAACAGTCACGGTCGGCTGAGCCAACACGTGCGGGAAGCTTTACCCCATGGCTGTAATTAGTTCTGGGCCAAGGCTCATTCAATAAAACTTATATTCCACTGTTCTTCGGCAATTTGGCCCAATATTGAACTATGACCTTTCAAATATATTCAAAATTCACGTCATCACTAGCCAATCAAATATAGTTTAGTGACAGAATTAGTCCTTTATACAGTTACAAGGTGGCGCTACCCTAGTGGCTACGTTCACAATTTTAATGGCAAATTTTATTCATTAACAATAACTAAATACGGCACAGTGTGAAAGAGTACCTTCACTCAATATTCATTTTAAGCAGCACTGGATGTCATCTGGGTTGGCACACATGCACGTAATTTTTAAATATTACTGCCCGGCGGGCTTGATATTTCCAGACTCCAGTCATATGCGGGGGGGGGGGGGGGGGGGGGTGGGGGGGGGGGGGCAGGAAAAAACTGCCAGGCGCCCACCATGTCAGCACATGCCTGCAAAGGGTCGCGCTTTTGTATCTAAGCCGACCGATTTTATTTTAAATGGGCCCTGTTATTCTCCCTGAATCACTCAAAATATATGCACCAGGCTCGATGGACATCACTACGTGGCTGAAGATTAATCCCAACTGTCGCCAACTATTTGCAGCTTCTGAAATTAACGATCATGACCTGGTATATATGCATTCAAAATAGTCCCCGCGTGGCTTCAATTTCGCGGTCAGAGAGCGACCGTGAATATCGTGAATTTGAAACCACCGCAAATAAGAGGACAACCACAGTATGCAGTGAGACTGTCACCTAGAACTTTATTTAAAATTTGCACCACACAGAAGTCCGATCTAAATCAAACTACACCTTGATAAAGTGAGAACTGAAAAGCTCATACAATTCTTATTTATAATAGACATCGAATTGTCACACCAAAAAAATATACATTCTGCCATTATTATTTTTATAATCATACAATAAAAGATGTTTTACATTTTTAGAAGCATATATAATATACAATTTAAATTCTTCGATGTTTAACTTCTTACTGTCATCCTGAGCGTTTCTGCATGGCCTCCCCACAGCTTCTGAGACTGCTCGCGTTTCCTGATGTACACATCAGGACAACAGTGACTGTAGCGGCGTCAGTTTCGGCAGCCTATTCGATTTTTAATTGTTTTCATTTGCTTGAACATTGTTCTGTCCGTTGGTGCAGGAGTTTTTAGCTCAGCTGACTGTAAGTCATCTGAGCTATAGCGATCACTCTTTGTCCGTCGTCCGTCTAGCTGTCTGTCTGTCCGTTAACCAGGCACAAATCGTAATCACTAGACCTAGAATCTTGTAACTTAACATTCTTTGAGGTCGATGAAAAATCTCCTTTGAAACCAGAAATTAGGTATCTGTTACCCATATCCTTCGAGCTATGGGGCCCCAAAGTACCCCCCAGAATTATAAAAAAATTTCATACAAAAACTTCATATCTCATTAAATACATCACTGATGGTCATGATTTTTGGCATACATATTGATCATGAGATGTTCCATCAGTTCCTGCAGACTGGTGGCGCCTCCTGCATTTTTCGATTTTTACGAATTATTTTCTCTATTTTTGAGACCTTTAAAGATGTGGTTATCGGTCAACACGATACAAATCGTAAATACTGGACCTAGAATCTTCATTCTTGTCATGCAAGGAGGCCCATGAAAAGTGTCTGTGGAAACCTAAAATTAGGTCTCTGTTTCCCATATCCTTCAAGCTATAGGACTCCGAAGTATCCCTCAGAATAATGGACAATTTGATACAAAAGCTGAATTATCTGAACAACTAATGCAGAGATCACCATGATTCTTTGCATGGATATTGATAGTGAAGTGTTTCATCAGTTTCTGCAGACTGGTGGTGCCATCTATATTTTATTCAGTTTTTTCCAATTTTTTTCTCTATTTTTGAGACCTTTAATGATGCTGTCATCTGTTAATGTGGCACAAATTGTAACAACAGGACCTAGAATCTTCATTCTTGTCATGCAAGGAGGCCCATGAAAAGTGTCTTTGGAAACCTGAAATTAAGTCTCCGTTTCCCATATCCTTTAAGCTGTATGGCTCCAAAACACCCCCCAAAATAATGGAAAATTTGACACAAAAGCTGAAGTATTTGAACAACTAATGCAGAGATCACCATGATTCTTTGCATGGATATTGACCGTCAAGTGTTTTTATTAGTTTCTGCAGACTTGTGGAGCCACCTGTATTTTTTTTTAAAGTTTATGCATTTTTTCTTTATTTTTGAGATATATAAATACAGACACAATCTTGGCCTGTTGGTTAATCTGTTTGATGCTTCAGTTGAATGGGTATATACTACCATTCAGATGATAAAATTTCCTTTAGCGAATCTCTTCCCAGTCATCTGAGAGTCATGACCCATGGGTCACTTGCTCAATTTATAGGCTAGTGATCTGACATTTTAGTTCGACATTTTAATCTTAACTAAGATTACTTTACTAAACTTCGTATTTCTCCCACTCATTTTCTTCTTCAAGCAAGTTCTTTGCACTTGTGGCACACACCCAAAACAGTTGAAATTGGCAACTTAGGTAACCATTTTTGTTATAATAATATTTAAAATATTCATGTTATTGAAAACAGCTGCAAATGAGAGAGAGAAGCCCATTGAACTCATTTATTGTGACATGAAATAACAAGAATAAACAGCCTATTGTGCAAATCTTACATGTCTGACTGTGGAATTGATGTCATTGCCAAACAACCATTCCGCGCTTGAAGAATACAGTCAGACCTGGGAGCCGACGCCGAATTGCGCCAGCCGCCTCCGTTTATTTTTTAAGCAAGCCGCCGCCGAAAGTTTTCTTGAGCCGCCGAATTGCGCCAGCCGCGCCAAAATATTTAGCATAGGCTCAGCCGCCGGTGATAGACTGATAAGCTGATTAAAAAGGATTTCGCTTGCATACTTCAGCTTGTAAATAGTTACTACAGTAACATGTTAACACGAACCCGTCTCAAGCAGATTTCAACAAGCTGCATGGCTTCGCAATGGTAATGCATGATTAATTTGTGGAAGTTGTAAGACAGTTAACAAGGTTCCCACAAGCCCCTTCTTTCACACCGGATAACAGGCTTATTCCCCTTTTGATCAAGGGCGTTTCTCTAACCCTGGTTGCTCAGAAATGAAGAGAAAAAGTGCCAGAATCCAAATCATTCCCAAGTTTATTCAGTCAGATACTGATGCTTGCATGGTCAATTAAAGTTATTGAGGTCGATGTGCAATATTTGTATCCGCCAAAACGAAGTTTTGCGGATACTATGTTTTTGACCGGGTTCCGCCGCCGCCGCCGCGTTCGTTTCCGGAGGACTCCTCTGAGACTACTGGGCGGATTTTTCCAAAACTTACACCAATTAGCCGGTCACATGTGAACTGGTGCCTAACCAATTAGCCTTGACCTCTGACCTTTCTTCTCTGCCAAGCGTTCGTTTGTGCGTCTGTTTCCACACATAAACCCACATATCTCGGGAACCGTTAGACCGATCAGGAAACAAATTTTATACAAATGTAGCCCTTGGATAGCTTTATAACATACACAAAAAATGATGGCGCCATTTTTGCACAGTGTCCATCTGTTCATCGGCCTTGGGTTAAAATCACTCATATCTCTGCAGTGGTTTGACTAATTCATCTGAAATTCGGCATGCGTATACATCCTGGATAGCTTTCTTGATTTTATGACAGATGGCGCCAGCTTCATTCACCTTCACGCCGCAGATATTAATGCTTATATCTTAGGACTCGTTTGACCCATCAGGAAAAATTTTTTTTTACACAAATGTAGCCCTTAGATAGCTTTATAACATACACAAAAATGGTGGCGCCACCTGCAGCCATTTTTGCACAGCGTCCATCTGTTTGTCTGCCTTGGGTTAAAATCACTCATATCTCTGCAGTGGTTTGAATTTTCAACCTGAAATTTTGCATGTGTATACATCTTGGATAGTTTCTCGTTCAAATAACAGATGGGGCCAGCTACAATCATGTTAACGTGGCAGACATCCATTCTAATAAGTAACACATGTAACTCTGTTTCCCCTTGCCACTCAATCCATGCCACACTTAACCCGTCCTATTCCGATTTTGGCGGATACACGTAGTCGCTTGTCGACTACCCGTATTCTAGTTTTAAAAAATGATATACTGCTCGGTTAACATTCAGGATTAAATGAACGAAAACCACAGGGAAAAGCTGTTATATGTATGGAAAAAATATGCATGAATTTTTATTATCATTGTTCAGCCAATATAAGCCATTTTTGTGTACGTATAACCGTGAAACGATGTCGGCAGCCAGCGACCGCTCATACCTACGTCATATTATAATCATGCTACAAATGTCATTCACGTAAACAGCTATTTAAAATGTCATAAAATCCTTGAGCGGCAACTAAACTTTTAAGCGTGTCTGATTGGTTTGCAATCTGAAGTTAAAAGACAAAACCAAATCAGTGTCAAACAGCTGCAGACACCGGCTGCTTCAACCACTGACAAACATGTTGCCGCATGAACATATCAAGGGTCACAGAGGTCACGGGGATGATTGAGGCTAACACCTGCGAAAATTTTTAACAGAATTCCTATTTCAATTAAGACACGTGACAAATAACGTTTACAGTTGCGTACAACATATATCCATATATATATATTGACAAAATTTCCTGTCGTTTCACATAACCCCATGTGATACAGTTAAACGAGGGACCCATGGGTCACGGCGCTCAGCTGTTATATATGCTCACAAAATATGATTTGGAAGAGGAGATAGGCAAAGGCTGGTTTGTGAGGTAATATATAAGCCCTATTATGAGTTGATGGTGTTTAACTCGTTATGTAAGGTTTTGATAATATCCTTGGAGAAAAGGAAGAGGATGATGTCATTAATATTATTTACAGTTGGAAATGGTGTGCTATAATCATATAGGTTTTGACGTGGCCATAAAACTTTACCTACATTGCAGCAGAATTATTTGAAAAGTTAAACTATTTATTAAAAATTAATAACAAATATAATATCAAATATAATTTAAATTAAAAATAATAACAGTATCATGTTTTTTTCATCAACGAATTTTAGATAATATTATTGAAGTAAATGATTTTTAAAATAATATTATAGAATATATTCATGAATGCATTTGTATTCAAACACTTTTATTTTTACCTGTATTCCTATCCTTATACATGAGATTATGGAGTACATATTCATATTTGCATTCAAATACATTTGCAAAGTACTGCACCATGTCTGGTATTTATTTAGTTTCAGCCAAACAAATTTCTTGAGAATCCAGAATAAACAAATATCACAAATTTAAATAATGATAATAAGTACCTGGTTTTATGAATTTCATTTATATTCAACAAGGCCTACAGGCCTAATGCGAACCTGTGCAGTGAGATTACACCAGGTATAATGCTTCAATGCTTGAACATTACTTTTCAAGAACATGTGTAACATGTATATGAACAATGCAAGTACTAAACACTTAGAACAAAGAAACAAACAAACATCACTGCTGCAATTCTGGCATGGGTGCACACAACATAAAAACTAGAATATTGGTAGTCAACAAGCGACTACGTGTATCCGCCAAAATCAGAGTAGGAAAGGTGAAGTGAGGCATGGATTGAGTGGCAAGGGGATATAGAGTGAGGTGTGTTGCATAATAGCCTGGATGTCTGCAGCCAAAATGTGTATGTAGGTTGCGCCACCTACCAAAAAATCCAGTAAGCTGTCCAAGATGTATAAACTTGCAAAATATCAGGTGGATAGGTCAAACCACTGCCGAGATATGTGTGATTTTATCCCAAGGCAGATGAACAGATGGACGCGGTGCAAAAATAGTTGCAGGTGGCGCCACCATTTTTAGTGTATGATATAAAGTATTCCAAGGGCTACATTTGTGCAAAATCTTTAGCGTTATTGGTCAAACGGTTACCGAGATATGTTGGTTTATGTGTGGAAACAGACGCACAAATGGACGCTGGGCTGAGAGGAAAGGTAATAGGTCAACCAAAATTGAGGGCGCAGCATTTCACATTTGACCGATCATAATTCCGAATTTTAAAAAATTCTGCCCGGTGGTTATGTAGGAGTTCTCCGGAAACCTATGCAGCGATGGCAGCAGCGTCGGCGTCCGACTGAAAACATAGTACCCGCAAAACTCTATATAAAAAACAGATATATCTCATTGATGGCAAATTCTTGAATTAAGTTGTGTAGGGAAACCAATAATTTATAATCCACGTACAGTTGTCTTTATATAGCCACAGAGAGCTGAATATCCATGATTGTAACATTGTCTGGTATGATGAATAAATTAAATCATAAATCTAATTTTTTTAAAAGCTTTTAAAAAAACATTCTTGTCAATATTAACCAAAGATAACCTGAAATCTTAATGTCTAGTGGCATGATGTAATAGATGCTGATAAATTGGTGCCAGGCTAGATGTAACAGCATCACACAGTTATCATATATGGTAAAATGACTCAATTCAGTCTATATAATTCAGCCAAAAAAATCATTCATGTGGAACCATTAATG
Source organism: Sipunculus nudus (assembly GCA_026874595.1). Taxonomy (NCBI): domain Eukaryota; kingdom Metazoa; phylum Annelida; class Sipuncula; order Golfingiida; family Sipunculidae; genus Sipunculus; species Sipunculus nudus. The sequence goes on from CM049306.1 coordinate 66,982,270, forward strand.
ACAATTATTATAAGAATTATTGTAAGAATTATTCTTGTACAATATTTAACAAACTAGCTTCAGTGGCATCAGTCGAAAAACGTTTTGCAGGTTTATAAATCATATGGGAGAAAACAGCAAAATGGCTAAGTTAAGCTTCCCATAACTCAGCCAAAAATCACTGAACCAAAACCATTTGAACAAACTTGAATCATCAACATCTGAGGATAATTAATGTGTGAGATTTAAGAATTTGGCCCAGTGTTTTTTTTAGAAGAAGATCTTTGTAGCCACTGAGCTAAAATGGGCTGTTATAGCATATAACTAAATTCAGCTTCCCATAACTTAACCAAAAGTCACTGAAAAGAGACCATTTAAACAAACTTCAGAAAGCACTACCCTAGGATCATTTCTGTGCGATATTAAACATTTTGGCCATATGGTTTCAGAGAAGAAGTTTTTTGTAGACCTCAAGTGTGATTCAGGCACTGATGACCCTGTACAAAAAAGGCCGATGCAGGTGGCGCCACCAATACCTCAATTTTAGATATGACCTAAGTGACCAACATTGGAATACAATTTGGTGATGATAGCTACAGCCGTTTCTCAGATTTAAATTTTAATATGCTTTTTTGCACAGTTAACAAAGTTCAACCTCCTGTATCTCGGCCAAAAATCTCCGAACTGGAACCATTCAAACAAACTTGAGAAAGATTGTTCCAGGGATCATTTCTGTGAAAGATTGGACAATTTGGCTGGACAGTTTCAGAGAAGAAGATTTTTAAAGCTTTTTTAGCTTTTTCCCTATAAAATCTAAGAAAATGCTGTTAGGAAAGAAATAAACAAAATCCGTTATAGTTTTATGGATGACTGATTATTTGCAAAAAAATTGTGATGCTAGCTCCTGCCGTTTTTGAGATAGCTGTGGTTAACATACAGACGACGCACAACAGACGATGCCGCACCATCGCATTAGCTCACAGGTTCGCTAAAAATAACCCAAGGATAAGAATACCCTATAAATTATACAAAGAGAAAACTAGAGATGGGCGAGGTTAAATTTATTAACTGAAATATAGGAACCAATAATATAAATCTTGATTATTTACATAGTCTTGTGACAGCTGTTACAGCCACGTATCTGAATGTCATAAGTGAAACATATTGACATCTTTAATCAGTACTTCTCCGAGTAAAATTAAAAATTTTGACATATTTTAACTTTTTTTAGAATTTGAAATAAATATAAATTAACAAGCTGAAACACTTGGAAAAGACCTGGGAATTTAGATTTACATTATCAACTGCATCTTTGTCAATCATTACTTTCCTTCATATAATCCCTAATAGTATAGAACAATATAATTTAATTATTTTTTTTTTCATTATTAAAATTGAAAAGAAAAATACCATAGGTGACAATGGTGTTACTTGAAATACATTTTCATCCATCCATACAAAATCCTTGAAACATCAGTAACTGCAAGGTAATTCCCTGTTAGTGTTACTCATAAACTTTCAAATTCCTTTTCTATTGATTATTTTTAAAGTTGTCATTGTAGACCTATAAAAATTTATTTATTCATTGTTTATTGTTATGCTGTTGGTCTAAACAACTAATAGATGAGTTTGGTTGGACAAATGGATCAATAAGCTGCCCAGCTGCAAGTATATGCCCCGCGTCAAGCATGCATAATTGGCCAGAAAGGTCAACTTGAGGACATACAGGTGACTGAAGAGTGGCTGGAAAGAGCCTAGGTCTGACAAGGTCTCATAAAAACTTTAATAAAAGCTACAGTTTTTGGCCAATTTCTTTCAACTTTCAAAACTAACAAGCTGAAATCCTTATTTCTGCATTATATGAAAATTATATCAACAGTGCTTACAGGAAACAATCATGCGATGATAAAAATTAGGCAAAATTTAAGGTACTGATTTTATCTTTATGAAATTAACTTATAAACTTTGGAAAATTCAGAACTTATTTTGGGTATAAAATTGAATCTTGATTAAATAATGTTATACACCTGACAAAAACAAGTGACCCATGGGTCATGACGCTCAGCTGACCGGGAAGAGATTTGCAAAAGGAAATTTTATCATCTGAATGGTAGTATATAACCATTCAACTGAAGCATCAAACAGATTAACCAACAGGCCAAGATTGTGTCTGTATTAATATATCTCAAAAAAAAGAGAAAAAGTGCGTAAACTTTAAAAAAATACAGGTGGCTCCACCAGTCTTCAGAAACTAATAAAAACACTTAATGGTCAATATCAATGCAAAGAAGCATGGTGGTCTCTGGATTAGTTGTTCAGATACTTCAGCTTTTGTATCAAATTTTCCATTGTTCTGAGGGATACTTCGGAGTCCTATAGCTTGAAGGATATGGGTAACAGAGACCAAATTTCAGGTTTCCACAGACGCTTTTTATGGGCTGCCTTGCATAAAAAGAATGAAGATTCTAGGTCCAGTTGTTACGATTTGTACCCTATTGACAGATAACCACATCTTTAAAGGTCTCAAAAATAGAGAAAATAATTTTTAAAAATTTGAAAAAAATAGAGGTGGCGCACCCAGTCTGCTGAAACTGATGGAACACATCATGATCAATATGTATGCCAAAAATCATGAGCATCAGTGTTATAGTTATTGAGATACTGGAGTTTTTGTATCAAATTTTTCATTATTTTGGGGGGTATTTTGGAGCCATACAGCTTAATGGATATGGGTAACAGAGACCTAATTTAAGGTTTCCTTGGAGATTTTTCATTAGTCTCCCTGTGTGTAAAGAATGAAGATTCTAGGTCCAGTTGTTTTGATTTGTGCCCTGTTAACAGATGTTCATATCTTTAGAGAGATAAAATTCGAAAAAAGCCCGAACAAATACATGTGGTGCCACCAGGCTGCAGAAACTGATGAAACACTCCATGATCAATATCCATACAAACAATTATGGTGATCTCTGCATTAGTTGTTCAGATACTTCAGCTTTTGTATGAAATTTATCACTATTCTGGGGGGGGGGGGTTACTTTGGGGCCCCAATAGCTCAAAGGATATGGGTAACAGAGACCTAATTTCTGTTTTCCATGGAGACTTTTCATAGGTCTCTCAGAATGTCAAGAATGAAGATTCTAGGTCTAGTCTTTACGATTTTGAACCCTGTTGACTGATAACTACATCCTTAAAGGTCTCAAAAATAGAGAAAACAAATGGTAAAAAATCGAAAATACAGGTAGCGGCACCAGTCTAAAGAAACTGATGAAACATCTCATGATCCATATGTATGCCAAAAATTATGACCATCAGTAATGTAGTTAATGAGATATTGAAGTTTTTGTATTAATTTTTCACTATTCTGGGGGGTACTTTGGGGCCCCATAGCTTGAAGGATATGGGTAACAGAGACCTTATTTCTGGTTTCCATGGAGACTTTACATAGGTCTCTCAGAATGTCAAGAATGAAGATTCTACCTCCAGTCTTTAGGATTTGTGCCCTGTTAACAGATGTCCACATTTTTAAAGGTCTCAAAATTAGAGAAAAAAATTCGTAAAAAATCGAAAAATACAGGTGGCACCACCAGTCTGCAGGAACTGATGAAACATCTCATGATCAATATATATGCCAAAAATCATGACCATCAGTGATGTAGTTAATGAGATATTGAAGTTTTTGCATGAATTTTTTTACTATTCTGGGGGGTACTTTCGGGCCCCGTAGCTTGAAGGATATGGGTAACAGAGACCTAATTCCAGGTTTCCTAGGAGATTTTTCATGTACCTCGCTGGATTTAAAGTTAGAAGATTCCAGGTCCAGTGGTTACGATTTGTGCCTTGTTAACGGACAGACGACCGGATGGCCGGCCGGACGACGGACAAAGAATGATCGCTATAGCTCAGATGACTTACAGTCAGCTAAGCTAAAAATCGTAAAAATTTGAAAAAAAAACAGGTGGTGCCACCAGTCTGCAGAAACTGATGAAACACTTCGTGATCAATATCCATGCTAAGAATCATGGTGATCAATGCATTAGTTGTTCAGATACTTGAGCTTTTGTATCAAATTTTTCATTATTCTGGGGGTTACTTCAGAGCCCCATAGCTCGAAGAATAAGGGTAACAGAGACCTAATTCCAGGTTTCCAAGAAGACTTTTCATTGACCTTTCTGGATGTAAATTGAGAAGATTCCAGGTCCACCGGTAACAATTTGTGCTCTGTTAACAGATGACGGCATCTTTTGAGGTTTAAAAAATAGAGGAAAAAATTGTTAAAAAATCGAAAAAATACAGGTTGCGCCACCAGTCTGCAGAAACTGATGAAACACTCCATGATCAATATCCATGCAAAGAATCATGGTGATCAATGCATTAGTTCTTCAGATATTTGAGCTTTTGTATCAAATTTTTCTAATTTATGGGGGGTACTTCTGAGCCACATAGCTTAAAGAATATGGGTAACAGAGACCTCATTCTAGGTTTCAAAGGAGATTTTTTTCATTGACCTCTCAGGAGGTAAAGTTAGAAGATTCTAGGTCCAGCGGTTACGATTTGTGCCCTGTTAACGGACAGACAGCCGGACGCCCAGACAAAGAGTGATTGCTAAAGCTCAGATGACTTACAGTTAGCTGAGCTAAAAATCTAGAATTACAACAGCAGGGCTGAACATTAATATCTGAAAGTAATTGCTTGACTGGGCAAGTAAGGTTAAGCTTTAATTACTTGCCCCACATGACTTTTTACTTGTCCCTCTGAAACCAGTAATTGCAGGCGCAAGCACAAAATATGTTCCATTTGCCTCAGAGAAGCTGTTAACTGTTAATGTCCAGCCTGTAGCAGCATCGAAAAATATAAACATGACGAGTTACAATGCTTTCTGTCTGAACTTGATTCTGTTGCTTGTTTTATTGTTTATTAGACAATAGACATGTTCAAATATTTGTTATTTATATTTCTCTTTAGTATTACCTATTTGTACAGATAAATGTACAGTTAATTTAAGATGAAGAATTATTGTCAATATGAATTCATTTCTCCAAGAAAGACAAGGGACCCATGGGTCACGGTGCTCAGCTGTTATATATATGATAAAAAAAATATGATTTGGAAATGAGGCACATGCTGGTTTTGTGTGGTGATAAATAAAAGCTTTATTATGAGTTGTTGGTGTTTAGCTTATGTATGATTTTGATAGTATCTTTGAAGATAGGGAAGAGGATTGATTTCATTTATTTTATTGATAAAAATGGAGTGCTTTTGTCACACAGATTTTGACTTGGCCATATAACTTATAAGCAGCACTTATAATGTAAGAGTGTAACTATTTATTAAAATTTAATAACAAATATTGTGCCAAATATAATTTTTATTAAAAATAATAAGAGAATCATGATTTTTTAAAAAATAAAATATAACTGAAATGATTATTAAAATAATATTATAGAATATATTCATGAATGCATTCATGAATACATTTGCACTGGTATTTAAATACTTTCATTTTTACCTGAATTCCCATTCTTATGCAAGAAATTTTATAATTATTCATATTCGTATTCAAATACATTGGCAAAGTATTTGCACCATGTCTGGTATTTATTCAGTTTTAGCCAAACAATGATGTTGAGAATCCAGAATATACAAAATTCACAAATTTAAATAATGATCATAAGTACCTGGTTTTATGGCTTTTATTTATATTAAAAAAAATAAATGTAATATATTCACTTTGGACTACTTTCACATCAATCTACACACTAGACAGAGTAGGAATCTAGATTAATATTATCAACTGCATCTTTGTCTATCATTAATTTCCTTCATATGATCCCTAATAATTAGTAATGAATAATATGATTTATTTTTGTTATCAATAAAAATTGAACTGAAAATACCATAGGTGACTGCATGGTGTTATTTGAAATACTTGACATTCTATCCACCCATACAATATTCTTACATCATCAGTAACTGCAAGTTAATTTCCTGTTACTCAACAACTAACAAATTCCTTTTCTATTAATTTTTCTTTAATTTGTTATTAAAAACCAATAACAAGGCCTACAGGCCTAATGCGAACCTGTGCATTGGGAAATACACCAGGTATAATGCTTCAATGCTGGACCATGACTTCTCATGTATATGAACAATGCAGGTACTAAACATTTTGAATAAGAAAATAAGAAACAATTACACAAACATCACTGCTGAAATTCTAGCATTGGTGCACACAACACAACTAGGGACCCATTGGTCTCAACGCTCAGTTGAATTTGTCTATAATGATATTTTGAAAGAAATTTTTCAGAATGACAGTCCTGTGACCTTAACCAATGACCTTGTAACCAAAAAATCTTAGAACTTAATATCCTTGAACTTGCAGCATTAGGATTATTGTAACAATCTTTTAAAAATTGACCTTGACCTCTGACCAGATAACCTCAAATTCTTCAGGTTTCCTCACTTTTGGCAAGTAAGCAATGTGTGAATGTTGGAAAGTTCAGGATGAAAAGTTTGATTTACAGTGCATCCACAGTCTTTTAAAGATGTGGCTTCTGTGACATTCAACTTAGATCACTGGACCCTGAAAATCAAAATGAATTTACATATGTGGTTGGTCATTATTAATTAAGTTTGAAGCCAGTCTGTCTATCCAAAGCAGAATTATCATCCATAAACTAATTTGTGAATGGATGGGCCCTGTGACCTTGACCTTTGACCTATGACCCAAAAATCAAACAGAATCTTCCCCTAGTGGAAGGTTAGCAATATCTTGAAGATGGAAGGTTTGCGATGAAAAGTTTGGCTTCAAATGCATAAATATCTTTTACAGAAATGGGTCCTGTGACCTTGACCTTTGACCGTTGGACCCCAAAATCAACATGGTTCTTAATTTAGTGGTGGGCCATTTATAAGTTAAGTTTGAAACCAATATATCAAACTTAACTGGAGTTATCATCTGGAAACTAATTTGTGTGGATGGACGGATGGACAGACAGACAGACATACAAACAGACAGACTGACAGACAGGGTGATTAGTATAGGGCATCCACTTGTGATCAATAAACACACCAGGTTTTAGGACACCAGATGTAATGACAGCTGAGAAACTGACATGATTGTTGTCATTTTATAGTAAATAAATAAAAAAATATTTGTTAAAATAGGAAAAACCACCAAGTTTCAGGAACTGACAAAACTAGTCATGGTCAATATTCAAGGCAAGATTCATGACAAACCATGCATTAATTATCAAGATATTGGAGGTTTTGTATCAAATTTTTTACTATTCTGGGAGCCCCATAGCTCGAAGGAAAAAGGTCGCAGTGACCTAAATTCAGGTTTCCAAGAAAATTTTTAATTGACTCCCTGGATTTTCACTTAGAAGTTTCTAGAACCAGTGTTATGATTTGTGCCCTGCTAACGGACGGCAGGACGTCCAGACGGACAACGGACAAAGCACCATTCCTATACCTCAAATTACTTATCAATAAAAATGATTGTAGCTGGCACCACCAGTCTTGTATACAAAAAGGTTTCAGAGATATATACATATGCCCAAGTTCAGACTGATATATCAAACCCCTCCTGAGAGAGAAGCAGGGACACACACTGTGCAAATAATTATTGTAAGTGGCACCACCAGTCTTGTATACAACAAGTATACGATAATTAAAATACGATAGGTATAAATATGCCCAATTTCAGGATGATATATCAATTTCCTCTATAGAAATAAGCAGGCACAAATGTCACACACTGTGCAAATGTCATTGTAGGTGGTGACACCTGTCTTCTGAATGAGAAACCCATCATAGACACATAGACAGGTCAAAATATTAGGCCAATACATCAAACTTACCTTAAGTCTGATGCATGGGGCTGACCACGCTTAGGTGAGAAAGGCAGTTGCCCCGAGTGAACTGTGACAAATTTGCTAGCTCAGGCTACTGCACTGAGTGAACTCATGACCTGCACCTGGCTAGACTGGGTGAACTTTTGACCTGTACCTGGCTGCATTGAGTGAACTCTTGACTTGTTGCCTAATCTGATACAGTTGGCAGTCTGCCAAAGCTATAAATAGATTAGCTCCACATGCACCCCTGAGGGGCATGACACCCATGAGGAGTTCACATGGTGCCCATGAGGTGTTCACATGTCACCCATGAGGGGATCACATGCCTTGTGCTTGGCTGTACTGACTGAACTCTTGACCTATATCTGGCTGCACTGAATGAACTCTTGATCTATTGCCAAATCTGAAACAGTTGGCAGTTTCTTAACCTATGTAAATATACAGACACAATCTTGGCTAGGGTTGGGACGGTTACCGGTATACAGTATTATCACGATATCTGACAGCTACAGTTATCATACCGTCAACTTTCCTATTATCGCGATACCACGATATCATTTTTTGTTCACAATTTTGGTTCACAAGCAAGCCCTTGAGGTTCAAAATAATTTATTTCAAAGAATCACATTTATTTTTATAAATCACATGTACCTGAATATACACGTGTTGGTGGAACCGTGTGCTTACAGAGTTCGGGATTAGTCAGAAATGTCTGTGTGTGGGTGGAACCGTGTGCTTACAGACTTCGGTATTAGTTGGAAATGTCCGGAAGTAGCAGGTTGAATCAGAGAGGACAAAAGCTTGAGAATTCCAGGAGAAAATAACGTTATAATGAAAGAGCAATAAATACACATATTTATGCTTTTATTGCATGGAACGAAAATGTCAACATAAAAGTGTAACTAACAAATGAATCAAACATTCCATACGGGTTGCATATTTTGCCATATAAAATTGGGATGGTATATTTAGCCATGACACGCTCTCCGAAAATTCGCCAGGATTCTCCGGCTTTTATGTAGCTATAGGAAACTGATGGAAAGTTCTGACAAGCATGATTTGACGATGGGGGCAGGACTTCCCGCGCCTCAAGCTTGCACACCTGTAGGACCTTCATGCAACTTACATGACTAAATGAGTCTTTCTGTGGTACTGGCACAATAGGTATAAATGATATTAATACTTAACCCCTTGTATAAAATTAAGACTATAAAGGAGGTTGTTATAAATATCATTATTAATGTCATTATATATAATTAAATATATCGCGATATCAAGGTATATCGCGATAAAATTTGAATAATTATCATGATATCAAAACCCATATCGTCCCAACACTAATCTTGGCCTGTTGGGTCACCTGTTTACACATACTGAAAGACCTTGGCTAAAATGCTTTTTTTCAAGATGAAATATTCATAAACTTTTTATCAAAATATCTAGAAAAATAAAAGATTCAGTTCTTTCATTGTTAAAGGTCCAATAATTCTGCCAAAAATCATTCAAGTAAACTTGAACAAAGGCCACCTAAGAATAATTTTTGTGCCATGTAACAGAAGTTATAATTGTAACAATAATTTTCTAGAAGAACAGTCCTCAGTTTGAGTTAGACATAATAACGGCCATAAGACCAACTTAAGTTTTTCTGATATTATTGAAAGAACCATGTCCTATGATAATTCTTTTGAAAAATTGAACGATTCAACTTGACAGTTTCATCATAAACATTTTTAGCTGAAAGAGGCCAAAATCATGAGGTTTTTGTCCATAAAAAACAGGTCAATGTAGGTGGCACATCAAAATCTGCAACTTCAAATATGAGTCATGTGACCAACATTTGCACAATACTTGGTAATGCTAGCTTCTGTCATTTCTGAGATAACAATGTCAGTATGCTTACTTGGCCAAATGACCGTTCAAATTCATTTAACTCCACTAAATTTCATCAAATGCAAACCATTTGAAAAAACTTGAGATTGCTTGCCTCTGGGATCATTTCTGTAAAATATTAACAATTTGGCTGGACCGTTTACAAGAAGACTTTTAAAGGTTTTTCAGCTTTTCCCCTATAAAATCTAAGTAAATGCAGATAGCAAAAAACATAAGCTGAATCCCACAACATTTGATATGTGACAGATAATTGCATAAAATCTGGGGATGGTAGCTCCTGCAATTCATGAGAAATTATGGGTTGATATACAGATGACCAATGACCCCCGTACAAAAAAAAAGTAAATGCAGGTGGCGCCACCAATACCTGAATTTCATATATTACTCATGTGACCAACACTGGCATAAAATTTGGTGATGATAGCTTCGGCCGTTTCTGAGATTGTCATTTAAGTATGCTTTTTTGGACAGATGACTAGGTTCAACTTCCTGTAATTAGGGCAAAATTCACAGAACTTGAATCATTTGAGAGAGATGGTATTAAGGATTATTTCTGTGATATATTGAACAAATTGGCTTGACCATTTTAGAGGAGAAGATTTTTAAAGGTTTTTTAGCTTTTTCTCTATAAATCTAAGAAAATGCAGATTTTTTTCAGTTGGCTAATTTTTTACATTAAATTTCATGATGCTAGCTCCAGTCATTTTCGAAATAGTATGGGTTAATGTATACCTGTGATTGTTAACATTGCCTGGCATGAGGAATATCTAAAATCATAAATCTACATTTTTTAAAAGTTTTTAAAAAACATTCTTGTCAATATTAACCAAAGATAACCTGAAATCTAAATGTCTGGAGGCATGATGTAACAGATGCTGATAAATTGGTTCCAGGCTAGATGTATCTGCTTCACACAGCTAACATATATGGTAAAATGACTCAATTCAATCTCCATAATTCAGCCAAAAATCATTCATACGGAACCATTAATGACAATTATTATAAGAATTATTCAGGGGATTATTCTTGTAAAATATTAAACAAATTGGCCTCAGTCAAAAAACGTTTTGCAGGTTTATAACTCATATGGAAAAATAAAGCAAAATGGCTAAGTTAAGCTTCCCATAACTCAGCCAAAAATCACTGAACCAAAACCATTTGAACAAACTTGAATTATCAACATCTAAGGATAATTAATGTGTGAGATTTAAGAATTTAGCCCAGTGGTTTCTGAGAAGAAGATCTTTGTAGCCACTGAGCTAAAATATCTATGGAAAATATTGACAAGAATGTTTTTTAAAAGCTTTTAAAAAATGTAGATTTATGATATTAGATATCATCTGTACACTATTCATAATTTCTCAGGAATAGCAGGAGCTACCATCCCCAAATTTTATGCAATTATCAGTCACATATCAAATGTTGATGGATTCAGCTTATTTTTGCTATCTGCATTTACTTAGATTTTACAGTTAATGGGTAAAGAGTCCAGCCAAATTGTTCAATATTTTACAGAAATGATCCCAGAGGCGAGCCTTCTCAAGTTTGTTCAAATGGTTTGTGTTGGATAAATTTTAGCAGAGTTACATAACAGGCCAAGATTGTGTATGTTTCTTGAATAGGTTGAGAAACTGCCAAATGTTACAGATTTGGCAACAGATCAAGAGTTCATTCAGTGCAGTCAGATTTAGGCCAAGAGTTCAATCAGTGCAGCCAAGCACAAGGCATGTGATCACCTCATGGGCAGCATGTGATCATTTCATGGGTAGCATGTGATCACCTCATGTTCATTCAGTGCAGCCAAGTACAGGTCAAAAGTTCACTCAGTCTAGCCAGGTGCAGGTCAAGAGTTCACTCAGTTAAGTAGCCTGAGCCAGTAATTTATCACAGAACACTCGGGGCAACAGCCTTTCTCACCTAAGCCTGGTCAGCCCCGTGCATCAGACTCAAGGCCTGATATTCTGACCTGTCTATGTGTCTTAAATGGCTTTCTTGTTCACAAGACAGGTGTCGCCATCTACAATGACTTTGCAAAGTGTATGTGCCTGCTTAATTCTACGGAGGAATTTGATATATCAGTCTGAAATTGGGCATATTTATACATGTCAAATAGCTTTGTCGTATACAAGACTGGTGGTGCCACCTACAATAATTTTTTGTGTTGTGTGCACCCATGACAGAATTTCAGCAGTGATGTTTGTGTATTGTTTCTTGTTCAAAATGTTTAGTACTTGCAATGTTCATATATATGAAAAGTAGTGGTTCAACATTGAAGCATTATACCTGGTGTATATCCATATGCACAGGTTCACATTAGGCCTGTAGGCCTTGTTTATTTTTACAAATGTTTATCTCTATTTTTGAGACCTTTTAAGATGCGGTCATCTGTTAACAGGGCACAAATTATAACGACTCGACCTGGAATCTTCTCTGTTGACATGCAGGGAGGCAAATGAAAGGTCTCTGTGGAACCCTGAAATTAGGTCTCTGTTACCCATAACCTCTTGAGCTATGGGGCTCCGAAGTACCCCCCAGAATAATGGAAAATTTGTGCAAAAGCTCAAGTACCTGAACAACTATTGCATTAATCACCATGATTCTTTAAATGGATATTGATCATGGAATGTTTCATCAGTTTCTGCAGTCTGGTGGTGCCACCTAACATGGGCTGTCATGGCATATGACTAAATTCAGCTTCCCATAACTCAGCCAAAAGTCACTGAACTGAGACCATTTGAACAAACTTGAATTATCAACATCTAATGATAATTAATGTGTGAGATTTAAGAATTTGGCCCAGTGGTTTTTGAGAAGAAGATTTTTGTAGCCACCTAGCTTACATGGGCTGTTATGGCATATGACTAAATTCAGCTTCCCACAACTCAGCCAAAAGTCACTGAACTGAGACCATTTGAACAAATTTAAATTATCAACATCTAAGGATAATTAATGTGTGAGATTTAAGAATTTGGCCCAGTGGTTTTTGAGAAGAAGATTTTTGTAGCCACTTAGCTAAAATGGGCTGTGTTGGCATATGACTAAATTCAGCTTCCCATAACTTAGCCAGAAGTCACTGAACTGAGACAATTTGAACAAACTTCAGAAAGCACAGGTTCGCTAAAAAAGTACAGGTGGTGCCACCAGACTGCAGAAACTGATGAAACGTTTCATGATCAATATCCATGGAAAAAATCATGGTGATCAATGCAATAGTTGTTCAGATACTTGAGCTTTTGTATCAAATTTTCCATAATTCTGGGGGTACTTCAGAACCCCATAGCTCAGAGGTTATGGGTAACAGAGACCTAATTTCAGGTTTCCATAGAGACTTTTTATGGGCCATCCTGCATGTCAAGAGCGAAGATTCTAGGTCCAGTCATTATGATTTGTGCCCTGTTAACAGATGACCACATCTTAAGGTCTCAAAAATAGAGAAAAACATTTGTAAAAATAGAAAAAATACAGGTGGCACCACAAGACTGCAGAAACTGATGAAACATTCCATGATCAATATCCATGCAAAGAATTATGGTGATTAATACAATAGTTGTTCAGATACTTGAGTTTTTGTATCAAATTTTCCATTATTCTGGGGGGGGGGGTACTTCAGAACCCCATAGGTCAGAGGTAATGGGTAACAGAGACCTAATTTCAGGTTTCCACAGAGACTTTTTATGGGCCTCCCTGCATGTCAAGAGCGAAGATTCTAGGTCCAGTCGTTACGATTTGTGCCCTGTTAACAGATGACCACATCTTAAGAGGTCTCAAAAATAGAGAAAAAAATCGTAAAAATAAAAAAAATATAGGTGGCGCCACCAGACTGCAGGAAACTGATGAAACACTCCATGATCAATATCCATGCAAAAAATCATGGTGATCACTGCATCAGTTGTTCAGATAACTGAGCTTTTGTATCAAATTTTCTATTATTCTGGGGGGTACTTCGGAGCCCCATAGCTCGAAGAATATGGGTAACAGAGACCTAATTTCAGGTTTCCAAGGAGATTTTTTATGGACCTCCCAGGATGTCAAGTTACAAGGTTCTAGATTCAGCAGTTACAGTTTGTGCCCTGTTAACAGACGGACAGCCGGACGGCCGGACGGCCGGATGGACGACGGACAAAGAGTGATTGCTATAGCTCAGATGACTTACAGTCAGCTGAGCTAAAAACTGAAAATATAAGTTAAAATATTAGAATTGTTGCAAAAGTTGCAATCATTATATATCCAAAGTGTAGCTCATATTGGATTATATTATGCATACACATATATTTTATTATTTTTAAATCACAAATGTTTAAGCTGAATTTAAAAGAAAATAATGCCATAACATAGCATCTACAAGATTATTCCTTGAATCACTATTAAAAAGTTTTGCACATTGGAGAATTCAGTACATGCTTAATTTTATTCACCGAGATAAAATAAAAAATTCAGTAAATTTGATAAAATAAAACATTGTTTCAAATAAAGTATACACACTGTTGGTTTAATGAGGGACAAACAATATCATTGTGCTAATTACTATCTCAGCTTTAATTTATTACTGGAATTAATAGTCAATTTCACAACTGGTGAAGTTTTTACTCTTCTGAAGTAAGGAATTACTTATCTGATGAACATCCATACTTTCATAGCAATACACCACTTTGTGGACACAATTAAATGTGCACTTTAATCATTGTAACCCTGGTGGTACAATACAAAATCTAAAATGTAGCATAGCCTAGAATAAGAATGAATCAAATACAGAAAATAATAACATTCATCTAGTTTATGCACCATCTGGGGGGGGGGAGTGCAGGGCAGAGGGGAAGCCTGCTGGTAGTGTCCAAACTGAGCCAAGGCAAGCTGCCTGGGGTGGGTTACATAATGCAAGTGAAGGCTGTACTACTAGGTGGGCTAGATGTAAACAACACTTGACATGGTGTATGAAATCTTGAATAAAATCTACTTTTTTTCAATCAATTCCTTTGAAATTTCAGATTTTAAAAGATTAAATCCTTATGTATATATGCTGTGAAAATTACATCAATAGTGCTTACAGGGAAAAAATGTGCCATTGCCAAAGTTGGACAAAATTTAAGGTATTGATTTTTTATTTATGCTAATAACTTGAAAAATTTGCAAAATTCAGATCTAATTTTTGGTAAACAATTGAATTTTGATTAAATAAAGTTATATTCCTGAAAAAAAGTCTCTAGCTTCAGCAATTCTCATGTTAGGTGAGTAAATATACTTCCTGATTTTTTAAAAATTGCATTATATTTTGGCCCATAACTTCAAAATAATACCCAACACTGATCTAATTTTTGGAATGTTCATTAAAAATGTATGGAAGAATATGAATACTAAATATGATCAAAAACAGATCAGTCGTTTTGATATTAGGCAGCCTTGAAGTGTAACGATGGTTTTTTATGGAAAACGGAGGTTTTTCCTTTATATCTCGAAGGAACGAAGCCCTAATGACCCAATTTTCAGTATGGCAGGAGATTTTTTTTTTACGGGACATCTAATGGTAAGCAAAATTTTGGAATCGTAGGTCCAACGGTTTCAAAACGAAATAGAGTTACATGTGTTACATATTAGAATGGATGTCTGCCATGTAAACATGATTGAAGGTGGAGCCACATGTTATTTGAACGAGAAACTATCCAAGATGTATACACATGCAAAATTTCAGGTGGAAAAGTAAAAAAAGTCGCCACTGCAGAGATATGAGTAATTTTATCCCACAGCAGACAAACAGATGGACGCTGTGCAAAAATGGCTGCAGGTGGCGCCACCATTTTTGTGTATGTTATAAAGCTATCCAAGGGCTACATTTGCCCTCCCTTATGAAAATGGTAAGTACTCACATATATGTGCCTTATATGCCCCTTATAAGGGCCTTATATGTTCCTTATAAGGGACATATATTTCCCATATAAATGCTATGTATGTGAGTTATATGTATATTGCAGCTATATGTTTAGTCAGGCATTGTTATATGTGAGTTATAAGGGAGTTGTATGTTTGTTATATGTCAGTTATAAGGGAGTTGCACATGAGGCCATTCTGTACATTTCATTTATATGTGACTTGTATGGGAGACAGAAAGGAGGTGAACGTGAAGGGGTTCTGTATATGTCAGTTATATGTCAGTTATAAGTTTATATACTGTGAGCTCACTGTTCTACAAGATAGGACTTAGACATTTTTCAAGGGAACACAAATGCTGCAGAAACTTCTAAGTCCCAGCTCCATTATGGTTTTAAGAAAATGAATTATAATTGAATAATAAATACTGAAGAAGTATGTTAAAATGGGTATCAAAATAACCAGCTTCCTCAGAACTTTAAGTATATTAGAAAAATAATATTATAAATAATTTTTTTTTTCATCTGACTTATTCATTTAGAAGTGTAAAATATAGTAATCATGCATGCAGTAAAACATCATTCACACAAAACACAATACAAAAAAATAATTTGACTATATTTCACATTGGTTATAATTTGTGCCCTTGATAATTATAAGAAAAAATAATTCTTTTGGAATGTAGTGTATATACAAGTACTTCAGCATCTAATTGCAATTGATAACTACTTCATAAATACAGAACAAAGGGTACTGATGTAGTGTGCCACTGACCAATTATGGGAATATATAGACATTAACCTAATATCATATTGGTTTTAGAAACATGCAGCTCAGCACCCACACATTTTAGCAGTAAAATATTGCCACTAAAAAATAAACAGCATTGATAAAAGCAGAGGTACTTAAAAAGAATAATTATCTGCATTCTTATTGTGACAATAACCAGCATTCTAATCAGTAAATTTCACAAGTATATGTAACTACCCCCCCCCCCCCCCACCCCAAGCAGACAAGCTTGCTGTACAAGCACTCTCTGCAATACACAGAAACACGGTTTGGCTTATATGGAAGTGAGGGCCCCGCATGAAAACTTTGTTTACTTCCGGTTGGCGAGTAAACAGTAGCACGTGGGCGCTTTGAATATGGTGTTAAATATATAATAATATTGAAAAGTTTACACCTGTTTTGGATTAAATAAACATGGTGCTGGTCTAAATTAACATTCCGATCCAACGAGTATAACTAAAAGTAGGTTAAGCCCATGATGTTGTGACCAGATTTAGCTTTAATGGGAAGACAGTGGCTGGGCCAGTATGGCGTATCTGTTCTGGTCTGGTATGCATGTCGTCACATCTCCTTAATATTGACAAGATGTCCAGGCCGTGGTCTTGTGATACATTTACATTTCATCTGAGGTTTAACAGCAGACTTTACACTATGATTACTAATGTCGGTCTTTTAGAGGATTCATGACACACGGACATCCTATTGGATCATGCAACTTATTAACTGCTGATGATTATGCATCTGGTAAAATTTAAAGACTTTAATAAAACTTTCAGTGTTGGATATACATATATATATATATATATATATATATATATATATATATATATATATATATACGTTTGTGTATATATATATATATATATATATATATATATATATATATATACATATCATAGTCTGGTAAGAAAATGCTTCAAAGGGGCGTATTAACATATGTAATGAAATAATATACAAAAATAACTTTACATGATTCTTTGCAAACATTTTTGTACCCAAAACAAAATAATATAAAAGAAAAAAAATATAAAAGATAGGAAGACATGAGTATAATTTATTAAAGTTGAAATTGTTTCACAGTGAAGAGAATCACGCAAAGGCGGAATGGGTCCGACGTGGTACATGGTATTTACACAGTCTGCCATTAATTTTTGGTAATTATATTTGTATTGTATTCTGTATATATGCTGTTGTTTCATGGCGCACCTAATTTTCATTAAGCTATTTCTTAAATTTATTTAACCAATATAATTACTTTCTTCTTAGAACTCAGCCAGCCTCAAAAACAGAATATGACAAATTTTATTCGTTAACATCTAATTAAGGCACGTAATTAGGCCCTTTTTATAATGGTTTGCAAGAAATGTCTGAACATTTGGCTAGACCGGTCAGACTGGACACATTTGTTTATGATGGGCTTTGCCTGGTTGCCTGACTTAAGCTTTATTATTATATATAATATACGCAGTTGAATTTCATGTTAAATAAGAAATATTGCCAAGACAATTGTGTTTTCACTGGCGAACAACGTTTAGCAATATAAATATAAGTAAAGGAAAATTTTATATTATGTTTTTACGATTTAATATAATATAATATGACATTCGTCTAAAATATAATTTCTCTATGGATTTTCTGATGACGTGAATAAATATTATATATGAAGGGATCCAAAACTAATGGTTTAGTAGAGTGTTTGCAAATACTCATTCATATACTCTTTGAGAATATTTATAATGATCTGTCATTATTTTGTTATCTTGAAATAATGAACATCTTTTATCTTACTCTAGAAACCAGTCTAATGTGTTCTAGCATAACTTTTAATTAATTACCATCGAAATATTAAACTGCATGCACATTATAATATAAATTATTATGTCTTTATTTTGGAAAAAAATTTTATATTCGTCAATACAATCAGAATATGTCACCAATAAGTTCGCTACATAAAAAGATGACAGGTATTCACAACATCATTCATTGTCAGATCTTATAGTTACAGTTTTCATCAATAATTAAATCATGGAATAATATATAACTGATTTTTTACATGTCTCATTTTGTTCCTAGTTCTACATGACCTACACAACACCACAATTGGTGGAATTGATCATAAAAGAAAAGCAACTTGTATGGCCCGGTAATACAGTATAGTATTAATAATGTACACCATTTTTTATTTAGCATGATTTATGGGTATGGAAATAGAAGATTATTGTTCTTGAAATCAATGTAGAATTAATTATAACCCAAATTTATCGATATATTTAAATTAACAGGCTATAATCAATATTATTACACCGACGTATTATATATATATATATATATATATATATATATATATAAAACATTTTATTAAATATTTTTAAATATATATATATGTATTGTTACTTTTTTATATATATATATAAATTTAATTGTATTATATTATGTATAATGGTATTTAATATTATATATATACAAACATACACAGGTGAACATGTACATATACATGTACATTTTATTATTTATATATATATATAGTGGAACAAAGTTTTTTTGCTTTTGTGTATAGAGATATATGTGTGTATATATACATTTATATATTTATATATATACATATATATAATATAATATTTATACATAATATGTATACACACACACATACACAAATAAGCTTGTACACATAAGTGCTCAAATTATTTTTATATATATATATATATATTTTAGAATAATCCGTTTCTGTGCTATTGTATATATATATATATATATATATATATATATATATATATATATATATATAAAGATATACATATATACTTGTATATATAAAGATATACATAATAAATAATATATATATATATATATATATATATATATATATATATATATATTATATTTGGTTAAAACTAATACAAGATGAAATAAGTATAATGAAGAAGTCATGATTTGTCTTATCGAACCCGAAAAACCGTATCATATGGAAAGCATTGCTCACTGAACTGATGGTGACACAGCCACCAAGTGATATCAAGGAGCTGATGATATACAGGCCTCTTGACGGCTGTCTGTGTTAATGGTGTCATGAGATACATTTTCCTTAACAGCTGTGGAATGTTTAATTTCAACGGTGTCAGGTTATATAACATTATTTTACTCAGTCATGAAAGAAAATATGAAAGGTGTAGTGGATTAAGTGATGATTTACGTTTATTTCCATAATAATACAAAAGCACGTGGTGTTTGTTTACTCGCCAAACCACAACGACGCCAATATGGCCGCCAAACCGGTCTCTCTTTCTTTCAGTCTTTCCTTCATCCTGCCATTCGTTACATGATTCTTTCTTTCTTTCTTTTTTTCTTTCTTTCATTCTTTCTTTCAGTCTTTTTGTTTTCTTTCTTTCATTCTTTCTTTCATTCTTTCTTTCTTTCTTTCAGTCTTTCTTTCTTTCTTTCTTTCAGTCTTTCTTTCTTTCTTTCAATCATTTTTTCTTTCAGCCTTTCTTTCTTTCAGTCTTTCTATCTTTCTTTCAGTCTTTCCTTCATCCTTCCCTTCGATACATGTTTCTTTCTTTCTTTCTTTCTTTCTTTCTTTCTTTCAGTCTTTCTTTCCTCTTCCGGTCTTTCTTTCAGTTCTTCTTTTTTTCTTTCTTTCAGTCTTTCTTTCTTTCAGTTTTTCTTTCTGTCAGTCTTTCCGTATATCTTCATTCTTCTTTTGATACATATTCTTTACTTATTTCTTTCTTCCTCCGGTCTTTCATTCAATTTTCTTTTGGTCTTTCTTTCTTTCTTTCTTTCATTTATTTGTGTCTTCTGGTTATACATTAAGTTTACGGTTGGTTGATGGAAGATGGGTATTCATTAGCGGTTCTTTATGGACTCAATTAGCGGTTAGTAGGAACTCAAAGGTATAATTGTTATTCGTCATTCACTATTCAGCGGTTTCAACACATAGACTGACCCGTGAAATAAAAAAAAAAAAAACACACACACAATTTGAAGAGGAATCTTAAATCAGCAGGATAGTTTTTAACACATCGGTTTCAACATGCAGACACACGCAAGAAATTAAATATACACATACAATTTGGAGAGAAATCGTTTTCAGGATAGTTTTATTGTCTACACCAACCGCGGCACTTAATTTGTTCCAAAATAGGTCACCCGCCACCGATCGTACTTGCGCCAGAGCGGATGATACTAACTGAATACTACGCACTGGTAATATTTTCATGTTAACAAAATAACCACCAACCTAATTTTTTATTCTATAAAGTTATTTTTCTCATAAAATTGTTGTCTATTTATAATGTCTTTTATTCGGAATGTGGTCCTGTCAGAAGTCGAATATAATCAAAATATGTAAATATTTATTCTTTTCTTAATACATTAAGTGCATGTACGAGATCAATATAAATGATTCATCATCCAGAAACCTTTGATCGACATTTTTCGTCCGTTAATTAAAGGTTCATCCTTTGAACTGTACGAGTGGCCGCGTCGGGTGAATGGTTTCTCGTGACCGCGTTTATACTGCGGCTTCACTGGTCTCTGGTGAGCAGTTCGTTCATGTTTGAGCAGACTTATTATGTTCTCACGACATGATATACATACTTATAATAGTGAAAATTATAACAGGAATATGGAAAATAAAGTAAGATGTTACATGTTAAACCTGTAATTATCAGTCATTTAAACCTGTGGTTAGGATTATAAATTGGAGAACGCTGATGGGTTAACCATACCCGGAGTTTATCACTATTGAGGGATGGTCGTACTTTTAGCCAAAATATTGCTCTAATTAACAATAAAATTACTAAATATTTTGTCAAACTTCAGTTAAGGAACACAACGATATGAGTGCATGAGGGTAATATAGTAATAATGGATAACACAGATATATTAGGCATTAACGTGTGCTGATTTGACGTATGTTGCATCGATCACAGAGCTTAATGAATTCCCAAAGTGACCCAAGAGAGGGTTTACTAACGAAAGTATAATTAACTATTATTACTTAGTCTTTTTGTTTTAGTACGTGTAAAGTTTAGACAGTCAGACAAGTGATACATGTACTCTTATGTTAACAATACGTCCTATTGGGATACGCTTCAGTGGGTACGTCCCGGCGGCCTACGTCCAAAAAACCTGCGTCTCACCGGCCTGTAGTCGCCAAACCGTGCTTCCGTGTATGGGCCATTGACCTTACTGTACCCTGCCCTGGAATAGTGGTGACGTCACATGAATATTGTACAGGCTGTGCACAACTAAGGCATGCAAAGTCAGTTTACATCTGAATGATAACATCCCGTAACCGGTAAGGGAGTACACACTTTGAAGAGAAGTTCTTTGTCAAGCTGCTCAAGCAGAAGGGGAATGTATAGCTGAAAAAATGTCTCATTGGTAAGTAATCTTGCATTATTTAAGTTATTTTTGCATAGTAAACCAGTGATTGATGACTTCACCTATCTTGGTTTGCCCTGCAAAAACAGAATTTGTGTGTTTCAAGATAACATATCCTATTTGGTGGCCCATTTTTACAAAATACCAAATTTTCTACAAAAAGCTGATGCTGTTGCCCCTATACAGTGACAATGTGCATGTTCTATGCACCAACAGGAAGCTAAGAACATATTCTTTTCAGTGTTGCTATTTGCAATAGGGTGTGGAAAAATCAAGAGTCAGCAGCAGGTCCTAAAATTACATATTGATGTAATTTCTGAATGTCCCCTACCTGTGAAGGGTTGATCAGTTAACCTACATAAAGCTTAATCGCACACAAATGCTATGAGTACCACATACTACCATTTTATTTGTTGAACCTATACATGGCTATTGACCATGTTATTATTTAGCTGAACTCTGGGTCATGAAAAGAAAAAGCTGCTACAAGGTAATTATGTTCCTTTCCATTTTCCAAATTGACTTGAATTTTTCTGTCTTGCTAGAGTGCCCAAAAGTTATAATATGATTAAAAATGTTTAATTATACAATATTTATAAGTTTTTCTTTCAGGCAAAGTAAACATTAACACTGTTGATCATTGCTGAATTTACAGCCACTGTCTCAATTTTGATGAATGCTTTTTTTTATAAAATTGAAGAGAGGTTTGCTGTACTCAACCAAAACATATCAACTAATCAAATATTTTTTTACTATTGGAGTCTATCACACAAAAGCTCCTAAATTAAGCTTTAATTTGGTAATATGCCTTTCTACATGTCATTTACATATACTGTAAACACCAATTAATTAACAATTTGATACATAACACACTATGTTTCATAACAACCCATAAACCATTCATAACCATATGTATGAATTTAATCTGAATTTGACATCAGAAGATCAAGAACACTCTTTATAAAGGTCATGAGCACTTTAACTTTAAAGGGCTTGGTCCTCTGACTTTTCTTTTCCTTTGAGGTTTTTATGACATATTCACTTTCATCACATAAGAAAAAGCATAATAATTTGGGAATTTTTTTCACTAGGATCAGATGATTTCATTAGGTACTGTTTTGATTCCCAAAGAGAAATCAAATCTGGTTCAATTTACAGGTTAATCAAGAGTGGGTTTTTAGTCCACCTTGAATGATTTCTTTTTACATGTACATGTATTAGTGCCATTTCACCATAAAAGATCAAGACGTCATTTTGAACATTACTGACCACCAATATATCATTGATGTACTGTTTTAGTAATATTATTGATGTGAGGCCCTTTTTTAGTTAAATAATTTGTCTACTTAAATGTCAAAATATGCAAGACTCCATGTTCTTAATTATTTATTTCCAACAACCTTTGTTTCTATGATTTGTAATGATTTCTTTACTTTTCTTAGAACCAGTATGAAGAAATGGTGCAGAAAGTATAAGGAAAGCCCAGATATCTCCAGCCCTTGCAAGAATTGTCTGGTAAGCATATTCAGTTTATCATATAAAGGAACATTTAAATCTTTTAGCAAATGGGAAATGTTATGAATTGTAAGGGTTTTTTTTATCAAATAGCTGGAACTTACCATATTTGAAGTGCAAATTTGGTGGTTAACATTTATTGTGCATATGGGATATTAATATAACTGCTTACATGTTAAAATTGTTTCAACTGAGTAACCTACTTTCTGAACCTATGAGCATCTTAAGACCACAGTGTCTGTCCCGTGACCACTATATTTAATAATCTGTAATGTTTGTATATACTCTGTATAACTGGAAAACTCTTCCTCTGTTAGTAATTGAGAAGTCCAACTGTATTTACTTATAATCCTAAATGTTAAACAGGCATATTTTCAGAACATTTAAAACCCCTATATAGAGAGCAGATGTACTTTCAGTGAAATAAATTCTTTTCATTTTTTTACTTGTGTGTTGTCTCCAGATAAGGTAAACTAATGTTAATGTTAAGAAAAGCAATACTAAGCATCAATGTCAAAAGATTATCTTTAAACTTATTTAATAAAATAATTAATTTGAGCAATAATGACTATATGTGTATACTTAGACTGGTAACATTTGTTTTTGCAGGTCAAACAGGAGGGGACAGAAAAGGATTTAGAGTGTGGCAAGGGTGTATATTTCCTTCCAGCCTTCATTCCCTAAAATGACAACACTCTCAAATCTGACTGAACCAGGGAGTTTTAAAAATCTTATGAAAATATTATTTTCAGTTTACAAATGTGTAAATAAACATTAATTTTGGCTATTGTATTTTCTTACCTTTATGTTTCATGTGTTTGCGTCCATATGACTGTATGAAGTTGATGACCCCCAGTGTGACTGCAGGCCAGCATTGATTTCAAGGAATTGCACAGTGCAGGAAGCTCACCACACACACTCACACACCTTAATTTCTATCATCTAACGTAATTGCTTGTGGAATAAAGAAAAGAGTAAACACCTTTCAAAACAGAACATACAACAGATAGTAACTGAGCTATTGACAAACAGCACAGAAGGTGCATACACTGGACTTGTGAGTTATATGTCATTTATAAGGGACATATATGGCACTTATAAGTCCCATATATGTCACATATGTCACATATATGGGAGTTATAAGGCACATATATGGGAGTTATAAGGCACATATATGGGACATATATGGGAGTTATAAGGGACATGTATGGGACATATATGGGAGTAATAGGGGACCTATATGTGGAAGCCTTATAAGTGACATATAAGGCCCATATATGTGACATATAAGGCTCCTACCTAATTTGCATATAAAATCCATATACCAGACATATATGTGACATATATGGGAGTTATAAGGTTGGATATAAGGGACATATATGGCACATACTGTGGTTGCCTTTCTGTTTGCTAGGGTTTTAATTTCGCGATATTCGCGAATTGGAGATAATCGCGAAAATGAAACCCTGGGGAATAATTTGCCAATTGAATATGCCCTTCTTGTTTAGTGTAACCAATACTTGTATGTGAATAGGTTAGATCAGTGAGAAATTTTATAATAAATTACATCCATGCAAGTATAGGGAAAATGTTCCCTTAAATTTGAACTAAGCTTCCTGTGCTGTGTGTACAGGACCATCGTTATATGAGTAGAACATTACAAACTCATGACTTATTCTCATTTAATAATACACACAGGTATGGCATTACCAAAGATTTGATATAGGTTCTGGTGAGATCGCAAAATGAAACCCTCACAAAACATTCAAAATGGAGAGATTGCGAAATTTCAGCCTTGTGAATATGAAGCCAACCACAGTATATGTGCCATATAACTTTCACATATATGGCACTTATGAAAATTTTTGGTAAGGGCATGCTCGAATGAGTCCCGAGATATAAGCATAGATGTCTACAGCGTGAACGTGAATGTAGGTGGTGCCACCTGTCATGAAATCAAGAAAGCTATGCGGGATGTATACGCATGCCGAATTTCAGGTAATTTGATCAAACCACTGCAGAGATATGAGTGATTTTAACCTAAGGCAGACAAACCAAAGGAATGTTGTGCAAAAATGGCTGCAGGTGGTGCCACCATTTTTGTGTACGTTATAAAGCTATCCAAGGGCTACATTTGTGTAAATTTTTTTTCCTGATTGGTCAAACGGTTCCAGAGATATGAGCTTGGATGTCTGCAGCGTGAACGTGAATGTAGGTGGCGCCACCTGTCATAAAATCAAGGAAGCTTTCTAGGATGTATACACATGCCGAATTTCAGGTGAATTAGTCAAACCACTGCAGAGATATGAGTGATTTTAACCCAGGGCAGATGAACAGATGGACACTGTGCAAACATGGTTGCAGGTGGCGCCACCATTGTTTGTGTATGTTATAAAGCTATCAAAGGGCTACATTTGTACAAAATTTTTTTCCTGATCGGTAAAACGGTTCCCGAGATATGTGGGTTTATGTGTTGAAACAGACGCACAAACGGACGCTGGGCATAGAGGAAAGGTCAGAGGTCAAGGCTAATTGGTTAGGTACCAGTTCACATGTGACCCGACAATTGGTGTAAGTTTCGGAAAAATCTGTCCAGTAGTCTCTGAGGAGTTCTCCGGAAACAAACGCGGGTGGCGGCGGAACCCTGTCAAAAAACATAGTATCCGCAAAACTTCGTTTCGGTGGATACAATTAAATAATACAGACCTGATTTCTGGCATGTACACAGGAACTATATAGAGGATTATCTATGGTTAATATGAGGAAAAACAGATGAGTGGTTTTGATATTAGGCAGTTCTGAAGTGTGAAATAGGTTTTAATAAAATATTGAGGTTTTTCCTTAATTTCTCAAAGGAACGAAGTCGAAAAGACCCAGTTTTCGGCTTGGTAGGAGATCTTGGGGACATCTAACATTACGCCGAATTTTGGATTCCTAGGTCTTACGGTTTCAAAACGTGCCACATCTACGGACAGACGGACAGACAGACAGACGGACGGACGACGGACAATGGACCACGACTATAGCTCAGATGACTTATAGTCAACTGAGCTAAAAATTACGATTTGTGCCCTATTAACAGATCACCACATCTTTCAAGGTCTCAAAAATAGAGAAAAAAAATCGTAAACAAGGGACCCATGGGTCATGTTGCTCAGCTGAATTTTGGAAAATATTAGTAACTGCAAAATGTTTTTATTCCTTATGGTTTTTCCATGTATATCACCATTTGAAAATGGCCCAGCTTAAATGAAACTCTGTAAATTATAGAATAATGGACATGAGCTAAAGCATATGGACTGAAAGAAACCTTTGGCCTGAAACCATTTAGTGATGCACCAAGGGAAAAATGGGCCTACGGTAAGTGTCATATAAAAGTTCCATTTCATAAACAAATAATGTGTGAAGGTAATTAAGTTTTCAAAAGTTTAATATGTGGCCATATGAGTTAACAAGGGACCTATGGGTTACGGCGCTCAGCTGTTATATATGATAAAAAAATATTATTTAGAAATGAGGCACATGCTGGTTTTGTGTGGTAATAAATATAAGCTGTATTATGAGTTGTTGTTGTTTAGCTTATGTATGATTTTGATAGTACCTTTGGAGACAGGGAAGAGGATTGATTTCATTTATTTTATTAACAAATGGAGTACTATTGTCACACAGATGACTTGGCCATATAACTTATAAGCAGAATATATTATATAAGGGTTTAACTATTAATTAAAAAAATTACAAATATTGTCCCAAATATAATTTTTATTAAAAATAATAAGAGAATCATGATTTTTTAAAATGAAATATAACTGATATGATTATTAAAATAATATTAAAGAATATATTCATGAATGCATTCATGAATACATTTTGAAAGTATTTGCACTGGTATTCATATACTTTCATTTTTACCTGAATTCCCATTCTTTATGCAAGAAATTTTATAATGGAGTACATAATCATATTCGTATTTAAATACAATTACAAAGTATTCGCACCATGTCTGGTATTTATTCAGTTTTCACCAAACAATGATGTTGAGAATCCAGAATATACAAAATTCACACATTTAAATAATGATCATAAGTATCTGGTTTTATGGCTTTTATTTATATTAAAAAATAACTGTAATAAATTCATTTTGGACTAATTTCACATCAATGTACACACTAGGCACAGTAGGAATCTAGATTGATATTATCAACTGCATCTTTGTCTATCATTAATTTCCTTCATATGATCCCTAATGATTATTAATGAATAATATGATTTATTTTTTTATCATTAAAATTGAACTGAAAAATACCATAGGTGACTGCATGGTGTTATTTGGAATACGTGACATTCTATCCATCGATACAAGATTCTTATATCATCAGTAACTGCAAGTTAATTTCCTGTTATTATAAACTAACAAATTCCTTTTCTATTTTTCTTTAATATTTTATTAAAAACCAATAAAAATTTATTAATTTATTGTTTATTTTTATGTAGTTGGTTAAATTTTCTAGATGAGTTGGGTTGGACACCTGGATCAACTGTGGCTGGCCATAAGCTGCCTGGATTCCCGTGTATGCCTCGCCTCAAGCATGCATATAATTTGCTGAAAGTTCAACAAGGTCAACATACAGGTGATTCAAGAGGGGCTGGAGAGAGCCAAAGTCTGACAGGGTCTCATAAAAACATTAATAAAAGCTACAATTTTTGGCCAATTTCTTTCAGCTTTCTAAACTTAAAAGCTGAAATCCTTATGTGTGCATGATATGAAAATTATATCAACAGTGCTCACAGGAAACAAACGTGCCATGGTCCAATTTGGGCAATATTTAAGTTACTAATTTTACATTTATACTAATAACTTATAAAATTTGAAAAATTCATAACTAATTTTGGGTATTCAATTGAATCTTGATTAAATAATGTTACATCCCTGACAAAAAATCTCTAGCTTCAGCAATCCCCTAGTTAAGGGAGTAAATATATTTCTTGATTTTTTACAAAGTGCATTATGTTTGTGTCCATAACTTAAAACAATTACGCAATACTGACATCATTCTGCCATGTGCATAGAGAATGAAAAATATGTATATTATTTATGATTAAAGTCAGATCAGTGGTTTTGATATTAGGCAGTCTTGAAGTGTAACAATGGGTTTTTAATGGAAAAATGAAGTTTTTCATTAATATTTTGAAGGAATTAAGTCCTAGTGATAAAATTCTTGGCATGGTAGGGGATTTTGGAGACATCTAGCTGTATGCTAAATTTAAGGAACTTAGAGCTGAAGCTGGGGAGCTGAGCTCTAGCAAACTGCAAAGCACTAGCTTGATGTAAACTTGATGTGACATGGTGCTTGAAAACTTGAATAAAATCTAGTTTTTGATCAACTGGTTTTAAATTTTTGGTGTTAACAGTTGAAAAGCTAACAAAAACATGCTGTGAAAATTAAATCCACAGTACTTACTGGAAAAAAACATGCCATGGTCAAAGTTGGGCAAAATTTAAGGTACCAATTTTTTATTTTTATTAATATTTTAAAAATTTAAAAGATTTTCATCTAATTTTGGGTATACAATTTAATTTTGATTAATTAAAGTTATATTACTGGAAAAAAGGTCCATAGCTTTAACATTTTTTGTGTTAAGTGATCAAATATCTTTCCTGATTTTTTACAAAATGCATTATGGTTGGGTCCATAACTTTTTTAAATTATATAATACAGACATAATTTCTTGAATGTACATAGGAACTATATAGAGGAATATTTATGGTAAATATGAGGAAAAACAGATGAGTGGTTTTGATATTAGGCAGTCCTGAAGTATGGAAATAGGTTTTCAATAAAAAATTGAGGTTTTTCCTTAATTTCTCAAAGGAACGAAGTCGAAAAGACCCAGTTTTCGGCTTGGTAGGAGATCTTGAGGACATCTAACATTACGCCGAATTTTGGATTCCTAGGTCTTACGGTTTCAAAACGTGCCACATCTACGGACAGACGGACGGACAGACAGACGGACGGACGACGGACAATGGACCACGACTATAGCTCAGATGACTTATAGTCAACTGAGCTAAAAATTAATCCCACAAAGTTTGACCAATATTCCTAATTTTAAAACTAGGTTTAACAGTGTTATTCACACCTAGGCCCCGCCAACTTTATATGAATGAAATGCTACCAAGTATTTAGATCTTCTTAAATCTTGTCAGTTAGCACTTACATTAGGTCCTTATATTTTACCATATTTGAATGTTAGGATTAAATTCCTGAACATTTTTTCTTTTAAAAAAATTAAAATTGTTCAAGTCTCAACAAAAAGAATTTTTTAACATTAAAATTATAAGCTTTGTCTTGTATATTAGTCCTGTGTATCGAAGCAGTGGGTCAGGGAGGGGTCTCTGTTGTTACTGTTCATCGTTGAAAAAATGTGAAATTATAAGATTCATTTTGTTTAGTGTACAGGTCTGTCAACAGAATGGGTTGGGGGGGGGGGGGGGAGAGAGAAAGGCTCCCTGTGGTATTAATGCTGGCAGCCTCAAGAGAGAGGGCTTGCCCCAGTGATGGGATTACATAACAGCCTGGGGAGCATAGAGAGTTGCACTAAATACCCTACAGTGACCTCAGTGGACTGCTTGACAATGTAAGGGAATACAACAAGAGCCTCCAAACAAATTCAATAACTAGCCTAATTTTGCAGCTTTTATTTTCAAATTTCAGATTTTAACAGGTTAAATCCTTATGTGTGCATTCTGTGAAAATAACATCCACAGTACTTACAGGAAAAAATCGTGCCGTGGCCAAAGTTGGGCAAAATTTAAGGTACTGATTTTATATTTATGCTAATAACTTAAAACAAGGCCTACAGGCCTAATGCAAACCTGTGCAAAGTTGAGGAGTATAAATTGAGGTTTATTTTTAAAATTTAATATTGATCCTCTTATGTCCTGCATATCCTACTTAGTCATTATGATTTCAGCAAAATGGATGTTTCCAACCCACAAGTTTCAGACTAGGACATTTTAAAACCAGAATATGGGTAGTCCACAAGCCACTATGTGTATCTGCCAAAATCAGAGCTGGACAGGTGAATTGAGGCATGAATTAAGTGGCAAGGAGAGTAGAGTGAGGTGTGTTGCAAATTAGCATGGATGTCTGCAGCTTAAACGTGAATGTAGGTGGTGCAACCTGTCATAAAATTTAGAAAATTGTCCAGGATGTATAAACCAGTTTTGCCTATGATTAAAGAGCTATGTGAGATCTATACACATGCAAAATTTTGGCCTAAACGGTCAAATGGTTCCCGAGATATGAGCTTGGATATCTGCAGAGTAAACGTGAATGTAGGTGGTGCCACCTGTCATGAAATCGAGAAAACTGTCCAGGATGTATAAACCTGCAAAATTTCAGGTGGAAAAGTCAAACAATGCTGAGATATGAGTGATATTACCCAAAGGCAGATGAACAGATGGATGCTATGCAAAAATGGTTGCAGGTGGCACCACCATTTTTAGTGTATGTTATAGAGCTATCAAAGGGCTACATACCTGATCGGTCAAACGGTTCCCGAGATATGTGGGTTTATGTGTGGAAACAGATGCACAAATGGACGCTGGGCAGTGAGGAAAGGTCAGAGGTTAACCAAAAATGAAGGTGCAGCAGTTCACATGTGACTGATCATAATTCCAAATTCTAAAAAATTCTGCCCCGTGGTTATGGAGGAGTTCTCCGGAACCTATGAAGCGATGGCGTCCGACTGAAAACATAGTATCCGCAAAACTTTGTTTTGGCGGATACAATGATTGTAGCTGGCACCACCAGTCTTATATACAATGAAGAGATATATAAATATGCCCAATGTCAGACTGATATGTCAAACCCCTCTAGTGAAATAAGCAGGGACATACACTGTGCAAAAGTTATTGTAGGTGGCGCCACATGTCTTGTAAATTATAAAGCTACCCGATATGTATTAACATGCCCAATTTTAAGCTGATGTATCAATTTCTCTGCAGAAATAAGCAGGCGCATATACTGCAAAAGTCAATGTAGGTGGCACCACCTGTCTTGTTAATGAGAATACCATCAAAGACGCATAGACAGGTCAAAATATTAGTCCACTGCATCAAACTTCCCCAGAGTTTGATGCACTGGGCTGACAAAGGCTTAGGTGAGTAAGGCACTTGCCCCCGAGTGACCTGTGACAAATTGCTGCCTCAAGCTACTGCACTGAGTGAACTCTTGACCTGCACCTGGCTAGACGGAGTGAACTTTTGACCTGTACCTGGCTGCACTGAGTGAACTCTTGACCTGTTGCATAATCTGACACAGTTGGCAGTCTGCCAAAGCTATAAATAGATTCAGGCTGAACTTTGGTGCCAAATATGATGCAGTGAGCAGTCTGCCAAAGCTATAAATAGAATGCAGCTACTGCACTGAGTGAATTCTTGACTTCTACCTGGCTGCACTTCTTCCAATCCTTGCACTGTGCCAAAACTATTTATAGAGCTGACATCATCTTGGCTAATGGCCAACATCAAGGCTCTGGCAAGCTGCCAATGGTAAACCAAGTGCTGCTATCTGTACACAAAAAGGTCCCTACTTGAAATAACTTTGAAATTTATTTTCCCATTACAAAATGCTTTTCAGCGGAATTTATGTAAAATTATTACGGATGCATACTGAATGCAAAATTAAAATACAGATATATATCATTGATGGAAAATTCTTGAATTAAGTTGAGTAGGGATACCAATAATTTATAATCCATGTACAGTTGTCTTTATATAGCCACAGAGAGCTGAGTATCCATGATTGTAACATTGCCTGGTATGATGAATAACTTAAATCATATATCTAAATTTTTTAAAAGCTTTTAAAAAAACTTTCTTATCAATATTAACCATAGATAACCTGAAATCTGAATGTTTAGTGGCATGATGTAATAGATGCTGATAAACTGATGCCAGGCTAATGTAACAGCATCACACAGCTAACATATATGGTAAAATGACTCAATTCAATCTCAGTAATTTAACCAGAAAATCATTCATGTTGAACCATTAATGACAATTATTATAAGAATTATTGTAGGGATTATTCTTGTAAAATATTTAACAAACTGGCTTCAGTAATAGATGTTGATAAACTGATGCCAGGCTAATGTAACAGCATCACACAGCTAACATATATGGTAAAATGACTCAATTCAATCTCAGTACTTCAGCCAGAAAATCATTCATGTGGAACCATTACTGACAATTATTATTAGAATTATTGTAGGGATTATTCTTGTAAAATATTTAACAAACTGGCTTCAGTGGCATCATTCTAAAAAGTTTATAACTCATATAGGAAGATACAGAAAACTGGCTAAGTTCAGCTTCCCATAACTCAGCCAAAAAGCACTGAACCAAAACCATTTGAACAAACTTGAATTATCATCATCTGAGGATAATTAATGTGTGAGATTTAAGAATTTGGCCCAGTGGTTTTTGAGAAGAAGATCTTTTTGGCCACTGAGCTTAAATGGGCTGTTATGGCATATGACTAAATTCAGCTTCCCATAACTTAGCCAAAAAGACAGGAAAGAGGATTAATTTCATTTATTTTATTAACAAATGGAGTGCGATTGTCACACAGATTTTGACTTGGCCATATAACTTATAAGCAGAACATATAATATAAGAGTTTAACTATTTATTAAAAAAATTACAAATATTGTCCCAAATATAATTTTTATTAAAAATAATAAGAGAATAGTATGATTTTTTTCATATAAAATATAACTGAAATGATTATTAAAATAATATTGAAGAATATATTCATGAATGCATTCATTAATACATTTTGAAAGTATTTGCACTGGTATTCATATACTTTCATTTTTACCTGAATTCCCATTCTTATGAAAGAAATTTTATAATAGAGTACATATTCATATTTGTGTTTAAATACAATTGCAAAGTATTCGCACCATGTCTGGTATTTATTCAGTTTTCACCAAACAATGATGTTGAGAATCCAGAATATACAAAATTCACACATTTAAATAATGATCATAAGTACCTGGTTTTATGGCTTTTATTTATATTAAACAAGGCCTACAGGCCTAATGCGAACCTGTGCATTGGGAAATACACCAGGTATAATGCTTCAATGCTGGACCATTACTTTTCATGTATATGAACTATGCAAGTACTAAACATTTTGAATAAGAAACAATTACACAATCATCACTGCTGAAATTCTGGCATAGGTGCACACAACACTAAAAAGATTGTAGCTGGCACCACCAGTCTTGTATACAACGAAGCTATCAGAGATATATACATAAGCCCAATTTCAGACTGATGTATCAAACCCCTCCTGAGAAAAACGTGTGCAAAAGTCATGGTAGGTGGCGACACCTGTCTTGTAAGCGAGAAAGCCACCAAAGACACATAGACAGGTCAAAATATTAGGCCAATACATCAAACTTACCTTGAGTCTGATGCATGGGGCTG
Source organism: Sipunculus nudus (assembly GCA_026874595.1). Classification (NCBI taxonomy): domain Eukaryota; kingdom Metazoa; phylum Annelida; class Sipuncula; order Golfingiida; family Sipunculidae; genus Sipunculus; species Sipunculus nudus. The sequence continues at coordinate 67,016,047 of CM049306.1, forward strand.
ACCAGGCTTAGGTGAGAAAGGCTGTTGCCCCGAGTGAACTGTGACAAATTGCTTGCTCAGACTACTGCACTGAATGAACTCATGACCTGCACCTGGCTAGACTGAGTGAACTTTTGACCTGTACCTGGCTGCACTGAGTGAACTCTTGACCTGTTGCATAATCTGACACTGATGGCAGTCTTCCAAAGCTATAAATAGAATGCAGCTACTGCACTGAGTAAACTCCTGACCCATACCTGGCTGCACTGAGTTAACTCTTGACCTGTTGACTAATCTGATACAGTTGGCAGTCTGCCAAAGCTATAAATAGATCCAGACTGACCTCTAGGCTGTTGCCAAATCTGAAATAGTAGCCACACCATTGCATAAGCTCATGCAGGAGCCCTGCCCTGAGAGGCTTGACACCCATGAAGTGATCACATGGTGCCCATGAGGTGTTCACATGTCACCCATGAGGTGATCACATGCCATGTGCTTGGCTGCACTGATTGAACTCTTGACCTATATCTGGCTGCACTGAATGAACTCTTGATCTGTTCCCAAATCTGAAACAGCTGGCAGTTTCTCATACTATTTAAAGATACAGATTCAATCTTGGCCTGTTGGTATATCTGTTTACACATACTGAAAGACTTTGGTTAAAATTTCTTTTTTTTCAAGCCGACATATTCATAAACTTTTTATCAAAATATCTAGAATAATAAAAGATGCAGTACTTTCATTGTTAAAGGTCCAATAGTTCTGCCAAAAATCATTCTAGTAAACAAAGGCCACCTAAGAATAATTTTTGTGCAATGTTACAGAAGATATAATTGAAATAATAATTTTGTAGAAGAACACTATTGCAGTCCTAAAAGGAAAAAAAATGGCCATAAGACCAACTTAAGCTTTTCACAACTCAAAAAAATCAACAAACTCAGTATATTCTGATATGATTGAAAAAACCATGTCCTAGGAAAATTCTTTTGAAAAACTGAACAATTCAACTTGACAGTTTCATCATTAAGCTGAAAGAGGCTAAAATTATGAGTTTTTTTGCCCATAAAAAACAGGTCAATGTAGGTGGCACCACTAAATCTACAACTTCAAATATGAGTCATGTGACCAACATTTGCACAATACCTGGTAATGCTAGCTTCTGTCATTTCTGAGAGTACCATGTCAGTATGCTTACTTGGCCGAATGACTGTTCAAATTTGTGTAACTCCACTAAAATTCATCAAATGCAAACCATTTGAACAAACTTGAGAGGGCTTGCCTCTGGGATCATTTATGTAATATATTTAACAATTTGGCTGGACCGTCTACAAGAAGACGACTTTTAAAATATTGTCAGCTTTTTCCTTATAAAATCTAAGTAAATGCAGATAGCAAAAAAATAAGCTGAATCTCACAAAATTTGATATGTGACAGATTATTGCATAAAATCTGGGAATGGTAGCTCCTGCTATTCCTGAGAAATTATGGATTAATGTACAGATGACCAATGACCCCCGTACAAAAATAGGTCAATTCAGGTGGTGCCACCAATACCTGAATTTCATATATGACTCATGTGACCAACACTGGCAAAAAATTTGGTGATGATAGCTCTGGCTGTTTCTGAGACTGTCATTTAAGTATGCTTTTTTGGACAGATGACTAAGTTCAACTTCCTGAACAAAACTGAGGGAGATGGTATAAATGATTATTTCTGTGAAATATTGAACAATTTGGCTTGAGTGTTTCGGAGGAGAAGATTTTTAAAGGTTTTTTTAGCTTTTTCTCTATAAAATTTAAGAAAATTTTCAGATGGCTAATTTTTTGCATTAAATTTCATGATGCTAGCTCCAATCATTTTCAAAATAGTATGGGTAAACGTACAGAAGACAAACGCTGCCACACCATCGCATTTGTTCACAGGTTCACTAAAAATTAATACAGATGCATATTGAATGGAAAATTGTAAAACAGATATATCTCACTGATGGCAAAATCTTGAATTAATTTGACTATGGATACCAATTATTTATAATCCATGTACAGCCGTCTTTATATACCCACAGAGACCTGTCTAGCTGTGATTGTAAACATTGCCTGGCATGAGGAATATCTAAAAATCATAAATCTACAATTTTAAAAGCTTTAAACAAGGGACCTATGGGTCACGGCGCTCAGCTGAAGTTTGAAATTTTTGCAAATGCAAAATATTCTATTGTAATGTAATGTTTTATATTTATATAAGCATATGAGAAGCTAAGAGGAAAGGGCCCTCCTACTTGGTTATAGTAAAGTTCTCAATATATGATTGCAAACTAATACTCTGACAAGACTGTCATGAAGAAAAACAGTAAAAGTTTTGAGATACTGTGATGCATATGAAAAATTTACAGATGGACAGGCAAGTGGACAGAATGGACTAATACCTTCATTCACTTTCAAAGGAATAATGCATTTAAGTTTATATATAAGCCTATTTTTTTAGCACATCCACTTTTTTCATTAATAGTTTTTATCTGATTAATTTTTTTTATTTACAAGTGTTATAAATTTGTAATATAAAAGTGAAAATATAAGTTAAAATATTAGAATTTTAAGTTGCAATCAATATATATCCAGAATGTAGCTCACATTGGGTCATATTATGCATACACATATATTTTATTATTTTTAAATCAAATGTTTAAACTGAATGTAAAAGAAAATAATGCCACAACATGGCATCTACAAAATTATTCCTTGAATTCCTATTAAAAAGTTTTGCACATTGGAGTTTTCAGGACAAGCTTAATTTTATTCACCGAAATAAAATAAAAGATTCAGTAAATATGATAAAATAAAAACATCTTTTCAAATAAAGTATACACACTGTTGGTTGAATGAGGGACAAACAATATCATTATGCTAATTACAATCTAAGCTATAATTAATAACTGGAATTAATAGTCAATTTCACACCTGGTGAAGTTTTACTCTTCTGAAGTAAAGCATTACTTATCTGATGAACATCCATACTTTCATAGCAATACATCACTCTGTGGACACAATTAAATGTGCACTTTAATCATTGTAACCCTGGTGGTACAATCCAAAATCTAAAATGTAGCATGTCCAAGAATAAAATAAAATACAGAAAATTATAACATTCATCTAGTTTATGCACCAGCTGGGGGGGGGGGGGGGGGGTTGAGTGCAGGGCAGAGGAGAAGCCTGCTAGTAGTGGCCAAGCTGGGTCAAGGCAAGCTGCCTCCGGTGGGTTACATAATGCAAGTGAAGGCTGTACTACTAGGTGGGCCAGATATAAACAACACTTGACATGGTGTATGAAAACTTGAATAAAAGCTACTCTTTTCAAACAATTTCTTTGAAATTTCAGATTTGAAAAGATTAAATCCTTATGTATATATGCTGTGAAAATTAAATCAACAGTGCTTACAGGGAAAAAACGTGCCACAGCCAAAGTTGGACAAAATTTAAGGTATTAATTTTTTATTTATGCTAATAACTTGAAAAATTTGCAAAATTCAGATCTAATTTTGGGCAAACAATTGAATCTTGATAAAATAAAGTTATATTCCTGAAAAAAAGTCTTCAGCTTCAGCAATTCTCATGTTAAGTGAGCAAATATATTTCCTGATTTTTAAAAAATTGCATTATATTTGGGCCTTTAACTTCAAAATAATACCCAATACTGACTTAATTTTTGGTATGTGCACAGAAAATATATGGAAGAATATGAATACTAAATATGATCAAAAACAGATCAGTGGTTTTGATATTAGGCGGACTTGAAGTGTAACAATTGCTTTTTTATGGAAAACGGAGGTTTCTCCTTAATATTTCGAAGGAACGAAGTTCTAATGACCCAATTTTCGGTATGGTAGGAGATTTTGGGGACATCTAATGGTATGCAGAATTTTGGATTCTTAGGTCCAACGGTTTTAAAACGTGCCCTGTTAACGGCCGGACGGCCGGACGGCGGACAAAGGACCACGACTATAGCTCAGATGACTTACAGTCAGCTGAGCTAAAAATACGCAATACTGACATCATTTCTGGCATGTGCATAGTGAATGTATAGAAAAATATGTATAATATATATGATCAAAGTCAGATCAGTGGTTTTGATATTAGGCAGTCTTAAAGTGTAACAATGGGTTTTTAATGGAAAAATGAAGTTTTTCATTAATATCTCAAAGGAATGAAGTCCTAGTGACCAAATTCTTGGCATGGTAGGGGATTTTGGAGAAATCTAACTGTATGCCAAATTTAAGGAACTTAGAGCTGAAGCTCGGGAGCTGAGCTCTAGCAAACTGCATAACACTAGCAATATGTGACATGGTGCTTGAAAACTTGAATAAAATCTACAGTTTTTGATCAACTGGTTTCAAATTTTGGGTGTTAACAGTTGAAATGCTAACAAAAGCATGCTTTGAAAATTAAATCCACAGCATTTACAGGAAAAAAACGTGCCATGGTCAAAGTTGGGCAAAATTTAAGGTACCAATTTTTTATTTTTGCTAATATTTTAAAATTTTAAAAGATTTTGATCTAATTTTGGGTATACAATTCAATTTAAACCATTCGAACAAACTTGAGAAAGATTATTCCAGGAATCATTTCTGTGAAATATTGGACAATTTGGCTGAACAGTTTTGGAGAAGAAGATTTTTAAAGCTTTTTTAGCTTTTTCCCTATAAAATCTAAGAAAATGCAGTTAGCCAAAAAATAAGCAAAATCCGTTATATTTTTTTAGATGACTAATTTTTTGCATAAAATTTTATGATGCTACCTCTTGCCGTTTTCAAGATAATATGGGTTAACGTACAGACCACGGACGACGGCTGACGGACGACGGACGACGGCTGACGGACGACGGACGCCGCCACACCATCGCATAAGCTCACAGGTTCGTTAAAAATGAAGTTTTTCATTAATATCTCGAAGGTATTATGTCCTAGTGACCAAATTCTTGGCATGGTAGGGGATTTTTGAGACATCTAATTGCATGCCAAAATTTAGGAACTGAGAGCTGAAGCTGGGGAGCTGAGCACTTGCAAACTGCATGACACTAGCTTGATGTAAACAATGTTACATGGTGCTTGAAAACTTGAATAAAATCTACAGTTTTTGATCAACTGGTTTCAATTTTTTGGTGTTTACGGACAAAATGCTAAAAAAAAACATGCTGTGAAAATTAAATCCACAGTACTTACAGGAAAAAAACATGCCATGGTCAAAGTTGGGCAAAATTTAAGGTACCAATTTTTTATTTCTTGTTAATATTTTAAAAAATTAAAAAGATTTTGATCTAATTTTGGGTATACAATTTTATTTTGATTAATTAAAGTTATATTACTGGAAAAAAAGTTTATAGCTTTAACATATTTTATGTTAAGTGATCAAATATCTTTCCTGATTTTTTACACAATGCATTATCTTTGGGCCCATAACTTTTTCAATTTACATAATACAGACATAATTTCTGGCATGTACATAGGAACTATATAGAGGAATAATTATGGTAAATATGAGGAAAAACAGATGAGTGGTTTTGATATTAGGCAGTCCTGAAGTGTAAAAATAGGTTTTTAATAAAAAATTGAGGTTTTTCCTTAATTTCTAAAAGGAACAAAGTCGCAAAGACCCAGTTTTGGGCTTGGTAGGAGATCTTGGAGACATCTAACATTATGCCGAATTTTGGATTCCTAGGTCTTACGGTTTCAAAACGTGCCACATCTACGGACGGATGGACGGACAGACAGACGGACGGACAGACAGACGGACGACGGACAATGGACCACGACTATAGCTCAGATGACTTATAGTCAGCTGAGCTAAAAACTTTTTTAGTTTTTTCCCTATAAAATCTATGAAAATGCAGTTAGAAAAAAATAAACAAATCCAATATAGTTTTTTGGATGACTGATTATTTGCAAAAAATTTCGCGATGCTAGCTCCTGCCATTTTTGAGATAGCTATTGTTAACGTACAGATGACGCACGACCCATGACGCACGGGGGACGACGCCACACCATCGCATAAGCTCACAGGTTCGCTAAAAATTGCAAATTTCAGATATAATTTTCAGTATACAATTGAATCTTGATTAAATGATGTTATATTCCTGAAAAAAAAGTCTCTGCCATTCTTATGTTAAGTGAGTAAATATATACTGATTTTTTACAAGGTGCATTATGTTTGGGCCTATAACTTCAACAAATTATGGAGTACTGACTTAAATTTTGGTATGTACATAGGAAATGTATGGAAGAATATGAATATTTACAATAACATCTAACATTATGCCAATTTTTGGATTACCAGGTGAATAAAAGTAGGGTCATGATGCTAGAAAATACAAATACATTAAGGCTTCTAAAAAACTTCAATAGCTAGACTATTTTTTAAGCTTATACTTTCAAATTCAAAATTCATCAGATTAAATCCATATGTAAACTGGCAGTGAAAATTAAATCAAATGTACTTAAAAGAAAAAAAAAAACATGCCATGGTCAAATTTAGGCAAAATTTAAGGTACCAATTTTTTATTTTTGCTAATATTTTTTCAAAATTTTAAAGATTTTGATCTAATTTTGGAATACAATTTTATTTTGATTAATTTTAGATATATTACTGGAAAAAAAGTCCATAGTTTTAAAATGTTTTGTGTTAAGTGATCAAATATCTTTCCTGATTTTTTACAAAATGCATTATGATTGAGCCCATAACTTTTTTTTAAATCATATAATACAGACCTAATTTCTGGCATGTACATAGGAACTATATAGAGGAATATTTATGGTAAATATGAGGAAAAACAGGTGAGTGGTTTCGTAGTTAGGCTGTCCTGAAATGTGAAAATAGGTTTTTAATAAAAAAAAATTAGGTTTTTCCTTAATTTCTCAAAGGAACGAAGTGGCAAAGACCCAGTTTTGGGCTTGGTAGGAGATCTTGGGGACATCTAACATTATGCCAACAACCTTGGGAGCATAGAGAGCTGCACTGAATGACCAAGAGTGACTACAGTGGACTGCTTGACAATGTTAGGGAATACAACAAGAGCCTCCAAAAAAATTCAATAAATTGGCTAATTTTGCAGCTTATATTTTCAAATTTCAGATTTTAACAGATTAAATCCTTATTTGTACATGCTATGAAAATTAGATCCATAGTACTTACAGGAAAAAAACGTACCCTGGTCAAAGTTGGGCAAAATTTAAGGTACCAATTTTTTATTTTTGTTAATATTTTAAAAAATTTAAAATTTTTTTTATCTAATTTTGGGTATACAATTCAATTTTGATTAATTAAAGTTATATTATTGGAAAAAAATTCCTTAGTTTTAACATGTTTTGTGTTAAGTGATCAAATATCTTTCCTGATTTTTTACAAAATGCATTATGCCGTTTGGGCCCATAACTTTTTTAAATTAAATAATACAGACCTAATTTCTGGCATGTACATAAGAACTATATAGAGGAATATTTATGGTAAATATGAGGAAAAACAGATGAAATTTTGATATTAGGTGGTCCTGAAGTGTGAAAATAGGTTTTTAAAAAAAATTGAGATTTTTCCTTAATTTCTCAAAGGAACGAAGTCACAAAGACCCAGTTTTGGGCTTGGTAGGAGATCTTGGGGACATCTAACATTTTGACGAATTTTAGATTCCTAGATCTTACGGTTTCAAAACGTGCCACATCTACTGACGGATGGACGGACGGACGGACAGACGGACGGAGGGATGATGGACAATGGACCACCACTATAGCTCAGATGACTTATAGTCAGCTGAGCTAAAAATTGGAAAAAAATACAGGTGGCACCATCAGTCTGCAGAAACTGATGGTACTCTCCATGATCAATATCAATGCAAGGAATCATGGTGATCAATGCATTAGTTGTTCAGATACTTGAGCTTTTGTATCAAATTTTTCCTTATTCTGGGGAGTACTTCGGAGCCCCATAGCTAGAGGAATATGGGTAACAGAGACCTATTTCCAGGTTTCCAGGGGAATTTTTCATGGACCTCTTTGGATGTAAAGTAAGAAGATTTCAGGTCCAGCGGTTAAGATTTGTGCCTTGTTAACAGACAGACAGCCAGACGGACGACGGACAAAGAGTGATTGCTTTAGCTCAGATGACTTAGTCAGCTGAGCTAAAAATAGAAAAATATTCATTAAAATAACAAAAATTACAGGTGGCCTCACCACTTTTCGGGAACTGACAAAACTAGTCATGGACAATATTCAAGGCACGATTCATGACAATCCATGCATTAATTATCAAGATATTAGAGGTTTTGTATCAATTTTTTTATTATTCTGGGGGGGTACTTTCAAGCCCAATAGCTTGAAGGATATAGGTCACAGTAAACTTATTTCAGGTTTCCTAGGAGTTTTTTTATTGACCTCCCTGGATATTCACTTAGAAGTTTCTATGACCAGCAGTTACGATTTGTGCCCTGCTAACGGAGGGCCTGATGCCGGGACACTCGGAAAGCGCCACAAAGCGCCATTCCTATACCCCAGTTGACTTACAGTCAGCTGAGCTAAAAATACGGGTAGCACCACCAGTCTGCAGGAACTGATGAAACCCTCCATGATCAAAATATATCCAAAGAATCATGGCTATCAAAGCATTAGTTATTCAGATACTGGAGCTTTTGTGTCAAATTTTTAATTATTCTTCGGGGTACTTACAAGCCCTATAGCTCAGAGAATATGGGTTACAGAGACCTACTTTCCAGTTTCCAAGGAGATTTGATCAATAGAGAAATAATGCCTAAAAAACTGAAACTAGGCCTACAGGCCTTATCATACCTGTGCAATGGGATTACACCAGGTATAATGGTTCAATGCTGGACCATTCTTTTCAAGAACATGTGTAAAGCCCAAAAACTCACTAACATGCGCGTCACACACACATAAAGTGTCATGTGTGCGCCAAGCGCGTGGCTCAAATTCAAAACACACAAACGCAGCTACACACGTCAGATTTAATGGTATTAACAAAGCACCTATTGTATTTTTGTTTATCTTTGTAAAATATTAATTTTGGATTATCAGCATTGGATTATTTGTATACAAATATGTATCTGTTTGTGACCAAACATGTACAAAATATGACAGAACTCAGTAACTATACTTAACAATATTTTTAAAGTTGTGTTGCATTGTTGCACATTTTCTATCCATATACAAATCAATAATTATAGTTCAATGAATTATAACAAATGTTTCACCCGCAGTTTAATATAGAATGTGAGTGCTGGGGAGGGAAACTCTCACTTTAGATATGTCATTATTAGGAATCCCCACAAGGCAAACGTGTGTCAAGCATAAACAAGTGACCCATGGGTCATGACACTCAGCTGACTGGGAAGAGATTCGCAAAAGGAAATTTTATCATCAGAATGGTAGTATATACCCATTCAACTGAAGCATCAAACAGATTAACCAACAGGCCAAGAATTAGTCTGTATTTATATATCTCAAAAATAGAGAAAAAATATGTAAACTTTAAAAACTAGAATACGGGTAGGCTACATCAGAGTGGAACGGGTGAAGTGAGGCATGGATTGAGTGGCAAGGGGAAACAGAGTGAGGTATGTTGCATATTAGCATGGATGTCTGCAGCATAAACTAGAGTGTTGGTGGCGCCACCTGTCATAAAATCAAGAAAGCTATCCAGGATGTATAAAACTGCAAAATTTTAGGCAGATATATCAAACTACTGCCGAGATATGAGTGACATTATTCCGTGGCAGACAAACAGACAGACACTGAAGAAAAATGGTTGCAGGTGGCGCCACCAGTTTTGCATATGATGAAGAGCTATGTGAGATCTATACACATGCAAAATTTTGGCCAAATTGGTCAAACGGTTCCCGAGATATGAGCTTGGATGTCATCAGCGTGAACGTGAATGTAGGTGGCTCCACCTGTCATAAAATCAAGAAAGCTATCCAGGATGTAAACGTATGCCGAATTTCAGGTGAATTAGTCAATTTACTGCAGAGATATGAGTGATTTTAACCTAAGGCAGATGAACAGATGGACACTGTGCAAACATGGTTACAGGTGGTGCCACCATTTTTTGTGTATGTTATAAAGCTATCCAAGGGCTACATTTGTATAAATTTTATTTCCTGATCGGTCAAATGGTTCCAAAGATATGAGCTTGGATGTCATCAGCGTGAATGTGAATGTAGGTGGCGCCACCTGTCATAAAATCAAGAAAGCTATCCAGGATGTATACGCATGATGAATTTCACGAGATATGAGGGTTTATGTGTGGAAACAGATGCACAAATGGTCGCTGGATAGAGAGGAAAGGTCAGAGGTCAATGCAAATTGGTTAGACACCAGTTCACATGTGACCCGATAATTGGTGTAAGTTTCGGAAAAATCGGTCCATTAGTCTCAGAGGAGTTCTCTGGAAACGAAAGCGGTGGCGCCGGAGATACCCGGTCAAAAACATAATATCCGCAAAACTTCGTTTTGGCAGATACAAAAATATAGGTGGCTCCACCAGTCTGCAGAAACTAATAAAAACACTTAATGGTCAATATCCATGCAAAGAATCATGGTGATCTCCGCATTAGTTGTTCAGATACTTCTGCTTTTGTATCAAATTGTCCATTATTCTGAGGGATACTTCGGAGTCCTATAGCTTGAAGGATATGGGTAACAGAGACCTAATTTCAAGTTTCCACAGGCACTTTTCATGGGCCTCCTTGCATGACAAGAATGAAGATTCTAGGTCCAGTTGTTGTGATTTGTACCCTGTTGACGCATAACCACATCTTTAAAGGTCTCAAAAAAAAGGAAAAAATTTGAAAAAAATAGAGATGTATGTATGCCGCAAATCATGACCATCAGTGTTGTAGTTATTGAGATACTGCAGTTTTTGTATCAAATTTTCCATTATTCTGGGGGGTATTTTGGAGCCATACAGCTTAAAGAATATGGGTAACAGAGACCTAATTTTAGGTTTCCATGGAGACTTTTCATGGGTCTCCCTGTGTCTCAAGAATGAAGATTCTAGGTCCAGTTTTTATGATTTGTGCCCTGTTAACAGATGTTCATATCTTTAAAGGTCCCAAAAATAGAGAAAAAATTTGTAACAAAACCCGAACAAATACAGGTGGTGCCACCAGTCTGCAGAAACTGATGAAACACTCTGCATTAGTTGTTCAGATACTTCAGCTTTTGTATCAAATTTTCCATTATTCTGAGCTGTACTTTGGAGTGCCATAGCTCAAAGGATATGGGTAACAGAGACCTAATTTCAGGTTTCCATGAAAACTTTTTTTTTTTTCAGAGATTTTTTTGGTGGAGGTAACTGCCTCCATTTTTTTAATGCTTGCTTAACTAAGTAGGTACATCTGCAGAATTCCATTCTGGTTTCGGACTACGTGACAGGGGCTTACACACAATTTTCTGGCGTCAACCAGGCTCGGTGAATCACTCCTGCAGGTACTGGGTGTATCTCATCCCGATTGCTGGGTCATAACACAGTGTACCCCCGAAAGGCGCACTCGTTTGTGAGTGAAACACGACTGTTGGGTACAGTCTCCCAATTAAGCCTGCAGATCGCTCACCCTGGGTGGGGGCCGACCGTGAAAATCTCACCGCCTCGGCTGAGATTGGAACTCACGATCTCCTGGCTTTGAGCCCTGCGCTCTACCCCTGAGCCACAGCCGGTGTTTCCATGAAAACTTATCATGGATCTCCCTGTGTGTCAAGAATGAAGATTCTAGGTCCAGTCGTTATGGTTTGTACCCTGTTCACAGATAACTACATCCTTAAAGGTCTTAAAAATAGAGAAAAAAAGTTGTGAAAATTTGAAAAAATACAGGTGGAGCCACCAGTCTGCAGGAACTGATGGAACACCTCTTCATCAATATGTATGCCAAAAATCATGACCATCAGTGTTGTAGTTATTGAAATGTTGCAGTTTGTTTTTATCAAATTTTCCATTATTCTGGGGGGTTATTGGGAGCCCCCCACAGCTCAAAGGATATGGGTAACAGAGACCTTATTTCAGGTTTCCATCGAGACTTTTCATGGACCTCTCAGTGTGTCAAGAATGAAGATTCTATATCCAGTCTTTACGATTTGTGCCCTGTAACAGCTGTTCACATTTTAAAGGTCTCAAAAATAGAGAAAACAAGTCGTTAAAATTGAAAAATACTGGTGGCACCACCAGTCTGCAGAAACTGATGAAACATCTCATGATCAATATGTATGCCAAAAATCATGACCATCAGTGATGTAGTTAATGAGATATTGAAGTTTTGTATGAAATTTTGACTATTCTGGGGGGTACTTTGAGGCCCCATAGCTCGAAGGATATGGGTAACAGAGACCTAATTTCTGGTTTCCATGGAAACTTTTCATAGGTCTCTCAGTGTGTTGAGAATGAAGATTCTAGGTCCAGCGGTTACGATTTGTGCCTCGTTAACAGCTGTTCACATTTTAAAGGTCTCAAAAATTCGTAAAAAAATTGAACAATACAGGTGGCGCCACCAGTCTGCAGGAACTGATTGAACACTCCATGATCAATATGTATGCCAAAAATCATGACCATCAGTGATGTAGTTATTGAGATATTGAAGTTTTTGTATGAATTTTTTACTATTCTGGAGGGTTCTTTATGGGCCCTATAGCTCGAAGGATATGGGTAACAGAGACCTAATTTCTGGTTTCCAAATAGACTTTTCATGGACCTCTCAGTGCATCAAGAATTAAGATTCTAGGTCCAGTCTTTACGATTTGTGCCTTGTTAACAGATGTTCAACTTTTTAAAGGTCTCAAAAATAGAGAAAAAATTCGTAAAAAATCTAAAAATACAGGTGGTGCCACCAGTCTGCAGAAAATTACGGAACATCTGATGATCAATATGTATGCCAAAGATCATGACTATCAGTCAAGTAGTTAATGAGTTATTGAAGTTTTTGTATGAAATATTTTACTTTTCTGGGGGGGGGGGGATACTTTGGGGCCCCATAGCTTGAAGGATATGGGTAACAGAGACCTAATTTCTGGTTTCCAAGGAGATTTTTCATGAACCTTTCAGAATCCCAAGTTACAAGGTTCTAGGTCCAGCGGTTACGATTTGTGCCTGGTTAACGGATGGACAGACGGACGGACGATGGACAAAGATTGATCACTATAGCTCAGATGACTTTCAGTCAGCTTAGCTAAAAATCACTCCAGGAGCGATGGTGACGCTTGATGTGCACGTGACGCATGCGTGACGTGCGCATTAAGTCTGTTCTGTCATTGATAAATGGAGTGGAGTGACTTTTTCTGGATTTGACGCTTGACGCGAAACAATTACACAAACATCACTGCTGAAATTCTGGCATGGGTGCACACTACACAAAAATGACTATAGCTGGCACCACCAGTCTTGTTTACAACAAAGGGATATACATATGCCCAATATCAGGCTGATATGTCAAACCCCTCCTGCAAAATAAGCAGGGACATACACTGTGCAAAAATTATTGTAACTGGCACCACCAGTCTTGTATACAACAAAGCTTTCAGAGATATATACATATGCCCCATTTCAGACTGATATATCAAACCCCTCCTGAGAAATATGCAGGGACACACACTGTGCAAAAATTATTGTAGGGGGCACCACCAGTCTTGTATACGACAAAGCTATTTGATATGTATAAATATGCCCAATTTCAGGCTAATATATCAAATTAGTAGAAATAAGCAGGCACATACACTGTTCAAAAGTGATTGTAGGTGGCGTTACCTGTCTTGTGAACGAGAAAGCCATCAAAGACACATAGACAGGTCAAAATATCAGGCCAATACATCAAACCTTCCTTGAGTCTGATGCATGGGGCTGACCAGGCTTAGGTGAGAAAGGCAGTTGCCCCTGAGTGAACTGTGACAAATTGCTGGCTCAGGCTACTGCACTGAGTGAACTCATGAACTGCACATGGCTAGACTGAGTGAACTCTTGACCTGTTGCATAATCTGACAGTTGGCAGTTTGCCTAAGCTATAAATAGAATTTGTTTAATCTGATACAGTTGGCAGTCTGTAGATCCAGACTGACCTTTGGCCTGTTGCCAAATCTGAAATAGTAGCCACACTATTGCATAAGCTCACAGACTGGCTTGACATGCAGCCCTGAGGGTCATGACACACATGAGGTAATCACATGATACTCATGAGGTGATCACATGCTACTTATGAGGTGATCACATGGTGCTCATGAGATGTTCATATGTCACCCATGAGGTGATCACATGCCTTGTGCTTGGCTGCACTGATTGAACTCTTTACCCATATCTGGCTGCACTGAATGAACTCTTGATCTGTTGCCAAATCTGAAAAAGTTGGCAGTTTCTCAACCTATTTAAAGATACAGACACAATCTTGGCCTGTTGGTAAATCTGTTTACACATAATGAAAGACTTTGGCTTTAATGCTTTTTTTTAAGCTGACATATTCATAAACTTTTAATCAAAATATCTAGAACTAGATACTTCTTGGCACTGCAAGTGCCAGAGTATCCCAAGACAATTAACTCCCCCAAGCCTTGAAAAATAGGATCCCATCTTGAATTCAGATGCAGAGACTGACACTTGATAAGCCACCATGGTTTCCTGTAAGTATGAGCATATTTAAGGTACAGGTCACTCTCATAGGAGAGGTCAAGATTTAAATTGAAATATAACTCATTCCGTAACCCATGTCTATATACATGATATGAAAGAAATCTGTCCATTAGGTTTCAACTTATCATGCTCAAAGTGTTGTGAAGTGGCAATGGTTGGGTATTACAAGGTGCGAAAGCAAGAAAACGACACAAGGTGGTGCCACCTGTATTCTGCAGAAGACAAAACAATCCAAGATTTAAAACAAGGGACCTATGAGTCACTGTGCTCAGCTGACGTTAACCTTGAAGGTAAAAATCTAAAATAATATCTAATGGAGATAAAGTGTAAGAGGAAGAGGTAATAAAGGCCATGGTTGGTTTATATGATTGGTTTGTATTGATGAGCAAGAAATTGTTGCAAAAAATATTTTGTGACCTGACCATGTATTTCCTAATGTTGAAACTAAAGCATGTGAGCAGTTTGTGAACAAATGATCTGTACTATTACCATGATCATTAGTTGTTTTTTCGATTAACTGTTGACATTTCAGTAGTTTACACATTTGTTCAATTGAATCTATTTTTTTGTATAATATATATTATTAAATATATATGTATTTTTTTATGAAATGTATACAGTTGAAATTTAGCTAATTAACAACATAAAACAGGGCAAACAAAGCCTGATCTCAAATTCTGCTGAGGCAGGAAAATAATGAACAAATGTTTGTATTAAATCCTGATTTTTTTATCACATCAATTATTTTCTAATTTAAGTTTATATTTCTATACATTTCCAATTTAACATATATATCTGAATATAAAAGTTGATTCATAATTCTCAATTGCATCATCATAAATCTCAATCTTGTCAGATAACACCACATCATGCATACAAATGTTTATTTTTACCACAAAAATATATCTTTTAAATCTGCAAAACTATAAATATCTAAAAATAATACTTGATTTAGATTTCACAATTTAATTGTGTCTTTATTTATCCATAATGTGCTTCATATTTTATAATAATTTAAGCATACTGATGGGTTCATTTATATTTGTTAAAATCATTTAAAAGAAAATTGATTTCTTTAAAAATGCTACATTACACAACACTGCATCTTCTGGATTACACCTTGAATTATTTTTTCAAGGAAAGTTTTTGCATATCGGAGTGGAAACAGCATTACAATTAAGGAGATACAGTGAAAACAATAACAATTACTGCATAATACTTGGTGGGTTGGGTTTGGGGGGGGGGGGGATGATTGGGGTGGTGATATGAGAATAACTGTACACCTGTCACAGCAGGGGATCTCCCCCAGTGACTGTAACAAATCAGAAACCCTGGCATAGCTGACTTCCAGTGACCTGGAGTGGGACCCTGCATCTGTAATCAAAGCAAGTGACTACAGAAAAAAAATCAATAACTAGCTTAATTTTCAAGCTTTTATTTTCAAATTTCAGATTTAGAAAAAAATAAATTTTTATGTTAACATGCTGTGAAAATTAAATCAAAGGTGCCTACAGGAAAAAAACGTGCCATGGTCAAAGTTGGGCAAAATTTAAGGTACTGATTTTTTTTTATGCTAATAACTTAAAAAATTTACAAAATTCAGATCTAATTTTGGGTTAACAATTAAATCTTAATTAAACATAGTTATATAGTTGATAAAATAGACTCTAGTTTCAAAATTTTTCATGTTAAGTGAGTTATTATTTTTCCTGATTTTTTACAAAGTCCATTATTTTTGGGCCCATAACTTAAAGAATTTATACTTTACAGACTTAATTTCTGGCATGTACATAGAAAAAAATATAGAGGAATATTTATGGTAAATATGAGGAAAAACAGATGAGTGGTTTTGATATTTGGCAGTCCTGAAGTGTGAAAATAGGATTTTAATAAAAAATTGAGGTTTTTCCTTAATTTCTCAAAGGAACGAAGTTGCAAAGACCCAGTTTTGGGCTTGGTAGGAGATCTTGGGGACATCTAACATTATGCTGAATTTTGGATTCCTAGGTCTTACGGTTTCAAAACGTGCCACATCTATGGACGGACGGACGGACAGACGGACGGACAACGGCAATGGACCACGACTATAGCTCAGATGACTTATAATAAGTCAGCTGAGCTAAAAACAAGGCCTACAGGCCTTATGCAAACCTGTGCAGAGTTTGGGTGTGTGAATGGAGGTTTATTTTTAAACTTTAATATTGATCCTTTTGAGTCCTGCTTATCTACCTTAATCATAATGATTTCAGCAAAATGGACATTTCAGACCTGCAAGTTTCAGATTAGGACATTTTAAAACTAGAATATGGGAAGTCAAAAAAAGAGACTGTGTATCCACAGAAATCAGAGTGGAACGGGTGAAGTGAGGCAAGGATTAAGTGGCAAGGGGAATAGAGTGAGGTGTGTTGCATATTAGCATGGATCTCTGCGGTGTAAACACGGCAAACAAACAGACAGATGCTGTGCAAAAATGATTGCATGTGGCGCCACCAGTTTTGCTAATGATGAAGAGCTATGTGAGATCTTTACACATGCAAAATTTTGGCCCAATCGGTCAAAAGGTTCTCCAGATATGAGCTTGGATGTCTGCAAAGTAAACGTGAACGTAAGTGGCGCCACCTGTCATTATATCGAGAAAGCTGTCCAGGATGTATAAACCTGCAAAATTTCAGATGGATAAGTCAAACCACTTCTGAGATATGAGTGACTTTATCCCAAGGCAGATGAACAGATGGACGCTGTGCATAAATGTTGCAGGTGGCGCCACCAGTTTTGCCTATGATAAAGAGCTATGTGAGCTCTTCATTGGTATAAAATTTGGTGATTATAGCTCTTGCCGTTTTTGAGATTTTAATTTTAGTGTGCTTTTTTGGACAGTTGACTAAGTTCAACCTCCTGTAACTCGGCCAAAAATCTCCTAACTGGAACCATTCGAACAAACTTAAGAGAGACTGTTCCAGGGATCATTTCTGTGAAATTTTGGACAATTTGGTTGGACAGTTTCAGAGAAGAAGATTTTTAAAGGTGTTTAAGCTTTTTCTCTATAAAATCTAAATTAATGCAGATACCAGATAATAAGCTTCAGGGCACCAAGTTTCACACGTGACTAATTTTTACATGTAATTTGGAGCTGCTAGCTCTGACAGTTTCTGAATTACAGCCATAGACGGTGGAAAGCCAGCCCTGGACAGCGGAAGGCTGACAACGGCAGAGGACGCTGCGCCATCCCATAAGCTCACAAGTTCGCTAAAAATTTATTTTAAAATTAAAATTAAAAATTTTTTTTTAACTTAAAATATATATATATGCATGATATGAAAGAAACTGTCCTTAAGTTTTCAATTTATCATGCCCACAGTGTTGCCAAGTGGGAATGGTGGGGTATTAACAGATGCAAAAGCAAGAAAATGACACAAGGTGACGCCACCGTATAATTGCTGCTGTGACCTTGAAAATATGGAAACATTTTAAGCTGAAAGAGGCTTAAATTATGAGGCTTTTGCCAATAAAATCAGGTCAATGTAGGTGGCACCACGAATTCTGCAACTTCAAATATGAGTCATGTGACCAACATTTGCACAAAACTTGGTAATGCTAGCTTCTGTCATTTCTGAGATTACTATGTCAGTATGCTTACCTGGCAACATGATTTTTAAAGTTTTTTTTTTTTTAGCTTTTTCCCTAAAAAAATCTAAGAAAAAGCAGTTAGCCAAAAAATAAGCAAAATCTGATAGAGTTTTTTAGATGACTAATTTTTTGCATATAATTTCGTGATGCTAACTCTTGCCATTTTCAAGATAGAATAGGTTAACGTACAGATGACGGACACCCGACGACAGTTGATAGATGCCGGACGACGCCACACCATCGCATAAGCTCACAGGTTTGCAAAAAATAACCTAAGGATAAGAACACCTTATAAATCATACAAGGGGCAAACAAGAGATGGGCAGGTTTAATTTTATTAACTGAAATAAAGGAACCATTAATATTAATTTTGATTATTTACATAGTCTTGTGACAGCTGATACAGCCACAAGTCTTAATGTCATTAGTAAAACATATTGACATCTTTAATCAGTACTTGTCTGAGTAAAATTTTTAACATATTTTTTTACATATTTTAATTTTAAATTCAAGTCAGATGACTTACACTCAGCTGAGCTAAAAATTAGAAAAATTCAGATCTAATTTTGGGTATACAATTGAATCTTGATTATATAAAGTTACATCCCTGAAGAAGTCTCCAGCTTCAATAATTTTCATGTTAAGTGAGTAAATATATTTCCTGATTTTTTACAAAGTGAATTAGGTTGGGGCTCATAACTTCAAGAAATTACACAAAAATGACCTAATTTCCTCTATGTATATAGGAATTATATAGAGAAATGGTTATATTAAATATGATCAATATCATATCAGTGGTTTTGATATCATACAGTTTTCAAGTGAAACAATGGGTTTTTAATGGAAAACTGAAGTAACAGTAATCCAATTTTGGTTTGGTAGGATTTTGGGAACAACTAACAGTATGTAGAATTTTGGATTTGTAGGTCTTACGGTTTCAATACGTGCCAGTCTAATGGACAGACGAACAGACCTCCAATGGACCACAACTAAAGCTCAGATGACTTATAGAAGCTGAGCTTAAAATTCAATAACTAGCCTAAATTTTTAGTTTTCTTTTCAAATTATAGCATTTAATAGATTAATTAATAATGAGCATCTGCTGTAAAAATTTAATTTAATGTACTAACAGGAAAAAAACGTGCCATGATCAAAGTTGGACACAAGTACTGATTATATATTTATACTAATAACTTAAAAAATTTACAAAATTCAGATCTAATTTTGGGTATACAACTGAATCTTGATTAAATATAGTTATATACCTGAAAAAAAGTGTCTAGCATTGACAGTTATCATGTTAAATGAGTTAATATCTTATTTTTTTCAAAGTGCATTATGTTTTGGCCCATAAATTTTACCAATTACAAAAAACTAACCTGATTTCTGGCATGTTCATAGGAACTACATAGGGGAATATTTGTAGTAAATAGGAAGAATTACAGATGAGTGGTTTTGATAATAGGCAGTCCTGAATGGAGAAAATAGGGTTTTAAATGGAAAATTGAGGTTTTTCTTAATTTCTCAAAAAAAACAAGGCCACAGCAACCCAATTTTTGGTTTGGTAGTTCTTGGGGACATCTAAATGTATGTAAAATTTTGGATTCATAGGTCTAAACTTTTCAAAACATGCCAGTCAAACAGACAGATGGACGATGGACAATGGAATACGACTATAGCTCAGATGACTTATAGTCAGCTGGGCTAAAAATGTGCGATTGTCAAAGTTGGGCAAAATTTACCCTAGTGATTTTACATTTATGCTAAAAACAAAATTTTGACCTTATTTATTTCTGGTTTCCAATTAAATCTCAATTAAATATAAGTACATTCCAAAAAGGTCTAACTTCATCAGCTACCATATGGAGGGTAAATATCTTTCCTGATATTTTGACAATATACATTATGTTCAGGCCCATAACTCCTACAAATCAGCAATACTGACGAAATTTCTGGCATGTACATAAGAAACATATTCATGTAGTGGAATAGTTATGAGAAAATGAACAAAACCACACCACTGGCTTTGATATAACTTTATTATCAGGCAGTCTTGAAGTGTAACAATAGGATTTTAATGGAAAAAGTTTTTCCTTAATGTTTCGAAGGAACAAAGTAATAGTGACCCAGTTTTGGGTTAAGTAGGAGATCTTAGGGACATCCAACTGTATGCAAAATTTCAAATTTGTAGGTACAACTGTGTCAAAACATACCAGTCTTATGTACAGACACACAGACGGATGCTGACCAATCACTATAGTCCTGTTGACTTACAGTCAGCTGAGCTAAAAATACTGGTTGGTGCCTTTTTTTAAATATTTAATACACTAAACATGTAGGTTTGTAACACTTTCTTTCCTGCTGAACTAGTACATTTCAAGCCTTTCTTCTAGGGACACTTTCAAGGTTGCCTCACTTTTCAGAAACAGTACCGATCGATAGAGACCATGCAATCTCTCAACACCAGAACAATCTTATCTTCCAAAGTTCTATATTTTTGTTTAGGTACAAGTTTTGAGGGTAGAGAAAATCATTAGAGATTGATAAAAAAAATCAACATTCTATACTGTTCACCTCTGGCCATTAAAAATTAATGTTGCAAAAAACATTTTAGTGCTGAATTTTACAGCAGGATGGATACAGACTAAATCTCCCTTCTTTTATTGGACCTGGTACAATCTTGATTTATTCTTCTTCAAAATTATCAAATCCACCATGTTTGATTTTTGTCACGAGTATAACCTTTTGCCTTGTGGAGATTAATTGGAGGTGATCAATGCATGTGAGAAGGACCCTTGACATCCTGGAAAGACATGGTAACAAGTAACAGATTCTCATCTAGATGCAGCACTGACTTTAACTGGTGAAGTTGAAACATAACCATCACAGTTTGACTGTTTGCTACTCAGGAAATATTTAAAAAATTCATACACAGACCATGATATGGCAGTTGAAGGCATCTGGTATAATATTCGAGCTGTTATGCCCTTGAAGAAACCTGGAACCCCTCGGAAGTCATAAATAGTCCTGAATGCATGCACAAGTCCTGGTATGGCACTTTCTCCTTCTGCAATTGCACATCTTTCCTGAGTGTTAAGTAATGTCTTACACACATCCAATGGTGTTGTAAAGGCAGCAGCCACTGCGCCGGCTGCAGCTCCTGACATTACATGTGTGGTGGGATTATATTGCCTATTCATGTTCAAATAATTTTGTGAAAGTTCATACACAATAAAATGAATACTTTGGAAAGGAATATTCATAGTTAACTGTGTTGTATAGCTTCTGTAGAAAGCATGTACACCCTCTTTTTCAAATATAACCCTAGCACACTCCGAACATGTCTTGTATGGGCTGTTGTACATCTGCATTCGCTGTTTTATCACTGCAAAAGAAAACATAGAAACCAGTGAAATACTGTCTGATAATTGTCAAAAATAGCAAAATGGACCTTTTCATGAAAACAATGACTTTACAGTTGTTGGTTTTACAATAACACACTTGTCATATCAACTAAAAACAAGGCCTACAGGCCTGATGTTAACCTGTATTAGGATACACATCAGGTATAATGCTATCATGATTGTTCATTATGACTTTTCAAGCAAATGTGTAACATGTACATGTACAATGCAGGCTGTGCAGTGGTGCCAGAAAAGTGACAAGGCACTGTGGCTAAGTGTTCTGATAACCAGCTTGCCACACCTGATTCAGGTTAGCCACATGATTTTGTGACAGCATAGAGTGAGTTGAACATTTCACCAAAATGTGATGACAAGAACCCTTATGTTCTTATGATAAAACAGGGGACCGATGGGTCACGGCACTCAGCTGATTGTGATGGCCTATAATTGCATCACCGTTGTTGTTCTATATTGAATCAATAAACTTATGAGCATCACAGATATGGTGAGCTATGATTAATGAATATAGTGTAATATATGTCTGAAAGTTATATGGAATAACCTGATTGAAGGATTAATATGGAGTAACATGTGGTGTGTTATTGTTTTATTATGGAGGAGTATAAAAGTGATATATTTGAGCAGATATGAAGACAATGGACCCAAGGGTCACGGCACTCAGCTGATCGTGATTGGACCATTGTGATACTATACTGAGTTGATAAAGCTTATGAATATCATGGACACGTTGAGCTATTATAAAGGAATATAATGTTATATGTGAGTTAATGATATATGAAATAACCTGACTGATGTATTAATATGGAGTAAAATTAAGTGGTTTATTTTTTATTTATTTGGAAGGGGTTGAAAATAGCGACATATTTGAGCAAAAATGAATGCAATGACAGTATACTAAGCAATGGTAGAGTGATGATAAGATTTCAATTTGACAAATATAATGTTATGATTAACTATGCTGATAAGGGGATTTATGAATTTGTGACTGTATGACATGTATCTCTTGGGTCTTGACAAGGTACATTATTTTCATACCCACCACATCTAAATATTACACAATATTAACATAGTTTCTGGCATGTACATAGGTACCTATGGACAAATAGTTATACAATATATAAAAATATGAATATATCTGATTCATCTTGTTCTTGTTTACAGAGGCTGACATTGGGATGGGGTTTGGAGAAGGGACAAATGAGGGCAGCAAGAAGGGGTGGATGTAGACAGAATAGGAGAGAGAAAGAGAAAGGGGACGGAGCATTCAACAGCATTCAACAGTACCGCCTGGAAGGTTAAAATCTAAAATATTATAAAATGTATATAAAGTTTGAGAGGAAGAGGTAATCTAAGCCATGGTTGGTTGATATAATTGAAGAAATTGTAGAAAATAATATTTTGAGATCTGACCATGCTTTTCCATTGATTACCTTTTTGATAAGCTGTTGACAGTTCAACAGTTTACAAATTTGTCTGATGAGATCCAATTTTTTTTAATAAACTTTTTTTTCTATTTAATGATAAGTATACAGTTGCCATAACGTCCCCACTCCACAGAGTGGGGAAAGGGGTTGATGGGAGTTAAACGCCTCTGTCTCTCTGTATATATTTTCTATAATTATTAAATTTTATGCTATAGAAATAGAATAGAACTGTTGTTCAGTGCCAAGAAGCAAGGACTTAGTTGGGCGAAGAAGGGGATGGTGGGAGTTACATTACACCCTTGCATATATATACAGGATATGAAATTTAATTCAATAGTGCTTACAGGAAAATAAATTATTCATAAATATTAAATATTTAAAACAGGTAGAAAGATGGAGAATCAAAGCAAATCATTTTAATTCCAATTCTACTGAGCCAGGAAGAAATTAACAATATTTACATTAATTCCTTTTTTTCATTACATCAATTTTTTTCCAACTATACATTTACAGTATAATATATATATGTGAATATTTCAGTTGATTCACTTTTCTTAACTGCATCAACATTTATAGCTAATTAATCTGGTTTATAGTACCTGAGGAGGGAGAGAGAGAGAGAGAGAGAGAGAGAGAGGCAGACTGTCATGGAGAGAGAGAGAGAGCTCTCTGGCAATTAATGCCTGACCCAGACACTCACAGAGGCAGCAAGTCAGGAGTGAAGTGGTTATGTAACACTGCATACCACTGACTTGATGTAAACAGTCAAGACATGGTGCTTGAAAACTTGAATAAAATCTTAAGTTTTTGATCAATTGATTTCAAATTTCATATTTAAACAGATTGAATGCTCAAGCATACATGCTGTGAAAATTAAATCCACAGCACTAACAGAAAAACAAGGGACCCATGGGTCACTGTGCTCAGCTGAAGTTGACCTTGAAGGTAAAAATCTAAAATAATATCAAATGGAGATAAAGTGTAAGAGGAAGAGGTAATAAAGGCCATGGTTGGTTTATGTGATTGGTTTGTATTGATGAGCAATAAATTGTTGCAAATAATATTTTGTGACCTGACCATGTGTTTCCTAATGTTGAAACTGAAGCATGTGAGCAGTTTGTGAACAAATGATCTGTACTTTTACCATGATCATTAGTTGGCTTTTTGATTAACTGCTGACATTTCAAGAGTTTACACATTTGTTCAATTGAATCTATTTTTTTGTATAATATATATGTTACCCCATCAAATGATATCACATCCATACGTGGAATATTTTGCTTCTTCATTTGGTATATGGTGATCCCCTCCGTTTTTCTCAGTTGTCCCCTGTGTTTTCACACTGTCTGGTAGCTCATTGTCTGCGCAGGTCACTGTCTCTGCATTTGTCCTACCTGGCGACACCAGGGATTTTGACCGTGGCCTTGCGCAGAACACCTCATGCACGTGCCCGGAGTGGACATGTGCACTGTGTATTACCGGCAGTCCTTTGTCTTTGCAGGTATGTTAAATTATATCTAAATATGTATTGAAATATTGGTGTGAATAAGCAGTATTCCTTAATATAACATTATAGGGTTTATCCTAAATATTCCTGTTTTCTGTACATGTATGGTGTCTCACCTGATAATATTTCTGGAATAACTATAATATATAGTGTGTCCTAGGCATCCACGTGCTATCCTATAATTGTGTACCGTAAGAATATTAACTGCTCTTACCGTAATACGTAAAATATATTAGTGTATATTAAGATATATATGGCAGAACACCTCATGCATGTGCCCAGAGTGGACGTGTGCACTGTGTATTACCAGCAGTCCTTTGTCTTTAAAGGTCAGACCTGCACCGCACTGTGTATATATACACCGAGAGAATAAAAGAATTTTTGTGTTGTCCACTTTTGTTATGTGTTCTTATAACAAGAACTCCGCCGCCCGGCAATGACTGTCCATAATGATAAGCCCGGCGTAACAAAATGGTGCCCCGAGTGAGGAAGGGTGGATTCAACACACGCATACGCATGTATGGTGTTTCTGCATGAACTTCTAAGAGCATTCAAAACTTTTCTGCCTTCCACTGTGCTCTATTACCACGCTTTTCTTACTATAAATAAAAGCGCCTTATATGACTTTCTTATTGCAATTATCCATGGAATGCAATTAATTAAAGCTGACTTTGCTTGATTTACTAGGATGACCTGCTAGTAAACGAAAGTGGCCACGTTAACAATAATCCAGACAGGATTGTTTCAACTGTTACATGTTTCCTGTTTACTGTGTTGTCAGTTTTGTCCTTCCGCCTTGTGCTGTATTGGAGTTTCTCCATTGTCTGTGACTGAGAGCACCAGCTACGTAACCTTGTGTGGGAACCGGCTCTCAACCTTCATGCTGAACATAGGCACGGCCTGATCAACCGTGAAAACCTGAGGTGGAGCCGTGAGAGTGACTCTTCACAACGGGACTGTTACTGGCATGGACAATAGTTGTATTGTGAACTTCTAGTGTTTGTTTGTTTTGTTAGCATGCTGCTTTGTATTCACGCATGTGATTTGTAAAAAAAAAATTGTAAATATTTGCATAGACTTGCCTGTTAAACTTTGCATGTTAAACTTACTATTTATAGCATATTTGATTAGTGCATGATTGATTGTAATCAGCTAAAATCAACTTCTTGCTTTGTTCTTGCAAGTATAGACGGAAGACTAATGCTTTTTAAGATAGGTATATGCAGTTCGCTCTTTGTTCGCAATGTATATTGATCTGAGATCCTTCGATGTAATTTAAGTTGTACATTTTCTTCAATGCTTAAAGTAAGAGGTTAATGCTTCAGACATATGGTAACAACAGTTCCATTGCAAGTCGGCTAATTGATTGCTTACCTTATGCTGACCTTATAATTATTCACTCACAGTGAGACTTGCGTGGGCACCGTATTCCCATGGTAATCCAGTCAAATATTGAAGCATAATCTGCCAGAGGTATGTAAGTAGAAGCATGATTATACCCGACCAAATGTGATGTGAACATTACATTTTGTCCATACCTCCATCACACCTGATACCCAATTATTTACTTCTGGTCAAATGAACTCATTTTGAGCAGCCACTATTCATCTCCAGTTAGGATTCTTTTTTATATATACATACCTTAGTGTCAATATGTCTGAAAACAAACAGTCCGATGTATCACAACTCAGAATGTCTTAAGTAGAGCAGGTAGTGGAAACTTTAAACAAGCTTGATCCAGATACTCGTAGCGAGGTGTTTACGAGAGTACACGGCGCTAGGCCTAAACAGGAACTTAGCTCTCCTATCCATTCAACGCCTAAAAGATACCCTCCTGATTTCCATAAAAGCCATGAGCATGATCCGGGATACCTTGACAAGGCATATAGGCCACCAGAACAAAAACACAGACATGACGCACCTCTTGAGCAAATGCCATCGAGCCAGAGTTACCAGGTAGATTATGCAGGTGTCCCAATGTCCCCTGTAAAGTTGCCCTCTTTTTCTGGGGATGGAAAGGGAGATATCGCGTATAAACAATGGAGATATCAAGTCAAGTGCTTGATGAAAGATTGAAAGTACCCCGAAACTACCAAACTTCATATGGTTCGGCAGTCGGTCAGAGGAACAGCTGCTGATGTCATGATGTTCCTTGGTGAATCCATTACTTTAGCCACATTGTTGCTGAAATTTGTATCCATCTTTAGCAGTGTTTATTCACATAGCCAGTCAATCAAGCTCTTCCATTCCTCTAAACAGAGAGCTGGAGAGAGTATTGTCTCATGGTTTTGTCGACTCCAACAGCTTATGTGCCAAATAAAGGAGATCGAACCTCAACCAAGTTCTTTTACGGGGTCACAGATATTGAGGTAAAAGAAGCCATACGCCATAGATTTGATCAGGGTGAGTCTTTTGATCAGTTATTTGTCGCTGCTAGATCAGTTGAGTCTGAGGACACGGTTGTGTCATCTGTCCCATCTGTTCCTAAAGGAAAATTCCTTAAGAGACCGGTTCATTTGCAGCAGAGTCCTGCTGGATCTAATGATGCATTGCAGGAGATTAACAAAGCACTTCAGTCGATAACTAAGTGACTGTCTGCACTAGAGAGTAGGGATAAAAACAAAAATCCGAGAAAGAATCAGAATGATTCAGGGTCCGCTAGCGCTGTCAAACTCAGAAGTATTGTGAAAGATGTGGTCGTAGAAATCATCTACGTAGTGAATGCCATGCTAAGAAGGACGTTAAAGGAAATCCTTTAAACTGAAAGAAGCCTGCACTGGGTTAAGGGGTAGTACAGGTTTTAGTGCAGATAAAGCCCCAAACGAAGTCAAGACCGCCGAACAGATACCCCTTATTGGTAATCCCAATGAAATTGAAATCACTGTCAATGAGGTCAGGACAAAAGGATTATTAGATACTGGTTCACAGATCACAACAATAGCCATATGGTTTTGTAAACAATACCTTCCTGAAATACCCATTCATACTCTTCAAGAACACCTACATATTCACGTTCCTGGGAGTTACAGCCTTGATCATGAAGGTATCATTGATCTTGAAATTCAACTCCCCGGTTCTGGTAGTGATGATGTTCTTCCAACTCCTGTAGTACAAGACACCATTTATAATAAACAAACGCCTTTAGTGATTGGCACTAATATCATCAGTCCGTGCTTTGTATCTTGTAAGGAGGCACTTGGGAAGGATTTCTATGAAACAATGAGTCTGGCGTCATGCCTACCAGTGTATGTCTACAAATGACACCCGAATATTGTCGGATAGTTTAGGATGAGTTTACTGTGCTCATGAGGGTCAAATCCCTGCAAACAGCAGTTATAGTGTTCAGGGAATGACACATACAAATCTTAAGTCCAACACCCTTGTGATCATCGAGGTAAACGAAAACTCCTCCTCATCTGCAGGCATTGTGGTGATACCGACTCTTCAAAAAGTAACGAATAAACAAGGACCTCTCACGAAAGTCTATGTACAAGTCCATAATTTGTCAAATCATTCTGTGACACTCCCAGCCAGGTTAATCCTTTGCGATTTACATGAGGCTGTTCCTGTACATTCTATGTCTACAACTGTTTCTGTAGAACATGAAGAGACTTTTCCTAAAAACTTCACATTTGGGCCTGATTTAAGCCCCAAGGAAAAGTTGCAAATCGAACAATTACTTCTAAAATGGTCACCTTTGTTTTCAACAAGTGACACAGACATCGGTAGAACCGATAAGACTGAGCGTAGGATTAACCTAAGTGATCCTACCCCATTCAAAGAGCGTCACAGGAGGATTCCTCCACACCTGTATGATGAAGTCTGCAATCACATTCAGGATATGTTGCATGCCATTGTAATGCGTGAGAGTCAGCCCCTTTTTGCATCAAACATTGTATTAGTTAGAAAAAAGAAGGAAAGTTGCGCTTCTGTGTGGACTATAGAAAACTAAACAGTCGCACTATCAAAGATTCCCATCCACTTCCTCGCATAGACGAGACTTTAGACTCACTTGCCGGGACTAAGTATTTCAGTTCCTTTGATCTAAAGGCAGGTTAATGGCAAATTGAAATTTCCGAATCCGACAAACAGAAAACCTCCTTTACCGTAGGACCGCTCGGGTTCTACGAGTTTAACACCATGGCGTTTGGTCTTTCTAACGCACCCGCGACATTCCAAAGAGTAATGCAGGCGACTCTGGGTGATCTCCACCTCAGTCAGTGTCTTCTTTACTTAGATGATATTATCGTCTACAGTAAGACATTTGAGAGTCATCTTGAAAATCTAGATAGGGTGTTTGAGCGGCTGTCTCAAGCTAATCTCAAGCTAAATCCTAGTAAATGCACTTTCCTACAAAAAGAGGTCAAATACCTTGGACACATGGTGTCTAAAGAAGGTATAAAACCAGATCCAGACAAAATCAGTGCTTTGAAAAATTGGCCAGTTCCAACATCAGACCGGGAAGTCCGTAGATTCCTCGGTTTCGCTGGGTTTTATAGGAAATTCGTTAAAGACTTCAGTAGGATAGCAAAGCCCCTACACAATCTAACCCGTGGCAAAAACCTAAAGAAGGTCAAAGGAAAAACCGTAGATACTACACCAATACGACCTAAACATACTAACTGCCCTCTGAAAACTACCACTGTAAACAACAACACATTTAAGTGGTCTGATGAACACCAGCTGGCATTCGAAAAGCTTAAAGAACTACTGTGTTCACCCCCTGTTCTAGCTTATGCCGATTTTTCTAGGCCTTTCACACTACACACTGATGCTTCAAGAGTAGGGCTTGGTGCGGTTTTGTACCAGGAATTTGATGGACGTGAGCATCCCATCACTTTTGCCAGTCGGTCACTCACCTCATCTGAACTTAACTACCCTGCACATAAACTAGAATTCCTTTGTTTAAAATGGGCAGTGTGTACAAAATTCAAAGATTATCTGTATGGTACCAAATTTGTCGTTAGGACTGACAACAACCCTTTACCTACGTTCTAAGTAGTGCTAAACTTGACGCTACTGGTCAGAGATGGGTTGCCGAATTAGCAGGATATGACTTTTCCATATTGTATCGTTCAGGTAAGGAAACCATCGATGCTGACTTCTTGTCTAGGCTACCTCAGGCGCAAGTCGCATCCATGTGTCTTATTCCAACTGATAACACACCAGACCGATCAGAGTCAAATACTGATATGTCCTCAGACGTAGTGTCTGCTATCCTAAATAGTCATGTTGTGAATGACACCTGTTTTGCTCTGTCTCACCTTGCTAAAGAAGCAAATGTGAATGTTCCAACCATAGGATCTGCTTTATCTCACATGACCAAAGAAAAATGGTCAAAAGAGAAAAAACTGACCCCGTCATTAGTATTGTTTTGCAACATCTTAAACACAACTCAAAGCTGTCGATGTCTACTACTCAAAACCAAGGTGTAAGAGTGCTCCTTCGGGACTGCAAGAAATTAGTCCTGAAAGATGTCCTCTATAGAAAGAGAAATTTCAATGGAGATGTATGTTACCAATTAGTCCTTCCTTCAAAGTTTCGCAATGACGTGCTCAAATGTGTCCATAATGAAATGGGTCATATGGGACAAGAGAGAACCCTTCAGTTTCTCCAAGAGAGATGCTATTGGCCTAGTATGGCGATGGAGGTAAGTAAGTATATCTCTCAATGCCCTCGTTGCTGATGCAGAAAAACCCAAACCAATCAGAGAGCCCAACTAACCATATTGATTCTAGTCAGCCAATGGAGATCCTCTGTGTTGATTTCCTCACACTAGAACCCAGTAAGGGCGGACTAGAAAATGTGTTAGTCATGACCGACCATTTCACCCATTATTCCCAAGCCATTCCAACAAGAAACCAGACAGCTAAGGTCACAGCCAAAGCACTGTTTGACACCTATGTATGTCATTACGGTATGCCACAAAGGTTACACAGCGACCAAGGTCGTAATTTTGAGTCACGTGTGATTCAGGAACTGTGCACGCTCACTGGTACCACAAAATCTCATACAACGCCATATCACCCCCAGGGCAATGGGCAATGTGAGCGTTTCAACCGCACGCTTATTAACATGTTAGGGACCTTATCTCCCGAAAAGAAGGCCGATTGGAAGTCTCACATTGGCCAAATTGTCCATGCATATAATTGCAGCAAGCATGAAACAACTGGCTTCTCGCCATTTTACCTGATGTTTGGTCGCCATCCACGTTTGCCCATTGATATCCTTCTAGGGTTAACTGAAAACAGCCCACAAAATGACTACCCCACTTATGTGCAGACATTAAAGCAGAAACTTGAAGATGCATACCGTATTGCCCAAAAAGAGATATCCAAGTCTCAAGCCCATGGTAGGAAACACTATGATCCGAAGATCAAGGGCCATTCTCTTGATAAGGGAGACAGAGTCTTAGTTCGTAACACCTATATACAGGGCAAACAGAAATTAGCTGACAGATGGGAAGATACCATCTTTATTGTGGTAAACACACCATATAAAAACATTCAAGTTTATGAGGTAAAACCTAAAAACCGTTCAGGGCTGGCCCTTACATTACACAGAAATCTTCTGCTTCCCATTAATACTATACCCTTAACAGATCAATTACCATCTAACAGTCAAACACCCAAACCCGCCAAACGTCGGGGTTCCACTAAATCGTCTGATATGCAGACCTTGAGCCATGCTTCTTGCTCAGATGAATCTGATTATTCAGATACTGAATGCGCCGTTGTTCCATTCTTAAGGAAACGGAATACTTCTACGGCAGCACAGAGTAGTTCCTCCGGAAATTAGAGGAGGATGTTCCACAGCTGAAACCAATGAGCCGTTTTCAGATCATTCCTCTGAACATTCTATAAGAAGTATTCAGAATGAGCCTGAACATACTGATAACCTGACAACTAACGTTAATCGGAGTCTCAGTGAAACAAGTATAAATGGATCCCATAGATCAGCTCTCGTAACAAGAGCTGAGGGCCAAACTCGAGAAAGCAGTGATCATTCTTTTACCAATGTATCTAGGACATCAGCTGACTCAGTGGATATGAGTAATCAGAATCTTACACGACATGAGACTGACATAGCTGATGCAGATAGCGATGCACCAGATGCAAATTCTCATGTCTCTATAGAGTCTTGTGCACCTAATGTCAAGAGTCGTCTGTCCAGACAAAGAAAATGTCCTGGTTGGATGAGATCGAATGAGTACATTGTAGATTATCCACCTACACTATCTTCACAATTATCTCAAATATACTATTATATCGGACAGTTTTAATACTTAAAGTACCCGCAAACTGCATTTATTGATATTGCTAAATTAATGATGAGGCCATCATTCTCACTTGACAGGGGAAAGTGTTATGCCATC
Organism: Sipunculus nudus; assembly: GCA_026874595.1. Lineage (NCBI taxonomy): Eukaryota > Metazoa > Annelida > Sipuncula > Golfingiida > Sipunculidae > Sipunculus > Sipunculus nudus. Next base: position 67,048,042 of record CM049306.1, read on the forward strand.
AAATGATATCACATCCATACGTTGAATATTTTGCTTCTTCATTTGGTATATGGTGATCCCCTCCGTTTTTTTCAGTTGTCCCCTGTGTTTTCACACTGTCTGGTAGCTCATTGTCTGCGCAGGTCATGGTCTCTGCATTTGTCCTGCCTGGCGACACCAGGGATTTTGACCGTGGCCTTGCGCAGAACACCTCATGCACGTGCCCGGAGTGGACGTGTGCACTGTGTATTACCAGCAGTCCTTTGTCTTTGCAGGTACATTTAATTATATCTATATATGTATTGAAATATCGGTGTGAATAAGCAGTATTCCTTAATATAACATTATAGGGTTTATGCTAAATATTCCTGTTTTTCGTACATGTATGGTGTCTCGCATGATAATATTGCTGGAATAACTATAATATATAGTGTGTCCTAGGCATCCACGTGCTATCCTATAATTGTGTTCCGTAAGAATATTAACTGCTCTTACCGTATTACGTAAAATATATTAGTGTATATTAAGATATATATGGCAGAACACCTCATGCACCTGCCTGGAGTGGACATGTGCACTGTGTATTACCGGCAGTCCTTCGTCTTTAAAGGTCAGACCTGCACCGCACTGTGTATATATACACCGAGGGAATAAAAGAATTGTTGTGTTGTCCGCTTTCGTTATATGTTCTTATAACAAGAACTCCGCCGCCCGGCAATGACTGTCCATAATGATAAGCCCGGCGTAACATATATTATTAAATATATAAGTATTTTTTTATGAAATGTATACAGTTGAAATATAGCTAAATATCAACATAAAACAGGGCAAACAAAGCCTGATCTCAAATTCTGCTGAGGCAGGAAAACAATGAACAAATGTTTGTATTAAATCATTTTTTTATCACATCAATTTTTTTTTTAAATTTAAGTTTATATTTCTATACATTTCCAATATAACATATATTTGAATATAAAAGTTGATTCATAATTCTCAATTGCATCATCATAAATCTAAATCATGTCAGATTACACCACATCATGCATACAAATGTTTATTTAATTTTTACCACAAAAATATATCTTTTAAATCTGCAAACAATAAATATCTAAAAATAATACCTGATTTAGATTACACAATTTTCAACTGTGTCTTTATTTATCCATAATGTGCTTCATATTTTATAAATTTAAGCATACTGATGGGTTCAATTATATTTGTTAAAATCATTTGAAAGAAAACTGATTTCTTTAAAAATGCTACATTACACAATATTGCATCTTCTGGATTACACCTTGAATTGCATTTCAAGGAAAGTTCTTGCATATCGGAGTGGAAACAATAAAAACAATAACAATTACTGAATAACACTTGGTGGGTTGGGTTGGGGGTGGAATTGGGGTTGTGATATGAGAAAAACTGTACACATGTCACAGCAGGGGATCTCCACCAGTGACTGTAACAAATCAGAAACCCTGGCATAGCTCACTTCCACTGACCTGGAGTGGGACCCTGCATCTGTAATCTGTAATCAAAGCAAATGACTACAATAGAGCCTCAAGAAAAAAATTAATAACTAGCTTAATTTTCAAGCTTTTATTTTCAAATTTCAGATTTAAACAAATTATATATTTATGTTTACATGCTGTGAAAATTAAATCAATGGTACTTACAAGAAAAAAACGTGCCATGGTCAAATTTAGGCAAAATTTAAGGTACCAATTTTTAATTTTTGCTAATATTTTAAAAAATTTAACAGATTTTGATCTAATTTTGGGTATACAATTTAATTTTGATTAATTAAAGATATATTACTGGAAAAAAAATCCATAGCTTTAAAATGTTTTGTGTTAAGTGATCAAATATCTTTCCTGATTTTTTACAAAATGCATTATGTTTGAGCCCATAACTTTTTTTAAATCATATAATACAAACCTAATTTCTGGCATGTACATAGGAATTATATAGAGGAATATTTATGGTAAATATGAGGAAAACAGGTGAGTGGTTTCGTAGTTAGGCTGTCCTGAAATGTGAAAATAGGTTTTTAATAAAAAATTGAGGTTTTTCCTTAATTTCTCAAAGGAACGAAGTTGCAAAGACCCAGTTTTTGCCTTGGTAGGAGATCTTGGGGACATCTAACATTATGCTGAAATTTTGGATTCCTAGGTCTTACGGTTTCAAAATGTGCCACATCTACGGACGGACGGACAGACAGACGGACGATGGACAATGGACCACGACTATAGCTCAGATGACTTATAGTCAGCTGAGCTAAAAATTCTGCCCAGTGGTTATGGAGGAGTTCTCTGGAAACCTATGCGGCAATAGCTGCAGCGTCAGCATCCGACTGAAAACATAGTATCCGCAAAACTCTGTTTTGGCGGATACAATGATTGTAGCTGGCACTACCAGTCTTATATACAACGAAGAGATATATAAATATGCCCAATGTCAGACTGACATGTCAAACCCCTCCTGTGAAATAAGCAGGGACAACACTGTGCACAAATTATTGTAGGTGGCGCCACCAGTCTTGTACACTATAAAGCTACCCGATATGTATAAACATGCCAAATTTTAGGCTGATGTATCAAATTCCTCTGTAGAAATAAGCAGGCGCATACACTGCTAAAGTCAATGTAGGTGGCACCACCTGTTTTGTAAATGAGAATACCATCAGTTTGATGCACTGGGCTGACAAGCTTAGGTGAGTAAGGCAGTTGCCCCCGAGTGACCTGTGACAAATTGCTGCCTCAAGCTACCGCACTGAGTGAACTCGTGACCTGCACCTGGCTAGACTGAGTGAACTTTTGACCTGTACCTGGCTGCACTGAGTGAACTCTTGACCTGTTGCATAATCTGACACAGTTGGCAGTCTGCCAAAGCTATAAATAGATTCAGGCTGAACTTGGGTGCCAAATATGATGCAGTGAGCAGTCTGCCAAAGCTATAAATAGAATGCAGCTACTGCACTGAGTGAAATCTTGACCTATACCTGGCTGCACTTCTTCAAATCCTGGCACTGTGCCAAAACTATTTATAGAGCTGACATCATCTTGGCTAATGGCCAACATCAAGCCACTGGCAATCTGCCAATGGTAAACCAAGTGCTGCCATCTGTACACAAAAGGGGTCCCTACTTGAAATAACTTTGAAATTTATTTTCCAAATACAAAAGGCTTTTCAGATGACCTTTTATAAAAAAGAAATCAGGAATATATGTAAAATTATTATGGATGCATACTGAATGCAAAATTAAAATACAGATATATATCACTGATGGTAAATTCTTGAATTAAGTTGAGTAGGGATACCAATAACTTATAATCCTCATACAGTTGTCTTTATATAGCCACAGAGAGCTAAACATTCATGATTGTAACATTGCCTGGTATGATGAATAATTTAAATCATAAATCTAAATTTTTTGAAAGCTTTTAAAAAAACTTTCTTGTTAATATTAACCAAAGATAACCTGAAATCTAAATGTCTAGTGGCATGATGTAATAGATGCTGATAAACTGGTGCCAGGCCAGATGTAACAGCATAACACAGCTAACATATATAGTAAAATGACTCAATTCAATCTCCATAATTCAGCCAAAATTTTCATCTGGAACCATCAATGACAATTATTATAAGAGGGATTATTCTTGTAAAATATTTAACAAACTGGCGTCAGTGACATCAGTCAAAAAACGTTTTGCAGGTTAATAACTCATATGGGAAGATACAGCAAACTGGTTAAGTTCAGCTTCCCGTAACTCAGCCAAAAAGCACTGAACCAAAAGCATTTGAACAAACTTGAATTATCAACACCTGAGGATACTTAATGTGTGAGATTTAAGAATTTGGCCCAGTGGTTTTTAAGAAGAAGATCTTTGTAGCCACTGAGCTAAAATGGGCTGTTATGGCATATGACTAAATTCAGCTTCGCATAACTTAGCCAAAAGTCACTGAAAAGAGACCATTTGAACAAACTTCAGAAAGCACTACCCTAGGATTATTTCTGTGTGATATTAAACATTTTTGCCATATGGTTTCAGAGAAGAAGTTTTTTGTAGCCATCAGTGTGATATAGGCACTGATGACCCCATACAACAAAGGCCGATGCAGGTGGCGCCACCAATACCTCAATTTCAGATATGACCTATGTGACCAACATTGGCATAAAATTTGGTGATGATAGCTCCAGCCCTTTCTGAGATTTAAATTTTAATATGCTTTTTTGCACAGTTAACATAGTTCAACCTCCTGTAACTCGGCCAAAAATCTCCGAACTGAAACCATTCGAACAAACTTGGAAAGATTGTTCCAGGGATCATTTCCATGAAATATTGGACAATTTGGCTGGACAGTTTCGGAGTAGAAGATTTTTAAAGCTATTTTAGCTTTTCCCTATAAAATCTAAGAAAATGCAGTTAAAAAAAAATAAACAAAATCCAATATAGTTTTTTGGATGACTGATTATTTGCAAAAAATTTGGTGATGCTAGCTCCTGCCGTTTTTGAGATAAGATGGTAAACGTACAGACGACGCACGACGCACACTGCACGACACACGACGGACGACGCCGCACCATCGCATAAGCTCACAGGTTCGCTGAAAAATAACCCAAGGATCAAAACACCCAATACATTATACAAGGAGCAAACTGGAGTTGGGAATGTTTAATTTTATTAACTGAAAAAAAGGAATCAGTAATATAAATTTTGATTATTTACCCAGTTTTATGTAACAGCTGATACAGCCATGAGTCTTAATGTCATTAGTCAAACATATTGACATCATTAATGAGCACTTGTCTGAGTATGTATTTTAAATTTTTGACATATATCAATTTTTAGCGAACCTGTGAGCTTATGCGAAGGTACGGCATCGTCCATACTATGTTGTGCGTCATCTGTCTGTTAACCATAGCTATCTCAAAAACGGCAGGAGCTAGCATCACCAAATTTTTTGCAAATAATCAGTCATCCAAAAAACTATCCATGTCTCACTTCACCCATCCCACTCGGATTTCAGCTGATACACGTAGTAGCTTGTCCACTACCCGTATTCTAGTTGTTATTGTTATTATTATTATTATAATAAGTGAACCTGTGAGCTTATGCGATGGTGCTTCGTCGTCCGTTGTGCGTCGTCTGTACGTTAACCATAGCTATCTCAAAAACGGCAGGAGCTAGCATCACCAAATGTATTGCCAATAATCAGTTATCCTAAAAACTATATCGGATTTTGTGTCCTGCTAACCGCCGGCCAGCCAGCTGAAGGGATGGACACACAGAAGGACGACAGACATAAACCCATGGTTATAGCTAAGCATGACTTGAAAGTCCGCTGAGCTAAAATTATTTGAATTGAATTGGACTTGATATTTCACTCCAGCATATTGAATTAAATTGAATTGGAATTGAAGATTCATAAAATTCCTTGAATTGAAATTGTATTAGAATTGAAAAATTTGAATTGACCCCAGGTCTGTAGGCAGTCCTGAAGTGTAAAAACAGGTCTTTTTATAGAAAATTGAGGTTTTTCTTAATTTCTTGAAGGAATGAAGTTGCAGTGACCCAGTTTCAGGGTTGGTAGCAGAAGTTTTGAGAATATTTTATTTGTAGGTCTAACAGTTTCAATCATAATGTGCCTTGTTAAAGGCTGGCCGGTGAGAGAGCCGGAGAGGACCACCGCTATCACTCAGATGACTTATAGTCAGCTGAGCTAAAAGTAAAAGTGGCACCACCAGTTTTCAGGAACTAATGAGACACTCCATGATCAATATGCATGGCAAGAATCATTGTAATCACTGTACTCATTTTGTATATGTATTGAAGTACAGTTTAACATCTTTCATTCACCCCTTGTTCATCCGTCAACCTCGCCTATCACCAACAAATGACAAAGTCCCAATTTCCTTACTACTTATTTACCTTGTTCATTTGCCAGCCTCACTATCTTCCATCCGCCAGGTGTTTTTTTTTACCCAATTGTGCAACATTCCCTTGATCATACACCAACTTCCTGATTCCAGCTAAGGACAAGTCGAAAACATTTCGTCAAACTGAAGTGTTATCACTTGGGCTCAGCTGACCCGGCCCCATCTGTGTTTACAACATGTCACACCTCACTGCTTATGGATCAAGTACCCAGTGCCACTGATTAATTAAGACTTAATACCCTCAAAAGTTGTTTGGGGACAGTTGTCATCAGTGGAGTGACCCGTGTTGATTTCACACCCTAGAGTTGTTTGGATAAGTGTCTTTTAATTAGGCAAACAAGATTAGTAGTTTGGAGTAATTAACAGGGGTACGAGGTCAAGCGGCGTAAATCGTGTACAGACAACAGCGAACCTAGGGGGATTGGCCTTAGTGCCGCAGTTCACTGGATGAAGCATGCCTGGGATTCCGTCAGCAGAGCCACCATTGGCAATTGTTGGAAACACAGGATTTATACCCAGGGGTGACCAGCCAAATGAAACAGATAAGCACGGCAGTCAAGAAGCAAACAGTATCCTTCCACTTCTACAACGAGTGGCAGATTATCTCGGGACTGACCACAGTGTACGCATATTTATCAGGAATTCATTAACACATATCAAAATATAGGAACACAACCTTTGAACGATCAAGGTATCGTGGATACAGTGACAGACTATGATGATACAGCCCGTCTACCTCTGAACCTGAGGAAATAGTTCACCCACTTCTGCACACATCCGCCAAAGTCGGCAGGCCATGAAGATCGTCTCATGATATTTAAAGAGCTCCAACTACAGCAAAAAGTCCTATATTCACGCATTTTACAGAATGGACCAAAGAATACAGCATTTCAGTCACAAGCTAGCAAACAATTACGAAATTCTTTGGGGCACACTCGGATGAAAGTGAAACAGCACCAAGAGAATTTGATATTTTGACCCGAATTTTATATTTTTGATCAGGTCAAAATATGAAATTCTCCTGGTGCTGTTTAACTTTCAACCCCCCCCCCCCCCCCCCCCCCCCCGTCCCAAGGTTGGCAAATGAAAAAGGTTATACTGTAATGAATCATCATCAACCACTAAGAAGTATCCTCAAGTAAACCAACCCCCAACCCTTGTGCTGACCAAGTAACCCACACACTTGGTTCTAGTAATACAAACACGCAAATGACTCACCATCTGCAGGATTCATAACAGCATCATGCAGCAAAGTTGCCACACAGCCAGCTGTGCCTGCAACAGCAACAGGAATATACATTTCATGTTAATCAAGAATCAGGATAACATGCTTGGAACAATAGATCTGTGGGTCACAGTGCTCAGCTAAAAATTTTTAGAGAATATTTGAATCATTTCATATTGTATTTAAATGGGGTGACTGTGTTCTTTGTAACTATTTTTGTATATCACTATTTGATAAATGTACACAAAAATACATATGGTGTTGATTGTGCATATTTATGGACCACATGAAAGATGGGGGAGCCTCTCATGATCACATATTTGTATCATAAAGTATCAGTATGTCAACTATATTTTATTAAACTAATATGCATGTAACAAGAGACCTGTGGGTCACCGTGCTTAGCCAAAAGTGATTCTAAAAATATTTGTATAAATTCCTAGTGGTTGTGTCATGATTACATATTTGTAGAAGTAACAGAATTTCAACTATGTGACTGTAATACACAAGTAATTATACCTATTTGGAACTTATGAAATTATAGAATTAGGCAGAAAGTAGAGATTAGCTGTGTATATTTGATCAACAAACATGTGGCCCATAGGCCATGACGCTGACAGAAGAAATCAAGGAGCCTTTAACAATGGTTAAAATGACTCCCCTAAGGTGCTCAACATCATGCATTTTGCCAAGTGTCCTTAGAATGGGTTAGTGACCTTATTTAGGCTTACCAAGATTCTGACAGGAACTCCCTGGATGCCAAGTTAGAAGTTTCTTCATCCAATGGCTACAAATATGTCCATCTGACTAAGTGCTAAAATTGTGTTCTTTCACACAGCTCACAGAATACAGGTCACAGTGATGCTATTTCATGTTTCCAAGAAATGTTTACAGGAACCTCCCTGGATCTCAATCAAATAAGAAGTTTCTAGGTCAAACTGTAACCAATCACTGAATCAGGCAAATCAGTCCCATAGGGTGCTTGTGTCATGTTCTTTCATATATCTAGCAGAATATAGGTCACCATGACCTACTTTCATGTTTCCACAGAGATTAACCCAGGAACTCCCTGAATGTCATGGTAGAAGATTCTCGGCCAAATGGATACAATTTGTCCCCTGTGGACTCACTGGGTGCTAAAAATCCTGTTTTCAGCGAGTAGTTTGCAAAATATAGGTCACAATTCTGGGTTTCCAAAGAGATTTGCCTGGAACCTCCCTAGATGTACTGAAGTTTCTAGGTCTAACAGTTAGTGGTTTGTGCCATGAAGGTCGCAAAAATAGACACATTTGATCGTGATGTCACAGAAACTAGGTCACTAACCACGTGGTTCCCTATGAGGCAGAACATGGGCTGAGGCAGGCACTGTTTTTTTTGCCTGATTGGTCAAATGAGACTTAAGATATGTGGGTTAATGTGTCAAAACAGACGCACAGATGGACACACTGGAGAGAGGAAAGGTCAGAGGTCAATGCAAAATATTTTGGCACCAGTTCACATGTGACCCAATAATGGTGTAAATTTTTCGGAAAAATCTGTCCAGTGGTCTCAGAGTTCTATTTGAGAAATGAACATGGCGGCGGCAGAACTCTGTTTTGGTGGATACAATTACATTTTAATGTTGTTTTTTTTATATAAAATCTTTATATTAAAACATGTTTGTCTTTAGACCTGCCGATCAGCTTGTCCAAGTTGAGAATGTCAATGGAAGCTTTATCTAGCGACATAATGAATTTTTTATATTTTCCTAAGTTAATTTGAGACCTCTTCACTTAAAATCACTTATATGTTTTTATCTTATAGTTTCTTATTCTTGTAATTATAACAAAGCCTACAGGCCTAATGCGAACCTGTGCATTGGGAAATATACCAGGTATAATGCTTCAATGCTGGACCATTACTTCTCATGTATATGAACAATGCAAGTACTAAACATTCTGAATAAGAAACAATTACACAAACATCACTGCTGAAATTCTGGCATGGGTGCACACAAAACAAAAATGATTGTAGCTGGCACCACCAGTCTTGTATACAACAAAGCTATCATAGATATATACATATGCCCAATTTCAGGCTGATATATCAAACCCCTCCTGAGAAATAAGCAGGGACCACACTGTGCAAAAATTACTGTAGGTGGCACCACCAGTCTTGTATAAGACAAAGCTATTCGATATGTATAAATATGCCCAATTTCAGGCTGATATATCAAATTCCTCTGTAGAAATAAAAAGGCACATAAACTGTGCAAAAGTCATTGTAGGTGGCAACACCTGTCTTGTACACGAGAAAGCCATCAAAGACAAATAGACAGGTCAAAATATCAGGCCCATACATCAAACTTACCTGGAGTCTGATGCATGGGGCTGACTAGGCTTACGTGAGAAAGGCAGTTGCCCGGAGTGACCTGTGACAAATTGCTGCCTCAAGCTACTGCACGGAGTGAACTCTGGACCTGCACCTGGCTAGACTGAGTAAACTTTTGACCTGTACCAGGCTGCACTGAGTGAACTCTTGACCTGTTGCATAATCTGACACAGTTGGCAGTCTGCCAAAGCTATAAATAGATTCAGGCTGAGCTTTGGTGCTAAATATGATGCAGTGAGCAGTCTGCCAAAGCTATAAATAGAATGCAGCTACTGCACTGAGTGAACTCTTGACCTATACCTGGCTGCTCTTCTCCCAATCCTGGCACTGTGCCAAAACTATTTATAGAGCTGACATCATCTTGGCTAATGGCCAACATCAAGGCACTGGCATCTGTCAATGGTAAACCAAGTGCTGCCATCTGTACACAAAATGGTCCCTACTTGAAATAACTTTGAAATTTATTTTCCCAATACAAAATGCTTTTCAGCTGACTTTTTATAAAAAAAGAAATCAGGAATATATGTAAAATTATTATGGATGCATACTGAATGCAAAATTAAAATACAGATATATATCATTGATGGCAAATTCTTGAATTAAGTTGAGTAGGGATACCAATAATTATAATCCATGTACAGTTGTCTTTATAAAGCCACAGAGAGCTGAATATCCATGATTGTAACATTGCATGGTATGATGAATAATTTAAATCATAAATCTAAATTTTTTAAAAGCTTTTAAAAAAACTTTTTTGTCAATATTAACCAAATATAACCTGAAATCTAAATGTCTAGTGGCATGATGTAATAGATGCTGATAAACTGGTGCCAGGCTAGATGTAACAGCATCACACAGCTAACATGGTAAAATGACTCAATTCAATCTCCATAGTTCATCCAAAAATCATTCATGTGGAACCATTAATGACAATTATTATAAGAATTGTTGTAGGGATTATTCTTGTAAAATATTTATCAAACTGGCTTCCATGGCATCAGTTGAAAAAGTTTCGCAAGTTTATAACTCATATAGGACAATACAGCAAACTGGCTAGGTTCAGCTTCCCGTAACTCAGCCAAAAAGCACTGAACCCAAATCATTTGAACAAACTTGAATTATCAACATCTGAGGATAATTAATGTGTGAGATTTAAGAATTTGGCCCAGTGGTTTTTGAGAAGAAGATCTTTGTAGCCACTGAGCTAAAATGGGCTGTTACGTCATATGACTAAATTCAGCTTCGCATAACTTAGCCAAAAGTCACTGAAAAGAGACCATTTGAACAAACTTCAGAAAGCACTACCCTAGGATTATTTCTGTGTGATATTAAACATTTTTGCCATATGGATTCAGAGAAGAAGTTTTTTGTAGCCCTCAGTGTGATGTAGGCACTGATGACCCCTTACAACAAAGGCCGATGCAGGTGGCGCCACCAATACCTCAATTTCAGATATGACCTATGTGACCAACATTGGCATAAAATTTGGTGATGATAGCTCCAGCTGTTTCTAAGATTTAAATTTTAATATGCTTTTTTGCACAGTTAACAAAGTTCAACCTCCTGTAACTCGGCCAAAAATCTCCAAACTGGAACCATTCGAACAAACTTGAGAAAGATTGTTCCAGGGATCATTTCCATGAAAAATTGGACAATTTGGCTGGACAGTTTCGGAGAAGAAGATTTTTAAAGCTTTTCAGCTTTTTCCCTATAAAATCTAAGAAAATGCAGTTAGAAAAAAAATAAACAAAATCCGATTTAGTTTTTTGGATGACTGATTACTTCCAAAAAATTTGGTGATGCTAGCTCCTGCCGTTTTTGAGATAAGATGGTAAACGTACAGACGACGCATGACGCACACTGCACGACACACGACGGACGACGCCGCACCATCGCATAAGCTCACAGGTTAGCTAATTATAATAATAATAATAACAATAACAACTAGAATACGGGTAGTGGACAAGCTACTATGTGTATCAGCCGAAATCTGAGTGGGACGGGTGAAGTGAGACATGGATTCAGTGGCAAGAGGAAATAGAGTGAGGTGTGTTGCATATTAGGATGGATGTCTGCAGTCAAAATGTGGATGTAGATGGCGCCACCTGCCACCAAATGCAGAAAGCTATCCAAAGCTTGTATACATATACAAAATTGTAGGCAAAAAAGTTAAACCACTGCTTGTATATGAGTGATTTTATCCCACAGCAGAGAAACAGGATGCTGTGCAAAAATGGTTGCAGGTGGCGCCACCAATTTAAAGTATGATAAAGAGCTATGTGAGATCTATACACATACAAAATTTTCAGGGGGATACCACAAACCAGTTCTGAGATATAAGCATGGATGTCTGCAGCGTATACATTAATGTAGGTGGCGCCACTTGCCACAAATCCAGAAAGCTATCTAAGATGTATATACATGCAAAATTGTAGGCAGATAAGACAAACCACTGCCGAGATATAAGTGATTTTGTCCCACAGCAGACAAACAGACCAACCCTGTGCAAAAATGGTTGCAGGTGGCTCCACCAGTTTTGCGTATGATAAGGAGCTATGTGAGTTCTAAATACATGCAAAAATTTCAGGAGTTTATATCAAACCAGTCCTGAGATATAAGCCTGGATGTCTGCAGTCTGAAAGTGAATGTAGGTGGTGTCACCTGTCATAAAATCAAGAAAGCTATCCAGGATGAATACGTATACAAAATTTCAGGCAGATAAGTCCATTCACTTCAGAGATATGAGTGATTTTATCCCAACGCAGATGAACAGATGGACGCTGGTTGGGATACCAGCGGGCGCCACCATTTTTTATTTAGGTTATAAAGCTGTCCAAGGGCTACATTTGTGCAAAATTTTTTCCTGATTTGTCAAACGAATCCGAAGATATGTTGGTTAATGTGTCAAAACTGAGAGACACACTTGAGAGAGAAAGGTCAGAGGTTAATGAGAAATATTTTGGCACCAGTTAAAATATGACCCGATAATGTTGTAAAGTTTCGGAAAATCTGTCTAGTGGTCTCAGAGTTCTATTACAGAAACGAACAAGCGGCAGCACCTGTTCAAAAACATAGAATCTGCAAACTTTGTTTTGGCAGATACAATTATAAAATACTGACTTAATTTCTGGCATGTACATAGGAACTAAATAGAGGAATATTGGTGGTAAATATGAAGAAAACCAGATGAGTGGTTTTGAAATTAGGCAGTCCTGAAGTGTGTAAATAGATTTTTAACTAGAATATGGGAAGTCGACAAGCGACTACATGTATCCGCCTAAATCAGAGTGGAACGGGTGAAGTGAGGCATGGATTGAGTGGCAAGGGGAAATAGAGTGTTGCATATTAGCATGGATGTCTGCAGCCAAATTATGTATGTAGGTTGCCCCCCCTACCACAAAATCGAGAAAGCCATCCAAGTTGTATACATATGCAAAATTTAGGGCAGATAAGTCAAACCACTACAAGTATATGAGTGATTTTATCCCATGGCAGACAAACAGACAGGAGCTGTGAAAAAATGGCTGCAGGTGGCGCCACCAGTTTTTCGTATGATGAAGAACTATGTGAGATCTATACACATGCAAAACTTTGGCCCAATCGGTCAAAAGGTTCCCGAGATATGAGCTTGGATGTCTGCAGCGTAAACGTGAATGTAGGTGGCGCCACCTGTCATAAAATCAGAAAAGCTATCCAGGATGTATACTTATGCCGAATTTCAGGTGAATTAGTCAAGTCACTGCAGAGAAATGAGTGATTTTAACCCAAGGCAGACGAACAGATGGACACTGTGCAAACATGGTTGCAGGTGGCGCCACCATTTTTTGTGTATGTTATAAAGCTCTCCAAGGGCTACATTTGTGCAAAAAAATTTTCCTGATCGGTCAAACGGTTCCCGAGATATGAGCTTTGATGTCTGCAGCGTAAACGTGAATGTAGGTGGCGCCACCTGTCATAAAATCAGAAAAGCTATCCAGGATGTTTACGCATGCCAAATTTCAGGTGAATTAGTCTAGTCACTGCAGAGATATGAGTGATTTTAACCCAAGGCAGACGAACAGATGGACACTGTGCACACATGGTTGCAGGTGGCGCCACCATTTTTTGTGTACGTTATAAAGCTCTCCAAGGGCTACATTTGTGCAAAAAACTTTTCTTGATCCGTCAAATGGTTCCCGAGATATGTGGGTTTATGTGTGAAACAGACGCACAAACGGACACAGAGTGCAGAGGAAAGGTCAGAGGTCAAAACAAAATCGGGCGCAGCAGTTCACATGTGACCTGAACATAATCCCGGGTTTCGTAAAATTCCGCCCAGCGGTTACGGAGGAGTTCTCCGGACACCTACGCGGCGGCCACAGCAGCGGCGGCGTGCAGCTGAAAACATAGTATCCGCAAAACTCTGTTTTGGCGGATACAATAACAAGGGACCCATGGGTCACCACACTCAGCTGATTATAACTGGACTATAAATGCATCTCCCTTGTGATACTATATTGACTCGATAAAGCTTATGAATATCACTGACATGTTGGGCTATTATAAATTAATGTAAATATGTGAGTAAATGATATATGAAAAACCTGACTGATGGATTAATAGAGTAAAATATAGAGGTTTATTTTTAATTTATTTAGGAGGGGTTGAAAATAGCGATATATTTGAGCAAATATGAATGCAATGACAGCAGTAATAAGCAATAGTAGAATATGATAAGGCTATTTGTTGAAGGATCTAAGGTGTATGGAAGTCAGCAAGATTTCAATTTGACAGATATGATGTTATGATTAACTATGCTGATGAGGGGATTTATGAATTTGTGACTGTATGACACAATATCTCTTCAGTCTTGACAAGGTACATTATTTTGATGCCCACTATGTGTTCATATTACTAAATACTGACAAAATTTCTGGCATGTACATATGTACCTATGGATGAATAGTTATACAAAATATTAAAGTATGAATATATCTGATTCATGAATAGTTATACAAAATATTAAAGTATGAATATATCTGATTCATCTTGTTCTTGTTTACTGAGGCCGACATTGGGATGGGGTTCATGAGAGAAGGGAACAGTGAGGGCAGCAAGGAGGTGGATGTAGAGAGAAAAGGAGAAAGAGAGAGAGACAGAGACAGAGAGAGAGAGGGGATGGAGCATTCAACAGTACTTAAACACCTCGTAGGTTAAAATCTAAAATATTATGAAAAGTAGATAAAGTCTGATTGGAAAAGGTAATCTTGGCCATGGTTGATTGATATGATTAAAGAAATTGTTGCAAATAATGGTGACCTAATTTTGGGTATACAGTTATATTTTAATTTATCTTATATTACTGAAAAAAGGTCCCCAGCTTTAACATTTATTGTGTTAACTGATCAATTATCTTTCCTGATTTTTATCCATGGTGCTTATGTTGGGGCCCATAACTTTTTTAAATTATATAGTACTGACCTAATTACAGTCATGTACATAGGTTATATATAGACAATTATTTATGGAGAATATGAAGAAAATAAGTGAGTGGTTTTGATATTAGGCATTCCTGAAGTGTAAAAATGATTTTAATAAAAAAAATTGAGGTTTTCCTTATTTTCTCAAAGGAAAAAGGTCGCAGAGACCCAGTTTTAGGCTTGGAAGGAGATCTTAGGGGCATCTAACATTATGCCAATTTTTGGATTATCAGGCAAAGTTGTAGTAAACAGAAGAGGGGTCATGATGCTAGAAAATACAAATACATTAAGGCCTCTAAAAAACTTCAATAGCTAGACTATTATTTAAGGTTTTACTTTCAAATTTCAAAATTCATCAGATTAAATCCATATGTAAACTGGCTGTGAAAGTTGAATCAAATGTACTTACAAGAAAACAAGGCCTACCAAAAAAAAGGCCTAATGTGAACCTGTGCAAAGTATGGGAGTATGAATGGAGGTTTATTTTTAAAATTTAATATTGATCCTCTTCTGTCATGCATATCTACCTCAGTCATCATGGTTTCTGACCTGCAAGTTTCGGACTAGGACATTTTAAAACTAGGATGTATCAGTCAGGATATTTCAGATATGTTCTTTTTGCCAGGTAGGATTATTGGGACAGATGAACGGACAATTTGGCAGCATGGCTGCAGAGAAGAACATTTTTAATGTTTTTTACCTTATTCCCTATAAAATCTAAGAAAATGCAGTTGTCCAAAAAAATAAGCAAAATCCGATAGAATTTTTTAGTTGACTAATTTTTTAAAAAAAAATTGGTGATGCTAGCTCCTGCCCTATTTGAGATGGCTATGACACACGACGGACGACGTAAGACAGACGATGCCACACCATTGCATAAGCTCACAGATTCCCTAAATATGCAAACCAAGTTTATTCAAACAGTTGAAAGATATAGTTCCAATCTGGGCATTAGACATCTAGACAGCTTGCATCTAGACGCTGTCTAGATGTCTAGACACATTGTCTGGACACCAGACAGAGCCAGGTCAGTTGCCATGGTGATGTCTGGACCCCACCTGGTTGTAATGAGTGACCTCTTCACTTGGCTGCTGAAACTCAGCATTTTGTCAAATCAGTTTTCAAACACAGAAAGCCTTTTTCAATTGGCTACACTGCTTTTTTAGAGCTGCATTTACCAAATCTATTCTTACAAAACTGGCAGAACCCTACCATAGAAAAATTCTTGTAAAGTTTAAACCAATCAGCTTAACAGTTTTATCATAAAACAGTGTATAAGCTAGAAGAGTAAAATTACATTTTTGCTTGTAAAAAACAGATCAATGTAGGTGGCGCCACCAACACCTCAATTTTAGTTTACTTTTTTTGGACAGATGACTAAGTTCAACCTCCTGTAACTCGGCCAAAAATCTCTGTACTGGAACCATTCCAACAAACTTGAGTAAGGTTGTTCGAGGGATCATGTCTTTGAAATATTGGACAATTTGGCTGGACAGTTTCTGAGAAGAAGTTTTTTAAAGCTTTTTAAGCTTTTTCCCTATAAAATCTCAGAAAATGCAGTAAGAAAAAAAATTAACAAAATCTGATAGAGTTTGTCAGATGACTGATTAATTGTAAAAAATTTGGTGATGCTAGCTCCTGCCGTTTTTGAGATAGGTATGGTTAACGTACAGATGATGCACAATGCACAGACGCACGACGCTGCACCATCCCATAAGCTCACAGGTTTGCTAAAAACATGCCATGGTCAAAGTTGGGCAAAATTTTAATAGTGCTTATGTTTGGGCCCATAACTTTTTTAAATTATATAGTACTGACCTAATTGCGGGCATGTACATAGATTATTGATAGACAATTATATATGGAAAATATGAAGAAAATAAGTGAGTGGTTTTAATATTAGGCATTCCTGAAGTGTAAAATGATTTTAACTAGGGACCCATGGATCTTGACACTCAGCTGCATTTGTCTATAAGGATATATGTTTATGAGGTTTTCCAAAATATTGGTCCTGTGATCAGTTTGAAGCCAACCTGTCTACCAAAACTGGAGTTATCATCCATAAACTAATTTGTGAATGGATGGGCCCTGTGACCTTAACTTTTGACCTTGTGACCCCAAAATCAAAAGGAAACTTCTCCTATTGGCATGTGCACCACAGGTTGATGATGGAAGGATTGAGATGAAAAGTTTGGCTTAAAATGCATCCATAATCATTCTAAAGCAGTGGGTCCTGTGTCCTTGACCTTTGATCTAATGACCCCAGAATCAACAGTTCTTACTTAAGTGGTGGGCCGTAAATAAGTCAAGTTTAAAAACTAATATTTAAAACCAAACTGGTGTTATCATCTGGAAATATGTGGATAGATGGCCCCCATGACCTTGACCTTTGACCTTGCGATCCCAAAATACAAAAGTTACTTCCACTACTGGCAGGTGAGCAACATCTGGAAGATAGAAGTTTTGAGACAGAAAGTTTGGCTAAAAATACAACAACAATCTTTTTAAAGAAGTAGGTCCTGTGACCTTGACCTTTGGCCTTATGACCCCAAAATCAAAAGAGTTCTTACATTATTGGTGGGTCATATATAAGTCAAAATTGAAACCAATATGTCAATCCAAACTGGAGTTATTATCCAGAAACAAATATGTGGACAGATGGGCCCCTGTGACCATGACCTTTGACCTTGTGATCCCCAAATCAATCAGGTCCTCCCCTATTGGCAGCTCTGCTAAATGTACAAGATGTTAGGTTTTGGATGAAAAGTTTGGCTTAAAATGCATCCACAAACTTTCTAAATAAGTGGGTACTGTGACCTTGATCTCTGACCTAATGACCCCAAAATTGAACAGAATCTTCCCCTATTGACAGGTTAGCAATATCTTGAAGATGGAAGGTTTGCGATGAAAAGTTTGGCTTCAAATGCATATGCATTCTTTTTAAAGAAATGAGTCCTGCGACCTTGACCTTTGACCGTTGGACCCCAAAATCGACACGGTATTTACTTTAGTGGCGAGTCATATATAAGTTAAGTTTGAAACCAATATGTCAGACTAAACTGGAGTTATCATCTGGAAACTAATTTGTGAACACATGGCCCCTGTGACCTTGACCATGTGACCATAAATTCATTTATGCTCTCCTCATACTGGCAAGTCAGCTAAATGCGCAAAATGGAAAGTTTGGGATGAAAAGCTTTGCTTAAAATGCAGCCATAATCTTTTTAAATAAGTGAGTTCTGTGACCCTGACCTTTAACCTCATGACCCCAAAATCATACAGGTTCTTGCTTTTGTGGTGGGCCATTCCTAAGTCAAGTTTGAAATCCATGTGTCAATACAACCTGGAGTTATCATCTGGAAACTAATTTGTGAACAGATGGCCCCTGTGACCTTGACCTTTGACCATGTGACCATAAATTCATTTATGCTCTTCTCATACTGGCAAGTCAGCTAAATGCGCAAAATGGAAAGTTTGGGATGAAAAGCTTTGCTTAAAATGCAGCCATAATCTTTTTAAATAAGTGAGTCCTGTGACCTTGACCTTTGACCTCATGACCCCAAAATCATACAGGTTCTTGCTTTTGTGGTGGGCCATACCTAAGTCAAGTTTGAAATCCATGTGTCAATACAACCTGGAGTTATCATCTGGAAACAAATTTGTGTGGGTGGACAGATGGACAAACAGACATACAAACAGGGTGATTACTATATGGCACCCACTTGCGATCAATAAACACACAAGGTTTTGGGACACAAGATGTAATTACAGCTGAGAAACTGACATGATTGTTGTCATTTTATAGTAAAAACAAGGGACCCATGGGTCATGGCGCTCAGCTGTTATATATGATAACAAGGCTTACAGGCCTAATGCGAACCTGTGCATTGGGAAATACACCAGGTATAATGCTTCAATGCTGGACCATGACTTCTCATGTATATGAACAATGCAGGTACTCAACATTTTGAATAAGAAACAATTACACAAATATAACTGCTGAAATTCTGGTATGGGTGCACACAACACAACTAGGGACCCATGGGTCTCAACAATCAGTTGAATTTGTCTATAAGGATATTTTGAAAGAAATTTTTCAGAACGACAGTCCTGTGACCTTAACCAATGACCTTGTGACCAAAAAATCTTAGAACTTAATATCCTTGAACTTGCAGCATTAGGATTATTGTAACAATCTTTTAAAAAGTGACCTTGACCTCTGACCAGATAACCTCAAATTCTACAGGTTTCCTCACTTTGGGCAAGTAAGCCATGTCTGAACATTGGAAAGTTCAGGATGAAAAGTTTGATTTACAGTGCATCCACAATCTTTTTAAAGATGTGGCTTCTGTGACCTTCAACTCAGATCGCTGGACCCTGAAAATCAAAATGAATTTACATATGTGGTTGGTCATTATTAAATCAATTTTGAAGCCAGTCTGTCTATCCAAAGCAGAATTATCATTCATAAACTAATTTGTGAATGGATGGGCCCTGTGACCTTGACCATTGACTTATGACCCAAAAATCAAACAGAATCTTCCCCTAGTGGCAGGTTAGCAATATCTTGAAAATGGAAGGTTTGCGATGAAAAGTTTGGCTTCAAATGCATACACATTCCTTTTAAAGAAATGGGTCCTGTGACCTTGACCTTTGACCGTTGGACCCCAAAATCAACATGGTTCTTACTTTAGTGGTGGGCCATTTATAAGTTAAGTTTAAAACCAATATATCAAACTTAACTGGAGTAATCATCTGGAAACTAATTTGTGTGGATGGACGGATTGACAGACAGACAGACATACAAACAGACAGACTGACAGACAGGGTGATTAGTATAGGGCATCCACTTGTGATCAATAAACACACCTGGTTTAGGACACCAGATGTAACGACAGATTGTTGTCATTTTATAGTAAATAAATAGAAAAATATCTGTTAAAATAGGAAAAAATATAGGTGGTGCCACAACGTTTCAGGAATAGACAAAACAAGGGACCTATGGGTCACGGAGCTCAGCTGTTATATATGATAAAAAAATATGATTTAGAAATGAGGCACATGCTGGTTTTGTGTGGAAATAAGTATGAGCTGTATAATGAGTTGTTGTTGTTTAGCTTATGTATGATTTTGATAGTACCTTTGGAGACAGGGAAGAGGATTGATTTCATTTATTTTATTAACAAATGGAGTACAATTGTCACACAGATTTTGACTTGGCCATATAACTTAAAAGCAGAACATATAATATAAGAGTTTAACTATTTATTAAAAAAAATTACAAATATTGTCCCAGATATAATTTTTATTAAAAATAATAAGAGAATCATATGATTTTTAAAATGAAATATAACTGAAATGATTATTAAAATAATATTGAAGAATATATTCATGAATGCATTCATGAATACATTTGGAAAGTATTTACATTGGTATTCATATACTTTCATTTTTATCTGAATTCCCATTCTTTATGCAAGAAATTGTATAATGGAGTACAAATTCATATTCGTATTTAAATACAATTGCAAAGTATTCCCACCATGTCTGGTATTTATTCAGTTTTCACCAAACAATGGTGTTGAGAATCCGGAATGTACAAAATTCACACATTTAAATAATGATCATAAGTACCTGGTTTTATGGCTTTTATTTATATTAAAAAAATTAAATGTAATATATTCATTTTGGACTACTTTAACATCAATGTACACACTAGACACAGTAGAATTCTAGATAAATATTATCAACTGCATCTTTGTCTATCATTAATTTCCTTCATATGATCCCTAATGATTAGTAATGAATAATATGATTTACTTTTTTATTATTGCCATAGGTGACTGCATGGTGTTATTTGGAATACGTGACATTCTATCCATTGATACAAGATTCTTATATCATCAGTAACTGCAAGTTAATTCCCTATTATTATAAACTAACAAATTCCTTTTCTATTTTGCTTTAATTTGCTATTAAAAACCAATAAAAATTGATAAATTTATTGTTTATTGTTATGTTGTTGGTAAAAACTACTAGATGAGTTGGGTTGGACACCTGGTCAACTGTGGCTGGCCATAAGCTGCCTGGCTGCTCCAGTGTATGCCTCGCCTCAAGCGTGCATAATTTGCTGAAAGTTCAACAAGGTCAAAATACAGGTGATTCTAGAGTGGCTGGAGAGAGCCAAGGTCTGACATGGTCTCATAAAAACATTAATAAAAGCTACAATTTTTGGCCAATTTCTTTCAGCTTTCCAAACTAAAAAGCCGAAATCCTTATGTGTGCATGATATGAAAATGATATAAACAGAGCTCACACGAAACAAACATCAAATGGTCAAAGTTGGGCAAAATTTAAGGTACTAATTTTATATTTATACTAATAACTTATAAAATTTGAAAAATTCAGAACTAATTTAGGGTATTCAATTGAATCTTGATTAAATAATGTTACATCCCTGACAAAAAATCTCTAGCTTCAGCAAGCCCCTTGTTAAGGGAGTAAATATATTTCTTGATTTTTTACAAAGTGCATTATGTTTGGGCCCATAACTTAAAACAATTACACAATACTGACATCATTTCTGGCATGTGCACAGAGAATGTATAGAAAAACATGTATATTATATATGATTAAAGTCAGATCAGTGGTTTTGATATTAGGCAGTATTGAAGTGTAACAATGGGTTTTTAATTGAAAAATGAAGTTTTTCATTAATATCTCAAAGGTATTAAGTCCTAGTGACAAAATCCTTGGCATGGTAGGGGATTTTGGAGACATCTAATTGTATGCCAAATTTTAGGAACTGAGAGCTGAAGCTGGGGAGGCGAGCTCTTGCAAACTGCATAACACTAGCCTGATGTAAACAATATGTTACATGGTGCTTGAAAACTTGAATAAAATCTACAGTTTTTGATCAACTGGTTTCAAATTTTTGGTGTTAACATACAA
This sequence comes from Sipunculus nudus, assembly GCA_026874595.1. NCBI lineage: Eukaryota > Metazoa > Annelida > Sipuncula > Golfingiida > Sipunculidae > Sipunculus > Sipunculus nudus. Next base: position 67,069,964 of record CM049306.1, read on the forward strand.
AATGCTAACAAAAACATGCTGAGAAAATTAAATCCACAGTACTTACAGGAAAAAAACGTGCCATGGTCAAAGTAAGGCAAAATTTAAGGTACCAATTTTTTATTTTTGTTAATATTTTAAAAAATTTCAAAGATTTTGATCTAATTTCGGGTATACATTTTAATTTTGATTAATTTAAGTTATATTACTTGAAAAAAAAGTCTATAGCTTTAACATGTTTTGTGTTAAGTGATCAAATATCTTTACTGATTTTTTACAAAATGCATTATGTCCTGGCCCATAACTTTTTTAAATTATATAATACAGACATAATTTCAGGCATGTACATAGGAACTATATAGAGGAATATTTATGGTAAATATGAGTAAAAAACAGATGAGTGGTTTTGATATTAGGCAGCCCTGAAGTGTGAAAAAAGGTTTTTAATAAAAAATTGAGGTTTTTCCTTAATTTCTCATAGGAACAAAGTCGCAAAGACCCTGTTTTCGGCTTGGTAGGAGATCTTGAGGACATCTAACACTACGCCAAATTTTGGATTCCTAGGTCTTATGGTTTCAAAATGTGCCACATCTACGGACGGACCGACAGACAGACGGACAGACGGAAGGACAGACGGACGGACGACGGACAATGGACCACGACTATAGCTCAGATGACTTCTAATCAGCTGAGCTAACTAGTCAATGTCAAAATTCAAGGCAAGATTCATGACAAACCATGCATTAATTATCAAGATATTGGAGGTTTTGTATCAAATTTTTTACTATTCTGGGGGGTACTTTCAAGCCCCATAGCTCGAAGGAAAAAGGTTGCAGTGACCTAATTTTAGGTTTCCAAGGAAATTTTTAATTGACCTCCCTGGATGTTCACTAAGAAGTTTCTAGGACCAGCTGTTACGATTTGTGCCCTGCTAACGGAGGGATGAACATCCATTCCTATACCTCAGTTGACTTACAGTCAGCTGACCTAAAAATGATTGTAGCTGGCACCACCAGTCTTATATACAACAAAGCTATCACAGATATATACATATGCCCAAGTTCAGACTGATATATCAAACCCCTCCTGAGAAATAAGCAGGGACACACACTGTGCAAAAAAATATTGTAGGTGGCACCACCAGTCTTGTATACGACAAGTATATGATAATTAAAATACGATAGGTATAAATATGGCAAATTTCAGGATGATATATCATTAATTATTGATATAATTAACTATGATTAACTATTGATATAATTCCTCAATAGAAATAAGCAGGCACAAAAGTCACACACTGTGGAAATGTCATTGTAGGTGGTGACACCTGTCTTGTGAACAAGAAACCCATCAAAGACAAATAGACAGGTCAGAATATTAGGCCAATACATCAAACTTACCTTAAGTCTGATGCATGGGGCTGACCACGCTTAGGTGAGAAAGGCAGTTGCCCCGAGTTAACTGTGACAAATTTGCTAGCTCAGGCTACTACACTGAGTGAACTCATGACCTGCACCTGGCTAGACAGGGTGAACTTTTGACCTGTACCTGGCTGCACTGGTGAACTCTTGACCTGTTGCCTAATCTGATACAGTTGGCAGTCTGCCAAAGCTATTAATAGATTGGCTCCACATGCAGCCCTGAGGGGCATGAAACCCATGAGATGATCACATGCTGCCCATGAGGTGATCACATGCTGCCCATGAGGTGTTCACATGTCACCCATGAGGGGATCACATGCCTTGTGCTTGGCTGCACTGACTGAACTCTTGATCTATTGCCAAATCTGAAACAGTTGGCAGTTTCTTAACCTATTTAAATATACAGACACAATCTTGGCCTGTTGGGGAATCTGTTTACACATACTGAAAATGCTAAAATGCTTTTTTTCAAGCTGAAATATTCATAAACTTTTTTTTTATTCAAAATATCTAGAAAAATAAAAGATTCAGTTCTTTCATTGTTAAAGGTCCAATAATTCTACCAAAAATCATTCAAGTAACCTTGAACAAAGGCCACCTAAGAATAATTTTTGTGCCATGTAACAGAAGTTATAATTCAAACAATAATTTTGTAGAAGAACAGTTTTGCAGTCCTCAGTTTGAGTTAGACATAATAATGGCAATAAGACCAATTAAGTTTTTCTGATATGATTGAAAAAACCATGTCCTATGATAATTCTTTTGAAAAACTGAACGATTCAACTTGACAGTTTTATCATAAACATTTTAAGCTGAAAGAGGCTAAAATTATGAGGTTTTTGCCCATAAAAAAACAGGTCAATATAGGTGGCACATCAAAATCTGCAACTTCAAATATGAGTCATGTAACCAACATTTGCACTGGCATAAAATTTGTTGATGATAACTGTTTCTGAGATTGTCATTTTAGTATGCTTTTTAGACAGATAACTAGGTTCAACTTCCTGTAATTCGGCCAAAATTCATCTAACTTGAACCCATTGAACAAACTTGAGAGAGATGGCATAAAAGAATATTTCTGTGAAATATTGAACAAATTGGCTTGACTGTTTCAGAGGAGAAGATTTTAAAAGGTTTTTTTAGCTTTTTCTCTAAAAAATCTAAGAAAATGCCAATTTTTTTCAGATGGCTAATTTTTTGCATTAAATTTCATGATGCTAGCTCCAATCATTTTCGAAATAGTAACGGTTAACGTATACCTGTGATTGTAAACATTGCCTGGCATGAGAAATATCTAAAATCACAAATCTACATTTTTTAAAAGTTTTTAAAAAACATTCTTGACAATATTAACCAAAGATAACCTGAAATCTAAATGTCTGGAGCATGATGTAACGGATGCTGATAAACTGGTTCCAGGCTAGATGTATCTGCTTCACACAGCTAACATATATGGTAAAATGACTCAATTCAATCTTTATTATTCTTCCAAAATTCATTCTTTGGAACCATAACAGACAATTATTATAAGAATCATTCAGGGGATTATTCTTGTAAAATATTAAACAAATTGGCCTCAGTGGCGTCAATCAAAAAACTTTTTGCAGGTTTACAACTCATATGGGAAAATAAAGCAAAATGGCTAAGTTCAGCTTCCAATAACTCAGCCAAAAATCACTGAACCGAAACCATTTGAACAAACTTGAATTATCAACATCTAAGGATAATTAATGTGTGAGATTTAAGAATTTGGCCCAGTGGTTTTTGAGAAGAAGATTTTTGTAGCCACTTAGCTAAAATGGGCTGTTATGGCATATGACTAAATTCAGCTTCCCATAACTTAGCCAAAAGTCTCTCTACTGAGACCATTTGAACAAAATTCAGAAAGCACTACCCTAGGATCATTTCTGTGTGATATTAAACAATTTGGCCATTTCGTTTCAGAGAAGAAGTTATTTGTAGTTGTCAGTATGATACGGGGACAGATGACCCCCGTACTAAAAAGGCCGATGCAGGTGGCGCCACCAATACCTCAATTTCAGATATGACTCATGTGACCAACAATTTGCATAAAATTTGGTGATGACAGCTCAAGCCATTTCTGAGATAGTAATTTTAGAATCCTTTTTTGGACAGATGACTAATTTCAACTTCCTGTAACTCGGCCAAAAATCACCGAACTTAAACCATTCGAACAAATTTGAGAGAGATTGTTCCAGGAATCATTTCTGTAAAATATTGGACAATTTGGCTGAACAGATTCATCAGAGAAGAAGATTTTTTAAGCTTTTTTGGCTTTTTCCCTATAAAATCTAAGAAAATGCAGTTAGCCAAATAATAAGCAAAATCTGATAGAGTTTTTTAGATGACTAATTTTTTGCATAAAATTTCGTGATGCTAATTCTTGCCGTTTTCAAAATAGTAGGTGTTAACATAAAGACGACGGACGACGCCACACCATCGCATAAGTTTACAGGTTCGCTAAAAATGCAGTTAGCCAAAAAATAAGCAAAATACAATAGAGTATTTTACATGACTAATTTTATACATAAAATTTCATGATGCTAATTCTTTTCAAGATAGTATGGGTTAACGTACAGACAACGGACGACGGATGACGGACGCCAGCACACCATGGCATAAGCTCACAGGTTCGCTAAAAATTGAGGTTTTTTCTTAATTTCTCAAAGGAACTAAATCGTACAGACCCAGTTTTTCGGCTTGGTAGGAGATCTTTGGGACATCTAACATTTTGGATTCCTAGGTCTTACGGTTTCAAAACATGCCACATCTACGGACAGACGGATGGACGGATAAACGGCACGACTGACAGATGGACTGACAGATGGACGGACGATGGACAATGGACCACTACTATAGCTCAGATGACTTGTAGTCATCTGAGCTAAAAACAGAAAAATATTAGTTAAAATAACAAAAAATACAGGTGGCGCCACCACTTTTCGGGAACTGACAAAACATGGGGCCTATGGGTCATGGCACTCAGCTGTTATATATGATAAAACAAGTGACCCATGGGTCATGATGCTCAGCTGACTGGGAAGAGATTCACAAAAGGAAATTTTATCATCTGAAAGGTAGTATATTCCCATTCAACTGAAGCATCAAACAGATTAACCAACAGGCCAAGATTGTGTCTGTATTTATATATATCTCAAAAATAGAGAAAAAATGAGTAAACTTTAAAAAAAATACAGGTGGATTCACCAGTCTGCAGAAACTAATAACAAGTGACCCAGGGGTCATGACGCTCAGCTGACCAGGAAGACATTGACAAAAGTAATTTTATCATCTGAATGTCAAATTTGAATGAAATACTTTTTCCAAACTTGACCTTTTGTATAAAATCATCCAATATTCATTGGGGTACTATGGAGCTCTGTAGCATGAAGGATATGGGTAACAGACACCTATTTTCAAGGTTTACAAGATGACTTTTCAGGGGTCTCCCAGCATGTCAAAAAATAAAATTCTAGGTCCAGTTATTATGATTTGTGCCCTGTTAACAGATGACCAAATGTTTATTCTGGGGGGTATTTCAAAGCCGCATAGGATGAAGGATATGGGTAACAGAGATGTAATTTCAGGTGCACAAGGAGACTTTTCAGGGGCCTCCCAGCATATCAAGAAAGGTGAAATAGGTCAAGTCATTATAATTTGTGCTCTGTTAACAGATGACCAAATCTTTATTCTTGGAGCTATAGCTTGAAGGATATGGGTAACAGAGACCTAATTTCAGATTTCCAAAGAGACTTTCCAAAGGCCTCCCTGCATGTCAAGAAAGAAGATTCTAGGTCCAGTCATTATGATTTGTGCCCTGTTAATATATGACCAAATCTTTATTCTGGGGGGTACTTCAGAGCCCCATAGCTCACAGAATATGGGTAACAGGGACCTTATTTTGGGTTTCCATGTAGACCTTTTATGGGCTTCCCTGGAGGTGAGGACAGAAGATTCTAGGTCCAGTCATTATGATTTGTGCCCTGTTTACAGATGACCAAATGTTTAAAGATCACAAAAGTGGAGAAAAAAAATTGTAAAAAAAAAAAAATATAGCTGGCGCCACCAATCTCCAGAAATTGATGAAACACTCCATGATCAATATCCATGCAAAGAATCATGGTGATTAATGCATTAGTTGTTCAGATACTTGAGCTTTTGTATTAAATTTTGCATTATTCTGGAGGGTACTTCAGAACCCCATAGCTCGAAGAATATAGGTCACAGTGACCTAATTTCAGGTTTACAAGGAGAATTTCCATAGACCTCCCAGGATGTCAAGTAAGAAGATTCCAGGTCTAGCGGTTACGATTTGTGCCCTGTTAACAGACAGACGCCGGGATGGCCGGACGGACGACGGACAAAAGGTGATTCCTATAGCTCAGATGACTTTCAGTCAGCTGAGCTAAAAATTGAAAAAATACAGGTGGCGCCACCAGAATGCAGAAACTGATGAAACATTTCATGATCAATATCCATGCAAAGAAGCATGGTGATCAATATAATAATTGTTCAGATACTTGAGCTTTTGTATCAAATTTTCCATTATTCTGGGGGGTACTTTGGAGCCCCATAGCTCAGAGATTATGGGTAACAGGGACCTAATCTCAAGTTTTTAAAGAGACTTTTCATGGGCCTCTCAGCATGTCAAGAGAGAAGATTCTAGGTCCAGTTGTTACGATTTGTGCCATGTTAACAGATGACCGCATCTTATGAGGTCTCAAAAAATGGAGAAAAAAATTGGTAAAAATAAAAAAAATACAGGTGGCGCCACCATACTGCAGAAACTGATGACACATTCCATGATCAATATCCATGCAAAGAATCATGGTGATCACTGCAATAGTTTTTTAGATACTTGAGCTTTTGTATCAAATTTTCCATTATTCTTGGGGGTACTTCGGAGCCCCATAGCTCAAAGGTTATGGGTAACAGAGACCTAATTTAAGGTTTCCATAGAGACTTTTTATGGGCCTCCCTGCATGTCAAGAGAGAAGATTCTAGGTGTAGTCGTTAAGATTTGTGCCCTGTTAACAGATGGCCGCATCTTAAGAGGTCTCAAAAATAGAGAAAAATTTGGTAAAAATCGAAAAAATACAGGTGGCGCCACCAGTCTGCAGAAACTGATGAAACACTCCATGATCAATATCCATGCAAAAAATCAAGATGATCAATGCATTAGTTGTTCAGATACTTGAGCTTTTGTATCAAATTTTCCATTATTCTGGGGGGTACTTCGGAACCCCATAGCTCGAAGAATATAGGTCACAGTGACCTAATTTCAGGTTTACAAGGAGAATTTCAATAGACCTCCCAGGATGTCATGTAAGAAGATTCCAGTTCTAGCGGTTACAATTTGTGCCCTGTTAACGGACAGACACCCGGACGGCCGGACGGCCAGACGGCCGGACGGCTGACGGACAAAAGGTGATCGCTATAGCTCAGATGACTTAAAGTCAGCTGAGCTAAAAACATTAATGGTCAATATCCATGCAAAGAATCATAGTGATCTCTGCATAAGTTGTTCAGATACTACAGCTTTTGTATCAAATTTTCCATTATTCTGAGGGATACTTCAGAGTCCTATAGCTTGAAGGATATGGGTAACAGAGACCTAATTTCAGGTTTCCACAGACACTTTTCATGGGCCTCCTTGCATCACAAGAATGAAGATTCTAGGTCCAGTTGTCACAATTTGTGCCACGTTAACAGATGACAGCATCCTTAAAGGTCTCAAAAATAGAGAAAACTAGATGTGTCGGAACGACACGAATGCCCCCGCCTGGGGCAAATAAGAAACATTTGTAAAATTTTGAAAAATTTTTTAAGTTCAGGAGGTGTCGTATGGTTAAAAGTAGGTCAACAAGGGCAAAATGCAAACTCGTTCTGTAACAGGTCATTATCAAGCAACACACCAAAAATCATGCCAGTATATGCAGGCATTGTGAAAAAAAGTCCATAAATGTGCATTTTCCATTAAAATTTCTGTCTTTCATGAAATTTTCTTTGTTTAGAAGCCGTCAAACAATCAAAAGTAGGTCAACTAGGACTAAGGTGAACTCGATCTGTAACTGTCATTATCTGCCCACACATAAAAAATCAGGGTGGTATCTGCAGGCATTTAGGAAAAAAAGTCAATACATATGCATTTGTTATGAAAATTTCTGTCTTTCATGAAACTTTCTATGTTCAGGAGCAGTCAAATGGTCAAAAGTAGGTCAACTGGGACAAAACAAGAACTCGATCTGTAACTAGTCAATATCTGCATACACACCAAAAATCAGGCCAATATCTGCAGGCACTGTGAAAAAAAGTCCATACATGTGCACTTTTTTATGAAATTTTCTATGTTAGAGCACTGTCAAACAGTCAAAAGTAGGTCAACTGGGACAAAACGTGAACTCGATCTGTAACTGGTCATTATCTGCCCACACACCAAAAATCAGGCCAATATCTACAGGCATTGCAAAAAAAAGTCTGTACATGTGTATTTGTCATGAAAATTTCTAATATTCATGAAATTTTCTAAGTATAGGAGCCGTTATACGGTCAAAAGTAGGTTAACCGGGACGAAACGCGAACTCGATCTGTAACTGGTCATTATCTGCCCACACACCAAAAATCAGGCCAATATCTTCAGGCATTGCGAAAAAAAGTATGTACAACTGTTTGATTTCGGAAGGACGGAAGGACGGACATGGGTAAAACTATATACCCCAGCCACTTTGAGGGGCTGGGAGAGCTAAGGTCTGACATGGTCTCATAAAAACATTAATAAAAGCTACAATTTTTGGCCAATTTCTTTCAGCTTTCTAAACTTAAAAGCTGAAATCCTTATGTGTGTGCATGATATGAAAATTATATGAACAGTGCTCACAGGAAACAAACGTGCCATGGTCAAATTTGGGCAAAATTTAAGGTACTAATTTGATATTTATACTAATAACTTATAAAATTTGAAAAATTCAGAACTAATTTTGGGTATTCAATTGAATCTTGATAAAATAATGTTACATCCCTGACAAAAAATCTCTAGCTTCAGCAATCCTCTTGTTAAGGGAGTAAATATATTTCTTGATTTTTTACAAAGTGCATTATGTTTGGGCCCATAACTTAAAACAATTACCCAATACTGACATCATTTCTGGCATGTGCAAAGAGAATGTATAGAAAAATATGTATATTATATATGACCAAAGTCAGATCAGTGGTTTTGATATTAGGCAGTCTTGAAGTGTAACATTGGGTTTTTAATGGAAAAAAGTTTTTCATTAATATCTCCAAGGTATTAAGTCCTAGTGACCAAATTCTTGGCATGGTAGGGATCTTGGAGACATCTAATTGTATGCCAAATTTTAGGAACTGAGAGCTAAAGCTGGGGAGCTGAGCTCTTGCAAAACTGCATAACACTAGCTTGATGTAAACAATATGTTACATGGTGCTTAAAAACTTGAAATAAAATCTACAGTTTTTGATCAACTGGTTTCAAATTTTTGGTGTTAACAGACAAAATGCTTACAAAAACATGCTGTGAAAGTTAAATCCACAGTACTTACTGGAAGAAAACGTGCCATGGTCAAAGTTGGGCAAAATTTAACCCTTTACTGTTTGTATTTGGTTGTCACAAAACACCCCCGTTACTGTTCAGATTAATTCTAGGTTTCTCACACTTTCAATTTTGACACACTGTACATTAATGTTATGATTGATAATGTTATCAATTTTTGGTGGATCCTTATGAAATTTTTAACAAATATTACAGAGGTACCAAGCAAGAGGTTAATGACTTAACCATTCATAAATTTCACATATATCTATTACTAGAACCAGGTAAATTAGGTAAATTCAGGTAAGTATATTGTCTTTATTGTTTTAGCATATTTGTACATGAATGTCTATAGTATATCCAAGTGAAGACATTGTAGAATTTAGGAACAATAAGGGAATTATCATCCGTCGGTACCTGGTGTGTTGTCATGGAATATCTAGGTAAAACAGGTTAATGAAATATGATTAAGGTTATTTAATTTATTATAGGTTGGGAGTTCTGAAATAAATTAGACAAAACAATATATGATTTGTTCGAAGAAATTTATAAAAAAAAATAAACTTGTATATTTGACATGAAATATCATGTTGATTTAAATAAGGGTAAATTGCAATTGCCTACCTGTTCAGGTATGAAGAACTAATTAAGACCAGGTGAACTTCAAAGAAAGGTGATAAAAAATGTAAACTGACAGTTTTATCCATCAAATATGTATAAAACCCTATGAAAGTAGCCAGAAGTCTACCAGAATGGTAAAATCTAACATTTATATACGTATTTCAACCTTTGAAATGTTAACTTAGATCGTTTTGGTACTCCCGGTAAAGCGTGTATTTCCCGTTTTGTCGCTCGGTGACAGTTCTTTTCGGGGAATCCCCGTGGGATTGCATGATGGTTAACAGTGTCAAAACGATGTCAGACGTCTTTTTTTTATCTTAAGACATAATAAACATTCTCGAATTTCAGTCAGTAAACTTTATTGAACATCTTTTCATATTTATTTTGTTCAAAACATATTCTGAGATTTGTCAAAGCATGAGGTCTATCGAGCGGCAAGTCCGACGGCCGCCATCTTGAAAATTTGTGACATCGCTCAACCTTCATAACAGGCATCATAAAATGGCTTTAGGAATGAGAAATATTCACATTTTAAGTACAAAATGATAATAATTTAGATAGATACCGATCTTTTGTGGAAGTTTTATTTGAGTTATTGTCATAACAACCCGGCATGGTCAGTTGAAACATTGCGCTTGTTGGCCAACCTTGTGTCACTTGCCGACTCATTTCAACAAATCGGCTTGCCAACAGAGTCCTAATTAGAATTTAAATAATATTCACGAGAAATTCCCATGTAAATAAATAAAAAAATATCAACTTTACGGTAGGGGTGTCCCTGAACAATATGGAAATGTGTTCAATGGCGTGACATAGATATTTAATGCAAATAATTAGCAGGGAAAATTGCATTAGGATGGTGAGTCCATCGTGCGTTATCGTGGCTTAGGAATACAGCGTATTAGTTTTGTGACGGGCGTCCAGAGGGCGTCCCAAACAGCAACCGGTTAAGGTACCAATCTTAACCGATCTTGGGGATATCTAACATTATGCCGCATTTTTGGATTCCTAGGTCTTACAGTTTCAAAACGTGCTACATCTACGGACGGACGGACGGACAGACGGACGGACGACGGACAATGGACCACGACTATAGCTCAGATGACTTAAGTCAGCTGAGCTAACTAGTCATGGTCAATATTCAAGGCAACATTCATGACAATCCATGCATTAATTATCATAGCTAGGAGGATATAGGTGACAGTGACCTAATTTCAGGTTTCCAAGGAGATTTTTTATTAACCTCCTTTGATTTTCATTTAGAAGTTTCTAGGACCAGCAGTTACAATTTGTGCCCTGCTAACCGACAGCCGGACGATCCGGCCGGACGGATGACAGACAAAGCGCCATTCCTATACCTCAGTTGACTTACAGTCAGCTGAGCTAATGAAAAATTCCTTAATTTCTCAAAGGGAAAAAGGTCCCAGAGACCCAGTTTTTGGCTTGGAAGGAGATCTTAGGGACATCTAACTTTATGCCAATTTTTGGATTACCAGGCAAAGTTGTAGTAAACAGAAGTGGGGTCATGATGCTAGAAAATACAAATACATTAAGGCCTCTAAAAAACTTCAATAGCTAGACTATTTTTTAAGCTTATACTTTCAAATTTCAAAATTCATCAGATTAAATCCTTATGTAAACTGGCTGTGAAAATTAAATCAAATGTACTTACAAGAAAAAAACATGTCATGGTCAAAGTCGGGCAAAATTTTTATTTTTATTAATATTTCAAACAAGGGACCCATGGGTCACAGCGCTCAGCTGAAGTTTGAAATTTTTGCAAATGCAAAATATGCAAAATATTCTGTTGTTAGGTTTTTCATATGTACAAGCTTATAACAAGCTAAGAGGGGCCCTCCTACTTGGTTATAGTAAAGTTCTAAATGTATGATTCCAAAACTAATACTCTGACAAGATTGTCATGAAGAAAAACAGTAAAAGTTATGAGACACTGTGATGCATATGAAAAATTTACATATGGACAGGCAAGTGGACAGAAAGGACTAACACCTTTATTTCACTTTCAAGGATATAATGCATTTAAGTTTATATTGAAGCCTATTTTTTAGCATATCTACTTTTTCCATTAACAGTTTTTATAAGATTCATTTTTCTAATTTACAAGTTTTATTAATTTGCAATAAAAAAAATCTGAAACTAGAATACGGGTAGTCGACAAGCGACTACGTGTATCCGCCAAAATCAGAGAAGGACGGGTGAAGTAAGGCATTTATTGAGTGGCAAGGGGATATAGAGTTACATGTGTTAAATATTAGAATGGATCTCTGCCACATAAACATGATTGTAGGTGGCGCCACCTGTTATTTGAACGAGAAACTATCCAAGATATATACACATGCAAAATTTCATGTGGAAAAGTCAAACCACAGCAGAGATATGAGTAATTTTATCCTACAGCAGACAAACAGATGGACGCTGTGCAAAAATGGCTGCAGGTGGCGCCACCATTTTTGTTCATGTTATAAAGCTATCCAAGGGCTACATTTGTGTAAAAATTTTTTCCTGATTGGTCAAACGGTTCCCGAGATATGAGCTTGGATGTCTGCAGCATAAACGTGAATGTAGGTGGCGCCACCTGTCATAAAATCAAGAAAGCTATCTAGGATGTATACACATGCTGAATTTTAGGTGAATTAGTCAAACCACTGCAGAGATATGAGTGATTTTAACCCCAAGCAGATTAACAAATGGACACTGTGCAAACATGGTTGCAGGTGGCGCCACCTTTTGTTGTGTATGTTATAAAGCTATCCCAGGGCTACATTTGTGTAAAAAATTTTTCCAGATCGGTCAAACGGTTCCTGAGTTATATGGATTTATGTGTGGAGTGTTAACGTGAATGTAGGTGGCGCCACCTGTCATTAAATCAAGGAAGCTATCTAGGATGTATATGCATGCTGATTTTTAGGTGAATTACTCAAACCACTGCAGAGATATGAGTGATTTTAACCCCAGGCAGATGAACAAATGGACACTGTGCAAACATGGTTGCAGGTGGCGCCACCTTTTGTTGTGTATGTAATAAAGCTATCCCAGGGCTACATTTGTGTAAATTTTTTTTCCGGATCGGTCAAACGGTTCCCGAGATATATGGGATTATGTGTGGAGCGTTAACGTGAATGTAGGTGGCGCCACCTGTCACAAAATCGAAAAAAATATCTAGGATGTATATGCATGCCGAATTTTAGGTGAATTAGTCAAACCACTGCAGAGATATGAGTGATTTTAACCCCAGGCAGATGAACAGATGGACACTGTGCAAACATGGTTGCAGGTGGCGCCACCTTTTGTTGTGTATGTTATAAAGCTATCCCAGGGCTACATTTGTGTAAAATTTTTTTCCGGATCGGTCAAATGGTTCCCGAGATATATGGGATTATGTGTGGAGCGTTAACGTGAATGTAGGTGGCGCCACCTGTCACAAAATCAAGAAAGCTATCTAGGATGTATATGCATGCCGAATTTTAGGTGAATTAGTCAAATCACTGCAGAGATATGAGTGATTTTAACCCCAGGCAGATGAACAGATGGACACTGTGCAAACATGGTTGCAGGTGGCGCCACCTTTTGTTGTGTATGTTATAAAGCTTTCCCAGGGCTACATTTGTGTAAAATTTTTTTCCGGATCGGTCAAACGGTTCCCGAGATATATGGGTTTATGTGTGGAAACAGACGCACAAACGGACGCTGGGCAGAGACGAAAGGTCAGAGGTCAAGGTCACTTGGTTAGGCACCAGTTCACATGTGACCCGATAATTTGTGTAAGTTTCGGAAAAATCTGTCCAGTAGTCTCAGAGGAGTTCTCCGGAAACGAACGCCGCGGCGGCGGCGGCGGCGGCGGAACCCGGTCAAAAACATAGTATCCGCAAAACTTCGTTTTGGCGGATACAAATATAAGTTAAAATATCAGATTTCTAAGTTGCAATCATTATTTATCCAGAGTGTAGCTCATATTGGGTCATATTATGCATATATATATATTTTATTATATTTAAATCACAAATGTTTAAACTGAATTTAAAAGAAAATAATGCCACAACATGACATCTTCAAGATTATTCCTTGAATCACTATTAAAAAGTTTAAGTACATGCTTAATTTTATTCACCAAAATAAAAGATTCAGTAAATCTGATAAAATAAAACCATCTTTTCAAATAAAGTATACACACTGTTAGTTGAATGAGGGACAAACAATATCATTGTGCTAATAACAAACTCCAAATTAAAAATAATTTATTACTGGAATTAATAGTCAATTTCACACCTGGTGAAGTTTTTACTCTTCTGAAGTAAAGAATTACTTATCTGATAAACATCCACACTTTCACATTGCAAGACACCACTTTGTGGACACAATTAAATGTGCACTTTAATCATGTAACCCTGGTGGAACAATACAAAATCTTAAATGTAGCATAGCCAAGAATAAAATAAAATACAGAAAATTATAACATTCATCCAGTTAATGCACCATCTGGGGAGGGGGGGGGGGGGGAGTGCAGGGCAGAGGGGAAGCCTGCTAGTAGTGGCCAAGCTGAGCCAAGGCAAGCTGCCTGGGGTGGGTTACATAATGCAAGTGAAGGCTGTACTACTAGGTGGGCTAGATGTAAACAACACATGACATGGTGTATGAAAACTTGAATAAAAGCTAATCTTTTAAATCAATTCCTTTGAAATTTCAGATTTTAAAAGATTAAATCCTTATGTTTATATGCTGTGAAAATTAAATCGACAGTGCTTACAGGGAAAAAACGTGCCACTGCCAAAGTTGGACAAAATTTAAGGTATTGATTTTTTATTTATGCTAATAATTTGTAAAATTTACAAAAATCAGATCTAATTTTGGGTAAAAAATTGATTCTTGATTAAATAAAGTTATAGTTCTGAAAAAAAGTCTCCATCTTCAGCAATTCTCATATTAGGTGAGTAAATATATTTCCTGATTTTTTAAAAATTGCATTATTTTTGGGCCCATAACTTCAAAATAATACCCAATACTGACCTAATTTTTGGCATGTTCATAGAAAATGTATGGAAAAATATGAATATACTAAATATGATCAAATAAAGATCAGTGGTTTTGATATTAGGCAGCCTTAAAGTGTAACAACTGCTTTTTTTATGGAAAACGGAGAGTTTTTTTAATATCTCGAAGAAACGAAGTCCAAATGACCCGATTTTTGGTATGCTAGGAGATTTTGGGGACATCAAATGATATGCAAAATTTTGGATTCGTAGGTCCAAAGGTTTTAAAACGTGCCCTGTTAACAGCTGGACAGACGACGGACAAAGGACCACAACTATAGCTCAGATGACTTATAGTCAGCTGAGCTAAAAATTAGGCCAATATCTGCAGGCATTGCGCAAAAAAGTCCACACAGCTGCATTTGTCTGGAAAATTTCTATTTTTTCATGAAATATTTCTATGTTCAGGAGCCATCATAGGGTCAAAAATTGGTCAACCAGGACAAAACGCAAACTCGATCTGTAACTTGTCATAATCTGCCCTAACACCAAAAATCAGACTAATATCTGCAGGCAATGCGAAAAAAAAGTCCATACATGTGCATTCATCATGAAAATTTCTATTTTTTTCATGAAATTATCCTATGTTCAGGAGCTGTCATAAGGTCAAAAATAGGTAAACCGGGACAAAACACAAACTCAATCTGTAAGTGGTCATTTTGCTGCCACACACCAAAAATTAGGCCATATCTGCAGGCATTATGAAAAAAACATGTGCATGTGCATTTATCATGAAAATTTCTATTTTTTTCATGAAATTTTCCTTAGTTCAGGAGCTGTCATACGGTCAAAAGTAGGTCAACCAGGACAAAATGCGAACTCAATCTGTAAGTGGTCATTATACACCAACACACCAAAAATTAGCCCAATATCTGCAAACGCTGCAAAAAAAGTCTGTACATGTGCATTCGTCATGATAATTTCTATTTTTCATGAAATTTTCTATGTTCTGGAGCTGTCATACGGTCAAAAGTTGGTCAACCAGGAAGAAACGCGAACTCTATCTGTTCCTTGTCATTATCTGCCAACACCCCAAAAATCAGGCCAATATCTGCAGGCACTGTGTAAAAAATTCTGTACAACTGTTTCACTTCGGAATGGCGGAAGGACGGACATGGGTAAAACTAAATGCCCCATTAAAAATGTTACATTAACATAACATGGCATCTTCTGGATTACTCCTTGAGTACTCCTTGGGGGAGAGGGGGTTGGGGGTTATATGAGAATAACTGTACACCTGTCACAGCAGGGGATCTCCCCTAGTGACTGTAACAAATCAGAAACCCTGACACAGCTGACTTCCAGGGACAAGGAGTGGGCTGCCTGCATCTGGACAAAGCAAAAGACTACAATAAAGCCTCCAGAAAAAAATTCAATAACTAGCCTAAATTTTAAGCTATTTTTCAAATTCAGATTTAAACAAGGGACCCATGCGTCACGTCGCTCAGCTAAATTTTGAAAATAAATATTAGCAACTGCAATATATTTTTATTTCTTTTGGTTTTTCATGTATATTGGCATTTGAAAAGCTGAGCGAAAATGGCCCTGCTAAATAGGCCTATGGTAAGTGTTATATAAAAGTAACATTTCATAAACAAATAATGTGTGAAGGTAATTAAGTTTTCAAAAGTTAAATATATGGCCATATGAGTTAAAAATTAATCCCACAAAGTTTAACCAATATTCCTGATTTTAAAACTAAGTTTAACACTGTTATTCACACCTAGGCCCGGCCTACTTTAAGAGATATGAATGAATACAAAGTATTTATATCTTCTTAAATCTTGTCAGTTAGGAATTACATTAGATTGTAATATTTTATCACATTTGAATATAAGGATTAAATTCCTGAAAATTTTTCTTAAAAAAAATCAAAATTGTCCAAATCTCAACAAAAAGAATTAATTTAACATTAAAATTATAAAATTTTTCTTGTTTATTTGTTCTGTGTATTGAAGGGGTAAGTGGGGGGGGGGGGGGGGTCTCTGTTGTTACGGCTTTTTGCTGAAAAATTGTGAAATTATAAGATTCATCTTATTTATATTACAGGTCTGTCAACATAATAGGGGGGAGAGAGTAAGAAAGGCTCCCTGTGGTATTAACTGCAGACAGCCTGATCAAGCTCAACAAGAGAGAGGGCTTGCCTGAGTGATGGGATTGCATAACAACAGCCTGGGGAGCATAGAGAGCTGCACTGAATGACCTACAGTGACCAAAGTAGACTGCTTGACAATGTAAGGTAATACAACAAGAGCCTCCAAACAAAATTCAATAACTAGCCTAATTTTGCAGCTTTTATTTTCAAATTTCAGTTTTTAAAAGATAATATCCTTATGTAAATGTGGAGGCCCAGATTAGAATCTGGCCCAATTTAAAACTGGGCCAGCCCAGATCAAATTTTGATTTGGACCGGCCCGGATCAAAATTCTAATTTGGACCAGACCAGTTTTAAACTGGGCCAGCCCAGATTACAATTTTGATCTCGGCCGGTCCAGATTAAAATCCTGTGGTGAAGACTACAGTATTTAAATCTGGTCTGGACTGATTTTAAACTGGGCCAGCCCAGATTAGAATTTTGATCTGGGCCGGTCAAGTTAACAATCCTGTGGTGGGCTGATTTTAAACTAAGCCGGCCCAGATTAGAATTTTGATCTTGGCTAGTCGAGATTACAATCCTGTGGTGGACTGATTTTAAACTGGGCCTAACCAGATCAGAATCCTAATCTTAGGCTAGCTTGATTTTTATTATCTTAAATCAGATAATACAGTACACAATTATTCCAGATACACCATTCTAAAGGGCACAAAACACATAATGAAAAAGATCATTTAAAATATTTTAGTGAGGAAAAAGCTGACGAACAAATGTAATGTGCTTCTTTGGTTTCATCTATTCTTCAAGCATGCAAGTTCACATCAACTACATCTAAACCAGCTACCATAATTAATCACCGTTTAGAATATGTGTCAGTTCTGATATATCTACTTGACTTACCGTATTTCATCCAATTGTTCGATCCCTCTATTTATACGACCTCCAAAAATATTCAAGGTTATTAATTTCTAAATTTCCTCTAATTTTCGACTGCTTGAAAAGTTTTTCATCTCACTGTATCATGTCCAAACTGGCGGACATGGTGTCAAAAGAGACCAGTCATATCCAGTAAGGTAAGTGACTGATGAATAAAATAAAGGAATATATGTAACATACTGTATTTGGTGTTTGTTTCATTCATTAGGACAAATGTAAAGGCGTCTTCTACATTATAAAAATGTGATTTTCTTTAATACTTTTAACAAACTGCGAAAGAGACCAGTCATATCCAGTAAGGTAAGTGACTGATGAATAAAATAAAGGAATATATGTAACATACTGTATTTGGTGTTTGTTTCATTCATTAGGACAAATGTAAAGGCGTCTTCTACATTATAAAAATGTGATTTTCTTTAATACTTTTAACAAACTGCGCAAAAGTGATCCCATTATAGCGACGTTTAAAATGGCTCATGACTGTCAGCTCTGACCCCTGACCTTGTTGCCGTAAATACGCCAAACATTGACGTTTGATGACGAAAAGATATCTCTAACACTCGCTCAATAGTAGTTGATAACTGACGTAAGACAATCATGTTAATTATAAAATAATGCTGTATTCACGGCATTCATATCTCTTGGCTGGCACCCTTGGTCGTTTGGGGCATAAATAGCTCGCCCATGAACACAAACTCACGGGCCACGCGCAAAGCAGCATGGGACATGGGAAATGGGAACAGACTTAAACAACAACCAGTAGCGCTTAAATAAATATTAATCGAGAGGAACCCTCTGAAAAAAAGTACCGTACTTATAAGCATAAATTATGTGATTTATTGGATTCAGCCTTGACACTACACGTTTTGCGTCCCTTCAGTCCCGTATGAATGATCGAACTTATTTGAGATTTAATAAATGCATCGTTATAAATGAAACAAAAAAAACATGGGCGAATTTTCTTACCACTACGGTTCAAAAGTGAAAAGAATTATCATTAAATTTTATAATCCTTATTTTTATTTACTATTGTTATATATAAATGAGAGAGAGAGAGAGAGAGAGAGAGACTGATTGTGTTTCTCTATGGACCGCTAGAGACACGGTTCTATACTTCGCGTATTATCGCGTCAGTATTGAGCATTTTCATTCATGATTTCAGTAATTCTGAATACCGGTACAGTTACATTGTGTAGAAATATGCGAGTTAAAAAAAAACAAATCTGCATGCAGTCAGCTGAAAATGAAAATCTTACCTCAGAATGTTGATCACGATATCAATTAAATGAGTCATGAAATATGAAATGAAGCAGTGTTTAGAGAACATCTTGCCCTATTAGGTGCTTCCGATGCCCCACCGTTAATTACGTTCTATGAAAATCTACTCACTAATTACCGACTGGTCACAGTTTACCCTCCGACACGGTCTGACCAAGATTACACGGTAGTGGTCAAAGGGCAAACTATCGCCTTTCATGTTAATCAATGTTTGGGAAATGGGAACAGGGCCGGGAAATCATGTCCCGTGTCCGTGTTTGGACAACAGGCGTTATTATAACCAAACTCGCTATTAAAGCTTCCTCAGCCCCTTTGTACCAACATATTCCCTCACTATTCCTTTTTGTTTTTCATATAACAACCTCATTTACATAACAGTGTCTTGACAAACACAATAAGTATGCTGTGAAACGTTGTTTGCATTCATCACTTTGACAAATACGTTGAGCATGCTGTGAATATTTGTTTTCTTACAAACACGGTGAGCAGGATGTTTGTATTTTGTATTTCTTGAAAATACGATTAAAATCTTGTGAAATTTACTGGTCTTATTCATGATATTTTTGAGAAGATCTGACAAGATAATAAACCAAATTTTTCTTAAAAGCTATAATATCGCCCACCGTACGACGGCAAATCACGCACTTCATATGTCCACCACAGTAATGTATGAACGCCCATAATTCGCCATTTGAATGGAATTAATACAGTTGATTTTAAGAAACAGCTCCCTTATATAATGGATAACATTTATTTTGTAACCTATTATATTGTCACATGACGGGATTTAATAGCACACATAAAGATATAGCTGTAATGGACTATACGAGAGACATGACCATGAACTGAGGTGATGGCTGACGAACCCATACATAAAAGCGATTCTATTTATTCCACCATGACGTGATTTGCAAGGTACTAATTTCTAATTATCCTCCATTTAATCGACCTCTGTTGTCACCAGAAATCGGTGACAATATGTACGGTGTTTTGTATCATAGTTTAACGAAGTCTGTTCTCTATTGATATTGACGTGAAGCGTCTTCCTAAAGCGTTGACAGGTCTTGATTGTATATATATGAAATCCCATCGGCTATCAGCTGATTTTATCTGTGTCACGCATTGAGTGTATTAATTCTGGTATGTGGGTCGCCAAGGTGACGCTTGCAGTCAAACCAGGTCACATATAACCTTATATGGGACACTTGAGCCATAAGCCAATCAGAGAACCGGATCGCCGTATTGTGACGACGATTGTGACGTCAGAGTTCAGGGAGAGACGCTGGAAGCTGCCTTCAGTTGGGTCTTGAAGCTTGAGGTGGCAGCACGCACGCACGGGAGTAGGAACATTGAAACGCCAGAAACGGCATAGAAGCAAGCTTCTACATGTAGCAAGGACCCAGCTCATGAGAACTCAGCCGTGCTGCCGACAGAGCTTCGTATTGGCGATAAAGTGAGAGAGTGCGCTCGTCACCTGCCGGCCTAGTTCAGCTTGACCTAGATACATAACCGCCGTAAGCCGAGAAACCATTGCTACACGAGCAAGGTCAAGGACTCTAAGCTATACGTAAACAAAGACAAGCAAGATCAGTTGAAGATCGCTAAACTCAGAAAGACTAGATCTATATGGTACTAACCATACGCTAGATTCTACACTAAACAGTAACCAGAGATCTCTGAAGGAACTGGACTTTATGTTTTTTTTTTTTTATACAAAGCACGGACTCGGTAAATATCCTGTATTTTTAATGTGAAGGACTGTCGCACTGACACATCAACGCACACACACTTACATCTACGTCTTTGTAAGTATTGTCTTGAATTATATTTGTGAATTTAACCTGATGTCTCATAGTTTCTATTGATCTGGGTGTATGATTGTCTGGTATTTTAATACACGTCCTTAAAAGAACCTGGAAATGTCACCTGTAATGGCCGGGATCTAATTTCTTGATTAATGAAATCAAGTGGCGAGCGTTAACCCATCCTATTGTTTTATAGGATATATCCGTTGTAAAGTTTTCACGTTAAGTTAGGGGTGACATCTGTAAAATTTATTTATTTTTTTATGGTCGAACAATTAGATGAAATACGGTAATATCAAAAGTTTCCAACTTAACTGAGATAATTTTCTGTTCTGAATATCAAAATTACAAGTGTAATATTAAATATATACATGAATAATTAAATACCAACTCTACTCATTTATAAGTACTCATTTATAAGTGAACAAAATAATTTATCAGTCTTGATGCTCTTTGGGTGAGCAGCCTGACATTGTGCCCTAACATGGGGCTAGAGAGAGGTTTGTGATACCATTACTGTAATTTTCAATAGCAGAAAATCCACAGCTGAGAAAATTATATGAGTGCTGTCATTTGGCAGTCTCAAAAATAGAGGTGAACATGCGTGAATATTGGATTTAGAATTAAAATATAGAGGGTGACAAACATGGTGGAGTTTTCACTTTGGAGTGAATAACTTATAAAAAGGCTAATCTATTAACTGATATCTAATGTGAATTGAAGATAGTTAAATGCTGCAATACAAATATTCTCTACCTTCAATATTTAAAATGCTGAGTTGATGAATATTGTTCCCACTGTTCTATCTAAATACATTATGATCTTGTTAATAATTCACACAAATTAGCAAATATCAACCTAATTTATGTAAACTAGATATATAATTTTCTGTTTGCTAAATTTCAGTCACCTAATTTCAATGACTTAAGTTCAGGTATATTAATAGATGTTTCAGGGCCTTCTTTCCTTGATATGTAGTATGTTATAAGTTCTAGGTCCTATGCTACAATATGTACAAATTTTTTAATTGGTGACTGGGGGGTGGGGGAGATCACAGACCAAAAACCCCAACTTATGATAAATGATAAATAACTTAACATAACAACATAAATTTTGAATTTAGAGATCTGGGATCACAAGCTTAACATTAAGTAACATATATATTAATTATTATTGATTAAATTTTGTTTTAGTTTGTTGAATTAATGCATATGTTCTGCAAGCTATATTTGTAGTTTTTAGCTGTAAAATACCAATGTTTAACATTATTATTTTATAATTATATTTTAGAAATTTCACATAAGAGGTAAAATTACAAAATAAATATGACAGGATCCAATCAATGATATTTTCATAGAATATGAAATAAATTCACTGAATATTAATTATTAATGACTTACAATGTTTCACAAATTCTTTGAATTGATGAAAGGCCAGCTAGGTAAATATATAGTGTAACTAATACCAGCCTAGTAGTAGATTAGGATTCTGATCTGGGCTGGTCCAGTTTAAAATCAGTCTACCACAGCAGAGTATGCGAAATCCGTCGGTCCTGCGGACCTGACCGGCTAGATATCTGACGGTCCGATAGGATCTCTAATTCAGCCGGACCTATTGTCCGCCTAAGAAAAATTTTTGGTTTTGCACAACTGGGTCCACTGGCCTTTTTCCAACAATATCGTTTGATTCAGAGACCTATTTTCTTAGATTATTATAAAGCATGTGTAAAAATATCTGCGTAAACACTCCCACGTGCGTTTTCTTGTTGCTCGTTGCATTGGATCAGCAGACGGGCACAGAATAAAAATAGTCTCGATACACTGCTGCAGTTACGGTATCTCTGTAAAAGACGAATTCGCCGAGAATCACACTAATTGTTGTTAGCATCAACAATTATTTGTGTGGCAATAATCATGGTGGCATATTAACCAGAGACTAGACAATTCGGTTCCCAAACCACACAAGATTTTCACAGTTTCGCCACGCGGGCAAAAACACTGCAAAACCAGAAGAGTTTTCCCGCTGGTTTGATGAAAATAGATAGGCGCACATTGCACTAAAAATTAGGCCAGTAGCGGCCCAGTTTAAAATCAGTCCAGACCAGATTTAAATCCTAAAATCTTCACCACATGATTTTAATCTGGAATGGCCCAGATCAAAATTTTAATCTGGGCCGGCCCAGTTTAAAACTGGTCTGGCTCAGATCAGAATTTTGATCTGGGCCGGTCCAATTCAAAATTTTGATCTGGGCTGGCCCAGTTTTAAATTGGGCCAGATTCTAATCTGGGCCACAACATATACATGCTGTGAAAATTAAATCCACAGGACTTACAGGGAAAAAAACGTGCCATGGCCAAAGTTAGGCAAAATTTAAGGTACTGATTTTATATTTATGCTAATAAATTTAACTAGAATATCAGCAAAAGCTGACAAAAGCCCTCAGCCAAAAGAGCAGTATTTATGGGTGGTAACAGTAACAAGTACTAATGTAATATTTGTTCTCACATGGATGTACTTCTGTACACATGTCACTTGTTCAAGTGGTTAACTGGAACTAGAGAGGTATGTAGTAACTTTGTAAGTCTGGCCCCAGTCTCTGGTTTTTTCTATTATAAGCTCTGGGACCTTGAGAATTAGGTCAAGGTCATCCATCTTTGAACTTGACCGAGATTTTGTTGATATGTATCAGCACCAAAGAAATGAAATTCCTGTGTTGAATACTTTTGGAGATATCCGGCTCACAAGGCCAAAATTGAAAAATCTGATAAAAATTCTTTTAAAATCAGAAATTGGAGATGGCACCCCCAAACTCACGCAGCAGTGAAAAACCATCAGTGCCAATAATCATTCCACATTCCATAACAATCCATCCACTGGTTCCTGAGAAATAAGCTCCTAAGTTTTTTCTTTTATAAGCTCTGGGATCTTGAGAATTAGGTCAAGGTCATCCATCTTCAATCTTGACCGAGATTTTGTTTATATTTATCAGCACCAAAGAAATGAAATTCCTCTGTTGAATACTTTTGGTGATATCCTACCACAAGGCCAAAATTGAAAAATCAAAAAAAAATTCTTTTAAAATCAGAAATTGGAGGTGGCACCCCCAAACTTGCGCAGCAGTTACAGACCATCAGTGCCAATAATCATAGCACATTTTATAACAAGGCCTACAGGCCTAATGCGAACCTGTGCATTGGGAAATACACCAGGTATAATGCTTCAATGCTGGACCATTACTTTTCATGTATTTGAACAATGCAAGTACTAAACATTCTGAATAAGAAACAATTACACAAACATCA
Organism: Sipunculus nudus; assembly: GCA_026874595.1. Classification (NCBI taxonomy): domain Eukaryota; kingdom Metazoa; phylum Annelida; class Sipuncula; order Golfingiida; family Sipunculidae; genus Sipunculus; species Sipunculus nudus. Next base: position 67,094,016 of record CM049306.1, read on the forward strand.
CCTCTGAAATTCTGGCATGGGTGCACACAACACAAACTCCTGACCTATACCTGGCTGCACTGAGTGAACTCTTGACCTGTTGGCTAATCAGATACAGTTGGCAGTCTGCCAAAGCTATAAATAGATCCAGACTGAACTTTGGCCTGTTGCCAAATCTGTAATATTAGCCACACCATTGCATAAGCTCACAGATTGGCTCCACATGAAGCCCTGAGGGGCATGACACCCATGAGGTGATCACATGGTGCCCATGCAGTGTTCAAATGTCACACATGAGGTGATCACATGCCTTGTGCATGGCTGCACTGATTGAACTCTTGCCTATATCTGGCTGCACTGAATGAACTTTTGATCTGTTACCAAATCTGAAACAGTTTGCAGTTTCACAACCTTTTTAAAGATACAGACACAATCTTGGCCTGTTGGTAAATCTGTTTGCATATACTGGAAAACTTTGGCTAAAATGTTTTTTTCAAGCTAGCTTCAGTCATTTCTGAGATTACTATGTCAGTATGCTTACCTGGCATTATGACTGTTTAAATTCTTGAAACTCCACTAAAATTCATCAATTGCAAACCATTTGAACAAACTTGAGAGGGCTCACCTCTCGGATCATTTCTGTTAAATATTGAACAAATTGGCTGGACCGTTTACAAGAAGAAGACTTAAAGGCTTTTCAGCTTTTCCCCTATAAAATCTAAGTAAATGCAGATAGCAAAAACAATAAGCATTAGCTCCCAGGTTCGCTAAAAATTACTACAGATGCATACTGAATGCAAAATTATAATACAGATACATCTCACTGATGGCAAAATCTTGTAATGCCAATTGTATGGATACCAATTATTTATAATCCATGTACAGCCATCTTTATATACCCACAGAGAGCTGTATACCTGTGATTGTAAACATTGCCTGGCATTAGGAATATCTAAAATCATAAATCTACATTTTTTAAAAGCTTTTAAAAAACATTCTTTTCAATATTAACCATAGATAACCTGAAATCTAAATGTCTAGAGGCATGATGTAATGGATGCTGATAAACTGGTGCCAGGCTAGATGTATCTGCTTCACACAGCTAACATATATGGTAAAATGACTAAATTCAATCTTTATAATTCAGCCAAACTTCATTCTTTGGAACCATAAAGGACAATTATTGTAAGAATTATTAAGAGGATTATTCTTGTAAAATATTAAACAATTTGGCCTCAATGGCGTCAGTGAAGAAACATTTTGCAGGTTTATAACTCATATGGGTAAATACAGCAAAAATGGCTAAGTTAAGCTTCCCATAAGCCAGCAAAAATTCATTGAACCAAAACCATATGAATGATCTTGAATTATCAACATCATAAATAATTAATGAGTGAGATTTAAGAATTTGGCCCAGTGGTTTTTGAGAAGAAGATCTTTGTAGCCACTTAGCTAAAATGGGCTGTTATGGCATATGACTAAATTCAGCTTCCCATGACTTAGCCAAAAGTCACTGAAAAGAGACCATTTGAACAAACTTCAGAAAGCACTACCCTAGGATCATTTCTGTGAGATATTAAACATTTTGGCCATATGATTTCAGAGAAGTTTTTGTAGCACTCCTTGTGATACTAATGACCCCGTACAAAAAAGGCCCATGCAGGTGGCGCCACCAATACCTCAATTTCAGATATGACTCATGTGACCAACATTGGCATAAAATTTGGTGTTGATAGCTCCAGCCATTTCTGAGATTATAATTTAAGCATGCTTTTTTGGACAGATGACTAAGTTCCTGTAACTCAGCCAAATATCCCCAAACTTAAACCATTCGAACAAACTTGAGAGAGATTGTTTAAGGAATCATTTCTGTGAGTTATTGGACAATTTGGCATAGTTTCAGAGAAGAAGATTTTTAAAGCTTTTTTTAGCTTTTTCACTATAAAATCTAAGAAAATGCAGTCAGCCAAAAAAAAGCAAAATCTGATAGTTTTTTTAGATAACTAATTTTTTGCATAAAATTTTGTGATGCTAACTCTTGCCATTTTCAAGATAGTATGGGTTAACGTACAGACGACAGACGACGGACGACAGACGCCGGACGATGCCACACCAACGCATAAGCTCACAGGTTCACTAACAATCCACCCAGTGGTTTTGAGAAATACGCTACTAAGTTGTTTTCTATAATTCGCTCTTAAACATTGAAAAATAAGTCAAGGTCACCCATCTTTGAACTTGACTGGGATTTTGTAATATACATCAGCAGGGAAGAAATACAATTCCTATGGTAAATCCTTTTTGACATATCCCACTCACAAGATAAATGTTATCACATGACAGTTTTTTTCCTAGAATTTCGCTCTAAAACTTCAAACAAGGCCTACAGGCCTAATGCGAACCTGTGCAAAGTTTGGGAGTGTGAATGGAGGTTTTTTTATTTAAATTTAATATTGATCCTTTGAAGTCCTGCATATCTACCTTAGTCATTATGATTTCAGCAAAATGGACATTTCCGACCTGCAAGTTTCAGACTAGGACATTTTAAAACTAGAATATGGGTAGTCAACAAGCAACTATGTGATCCGCAGAAATCAGAGTGGGACGGGTGCAGTGAGGCATGGATTTAGTGGCAAGGGGAATAGAGTGAGGTGTGTTGTATATTAGCATGGATATCTGCAGCTTAAACGTGAATGTAGGGGGTGCCACCTGTCAATAATCGAGAAAATTGTCCAGGATGTATAAACCTGCAAAATTTCAGGTGGATAATTCAAAACACTGCTGAGATATGAGTGATTTTATCCCAAGGCAGATGAACAGATGCACACTGTGCATAAGTGGTGGCAGGTGGCGCCACCAGTTTTGCCTATGATCAAGAGCTATGTAAGATCTATACACATGCTAAATTTTGGCCCAATCGGTCAATCGGTTCCCCAGATATGAGCTTGGATGTCTGCATAGTAAACCTGAATGTAGGTGGCGCCACCTGTTATAAAATCAAGAGAGCTGTCCAGGATGTAAAAACCTGCAAAATTTCAGGTGGATAAGTCAAACCACTGCTGAGATATGAGTGATATTATCCCAAGGCAGATGAACAGATGGACGCTGTGCAAAAATTGTTGCAGTTGGCGCCACCATTTTTAGTGTATGTTATAAGGCTATCAAAGGGCTAGATTTGTGCAAAATTTTTAGCCTGATCGGTCAAACGGTTCCTGAGATAAGCGGGTTTATGTGTGGAAACAGACACACAAATGGACACTGGGCAGCAAAATCAGATATGACATATGTGACAAACATTGGTATAAAATTTGGTCATTATAGCTCCAGCCGTTTCTGAGATTTTAATTTTAGTGTGCTTTTTTTGGACAGATGACTAAGTTCAACCTCCTGTAACTCGGCCAAAATTCTCCGAACTGGAACCATTCAAACAAACTTGAGAGAGACTGTTCCAGGGATCATTTCTGTGAAATATTGGACAATTTGGCTGGACAGTTTCAGAGAAAAAGATTTTTAAGAAAGGTTTTTAAGCTTTTCTTTATAAAATCTAAATTAATGCAGATACCCAATAATAAGCTCCAGGGCACAAAGTTTCACATGCAACTAAATCTTACATGTAATTTGGAGCTGCTAGCTCTGAGGGTTTCCGACTTACAGCCATGGACGGCTGAAAGCCAGCCCTGGATGGCGGACGGCTGACGGATGACGCTGCGCCATCGCACAAGCTCACAGGTTCGCTAAAAATGAGTCAAGGTCACCCCTCTTAGGACAGAGAATTTGTTAATATACATCAGCACCGAAGAAATAAAATTCCTACGGTAAATCCTTTTCAAGATATCCCGCACCCAAGGTAACACACACCGGCCAGACGGACGGCTTTAGTGACGACAATAGCCCTTCAGCCTCTAAGGCTGAGGGCTAAAAAATTGCAAAGTTCAGATCTAATTTTTGGTGTACAATTGAATCTTGATTAAATGAAGATACATCCCTGAAAAAAAGTTTATAAAAGTATATATTTCCTGATTTTTTACAAGGTGCATTATGTTTGGGCCTATAACTTCAACAAATTATGCAATACTGGCCTAAGTTTTGGTATGTACATAGGAAATGTAAGGAAGAATAAGAATATAAACTATGTTTAAATTCAGATCAGTCGTTTTGATATTAGGCAGTCTTGAACTGTAACATTGGGTTTTTAATGGAAAACAAAGGTTTTTCCTAATATCTCGAAGAGATGAAGTCTTAGTGACCCAATTTTCTGTATGGTAGGAGATTTTTGGGACATCTAACAGTATGCAAAATTTTGAATTTGTAGGTTCAACGGTTTCAAAACATACCCGATTAACGGACCGACAGCCGGACAGCCAGACGGACAAAAGGACCATGACTATAGCTCAGATGACTTACAGTCAGCTGAGCTAACAAATATATACTTACGTTTACATGCTGTAAATCAATAGTACTCACAGGGAAAAAAACGTGCCATGGTCAAAGATGGGCAAAATTTAAGGTACTGATTTTATTTCATGCTAACAACTTAAAATATTCACCAAATTCAGATCTAATTATGGGTATACAATTGAATCTTAATAAAACAAGGTTATATACTTGGAAAAAAGTCTCTAGCTTTAAAAATTTGCACTTTAAGTGAGTAAATATTTATTCTGACTTTTAACAAAGTCCATTATGTTTTGGGCCCATAACTTAGAGAAATTAAATTTAACAGACTTAATTTCTGGCATGAATATTGGAAATTGATAGGAGAATACTTCTGGTAAATATTAAGAAAATAAGATAAGTGGTTTTGATATTAGGCAGTCCTGAAGTGTAATGGAAATTTGTGGTTTTTCCCTTATTTCTCAAAGGAATGAAGTCGCAGAGACCCAGTTTTCAGTTTGGTAGGAGATTTTGGGGACATCTAACAGTATGCCAAATTTTTTATTTGTAGGTCTAACGGTTTCAAAACGTGCCAGTCTTACAGGCGGGGGGGGACGGACGGACAGACAGTCGACTGGCAATGGACCACGACTATAGCTTAGATGACTTACATTCAGCTGAGCTTAAAACTTCCTTGTTTGTTTACAAAGAAATTACAAATTACAAAGAAACGTAATTTTATTCAGCTTCTTCAAATAATTTTATTTCAAATTTAGTTGGAACCAATAACCACAAAATCTTCTTTAAAACAAATTTACAAATCTACACAGTGTTCTTACTTCTAACCTTTTTACTCGTTTGTTTGTACGATGTTAAAAATCACTAAGAAAAATAAATATTCGTTACATTATGTCAGTTCGTGGTGATTTAGTAGGAAGTAGGAAGGGGGCTTCATGAACGTGACTCTCTCTTGAGAGGTTTTTGTTGTAGTCGTATTGTAGTCATGTCAAAGTCGTGGTCATTTGTGAGCATTTGACATTGTTTTACTTCACGAATAAACACAAATTATGAAGACTCTTATACGACTTACCAAGAAACTGTTAAGATCTGTGACCACAAAGCTTATTTTTTAACATTTCAAAAATAGCACCACAAATTCTGAGTGCTCAAGACCTCACTACTAACACTGCCAAATGTTCAAGACATCATCTTCAACACTCTAACGACATTCCTACAAATTTTAATGTTGTCACTTTGTGGTGATTAGGCGTCAAATTTGTGAAAGTAGGAACGGGGCTTTACAATCAGCTGGCTACACATGACATCATAGGAGAATATCTCAGATAATTTAAAGTCAGCTGGCTACAAGGGAACAAGATAGGAGCACAGCTCACATGATTTACATTCAGCTTGCCATGGTGGACAACACAGGAGCACAGCTCACATGATTAACAGTCAGCTGGCTACACTGGACAACACAGAAGCACAGCTAAGATGATATACAATCAGCTGAGCTATAAATCATGATTTTATTCAAATCCTGTGCGATGTTGTCAGTGTTTTGGCAAACCCAAGGAAAAGTTGGGAATTTTAGGTTCTGATGCTATTGCATATAATAAAACATATAATAAAGATTTATAACTTTATTAATAGTTATCTAATTTCATTAGATACTGGAAATACAATAAGTAGGAGCAGTCCTTCTAGATTCATCTTGAGGGGCTTTACAGTGGCAACTTTATGTGAAGTGCTTTATCTGTGTGCTCTGTAAAAATTGCATGCAATCTATCTTAATCTAGAGCAAATAGTAATTTTTGTTTGCAAGGATTGTATCTGCCAGAAAACTGTGACAAACAAGTGGATGACTGGCCAAGATGCTCAGATGATTTTGACGTACAGACAATGGATGCATTAATTATTGAGATTTCAGTGAATGTATTCACTATGTATGCTTTTGTTCAAACCAAATACACACTTACTCTTTCTTGGTTGTTTTTTTTTGCCACTTAATTTAAGTGCACTATGTTTGCCCCCTATTTTCAAGTGATTTATCTGAATTAACCTGGTATTTTTGTAGCATTCATTCAAATTTCAGAATAGTGTGCAAATTTTCATGTATGACATGATTTACCTTCACATTTTTTAGTACATTTCCAATCTGTGCCTAAATACTTATGAAATCTGTATGTGTGCATCATATGAAAATTATATCAACAGTGCTCACAGGAAACAAACGTGCCATGGTCAAAATTGGGCAAATTTAAGGTACTAATTTTATATTTATACTAATAACTTATAAAATTTGAAAAATTCAGAACTAATTTTGGGTAATCAATTGAATCTTGATTAAATAATGTTACATCCCTGACAAAAAATCTCTAGCTTCAGCAATCCTCTTGTTAAGGGAGTAAATATATTTCTTGATTTTTTACAAAGTGCATGATGTTTGGGCCCATAACTTAAAACAATTACCAAATACTGGCATCATTTCTCGCATTTGCTTAGCGAATGTATAGAAAAATATGTATATTATATAAGATCAAAGTCAGATCAGTGGTTTTGATATTAGGCAGTCTTAAAGTGTAACAATGGGTTTTTAATAGAAAAATGAAGTTTTTCTTTAATATCTCGAAGGAATCAAGTCCTAGTGACCAAATTCTTGACATGGTAGGGGATTTTGGAGACATCTAATTGTAGGCAAAATTTCAGGAACTGAGAGCTGAAGCTTGGGAGCTGAGCTCTAGCAAACTGCAAACATTAGCTTGATGTAAACAATATGTGACATGGTGCTTGAAAACTTGAATAAAATCTACAGTTTTTTATTAACTGGTTTAAAATTTTTGGTGTTAACAGATGAAATGCTAAAAAAAAAAACATGCAGTGAAAATTAAATCAACAGCAGTTACAGGAAAAAAACATGCCAAGGACAAAGTTGGGCAAAATTTAAGGCACCAATTTTTTATTTTTGCAAATTTTTAAAAATTTTAAAAGATTTTGATCTAATTTTGGGTATACAATTTAATTTTGATTAATTTAAGTGATATTTCTGGAATAAAGTCCTTTTATAAACATGCTTGTGTTAAGTAATCAAATATCTTTCCTGAGTTTTTACAAAGTGCATTATGTTTGGGCCCATAATTTTTTAAAATTATATTATAAATACAGACCTAATTTCTGGCATGTACATAGGAACTATATAGAGGAATATTCATGGTAAATATGAGGAAAAACAGATGAGTGGTTTTGATATTAGGCAGTCCTGAAAAGTTTTACTCGCATCTAATTGTAGTAGCAGGTGCATCCTACGGGTCTCCAAAGCTGATTAGGTTTTAGTCACACTTTAATAATTTTTATACGCCTTTCTTATGATAGGAGTATTATGGTTTACCCACCATCCATCCGTTAACTTAATGTCGCCCCAATAACTTTCTTGGGCTTTAATGGATTTACACCAAACTCACCACAACTACTAACCAACATTATATCTCACCCAAGTTCTATTATCGGCAAAATGCACATATATTAACCAAGGTCTTCAAGCCTAATGAGAACCTGCGCAATGGGATATACACCAGGTATAATGCTTCAATGCTGGACCATTACTTTCCAAGTACATGAGTAATATGTATATGAACAATGCCAGTACTTAACATTTTGAACAAGAAACAATTACACAAACATCACTGCTGAATTTCTGGCATTGGGGCACACAACACAAAAAAGATTGTAGCTGGCATCACCAGTCTTGTTTACAGTGAAGATATATATGTCAGAGACGAGATTGAAATCCAGGCGGATTTTAAATTCGCCTAGACGAGATTGCAATTGTGATCTTGCCTAGGCAAGATTGTGATTGTTATCTCGGCCTGACGGATTTTAAACTCGCCTAGACGAGATCACAATCACAATCTCCCCTTGGCGAGATTAAAATGCATCATGAAGCAGGCCAGGATTTTAATCTCACCTAGGCGAGTTTAAAATCTGTCTAGTGTCATCCAGAGGAGTTTAAAATCTGCCTGATATCACTTAAGCAAGTTTAAAATCTGCCTAGGCGAGATTAAAATAGTGATCTGATCTAATTTCCTAATAAATTATGCATTGTAATTGACGCATGAAAGATGTTTTCAGTCAGATTTTCAATATCTAACACTGAATGGTAATGTATAGTTCACAAGTAATATATTTATTAATAAGTTATCTTGTAACACAGTCTACATAAATATTGAAGCTTCACAAATCCCTCAAAAAACATTAAAAAAAAAGATCAGAAGAATATTATATACATTAGAAGAAAAGACTAAATAAGACAAAGAAATATTCACATGTATACATTTGTGTATCAACTTTTACCTATTCTCATATGATGTTTAATTACCAGAAAAAAAGGATGGTGTATCAAAGTCCATCATAAATACTGATACCCTGCATATTTTGTACCATAAGTGCACATGTTTTGTGTGCCCAATTTCAGACTGATATGTGAAACCCCTCCCGCAAAATAAGCAGGCACATACACAGTGCAAAAATTATTGTTGGTGGCGCCATCAGTCTTGTACACAATAAAGCTATCCGATATGTTTAAATATGCCCAATTTCAGGCTGATGTATCAAATTCCTTCGTAGAAATAAGCAGGCGCATACACAGTGCAAAAGCCATTGTAGGTGTCAACACCTGTCTTGTGAATGATAAAGCCATCAAAGACGCATAGACAGGTCAAAATATCAGGCCAATACATTCAAACCTTGAGTTTTATGCACTGGGCTGACCCAGGCTTAGGTGAGAAAGGCAGTTGCCCCAAATGAACTCTGATGCATGGGGCTGACCAGGCTTAGGTGAGAAAGGTAGTTACCCGAGTGAACTGTGACAAATTTACTTGCTAAGGCTACTGCATTGAGTGAACTCCTGACCCTTATCTGGCTGCACTGAGTGAACTCTTGACCTGTTGCCTAATCTGATACAGTTGGCAGTCTGTCAAAGCTATAAATGGATCGAGACTGACCTCTAGCTTGTTGCCAAGTCTGAAATAGTAGCCACACCATTGCATAAGCTCATGCAGGGGCCCTTCCCTGAGGGGAATGACACCCATGAGGTGATCACATGGTGCCCATGAGGTGTTCACATGTTTCCCATGAGGTGATCACATGTCACCCATGAGGTGATCACATGCCTTGTGCTTGGCTGCACTGATTGAACTTTTGACCTAAATCTGATTGCACTGAATGAACTCTTGATCTGTTGCCTAATCTGAAACAGTTGGCAGTTTCTCAACCTATTTAAAGATACAGACACAATCTTGGAGTGTTAGTGAATCTGTTTACACATACTGAAGACTTTGGCTAAAATGCTTTTTTTTTAAACTGACGTATTCATAAACTTTTTATCAAAATATCTAGAATAATAAAAGATGCAGTTCTTTCTTGTATAAAGGTCCAAAAATTCCGCCAAAAATCATTCAAGTAAACTTGAACAAAGGCCACGGAAGAATAATTTTTGAGCAATGTTACTGAAGTTAATTGAAACAATAATTTTGTAGAAGAACAGTTTTGCTGTCCTCAGTTTAAAATAGACATAATAATGGCCATAAGACCAACAAAAACTTTTCTGATATGATTGAAAGAACCATGTCATAGGATAATTCTTTTGAAAAATTGAACGATTCAACTTAACAGTTTCATCATAAACATTTTAAGCTGAGAGAGGCTACAATTATGAGGTTTTTGCGCATAAAAAAACGGTCAATGTAGGTGGCACCACAAAATCTGCAACTTCAAATATGAGTCATGTGACCAACATTTGCACAATACTTGGTAATGCTAGCTTCTGTCATTTCTGAGATAGTCAGTATGCTTACTTGGCCAAATGACTGTTCAAATTCATGTAACTTCACTAAAATTCATCAAATGCAAACCAATGTACAGACAGCGGATGCCACCACACCTTTGCGTTAGCTCACAGGTTCGCCAAAAATTACTACAGATGCATAATGAATGCAAAATTATAATACAGATACATCTCACTGATGGCAAAATCTTGAATTGAGTATGGATACTTATTATTTATAATCATGTACAGCCGTCTTGATATATATCCTCATGTACAGAGAGCTGTATACCTGTGATTGTAAACATTGCCTGGCATGAGGAATATTTAAAATCATAAATCTACATTTTTTAAAAGCTTTTAAAAAACATTCTTGTCAAAATTAACCATAGATAACCTGAAATCTAAATGTCTAGAGGCATGATGTAATGGATGCTGATAAACAGGTGCCAGGCTAGATGTATCTGCTTCACACAGCTTACATATATGGTAAAATGACTCAATTCAATCTTTATAATTCAGCTAAAATTCATTCTTTGGAACCATAAAAGACAATTATAATAAGAATAATCAGGAATATATTAATAATTATTACAGTTGCATACTGGATGCAAAATTATAATACAGATACATCTCACTGATGGCAAATTCTTGAATTAAGTGGAGTACGGATACCAATTATTTATAATCCATATACAGCCGTCTTTATATAGCCACAGAGAGCTGAATATCCATAACTGTAACATTGCCTGATATGATGAATAATTTAAATTAGAAATCAAATTTTTTTAAAGGCTTTTAAAAAACATTCTTGTCAATATCAACCACAGATAACCTGAAATCTAAATGTCGAGTGGCATGATGTAATAGATGCTGATAAACTGGTGCCAGGCTAGATGTAACAGCATCACACAGCTAACTGATATGATAAAATGACTCAATTCAATCTCCATAATTCAGCCAAAAATCATTCATGTAGAACCATTAATGACAATTATTATAAGAATTATTGTAGGAATTATTCTTGTAAAATATTTAATAAACTGGCTTCAGCGGCATCAGTCGAAAAACATTTCGCAGGTTTATAACTCATATAGGACAATACAGCAAACTGGTACAGTTCAGCTTCCAATAACTCAGCCAAAAAGCACTGAAGCACTGAACCAAAACCATTTGAACAAACTTGAATTATCAACATCTCAGGATAATTAATCAGGAGATTTAAGAATTTGGCCCAGTGGTTTTTGAGAAGATCTGTGTAGCCACTGAGCTAAAATGGGCTGTTATGGCATATGACTAAATTCAGCTTCCCATAACTTAGCTAAAAGTCACTGAAAAGAGACCATTTGGACAAACTTCAGAAAGCACTACCCTAGGATCATTTCTGTGCGATATTAAACATTTTGGCCATATGGTTTCAGAGAAGAAATTTTTTGTAGCCCTTAGTGTGATACAGGCACTGATGGCTCTGTACAAAAAGGCTGATGCAGGTGGCGCCACCAATACCTCAATTTCAGATATGACTCATATGACCAACATTGGCATAAAATTTGGTAATGATAGCTCCAGCCGTTTCTGAGATTGTAATTTTACTATGCTTTTTTGGACAGATGACTAAATTCAACTTCCTGTAACTCAGCCAAAAATCACCGAAATTAAACCATTCGAACAAACGAACATTCATTTCTGTGAAATATTGGACAATTTGGCTGAACAGTTTCGGAGAAAAAGATTTTCTTTTTTTCCCTATAAAATCTAAGAAAATGCAGTTAGCCAAAAAATAAGCAAAAGTTTTTCAGATGACTAATTTTTTGCATAAAATTTCGTGATGCTCACTCTTGCCGTTTTCAAGATAGTATAGGTTAACGTACAGAGGACGGATTACAGACGACGGACGACGCCACACCATCACATAAGCTCACAGGTTCGCTAAAAAGTGCAAAAAGTAGAAAAATAAGAGGTGAAACCACCAGTCTTTTGGTTTATATGTTCAAAGGCAATGACTGAATATGAAACACCCATGACCTTGTGCCATATGCATATGTATACCACTCACCATTTATTAAGGGAGTTCCTTGTTTAGTTCCACTTAGACTTTTCTTTATTTTTTCATAACAAGCGAAGTACAATGCATGAGCAGGCCCAGCCCCTCCAACTACAGCATTGATTCCTCGTACAGTGTTCTTGATGCCCTCATAACGAATAATTTTGTATAACGCTTCAGGAACATTCCTGTAATGGGCCTTTGGGTCTGGAACTAAACACTGCATGCGAGTCTGAAAAGAAGAGCAGACAGTCACAACAGTAGTACATCAGGAATTACCATACATTTTTGATAACACTCAGACGAATATACTATTCTCTCAATATTTGGGCACATAAAAATTGTACAGAGCTATAACATGTTTTTATTGTATTAATTAGAATACTATGCAATCAGAAAACGTCAAGTATAATTTTTCCCTGATAAAATACTTGACCATTACATGAAAGTACATTATTCCTTTTCAAGTACATGTGTAACATATACATGTAGAGAGCAATTACTAAAGAGGGAACCATGGGACACAGTGCTCAGCTGAAGCTAACCTTGAAGTTTTAATCTAAAATAATAACAAAACAGGGGGGGGGGGGCTTTGAATGTTGGGAGTCAGAACATCTCTGCATAAATATACAGGTTATGAAATTTAACTGTATCCACCAAAACAGAGTTATGCTGATACTATGTTTTCAGCCCACAGCTGCAGCATAGGTTTCTGGAGAACTCCTCAGTAACCACTAGACAGAATTTTATAAAACTCAGAATTATGATCGGGTCACATGTAAACTGCTACGCCCTCATTTTGGGTTGACCTCTGACCTTCCTTCTTTGCACAGCATCCATTTGTGCATCTGTCTTCACACATTAACCCACATATCTTCGGACTCCCTTGACCGATGGGGCTGAAATTTTGTACCAGTGTAGCTCTTGGAAGTTGGATAGCTTCATATCATACAACACAAGAGACCCAGGGGTCTAATGTTCACTCTGTGAATTACTATGCACAATGGTGGGTGATTAAGAAAGAAAAAAGTGTATGTGAAATACCATTCATTCCTTTCCAAATGCACCGTCCTATTGCACAAGTTTACGAATGAACAAGGCCTACAGGCCTAATGCGAACCTGTGCAATGAGATTACACCAGGTATAATGCTTTAATGCTGGACTATTACTTTTCAAGAACATGTGTAACATGTATATGAACAATGCAAGTACTAAACACTTAGAACAAGAAACAATTAAATGAACATCACTGCTGCAATTCTGGCATGGGTGCACACAACACATAAACTAGAATATGGGTAGTCAACAAGTGACTACGTGTATCCTCCAAAATCACAGTGGGAAAGGTGAAGTGAGGCATGGATTGAGTGACAAGGGGAAATAGAGTGAGATGTGTTGCATAATAGCCTGGATGTTTGCAGCTGAAATGTGTATGTTGGTTGCGCCACCTACCACAAAATCCAGTAAGCTGTCCAAGATGTATAAAAATGCATAATTTTAGGCAGATAAGTCAAACCACTACTGAGATATGAGTGATTTTAGCCCACAGCAGACAAACAGACAGAAGCTGTGCAAAAATAGTGGCAGGTGGCACCACCAATTTTGTGTATGATTAAGAGCTATGTGAGATCTATACACATGCAAAATTTCAGGGGGATATGTCAAACCAGTCCTGAGATATAAGCCTGAATGTCTACAGCGTATACATAAATGTAGGTGGTGCCACCTGCCACAAAATCCAGAAAGCTATCCAAGATGTATAAACCTGCAAAATTTTAGGCAGATATGTCAAACTACTGCCAAGATATGAGTGATTTTATCTGACGGCAAACAAAAAGAAGGAAGCTGTGCAAAAATTGTAGCAGGTGGCGCCACTGCTTTTGCTTATGAGAAAGACCTATGTAAGATCTATAAACATGCAAAATTTTTGCCCAATCGGTCAAATGGTTCCTGAGATATGAGCTTGGATGTCTGCAGCGTAATTTTGAATATAGGTGGCGCCACCTGTCATAAAATCAAGAAAGCTGTCAAGGATGTATAAACCTGCAAAATACCAGGCGGATAAGTAAAACCACTGCTGAGATATGAGTGATTTTATCCGAAGGCAGATGAACAGATGGACGCTGTGCAGAAATTGTTGCAGGTGGCACCACCAGTTTTGCGTATGATAAAGACCTATGGGAGATCTATACACATGCAAAATTTTGACCCAACTGGTCAAAAGGTTCCCGAGATATGAGCTTGGATATCTGCAGCTTAAACGTGAATGTAGGTGGTGCCACCTGTCATAAAATCAAGAAAGCTGTCCAGGATGTATACACATGCAAAATTTCAGATGGAAAGTCCAACCAATGCAGAGATATGAGTGTTTTTATCCCAAGGAAGATGAACAGATGGACACTGTGCAAAATGGTTGCAGGTGGCACCACCATTTTTAGTGTTGTTATAAAGCTTTCCAAGGGCTACATTTGTGCAAAATCTTTAACCTTATCGGTCAAACGGTTCCCGAAATATGGGGGTTTATGTGTGGAAACAGACGCACAAATGGACGCTGGGCAGAGAGGAAAGGTCAGAGGTCACCAAAAAATAAGGGCGCAGCAGTTCACATGTGACCGATCATGATTCTGAATTTTGAAAAATTCTGCCCAGTAGTTATGGAGGAGTTCTCCGGAAACCTATGCGGTGATGGCGGCAGCGTCGTCATCTGATTGAAAACTTACTAGTATCCGCAAAACTCTGTTTTGACGGATACAATGATTGTAGCTGGCACCACCAGTCTTATATACAACAAAGAGATATATAAATATGCCCAATGTCAGTCTGATATGTCAAACCCCTCCTGTGAAATAAGCAGGGACATACACTGTGCAAAAATTATTGTAGGTGGCGCCACCAGTCTTGTACACTATAAAGCTACCCGATATGTATATACATGCCCAATTTTAGGCTGATGTATCAATTTCCTCTGTAGAAATAAGCATGCGCATACACTGCAAAAGTCAATGTAAGTGGCACCACCTGTCTTGTAAATGAGAATACCATCAAAGACACATTGACAGGTCAAAATATCAGTCCAATACATCAAATTTCCCCAGATTTTGATGCACTTGGCTGACAAGGCTTAGGTGAGTAAGGCAGTTGCCCCCGAGTGACCTGTGACAAATTGCTGCCTCGAGCTACTGCACTGAGTGAACTCTTGATCTACACCTGGATAGACTGAGTGAACTTAAGACCAGTACCTGGCTGCACTGAGTGAACTCTTGACCTGTTGCATAATCTGACACAGTTGGCAGTCTGCCAAAGCTATAAATAGATTCAGGCTGAACTTTGGTTCCAAATATGATGCAGTGAGCAGTCTGCCAAAGCTATAAATAGAATGCAGCTACTGCACTGAGTGAACTCTTGACCTATACCTGGCTGCATGTCTTCCAATCCTGGCATTGTGCCAGAACTATTTATAGAGCTGACATCATCTTGGCTAATGGCCAACATCAAGGCACTCACTGGCTATCTGCCAATGGTAAACCAAGTGCTGCCATCTGTACACAAAAGTGGTCCCTACTTGAAATAACTTTGAAATTTATTTTCCCAATACAAAATGCTTTTCAGCTGACTTTTTATAAAAAAAAAAGAAATCAGGAATATATGTAAAATTATTACAGATGCATATTGAATGCAAAATTAAAATACAGATATATCTCATTGATTGCCAATTCTTGAATAAAGGTGAGTAAGGATACCAATAATTTATAATCCACTTACAGTTGTCTTTATATAGCCACAGAGAGCTGAATATCCATGATTGTAACATGGCCTGGTATGGTGAATAACTTAAATCATCAATCTAAATTTTTTTAAAAGC
This sequence comes from Sipunculus nudus, assembly GCA_026874595.1. Taxonomy (NCBI): domain Eukaryota; kingdom Metazoa; phylum Annelida; class Sipuncula; order Golfingiida; family Sipunculidae; genus Sipunculus; species Sipunculus nudus. The sequence continues at coordinate 67,110,097 of CM049306.1, forward strand.
TTTTAAAAAAACTTTCTTGTCAATATTAACCAAGGATACCCTGAAATCTAAATGTCGAGTGGCATGATGTAATAGATGCTGATAAACTGGTGCCAGGCTAGATGTAACAGCATAACACAGCGAACATATATGGTAAAATGACTCAATTCAATCTCCATAATTCAGCCAAAAATCATTCATGTAGAACCAATAATGACAATTATTATAAGAATTATTGTAGGGATTATTCTTGTAAGATATTTAACAAACTTGCTTCAGTGGCATCAGTCGAAAAACGTTTCGCAAGTTATAACTCATATAGGAAAATACAGCAAACTGGCTAAGTTCAGCTTCCCGTAACTCAGCCAAAAAGCACTGAACCAAAACCTTTTGAACAAAGTTGAATTAACAACATCTGAGGATAGTTAATGTGTGAGATTTAAGAATTTGGCCCAGTGGTTTTTGAGAAGAAGATCTTTGTAGCCACTGGGCTGTTATGGCACATGACTAAATTCAGCTTCCCATAACTAAGCCAAAAGTCACTGAAAAGAGATAATTTGAACAAACTTCAGAAAGCACTAGCCTAGGATTATTTCTGTGCGATATTAAACATTTTGGCCACATGGTTTCAGAGAAGAAGTTTTTGTAGCCCTCAGTGTGATACAGGCACTGATGACCCCGTACAAAAAAGGCCAATGCAGGTGGTGCCACCAATACCTCAATTTCAGATATAACCTATGCGACCAACATTTACATAAAATTTGGTGATGATAGCTCTAGCCGTTTCTGAGATTTAAATTTTAATATGCTTTTTTGCACAGTTAACAAAGTTCAACCTCCTGTAACTCGGCCAAAAATCTCCGAACTGGAACCATTCGAACAAACTTGAGAAAGATTGTTCCAGGGATCATTTCTGTGAAATATTGGACAATTTGGCTGGACAGTTTCAGAGAAGAAGATTTTTAAAGCTTTTTTAGCTTTTTCCCTAAAAAATCTAAGAAAATGCAGTTAGAAAAAAAATAAACAAAATCCAACGTAGTTTTTTGGATGACTGATTATTTTCAAAAATTTGATGATGCTAGCGCCTGCCGTTTTTGAGATAGCTATGGTTAACGTACAGACGACGCACGACACACGACACACGACGACGCACCATCGCATAAGCTCACAGGTTCACTAAAAAACTAACTAGGGACCCATGGGTCTTGATGCTCAACTGAATTTGTCTATAAGGATATTTTAAGAAATTTTTCGGTATGACAGTCCTATGACCTAAACCAATGACCTTGTGACCATAAAATCTTAGAACTTATTATTCTTGAACTTGCAGCATTTAGATTATTGTAACAATCTTTTAAAAAAGTGGGTCCAGTGACCTTGACCTCTGACCAGGTAACCACAAAATCTACAGATTTCTTCCACTTTGGGCAAGTAAGCCATGTGTGAAAGATGGAAAATTGGGGATGAAAAGTTTGATTGACAGTGCATCAACAATCATTTTAAAGATGTGGCTCCTGTGACCTTCACCTATGACATATGGACCCTGAAAATCAAAATGTTTCATACTTAAGTGGTGGGTCATTAATAAATCACATTTGAAGCCATTCTGTCTGGCCAAAACAGAATTATCATCCATAAACTAATTTGTGAATGGGTGGGCCCTGTGACCTTGACCCTATGACCCGAAAACGAAAAGAGTCTTCCCTTTTGGAAGGTGAGTAATGTCTTGAAGATGGAAGGTTTGTGATGAAAAGTTTGGCTTGAAAGCAAACATTCCATTTAAAGAAATGGTTCCTGTGACCTTGACCTTTGGACCCCAAAATCAACCGAGTTTTTACTTTAGTAGTGAGCCATATATAAGTTAAGTTTGAAACCAATATGGCAAATTAAACTGAAGTTTACATCTGGAAACTAATTTGTGAACAGATGGCCCCTGTGACCTTGACCTTTGACCTTGTGACTCCAAAATCATTTATGCTCTCCCCATACTGGCAAGTCAGCTAGATGTGCAAGATGGAAAGTTTGGGACGAAAGCTTGGCTTAAAATGCAGCCATAATCTTTTTGAATAAGTGAGTCTTGTGACCTTGACCTCATGACCCAATAATCATAAAGTTCTTTCTTTTTTGGTGGGCCATGTGAAAGTCATGTTTGAAATCCATATGTCAAGCCAACCCAGAATTATCACCTGGAAACAAATTTGTGTGGATGGACTGATGGACAGACAGACAGACAGACAAACAGACAGACAGAGAGCGTGATTACTATAGGGCATTCACTTGTAATCAATAATCACATCAGGTTTTGGGACACTAGATGGAATTACAGCTGAGAAACTGTCATGATTGTTGTCATTTTATAGTAAACAATAGAAAAATATTCGTAAGAATAAAAAAAAAATATAGGTGGCGCTACCACTTTTAGGGAACTGACAAAAGTAGTCATGGTCAATATTCAAGGCAAGTTTAATGACAATCTATGCGTTAATTATCAAGATATTGAAGGTTTTGTGATAATAAAACGAGACAATGAAACCCATTGCCAAATGAGCTGTTCATCCTTCAGGACGTTTCAAACTGCTTGATATTTTCATATATATGTCAAGGCCCAGATCACGATCTGGCGGATCTTAGATCTGTCCAGCCCAAATTGCGATCTCAGTTCAGGTTGGCCAGATCTTAGATTTGTCCAGCCCAGATTGTGATCACAGTTTAGTCTGGCCTTGTGATCCTGTCTTTCTTGCTTCAGGATCGCAATCTTGGCTGGACAGATCTTAGATCTGTCCAGCCTAGATTACAATCCTTAACTTGACCAGCCCATATTGCGATCCATGCATTTACTATCACAGTAGTGAAACATTGGATGTTTTACCAACTTATTTGGTATTGCATGGTACCATTTACCCATAATAAATACATTTATAATACAAAAAGGCACTTATCACTCCTTCCTATCACAGGAGTGAAACATGGGATGTTTCACCAACTTATTTAATTTTGCATGGTACCATTTCTCTGTATTAAATACAATTATAGGCCTAATACAACTAGGTTCATGCAAAAAAATGCTGGTTGTTGAAAAAGGTAAAAAAAAATTTAGGCAGACACTGAAATGCAAAGCCCATGTAAGTCATCATGCAATCCCAAGTAATTATTTTGAAATTAACCTTGAGGCTATCATCTAAATATTATATTTTCATCTATCATGTATCTTTTAAAAATTCAATATATTTTATAAACCTTAATAGTATGTATTATATATATTTGTTACCAGTAGTTGTTCTGCTTGATTAATTGGATTTTGTCTGATTAATTAGTTACCTATTCATGGTGCCTGGAATCCTGTGATCTTTCCATGTGCTTAGATAAACTGACTGATATGATTCATTACTATAGCAAGCTAGCTATATTAAAATATAAATAGTTGGGTTCTTTGATTAATATTTTTATAATACCTTTCTAAAAATGTGTCTACTATAAACATGAAAATCATAATAAGTGCATAACCATGTAATTTTATGAGTGCATTGGATAATATACAATCACTGGGTTACATGCAACAAAGTGGCCCAATTTTGTAACGTAATCTTGAAGGGTGTTAGACCATTTCATGATCTTTAAAGACAGAAGTCATATTTCAAACTCAAATCATTCAGATACTGTTTGATACCTTGTATACCACTTTGTTTGGTGCAACCCCTTGTTACATGAATAAACAGCATTTCAGATCCACTCTTATTTCTATGGGTCCTGCAATTGCACAGCATTTTTATGCTACTTATATTATGCCCTTATTGAAAATGCTTCAAAAATAAGTTCTTTTTCTTGAGATGTTTGTTATCATCCACCTTGTAAGAAGTAGACTTACAGTGTTAATTTTTAAAACATCAAATTTTACCAGAGAAACATGAATATTGTTTATTGCTGCCATTGTAGACTTCCAAAGGGGAAAAGTGTGTTGATGGAGCACACTTCAAGCACTGCCATTTTCAAGGCAGACTGGTGACAAACCAACTACTATTAACTGCCTATGTGTAGTATAATTGTATTTATTATGGGTAAATGGAACCATGCACTACTAAATGAATTGGTAAAACATTCAATGTTTCACTCCTGTGATAGTAAAAGCATGGATCGCAATATGGGCTGGTCAAGTTTAGGATTACAATCTCGGCTGGACATATATAAGATCTGTCCAGCCCAGATTGCGATCCTGAAGCAAGAAAGAGGTTCGCAATCTGGCCGGACTAAACTGCGATAGCAATCTGTGCTGGGCAGATCTAAGATCTGGCCAGCCTGGATTGCGATCACGATTTTGGCCAGCCTGAACTGCGATCACAATTCGGGCTGGACAGATCTAAGATCCGTCCAGATCTCTATCTGGGCCTTGACATATACATTCTTAATACTATATATAATATAAAAATGTATGTATTATAGCCTTCGTGTATTAAACCAATACATTATTGATAGAGCATCTGACTGGGACCCGTCCAACTGGGACCCGTCAGACTAAGACCCGTCCAGATGAGATCGAAAAAATCCAACCCGTCTATCTGAAACCCGTCCATTTGGGATGACACCGTATGTGGCAATCAACAACTTGCTAAAGCTGACACAGTGATCTGACTGATTTTACATCATGCCAAATGTGCCACAGCAATGTTCGTAACAGACTTGGAAATAAAACTGATGTTAAAGGGACAGACAGAGCTGGACTACTGAAGAACCTGATATTCAAACACACATGAGAGTAACCTAAATGATCATGATTATATTGCATAGATCTGTACATTTACAATTAGTGAATTAAGATTTTATGATTCAACAGAGAATCAGAGAAAAAACTGTACATACATGTGTACAAACCAAGGAAATAATTTGGCTTGCAGAACAAATGTGTTAAAAAAAACTTCATTTTTTGGTTTAAATTGTAGTTTTTTATGTTTTTAATAAAATCATTTTTTTTTATCTTGCAGATATGGGGTCTATTACAGTTGTTCTATTATTATTACTATTACTTTCAATTTCTGATATTACTATTACTATTACTATTACCACATTTTATCTTCTATTACTATTACTTTTACTATTACTATGGTATCTATTACTATAACTATTACTTAAACTGATGAGAGGAATCTAGGTTTTGCGCAGCCATAAGTGCTATAAACTAGCACTACAATCATGTTTAAATAATATTACAAGCACCTATATCATCCAGTTACCTACACAATTTTCTTATACTGTGTCTGTCATTTACAAGAAGCCTAATGATACTGGAGATCTTAATTATTTCAGCTTCTATAATTCTGGGTTTTTTTTTATTCTGAAACCTTAATGATAGTTATTGGGGCGTTTCAAGTCAAAATTATAAGATAATTCCATGAACTCTTGAATACATGTAATTTAAAAGCAACCCATTGTAAAGGCCCTGGCATATGTAAAATATTGCATACTTGTACATTTTATATTATTTTCTTATATATATTTCACATAAATTTATTTTAAAGTACATACTTCCGTTTAGATTTAATCTTCTTTCTTACAGTTAATAAAGATTTCAGTGTAACTTAAAATTGTCTCCAGAGGAATTATTCATGATTATTGCATAATATTATTTAGTATCAAAGCTGACAATTCAGTCCTTTCTGTATGTATCAGGAGAGGAATATATGTAGGGCTGTGTCCTGTTTCCCAGTCCTTATACATATATCCAATAAAAATTCTGTTTACGTCAAGATTCTGCACAGAACCAAACTGGAGATAAAAGTACCTCATCTTCTCAGGGCTGTGCCCTGTTTCCCAGTCCTTATACATATATCCAATAAAAATTCTGTCTACATCAAGATTCTGGACACAACCAAAATTGGAGACAAAAGTACCCCATCTTCTCAGGTGTATGTTCCTTTGAATGTGATGCCATGTTTCATTCCATCACATAGTGCATCTTGAGTGTGAACAGAGTGGTGGTCAACTTTACAATAATGGCAGCATGCATGGCTCTTATTCTTCAAGCATGCCCTCCTTCATTGCAGCAAAACCAGAAAAGGATAATGGAGATAGATTAAAACTTACATCAATTTTACAAAACAAATAAAATATTATTTAAATCACTTTCACAATAAATTTGGTATTAAACTTACATCAATTTTACAAAACAAATAAAATATTATTTAAATCACTTTCACAATAAATTTGGTATTAAACAATCTTGTACTTTTAATTTTGAACATAACAGGATCTTATTATTTGATATCAAAATTTCAGTTAATAAAATATTAACAGTTACTTATACTCTGATATTATGCAATCAAATTAATATAGTGAAAAAATGGTTCATTTAATTTTCAAAATATAAATTAACATAATTTTAGATACTGAATGAGGGCCTGCAAAATTTGTACTATTAAACAGACAAATATCAAAAGAATTCGTAAAACTAGACATTTCTTGGCACCGCAGGTGCCAGAGCATCCCAAGACATAGTACGCCCCCTCCTTTAAGAATAGGCCCCTAATTTTTAGCAGCATATCCTGAACTTGGCAAGCAATTATTGTTTCTTCCATCTATCAATCCACAATCTTTTTGAAGATGTTGGTCCTGTGACCTTGACCTTTTGGCACATCACAAGGCTATCCAAGATCTTCTGTCACCTTGATTTTGGGACAAATCCATGCAAACGAGCTTGAGACATTTAAGAGTTTGTGTAATTTTCAGCAGAAATGGACCTTATCAAGGTCAAGGTCACTCTCTTAGCAAAGGTCATGACCCAATTATAAATAGGCTTCGTCCTCTTACCTATATCTATACATATGTAAAGTTTGATAAAGATCTGTGAAATTTTTTGAGTTATCTTGCTCACAAGATTTTTCTGTGGCGGGACTGTCATGAAACCATAGTATCCCGTGCATTCACAATCTTTTTAAAGATGTGTCCTGTGACCTTGACCTTTGACCTCATGACCCCAAAATCAATTCGGGTCTTGCTTTTCCAGTGGGACATATACAAGTCAAGTTTGAAATCTATACATCAATAAAAGCAGGAATTATCATCCAGAAACTAATTTTTGGACAGTTGGCTCCTGTGACCTTCACCTTTGACCTTGTGACCTCAAAATTGATAGGGGTCTTCCTCTATTGGCAGATGAACTTTATGTGCAAGATGAAAGATCCGAGATGAAATGTTTGGCTAAAAATGCATCCACATCTTTTTAAAGATGTGTCCTTTGACCTTGACCTTTGACCTCATGACCCCAAAATCACTTGGGTCTTGCTTTTCCAATGGGACATAAACCAAGTCAAGTTTGATATCCATACATCAATAAAAGCAGGAATTATCATCCAGAAACTAATTTTTGGACAGATGGCTCCTGTGACCTTCACCTTTGACCTAGTGACCTCAAAACTGATAAGGGTCTTCCACTCTTGGCAGGTGAACTATATGTGCAAGATGAAAGATCTGAGATGAATTGTTTGGCTGAAAATGCATCCACATCTTTTTAAAGATGTCCTTTGACCTTGACCTTTGACCTCATGACCCCAAAATCACTTGGGTCTTGCTCTCCAATGGGACATAAACAAGTCAAGTTTGAAATCCATACATCAATAAAAGCAGGAATTATCATCCAGAAACTAATTTTTGGACACATGGCTCCTGTGACCTACACCTTTGACCTAGTGACCTCAAAACTGATAGGGGTCTTCCACTCTTGGCAGGTGTACTATATGTGCAAGATGTAAGATCTGAGATGAATCGTTTGGCTGAATATGCATCCACAATCATTTTAAAGATGTGTCCTGAGACCTTGACCTTTGATCTCATGACCCAAAAATCAATTGGAGTCTTGCTTTTTCAATGGGACATATATAAGTCAAGTTTGAAATCAATACATCAATAAAAGCAGGAATTATCATCCAGAAACTAATTTTTTGACAGATAGCTCCTGTGGCCTTGACCTTTGACCTTGTGACCCCAAAATTGATATGGATCATCCACTATTGGCAAGTGAGCTATATATTCAAGATGGAAGACCTTGGATGAAAGTTTGGCTTAAAATGCATCCACAGTATCTTTTAAGATGCGAGTCCAGTGACCTTGACCTTTGACCTCATGACCCTAGAACCTATAGGGTTCTTACTTTAGTGGTGGGCCATACAGAAGTCTCATTTGAAATCCATATGGCTATCAACACTGGAGATATCATAAGAGGTGTGTGATTTTCACGAATTATGGACACATTTAAGGTCAAGCCCACTCTCAAGGTAAAGGTCATGACCCAAATGTAAATAGACCTCATCCCATAACCCATCTCTCTACATGTGCATAATATGAAAGAAATCTGTCCATTAGTTTTTGACTTATAATGCTTACAGTACTGTCAGTGGCAATTATGGGGGTATAAAAAGGCGTAAAAACAAGAAAAGGATAATAGGTGGCGCCACCAGTTTATATCACAAGGCTATCCAAGATCTTCGGTCACCTTGATTTTTGGACCAGTCCATGCAAGCTTACTTGAGATATTTAAGAATTTGTGTTATTTTCAGCAAAAATGGCCCTATTCAAGGTCAAGGTAACTCTCCTAGCATAGGTCATGACCCCATTTTAAATAGGCTTCGTCCCCTTACCTATATCTATACAAATGTAAAGTTTGAAAAAGATCAGTGAAATATTTTGAGTTATCCCACTCACAAGGTTTTTTTGCAGCGGCGGCGGCGGGACCATCGTAAAACCAAAGCATCCCGACTTTGTCTGGGGATACAATTAACTAGATAATACGTGCCTGAAGTTTGACTTTATCCAAGTGATTGTAGTACTGGTATGAATTTATAGCATCTTAAGCTTCAATACACTATGGGTAGTGAAAACACCATAAGCTGATCATGAACATTTTTGGTCTGCACTTTATTTGGTTCCATATTATATTTTCTTGAATGTGTGTTATTGCAATCTGCATGATTAAAATGCAAACTGGCTTGTGAAAACAAATCCAGGTACTTTTTAGAATATGCATAATATCTTGTTTGCTGACTGGTTGTACTTTCATAATTTCTGCATCCACCAAAATGTGACACTAAAACATATTTCAGTCAGGCCAGCTGAGGTTTCTACCCTATTTCTACCATTTCTACCTGGTAGAAAGGTATTTCTACCATTTTTACCGTAGTTTCTACCCATGGTAGGGAAAAAATACCTTTCTACCAGGTAGAAACCCAACCCTGGTTCATGGTGATCTATATTCTGCAAGCTACCAAGCTAAAACATGAATCTGAACACCTAGACATCAGACTGGGTACAAATGAAGTCCGTTAGCCCTGGAATATTTAAACCTAACCTCCAGGGACACTCTGGGCAAATCTTCTTTGAAACCAGAAATTAAGTTTGTAGAACATTCTAATGTAACATCCAGAGATGTCCTTGGAAAGTCATTTGAAATCCCGAAATTAGGTCACTGTGACCTATATGCTGTGAGCTAGAGGAAAAACACAATTTTAACACTGTGAAAGTCAGATTGGTACAAATCATAACAGTTGGACTGAGAATCTTCTGACTTAAAATTCTAAGGGGTTGTGACTAAATCTCCTTTAAAAACCTGAAACTGGGTCATGATGATCTATATTCTGTGAGCTACAAGTAGTAAAGCTAATCCTGAGCACCCAGAAAGTCAGTCAATCTTAACTGTTCGATCTTGAAATGTCTTAGCTAAAAGTAAAGAGAGGTCATTGCAATGTCTCCTTGGACATAAGAAATAAGGTCAATAGGACCTATGTTCTGCAAGATTTGTGAAAGAACATGATTTGAGCACACTATAAGTCAGTACATAAATTGTAGCAGTTATCAAAGAAACTTTTATATTGGCAGCCATATTAATTATCACCATAACCAAAAACAAGGGTGAATCCAGAATATACAAAATTCACAAATTTAAATAACGATCATAAGTACCTGGTTTTATGGCTTTTATTTATATTAAAAAAATAAATGTAATATATTCACTTTGGACTACTTTCACAACAATCTACACACTAGACACAGTAGGAATCTAGATTAATGTTATCAACTGCATCTTTGTCTATCATTAATTTCCTTCATATGATCCCTAATGATTAGTAATGAATAATATGATTTATTTTTTTATCATTAAAACTGAACTGAAAAATACCACAGGTGTTATTTGGAATAACAATGACATTGACATTCTATCCATCCATACAAGATTCTTACATCATCAGTAACTTCCCGTTAATTTCCCGTTACTCATCAACTAACAAATTCCTTTTCTATTAATTTTTTTTTAAATTTGTTATTAAAAACCAATAAAAAATTATTAATTTATTGTTTACTGTTATGTTGTTTTTCAAAACAACAACTAGATGAGTTGGGTTGGACACCTGGATCAACTGTGGTTGGGCATTAGCTGCCTGGCTGCCCCAGTGTATGCCTCGCCTCAAGCGTGCATAATTTGCTGAGAGGTCACCATACAGGTGACTGAAGAGTGGCTGGGTAGAGCCTGGGTCTGACATGGTTTCATAAAAACATTAATAAAAGCTTCAATTTTTGGCCAATTTCTTTCAGCTTTCTAAACTACAAAGATGAAATCCTTATGTGTGCAAGATAAGAAAATTATATCAACAGTGCTCTCAGGAAACAAACGTGCCATGGTCAAAGTTGGGCAAAATTTAAGGTACTAATTTATACTAAATATAAAATTTATATATTTATTCTAATAACTTATAAAATTTGAAAAATTCAGAACTAATTTTGGGTATTCAATTGAATCTTGATTAAATAATGTTATATCCCTGACAAAAAACTCTAGCTTCAGCAAATCCTCTTGTTTAGGGAGTAAATATATTTCTTGTTTTTTTAAGAAGTGCTTTATGTTTGGGCCCATAACTTAAAACATTTACGCAATACTGATATCATTTCTGGCATGTGCATAGCGAATGTATTGGAAAATATGTATATTATATATGATCAAAGTCAGATCAGTGGTTTTGATATTAGGCAGTCTTGAAGTGTAACAATGGGTTTTTAATGGAAAAATGAAGTCCTAGTGACCAAATTCTTTGCATGGCATGGGATTTCGGATACATCTAACAGTATGCCAAATTAAAGGAACTTGGAGCTGAAGTCATGTGACATGGTGCTTGAAAACTTGAATAAAATCTACAGTTTTTGATCAACTGGTTTCAAATTTTTGGTGTTAACAGTTGAAATGCTAACACAAGTGACCCATGGGTCATGACGCTCAGCTGACTTGGAAGAGATTCGCAAAAGGAAATTTTATCATCAGAATGGTAGTATATACCCATTCAACTGAAGCATCAAACAGATTAACCAACAGGCCAAGATTTAGTCTATATTTATATATCTCAAAAATAGAGAAAAAATGTGTAAACTTTTAAAACTAGAATACGGGTAACCGACAAGTGACTTCATGTATCCGCCAAAATCAGAGGTGAACGGGTGAAGTGAGGCATTGATTGAGTGGCAAGGGGAAATAGAGTGAGGTATGTTGCATATTAGCATGGATGTCTGCAGCCTAAATGTGTATGTAGGTTGTGCCACCTACCACAAATCCAGAAAGCTGTCCAAGTTGTATACACCTGCAAAATTTTAGGCAGAAAAGTCAAACCACTACATGCAATTTTTGCCCATGGCAGACAAACAGACAAACACTGTGCAAAAATCTTTGCAGGTGACCCCTCCAGTTTTGTGTATGATAAAGACCTATGTGAGATCTAAACACATGCACAATTTTGGCCCAATCGGTCAAATGGTTCCTGAGATATGAGCTTGGATGTGCGCAGCGTTAACAAGAATGTAGGTGGCACCAACTGTCATAAAATCAAGAAAGCTGTCCACGATGTATAAACCTGCAAAATTTTAGGCAGTTATGTCGAACCACTACAGAGAAATGAGTGATTTTAGGCCACGGCAGAATAACAGACAGACGCTGTGCAAAAATTGTTGCAGGTGGCGCCACCAGTTTTGCGTATGATAAAGAGCTATGTGAGATCTATACACATGCAAAATTTTTGTCCAATCGGTCAAACGGTTCCTGAGATATGAGTTTGAATGTCATCTGCGTGAATGTGAATGTAGGTGGCGCCCCCTGTCATAAAATCAAGAAAGCTATCCAGGATGTATATGCATGACAAATTTCAGGTGAATTAGTGAATTCACTGCAGAGATATGAGTGATTTTAACCCAAGGCAGATGAACAGATGGACACTGTGCAAACATGGTTACAGGTGGCGCCACCATTTTTTGTGTATGTTATAAAGCAATCCAAGGGCTACATTTGTATCAATTTTATTTCCTGATCGGTCAAACGGTTCCCGAGATTGAGGGTTTATTAGTGGAAACAGGCCCACAAATGGACACTGGATAGAGAGGAAAGGTCAGAGGTCAACGCAAATTGGTTAGGCACCAGTTCAAATGTGACCCGACAATTGGTGTAAGTTTCAGCAAAATCAGTCCATTAGTTTCCGAGGAGCTCTATGGAAACGGACGCCGCGGCGGCGGAGGAACTCGGTCAAAAACATAGTATCCGCAAAACTTCGTTTTGTCTGTACAAAAATACAGGTGGCTCCACCAGTCTGCAGAAACTAATAAAAACACTTAATGGTTTATATCCATGCAAAGAATCATGGTGATCTCTGCATTAGTTGTTCAGATACTTCAGCTTTTGTATCAAATTGTCCATTATTCTGAGGGATACTTCGGAGTCCTATAGCTTGAAGGATATGGGTAGCAGAGACCTAATTTCAAGTTTCCACAGGCAGTTTTCATGGGCCTTCTTGCATGACAAGAATGAAGATTCTAGGTCCAGTTGTTGCGATTTTTACCCTGTTGACAGATAACCACATCTTTAAAGGTCTCAAAAAAAAGAAAAAAATTCGTAAAAATTTGAAAAAAATTAGAGATGGCACACCCAGTCTGCAGAAACTGATGGAACAGCTCATGATCAATATGTATGCAGAAAATCATGACCATCAGTGTTGTAGTTATTGAGATACTGCAGTTTTTGGTATCAAATTTTCCATTATTCTGGGCGGGGGGGGGGGGGGGGGGTATTTTGGAGCCATACAGCTTAAAGAATATGGGTAACAGAGACCTAATCTCAGGTTTCCATGGAGACTTTTCATGTGTCTCCCTGTGTGTCAAGAATGAAGATTCTTGGTCCAGTTTTTATGATTTGTGCCCTGTTAACAGATGTTCATATCTTTAAAGGTCTCAAAAATAGAGAAAAATTTCGTAAAAACACCCGAACAAATACAGGTGGTGCCACCAGTCTGCAGAAACTTATGAAACACTCCATGATCAATATCCATGCAAACAATTATGGTTATCTCTGCATTAGTTGTTCAGATACTTTAGCTTTTGTATCAAATTTTCCATTATTCTGAGCTGTACTTTGGAGTGCCATAGCTCAAAGGATATGGGTAACAGAGACCAAATTTCAGGTTTCCATGGAGACTTATCATGGGTCTCCCTGTGTGTCAAGAATGAAGATTCTAGGTCCAGTCATTACCATTTGTACCCTGTTGACAGATAACTACATCCTTAAAGGTCTCAAAAATGGAGAAAACAATTCGTAAACATTGAAAAATACAGGTGGCGCCACCAGTCTGCAGAAACTGATGAAACATCTCATGATCAATATGTATGCCGAAAATCATGACCATATGTGATGCAGTTAATGAGATATTAAAGTTTTTGTATGAAATTTTTGACTATTCTGGGGGGTAATTTGGGGCCCCATAGCTCAAAGGATATGGCTAACAGAGACCTTATTTCTGGTTTCCATAGAGATTTTTCATAGGTCTCTCAGTGTGTCGAAAATGAAGATTCTAGGTCCAGTCATTAAGATTTGTGCCACGCTAACAGATGACAGCATCCTCAAAGGTCTCAAAAATAGAGGAAAAAATTGTAAAAAATCAAACAATACAGGTGGCGCCACCAGTCTGCAGGAACTGATCGAAAATCTCATGATCAATATGTATGCCAAAAATCATGACCATCAGTGATGTAGTTATTGAGATATTGAAGTTTTTGTATGACATTTTTGACTATTCTGGGGGGTACTTTGGGGCCCCATAGCTCGAAGGATATGGGTAACAGAGACCTTATTTCTGGTTTCCAAGGAGATTTTTCATGGACCTCTCAGTGTGTCAAGAATTAAGATTCTAAGTCCAGTCTTTATGATTTGTGCCTTGTTAACAGATGTTCACATTTTTAAAGGTCTCAAAAATAGAGAAAAAAATTCGTAAAAAATCGTAAAATACAGGTGGCAACACCAGTCTGCAGGAAGTGATGTAAAATCTCATGATCAATATGTATGCCAAAAATCATGACCATCAGTCAAGTAGTTAATGAGATATTGAAGTTTTTGTATGAAATTTTTGACTTTTCTGGGGGGTACTTTGGGGCCACATAGCTCGAAGGATATGGGTAACAGAGACCTAATTTCTGGTTTCCAAGGAGATTTTTTATGGACCTCTCAGAATCCCAAGTTACAAGGTTCTAGATCCAGCGGTTACGATTTGTGCCTGGTTAACGGACAGACAGACGGACAGACAGACGGACGACGGACAAAGAGTGATCGCTATAGCTCAGATGACTTTCAGTCAGCTGAGCTAAAAAACATGCTTTGAAAATTAAATCCACAGCAGTTACACGAAAAAAACGTGCCATGGTCAAAGTTGGGCAAAATTAAGGTACCAATTTTTTATTTTTGTTAATATTTTTTAAACATTTTTAAAATTTGATCTAATTTTGGGTATACAAAATAATTTTGATTAATAAAAGTTATATTACTGGGAAAAAAGTGCTTAGCTTTAACAAGTTTTGTGTTAAGTGATCAAATTTCTTTCCTGATTATTTACAAAATACATTATGTTTGGGCCCATAACTTTTTCAATTATATAATACAGACCTAATTTCTGGCATGTACATAGTCACTATATAGAGGATTATTTATGGTAAATATGAGGATTAAACAAATGAGTCCTGAAGTGTGAAAATAGGTTTTTAATAAAAAATTGAGGTTTTTCCTTAATTTCTCAAAGGAATGAAGTCGCAAAGACCCAGTTTTCAGCTTGGTAGGAGATCTATGGGACATCGAACATTATGCAAAATTTTGGATTCCTAGGTCTTACGGTTTCAAAACGTGCCACATTTACGGACAGACAGATGGACGGACGGACGGACAACGGACCACAACTATAGCTCAGATGACTTATAGTCAGCTGAGCTAAAAAACATGCCATGGTCAATGCCCAAATTTAGGCAAAATTTAAGGGACTGATTTTAAACTTATAATGCTAATAACTTAAAACTAGGGACCCACGGGTCACAGCACTGACCTTTTATTATGATCATAAAAATTAAAATATGATTTGGAAGAAGGGGTAGACAAGTGTTGGTGTTTTACTCACGTTATGTAAGATTTTTATAAAATCCTAGGAGAGAAAGAGGACCAATGTCATTTATATTATTTACATTTGGAAAAGAAGTGCTATTGTCATACAGGTTTTGACTTTGGCCTAATAACTTTGTCTTCATTGCAGCAGAAGTATTTGAAAAAAAAAGTCCACAGTCAGTCATGTTAATTATCAAGCAAGCTTTTTACAAAAGAGTTAACACTTAACTGTTAATCAATAATTACTGGTAACCCTTACCCAAGAGTAGCACTAGCACAAATTAAACTACCAGTAGATATTTCTTGGCACATGGTGCCATAGTATCTCCAGACAATTAACCCCCCCCCTCCCCCCAGCCTCGAAGAATAGGATCCCATCTTGAATTCAGATGCAGAGACTGACACTTGGCAAGCCACCATGGTTTCTTATAAGTATGGGCATATTTAAGGTAAAGGTCACTCTCATAGGAGAGGTTATGATCCAAATTGAAATGTATCTCATTCCGTAACCCATGTCTATATACATGCTATGAAAGAAATCTGTCCATTAGTTTTCAACTTATCATGCTCACAGTGCTGTGAAGTGGCATTGATGGGGTATTACAAGGTACGAAAGCAAGAGAGGTCATGATCCAAATTGAAATATATCTCATTCCATAACCCATGTCTATATACATGATATGAAAGAAATCTGTCCATCTGTCCAATTTTCAACTTATCATGCTGACAGTGCTGTGAAGTGGCACTGGTGGGGTATTACAAGGTTTGAAAGCAAGAAAACGACACAGGGTGGCGCCACCTGTATTCTGCAGAAGACAAAACAATCCAAGATTCTAAAAAAAATTATTTAAAATTATTTAAAATTAGAATTAAAAAAACTAGATGTGTCGGAACGACACGAATGCCCCCGCCTGGGGCAAATTAGACACATTTGTTAAATTTTGTAAAAAATTTTTAAGTTCACAAAGTGTCATATGGCCAAAAGTAGGTCAACAAGGGCTAAATGCAAACTCGATCTGTAACGGGTCATTATCAAGCAACACCACAAAAATCAGGCCAGTATCTGCAGGTATTGGGAAAAAAGTCCATACGTGCATTTTCATAAAAATTTCTGTCTTTCATGAAATATTCTATGTTCAGGATCTGTCATATGGTCAAAAATAAGTCAACTGGGACGAAACGTGAACTTGATCTGTAAGTGGTCATTATGTGCCAACAGACCAAACATTAGGCTAGTATCTGTGAGCATTGCATTGCAAAACTAGAATATTAGCAAAAGCTGATAATCAGTTATAAATTTAAAGTGGAGAGGTATGTACCATGTTTCATAACAATCCACAAAATGCTTCCTGAGAAATAAGCTCCTAAGTTATTTTCTATACTAAGCTCTGTGACCTTGAAAAGTAGGTCAAGATCACCCATCTTTGAACTTGACCAACATTTTGTAAATATCATGCATTAGCACTGAAGAAATTAAGTTCCTGTGTTGAATACCTTTGGCGATATCCTGCACAAAAAGGCCAAAATTGAAAAATCTGATAAAAATTCATTACAAAAATCAGAAATTGTAGGTGGTGCCACCAAAATTGTGCAGCACGCACAGACCATCATTCCAAATGATCATAGTAAGTTTTGTGAAAATCCACACTTTGGTTACTGAGATATAAGCTTCTGAGTTTTTGTATTTATCAGCTCTAAAACAAAAAAAAATAGGTCAAGGTCACCCATCTTTGCACTCAACAAAGATTTTGTTGATATACATCTTCACTGATGAAATAAAATTCCAATGGTGAATTCTTTTAGAGATATCCCGCTCACAGGGCCAAAATTGAAAAATCCGATAAAAATTGATTAAAAAGTCAGAAATTGCAGGTGGCACCACCAAAATTGTGCAGCACGTACAGACCATCAGTCCCAATGATCATAGTAAGTTTTGTGAAAATCCACACAATGGTTCCTGAGATATAAGCTACTGAGTATTTTTTTATAATCAGCTCTAAAATGTAGAACAAGGGACCTATGGGTCACTATGCTCAGCTGACGTTAACCTTGAAGGTAAAAATCTAAAATAATATCAAATGGAGATAAAGTGTAAGAGGAAGAGGTAATAAAGGCCATGGTTGGTTTATATGATTGGTTTGTATTGATGAGCAAGAAATTGTTGCAAATAATATTTTGTGACCTGACCATGTGTTCCCTAATGTTGAAACTGAAGCATGTGAGCAGTTTGTGAACAAATGATCTGTACAATTACCATGATCATTAGTTGGCTTTTCGATTAACTGTTGACATTTCAGTAGTTTACACATTTGTTCAATCAAATCTTTTTTTTGTATAATATAAATTATTAAATATGTTTTTTTTTTATGAAATGTATACAGTTGAAATATAACTAATTAACAACATAAAACATGGCAAACAAAGCCTGATCTCAAATTCTGCTGATGCAGGAAAATAATGAACAAATGTTTGTAACAAATCCTCATTTTTTTATCACATCAATTTTTTTTTTAAATTAAGTTTATATTTCTATACATTTTCAATATAACATATATATCTGAATATAAAAGTTGATTCATAATTCTCAATTGCATCATCATAAATCTCAATCTTGTCAGATAACACCACATCATGCATACAAATGTTTATTTATTTTTTACCACAAAAATATATCTTTTAAATCTGCAAAACAATAAATGTCTAAAAAAAAATACTTGATTTAGATTTCACAATTTTGAATTGTGTCTTTATTTATCCATAATGTGCTTCATATTTTATCATAATTTAAGCATACTGATGGGTTCCATTATGATTGGTAAAATCATTTAAAAGAAAAATGATTTCTTTAAAAATGTTACATTACACAACATTGCATCTTCTGGATTATACCTTGAATTACTTTTTTAAGGAAAGTTTTTGCATATCAGAGTGGAAACAGCATTACAATTAAGGAGATACAGTGAAAACAATAACAATACTGCATAACATTTGGTGGGTTGGGTTTGCGGGGGGGGGGGGGGGGGGGGGAATGGGGTGGTGATATCAGAATAACTGTACACCTGTCACAGCAGGGGATCTCCCCCAGTGACTGTAACAAATCAGAAACCCTGGCATAGCTGACTTCCAGTGACCTGGAGTGGGACCCTGCATCTGTAATCTGTAATCAATGCAAATGACTACAATAGAGCCTCGAGGAAAAAATCAATTACTAGCTTAATTTTCAAGCTTTTACTTCCAAATTTCAGATTTAAACAAATTAAATATTTATGTTTACATGCTGTGAAAATTAAATCAATGGTACTTACAGGAAAAAAACGTGCCATGGTCAAAGTTGGGCAAAATTTAAGGTACTGATTTTATTTTTATGCTAATTACTTAAAAAATTTACAAAATTCAGATCTAATTTTGGGTAAACAATTGAATCTTAATTAAACATAGTTATATACTTGGGAAAATAGACTCTAGTTTCAAAATTTTTCATGTTAAGTGAGTAAATATTTTTCCTGATTTTTTACAAAGTCCATTATGTTTGGGCCCATAACTTAAAGAATTTATACTTAACAGACTTAATTTCTGGCATGTACATAGGAACTATATAGAAGAATATTTATGGTTAATATGAGGAAAAACAGATGAGTGGTTTTGAAATTAGGCAGTCCTGAAGTGTGAAAATAGGATTTAAATAAAAAATTGAGGTTTTTCCTTAATTTCTCAAAGGAACGAAGTCGCAAAGACCCAGTTTTCGGCTTGGTAGGAGATCTTGGGGACATCTAACATTATGCTGAATTTTGGATTCCTAGGTCTTACGGTTTCAAAACGTGCCACATCTACGGACGGACGGACGGACGGACGGACGGACGGACGGACGGACAGACGACGGACAATGGACCACGACTATAGCTCAGATGACTTATAGTCAGCTGAGCTAAAAATGGGTCAAGGTCACCCATCTTCGAACTTGACTGAGATTTTATCGATATACATCTTCACTGATGAAATAAAATTCCAACCGTGAATCCTTTTAGAGAAATCCTGCTCACAAGTTAAAAGTTAACAGACGCGGACGGACGAACGTCAAACGGACGGACGGACAGGCGGATGGCAAGACGGACGGACAGACGGACAGCTTGGGTGAGGACAAGCCTATCAGCCTATGAGCTGAGGGCTAAAAACGGCTGTACATGTACATTTGTCATGAAAATTAATATTTTTCATGCAATTTTCTATGTTTAGGAGCCGTAAAACAATCAAAAGTAGGTCAACCCTGACGAAGCGCGAACTCGATCTGTAACTGGTCATTATCTGTCCACACACCAAAAATCAGGCCAATTTCTGCAAGCATTGCGAAAAAAAGTCTGTACATGTGTATTTGTAATGAAAATTTCTATTTTTCATGAAATTTTCTAAGTTAAGGAGCTGTTAAATGGTCAAAAGTATGTCAACCGGGACAAAATGCGAACTCGATCCATATCTGGTCATTATCTACCTACACACCAAAAATCAGGCCAATATCTGCAGGCACTGCAAAAAAAGTCCGTACATGTGGATTTGTCATGAAAATTTCTATTTTTCATGAAGTCATGTAAGTCTGTACATGTGTATTTGTCTATTTTTCATGAAATTTTCTAAGTTTAGGAGCCGTAAAACAGTCAAAAGTAGGTCAACCGGGACTAAACGCGAACTCGGTCTGTAACTGGTCATTATCTGTCCACACACCAAAAATCAGGCCAATATCTGCAGGCATTGCGAAAAAAAGTCTGTACAACTGTTTGATTTCGGAATGACGGAATGACGGTAGGATGGAAGGACGGACATGGGTAAAACTATATGCCCCAGCCACTTTGTGGCGGGGGCATAAAAATTGTTTTAAACTTAAAAATATGTATATGCATGATATAAAAGAAATCTGTCCTTTAGTTTTCAATTTATCATGCTAACAGTGCTGTCAAGTGGCAATGATGGGGTATTAACAGGTGCAAAAGCAAGAAAACGACACACAGTGGCGCCACCTGTATTAGCATCATTGCTGCTGTGACCTTGAAAAAATGCATCCAGGTCATCCATGTTCGAATTTGACCAAGCTGTTGATAAGATGCATCAAACCTGTGGATTTGGCGACTGTACCTCAAATTATTATTGCGTTAACATCATTTTAACAAGAAAACAACACAAGGTGGCGCCACCTGTCTCCTGCAAAAGACAAAGCTATCCAAGATCTTTGGTCAATTTGACTTTTGGATCATTCCATGTATCCCTTACTGAGATATTAAAGATTTTGTGTTAATTTCACCAAACATGGGAATATTCAAGGTCAAGAGATATTTAAGAATTTGTGTGATTTTCTTCAAAATTGGACCTATTCAAGGTCAAGGACACTCTCCTAGAAAAGGTCATGACCTCATTTTAATTAGGCGTCATCCTCTCAGCCATATTTATACATAAACCAAGTTTGGTAAAGATCTGTGAAATATTTTTTTAGTTATTGCGCCAACAAGATTTGTATGCGGTGGCGGCGGCATGCAAACATAGTATCCATTGACCACTGCAATTATTGGGCCGAATATAATTTTAATAAAAACTAGATGTGGTCGGACAATGGTCCTCAGAGGGCCCTGCATTTCTGGTAGTGCTGCACAAGTTTACATGTGGGTGAAAAATTGAGTTAAATATGAAAAATATGACAAACAAAAACAGGTTTTATCCATATCCATGAGGGAAAAAATTCTACTGGATCAAATGATATTAAAGAAGATATGTCTGAAATAATGTGTGCAATAGAAAATCACAGAATGTAGTCTGTTGGCCATATTTGATTTTGAGCACGTTTGTAATTCAAAAGGTCTGGAGCCCTCATAGTCACCAAATGATCCCTGTGAAATTGGGAAAGCTGCAGTAAGTTGTTGTTGAGTTATCGCGCGTAAAAAAAACAGCAATCAGGCTGTGGCAGCCATATTTGAATTCCAACAGGTCTGTAATTCAAAGTCTGTAGCCCTCATAGGTACCAATCATCCCTGTGAATTAGGGAAAGCTGCTGTAGGTTGTTGTTGGGTTATCGCGCGCAAAAGAAAATCAATGATCGGGCAGTGGCGGCCATATAAGAATGTCGATATGTCTGTTATTCAACAGGTCTGGAGCCCTCATAGGTACCAATCATCCCTGTGAATTTGGGAAAGCTGCAGTGTGTTGTTGTTGAGTTATCGCGCGCGAAAAATCAGTGATTGGGCCTTTGGCGGCCATATTGGTATTCCAACAGGTCTGTTATTCAACAGGTCTGGAGCCCTCAATGGTACCAATCATCCCTGTGAATTTGGGAAAGCCGCAGTAGATTGCTGTTGAGTTATCGTGCCCAAAAGAAAATCAGGGATATTTAAAGTAAAATTTTTCACGGGATATTTAAAGTTAAATTTTCATTTTTTATAGAAGTGATTTGTGATATTTCAGCTGCATGAATAAATCATTAGTAATACTAAAAAGTATTATTAATTTCCAATATGCCGACAGCAATGCCGCCACTGAGAGCAAATTTGATTGCAAAAGTTAAAACACCGTGGTGAACTCTGTCAGTTCTGATTCTGTTGGTCAGGATTTGTTAAATACGTTAATACTTCCATATAATATTGGTATAAGAAAGAACCGTATTCAGTTTTTCGCGCTTAAAACTTGATACCAAACATCTTATTCCAATTTTCTACGGCAGTTTGGCCTCATTAAGAACTCTGATCTTACAAATGTATTCGAATATTTATGTCGATCATCAATTATATTCAATCAAACATTGTTTGGCGCGTCATAGGATTTCATATATCAGAAGCTGATATCAGAATTAGTCTTTTATACAGATACAAGGTGGCGCTACCATAGCAGCTACATTCACTTCTTTCGTACCAAATTTTGTTCATCAACATTCACTTAATATGGCACATTTTGAAAGAGTACCTTCTATTAAATATTCATTTTGGGCACCACTGGATGTCATCTAGTGCGGAAGACATGCATTTAGATATATTCGACAGAGGTCACTAATTGTAATACCTGTTAAACACCGCGAGATAAGCTTAAACGCGTGTATTTTTGTTCATGGCTTAAACAATTTAAAAATATTACTGCTGGGCGGGCATTGACACTTTCCAGTCAAGTGCCGGGCGGCAGGAAAGACTGCCGGGCGCATCCGCCCGGTGCCGCCCGGCGTGGGCACATCCCTGCAAAAGGTCTGGAGCCCTCATAGGTACCAATCATCCCTGTGAATTTGGAAAAGCTGCAGTGTGTTGTTGTTGAGTAATCGCGTGCAAAAAAATCAGCGATCAGGCAGTTGCGGCCATATTTGAATTCCGACAGGTCTGTAATTTAATAGGACTGGAGCCCTCATAGGTACCAATCATCCCTGTGAATTTGGGAAAGCTGCAGTGTGTTGTTGAGTTATCGCGTGCAAAAGAAAATCAGCGATCAGGCTGTGGTAGCCATATTGGAATTCCGACTGGTCTGTAATTCAAAAGGTCTGGAGCCCTCATAGGTACCAATCATCCCTGTGAATTTGGGAAAGCTGCATTAGGTTGTTGTTGAGTTAGCAGGCGTGAAAGAAAGTGTCACTGACGGAAGAACGGAAGGACACAGTGATCACTATAGGGCACCGCTTGTCAAGCGGGGCCCTAACAAGGGACCCATGGGTCATGGCCCTCAGCTGAAGTTCGAAATTTTTGCAAATGCAAAATAAGCAAAATATATTATTGTAATGTTTTTCCTATATTTGTAAGCATATGAGGAGCTAAGAGGAAAGGGGCCCTCCTACTTGGTTATAGAAAATTCTAAATATATGATTGCAAAACTAATACTCTTAAAAAACTGTCATGCAGAAAAACAGTAAAAGTTTTGAGATTCTGTGATGCATATGAAAAATTTACAGATGGACAGACAATTGAATCTTGCTTAAATAAAGTTATGTCCCTGAAAAAAGTCTCTAGCTTCAATATTTCTCATGTTAGTGTGAAATCTGATTTTTATCAAAGTGCATGATGTTTGGGCCCATGACTTCAAGTTATTACACAATACTGACCTAATTTCTGGTTTGTACATGAAAATGGTTTTTAATGGAAAATTGAGGTTTTTCCTTAATATTTCGAAGGAATGAAGTTGTAGTGACCAAATTTTTGGTATGGTAGGAGATCTTGGGGACAGTTAACTGTAAGCTGAATTATGGATCCATAGGTCCAATGGTTGTGTCAGTTTAACTTACAGACAGACAGCCTACAGACAGCGGACCATTGCTATAGCTCAACTGACATACAGTCAGCTGAGCTAAAAAGGTTGCCTAAATTACCTAAATAACACTATTTTTTCTGCCTTGCTAATAGGTGTAATTTTGATTATGCAACGATGCTAGTTGAACAATCAGCTTCACAATTTTTCAACATTGCCAGTTGTCTATGAAAACATAGATGTGCATGTTGACAGCAAACAAAATATATCCAATATGTTCATGCAGGTTTCCCTCACAAGATTATAGCACTTTTAAAAAGCACATATACATTTTTAATGAGGTTATGTCATCACCTCTTTTCCCTTTTGTCTGTTTGTTTTGTATAACTTCAGAGTAATCTTGAAGAGGTATTCTTGTTAAAAGGAGAAATTTGGTTTAATTTTCACTTGCAGATGCAGGATTCTTTTTGCATGTCTGTCTGCACTGCTCCTGGTATTTGGTGGACATATACGGTGCTATTAATAAGAGTTCCATATATTTCATAGCACAAACTGATTGATACATTCATGTAGGTACGCATGCATGTAAATTTATACCCAGGTACATGTATACATGTATATATACAAACTTTGTTTTCTTTTATTTGGTAGGGGGAGGGCTTGTTTTTCTAATTCATATTTCCCTTTGTGCTAAGGCTGAGAAATACACACCTGGGACTCCAAATAATCTCATATCAGTTATGAAGTTGAACCCATAACAAACCTCATCCAGTATTATATCGCCTCATGGAATGTTACTGTAATTGTGATCATAAAGGCCTATTGCCATCATAACAAACTTTCATCTGTATGCCCACGCATGCGCTGAACTTCTGTGGTGTTACATTATTGCATATCAAAATTGAAGTTTTAGGGTCATATTAAATATTTGCTTTCAACACATTTTCCAAGGACAAAACTTTCGGAATCTTTGACACCACATCATGGCACGTGGCTTGCTTCCAAGCTAAGTCTTGTTTGAAGTTGTTTCAGCAAACCCCACAAGTGCTGTAAAAAAATCTGTCTATTAATCATATCAAGTTTCTACTTTCTTGTTGACATACAAATTTTATGCAAAATTTTTTTAAATACTTTTCAATATGCCTGCATCTTAAAACTCCATATAATGCACAGTAATCATACTGTAAGTGGGTCGATCCTGCTGCCAGTCATGTCTATCTTTTTTACTGCCGACGGCTTGTCCTTTTCCCACTGGTGCACATGGACTATTATTACAGTAAATAATACAACACATTTTTAAAAATTCTGTAACAACCACTTATACACTTACTTATGTGTCATTTTATAAATCTCTACAAAACAAGCTTGTTAAAGAATAACTGCATATTATCACTTGATCAGCGATGCGGCTGCCAGTGTCAACATGTGCTAGAATTTCAAGGTCATGTCAAACCGGAATCCTGACTTTTACCATGATCACAATGGGCATCAAAGTTCTTACACTTGGAGCAGCATTAAGAAACCAAAGTTGATGGGTTTTTTTATGTTTAATTAGGATAAATTTCTGGTCAATTGCTGGTTATTTAATCCTATACTGCTGCAGTAATCGGCCAAGCTCACCATGTACATGTGCTTAAAATGTTGCCAAACATCATGTCACTCTGCCTCTATTACCAGATTACCATAAAAAGCAGACGCTAACTGGACATGTGACCCGATCCTACTAAACAGGTGTTGGGTCTTTATGCTTAGACAATTATTTCTGAAATTTAAATTTTTTCTACCCTTGACATGAAATTTTGTTCTTTTTACACATTCAATTAACAAATAATGAAATCTTAAAATGAGTTTCTTATATAAAGTTATAATGTGTTCTTTGATGAATTATCAAAGCTCATCTTTCAATTAGATAGAATTTGCATGCCATTTCTAATTATTCTTACAAATTATTATTCTTACTTAAGTGTTGCAGAAATAAAATGCATAGTTACATTTTGTCTTCAGATTTAAACATTCATATTTAATCAGAGGTACCCGAAACTACCCAAAACACCATTGTTTTGGAGGGTTCGGGTACCGGTGTACAGCTAATGAGTAATGACTAATGTAGTCAAGACTCAGAGACTTGGACTACGAGTCGGTGAATCCATGCACACCTACATCAGTGACACTGATTCATTTAGTCAGTGATGATAATATTCACCAAAGATCTGGCCGACTTAACTGAGGATGTAAAGTTACAGGTTCCCCCTTGAATTGCTTGATAAAAAAGGTCGATCAAATAATGCTTTATCATGTTTTATGTAAACAGTAAAGTCAATTTGCAAATTGAGGTCAACGGGTCAGAGGTCTCACGCCTGAACAGTGTGATTGAACATAGGCCTACTGACATTGAAAATATCGTGATTACATAAACCATTAATATCGTAAGTAAACCACTCAAAATTTACCGCTATGATCTTACCTTGACACAATCTAGGGGATACATGATACAATGTTCCATGACACCTGCCGCACCCCCTGCGACCATGTGCGTGGACACAGAGCTGGAGGCTGGTAAACTTTCGTAGTCATTTTCTTCCATTTTTTTAGTTCTTATTCACTTAAAACGACTACGGTTGATCCATATGAGAACGTATAACGTAACCGGATTGTTTGTCAACTCGGATGTGACCCAGAAGTCAGAAAAATGACTGAATCCCTTACACGGCTCTCACATCGCCGTGTCTAACCTGCACGGCGGCCATGCCGTATCATCACTCATTCCTAGTCCAGTGACCTTGGATCACTCCATTCTAACATGGGGGTTTACAGTCAGTACACCTTTAAATATTTCTCTCGAGTATTTTAATGAAAAGCAACATTTGCCCTTTCGTCTATTTTGTGTATGCACTTACATTTAAGGGTACACTAATTTCACATAAACGAATAACTTATAGAAATTCCAGCACACCGTGTACCCTCTGCCTGTTTGGAACGGCAATAGATAAAATTCGGATGTCGGAAGTCGGAAGCCTTCGGAAGTCGGAAGCCGTTTTATTTTTTAGTATAATTTTAAAAATAACAAACAAATCGACAACTTTTTGGGTTAAAACGGAAGATAAATACCTCCTTTATCATACAAGAAAGTTTCAAAGATATATATTAACATATATGAAAATTAAAGCATAATTAATCCGTCGGAAGCCTCTAGGAAGTCATCCGAGAGTGACATATGATGCTCAAAATGCATAAAATTCGGAAGTCAAACCCATAGCACCAACCAGCAATGACACAGATTGGGTCCTGCATGAACCCAAATTTCAATAAAAGTAATATTAGTGTATTTGAATAAATTCATAATGTATATTATTATGTACGTACGTCTTTTGCGGATACGATTTTTGCGGATGCATGGAAACAGGCATCCATATTTGATAAATTCATTTATAATCATATTGTAACATTCTTGCCCTTTGACCTGGCCAGGGGTGGGGCATAAACACTGATTGACAGTCAATATAGAGATGAGATGCCCCATAGCCAATCACAGGCAGCTAAGGACTTCGCCCTCTGCCCCTCTGGGATGAAACCTCCTTGCCCTGGCAATTCCGCTCTCTCTTGGATCATCGAGCAGTGGACGCCTTTGCCTGCCCTCTGTGGCAGGCAGAGGGTATATGGCTTCTTTTTCACCTTTGGGTTGGTTTTACGACAATGTAGGCTACCCAGGTGAAGAGCCACCCACTATACCAAAGAGCAGTCCTTTTATCTAGCCTGGTAAGTACCTTTCTGTTCCATTTATAAGTTTAGATAATAATATGCAGTCCTGATAATTTGAAGGTTTAGGTTTTAAATTTTATTTCAGCAAAAAGTGTTATTTTATCTCTTAAAATTGTGCAAATGCATGTTGCCCAAGCCCAATTTCCTCCCAGAATAAATAAGCAGCTACAATATCGTCCTGGGGACCTTCCATTCAGTAAGTTATAAACGCATTTAGATATTTCTTTTTCTGATATTCTGAAATCTAGGTTTGTAAATGTTTGTAGTCTTGTTTTGTTGATTTCTTTTGTGATATTTTTATCAAATTCTGATATAGTTTCTTTTTTACTTTGAGATTTTGGAAATGGCTCAGCCAGTCTGATGGTGGGACTTTCCATTCAGTAAGTTATAAACGCATTTAGATATTTCTTTTTCTGATATTCTGAAATCTAGGTTTGTAAATGTTTGTAGTCTTGTTTTGTTGATTTCTTTTGTGATATTTTTATCAAATTCTGATATAGTTTCTTTTTTACTTTGAGATTTTGGAAATGGCTCAGCCAGTCTGATGGTGGGATTTTGCAGTCAGGAGGATCTTTGTAGTTGTTTATGGTTTCTAGTTTTTTCACGGTGTCCCAATATGCTTTAGGGTCTTTGTTATACAGGTTATCAAGCTGGTTCATAATTTCACACCTTAGTTTTCTCTCGTTAGAATTTATCATTTTTTTATAATAATTTTCTCTTTATATACAGAAGACTCTGAAGATTTTTATAAATTGGTTGTTGGTTAATTTGTCTGCATAAGGATTTTACATTTTTTATCAAGGCTTGGCAGGTTTTATCAACATATCTAGCATACTTTTCCCTCTTGCTTTTCTTTTTTCGGTCGATGATTGGGATTTGAGTTTTATTAGCTGTATGGTATATAATTTTATTCGAATCCTTGATCATGTCGTTTATACCTCTTGTGTCATAGCTGTATTTACCTTTGTTAAAATTCTTGAGGGCTATACAAGTTGCATCATTGTTTATTTCTTGTATATACTTGTCTATATGTAATCTGGACCATTAATGTTGATTTGGTAAAGGGGTCAGGCTCATATAGTGGCATTTTTGTCTCCGTGATACGTGTATTTGTATTCTTATATTCAGATCTATTTAAATACTGCAATGGTCAGTAAAGGAGAAAAAATTTTTATCCTAAAAAAGTTAATGCTTTTTAGTTATTGGGTATCTGCTAGACCATAATCAATGACACTTGGTATATGACTATTATGCTTGTAGCAAGTGAATTTACCAGTGAGATCACCAAGTGTCCTACCATTTAGTATTCTAACATTACAACTTTTACAGAGGTCTAACAGTGCTCTGCCCCGGCCCCTGAGCATCTGGTACTCTTGGATCTTTGTTGTGTCTATGAAATGGTGTATCTATATGCATATCTTCAGGTAATGGCAGGTGAGATCTTTGATTAGTGTTTTCATGTGGTATGAAGTCAGGGTAGGATTTGGTGTGGCCATATTCGAACAGACAGCTATAGTATTATAATATACAATGTAGGCTATGTATTATATACTTATCTACCTTATTAATAATAATATTATATAATCATAAGATAGCATTTATTAGCCTTCAGTTCCAGGAATTTGTTTTAGAATAAATAAATAAATAAATAAATATAATACATAAAAATGACACAACAAATTTGACTATGCATGTAAAAATAAGCATGTAAAAATGCTTAAACAGATAATTCTGCAGGTAAAACACAATTCAAAACATGCAATATGTAGAGTGTTGCAAGATAAAAAGTTAAACACTGTATGGCACAAGAGAATTTTTAAAGTGAACTGTTTTTCAGATTGTTGCATCGAAGTGTTTACCTGAAGGTTAAAAAATTTAATGAACTCTGAATGTAGGGGATGTATTGTGTCATCAATGACCTTTGATATGAAGGCCATTGCTTTGGTTTCACAGATTTCCTGGTGGTGTGGCAAGAGAAGTACTAGTTATTCAACAACTTCTCTTCCTTTTATTATTTAGCGGTTTCGTTAACTTATCAGATATATTTGTGAACTAGCACTCCAGTGCATAAGTTAGGACAATGAAAATTACTGAATTTTAAAACATGGTTATAATGGTTTCATCAGTATTTAGCTGTCTTAGATAATATAGGTAATATAATCTTTTGTTTGCTTTTTTGGATTCTTGATTCAACACGTTCTTTCCCATTCAGATTTCTGTCAATAATACATCCAAGTATTTATAATTTTCTGTAAATATCTACTTCTTCATAATAAATTTTGATAGAAACTGGGGTAATTACAGAGTTTAATCTCCTGAAATCAAAGACTACTTCTTTAGTCTTCTTTACATATAATTGAAGGTAGTGTTCCCCACACCAACCAATATGTCACGATTCACGCCGCAGGTCCCATGACAAATAAGGTGACAGTTCATGGCCGAAAACAACGTTTATTTTACTCCATTCACTAACAATTCCAGGCCAGCCTAGCTGTAACTTTCCATTCCGCTGCCCGCGTTCGTTCCTCGCTCTCGACTCAGGACCTCGCTCTCGACTCGGGATCCCTCCGTATAACACTTACACTCATAAAATAAAATTACGCTTTTAAAATAAATTACGGGCGTCTCCCTACAATTTGCATATTGAATGGTTTTCCTGTAACCTCTGAGTGATTCATCATTCTTGTGTATGTGGCCTAGAATGTCTCGTCTGCAAATTTGAGAATTGTATCTGCCAAAACATAGTTTTGCAGATATTATGTTTTCAGTTGCACGCCGCCGTTGCCTCTGCATAGGTTTTCGGAGAACTCCTCCATAATCTCTGGGTAGAATTTTTTAAAATTTGGAACTATGATCAGGTCACATGTGAACCCCCTCATTTTTGGTTGACCTCTGCTTTTCCGTTCTCCAGTGTGTCCATCTGTGCATTTGTTTTGACACATTAACCCACATATCTTCGGATTCGTTTAACCCATCAAGCTAAAATTTTGCACAAACTTAGCCTTTGGATAGCTTTATGACATTAATAAAAAATGGTGGCGCCGTCTGAAATCATTTTTGCACAGCGTCCATCTTTTTTTCTGCCTTGGGATAAAATCACTCATATCTCAGCAGTTGTTTGACTTTTCTGCCAAAAATTTTGCAGGTTTATCCATCCTGGAAACGGTTTGGCGGCCATAATAAAGCTTAAGTCAAGCAACCACGCAAAAACCCATCATAAACAAATGTGTTCAGTATGACCGGTCTAGCCAAATATTCAGACATTTCTTTCAAACCATGATGAAAAGGGCATAATAACGTGCCTTTGATGTTAACGAATAAAATTTGTCATATTCTGTTTGTGAGGCTGGCTGAGTTCTAAGAAGAAATTAAGTTTATTGGTTAAATATATTTAAGAAATAGCTTAATGAAAATTAGGTGCGCCCTGAAACAACAGCATATATACAGAATACGATACAAATATAATTGCGAAAAATTAATGGCAGACTGTGTAAATACCATGTATACCACGTCGGACCCATTCCGCCTTTGCGTGATTCCCTTCACTGTGAAACAATTTCAACTTTAATGAATTATACTCATGTCTTCCTATCATTTATATTATTTTGTTTTTGGTACAAAAGTGTTTGCAAAGAATCAAGTTAAGTTTTTTTAGTATATTATTTCATTACATATATTAATAGGCCCCTTTAATAAATTTCCTTAGCAGACTATGATATGTATGTTATATATATATATATATATATATATATATATATATATATATATATATTTATATATGTATATATATACATATATATATATGTATGTGTGTGTGTGTGTATATCCAACATTGAAAGTTTTATTAAAGCCTTTAAATGTTACAAGATGCATGATCATCAGCAGTTAATAAGCTGCATGCTCCGATAGGATGTCCGTGTGTCATGTATCCTCTAAAAGACCGACATGAGTAATCGGGGTGTAAAGTCTGTTGTTAAACCTCAGATGAAATGTAAATGTATCACAAGACCACGCCTGGACATCTTGTCAATGTTAAGGAGATGTGACGACATGCATACCAGACCAGAACAGATACGCCATACTGGCCCAGCCACTGACTGACAGATAGTGGATATCTTCCTGTAAATGGCAGCTGCTCCATCCTTTAGAGAATTAAACCTCAAGCCATGAAGGCCTTAGCAGTAGCTGTTAGTATCCAGGGACTGGGTGTCTAGTGTCTTTGTTATGACCTGAGTGACCCTAGGCAGGCTGTCCACTGTGTACAGGGTAGCTCGTGGCTGGGGACAGTCTGTGTGTATCATATTATACCCTCATGGCAAGGGTTGGTTTACAAGTGTATCTGTCCCCATTTCTTGCCCTGGTCTGTACTGTCCTCGCCGTCTGGACTGTCCTTGCTGCATGGGCTGGGGGGAAGTGACGTAGTTGCCACGTAGTCCTTTAAGTAAAGTCAACAAGTCAGCAAGCATTAGAGAAAAGAAGATTTTAACTGTGGTCCTACCCCAGAGAAGCCATAAGGTAAAGGATAACTTTATATAAGATGCTTGTTAAACAAGGGTTACACATATTTCTTAAGTTCTATTATCAATATTATGTCAGAATTAACAGTTTTTGTAGAATATGAATAGTCAGCTGTGTAACATGTCTGTCAGGTTGATTATCTGGAGCTTGCTAGGTCTGTAAACAGTAATAGCTAATATTGTAACCAATTTCTTAAGTTGAAATAGATAATACTTCATTATCTAAATAATCTCTCATGGTCTATGTATCATAGTATGCAGCTGCTAAGAGTATTATATTTTTATTCAGTTTTTAATCTATGCTTGTCTTAGAGGCTAAATGTATTGTAATTAAGTCTGTTTTGTGTCTGTTTATTTTAATCAGTTAAATATTTTCTTGACAGTTGATACAGTTGTGCATCCGTTAGTGTGGCTAAAAGGGAATCTGTTATTGATAGTCAGGGATATTAATTCACTAGCATACGTACAAATTATATATCTAATTGCTGTCTGAATTTCAATTATTTTATATAGGTCTAATTTGTTTATAGATTTATTAATTAGTTATTCCTAGATCTGTCAGGGATTTTCTTTACTTTTTCTTCAGTTTCGACGGTCAATCTGGTCAATCTGGTCAATCTGGTCAATCATTGGTCAATCCGGTTATTGGTCAGCCTAGTCAACCCAGTCATTGATAAAGTAGAGAGCGAAGAAAGGATTGTAGATGGATATTGAAAGCTGTGAAATAGAAAGAACAGAATAAACATTTTATACTACATTGTCTTCGCTTCATGATGACCCGTGCGATTCGAGGCTAAAATAAGATCAGGGGTGGAGGCCGCTACAGTCGAAACTCATCAGTATCAAGTTTGTGGCACAGAAGTCATAAAGCATGGAAGTCAAGATGGGTCATGGTAGGTCAGGAGAGGGCTGTGACTATTTTGTAAAGGAGGACACAATCTTTCTACTTGTACCATCTTCAGTGGGAAGGCCATCAAAGAGAGACACTCTTTTATTCAAGAGCAGAAAAGATGTTTCGGTTGTCTGCGCACAGGTCACTTTGTGAAGCAGTGCAGGATCCGCCACACCTGTCATAAATGCAAGGGTCGTCATCCCACTGTACTTCATGACAACAACAAGGTCAAAAGCTCACATCAACAGTCCTCAACCAGTCAAAATGCTTCTGAAACTGAGTCACCAAGACCAAGTGATGAAGAAGGTGCAGCAGTCTCCTTGAATGCTAGCAGTGGAAATTCAAGTACAACAAATGTCGTACCTGTATGGCTTTCCTCAGCTCAAAATCCCCAGAGTGAGAAATTAGTATATGCCCTTCTGGACACCCAAAGTGATAACACATTTATTGATGAGAGGGTGTGTGAAGGACTCTCAGTACCTACAGAATCTGTCAAACTCAAGTTGACTACGTTACTTGGAAAGGATGTATCAGTGATTTGTGACAGGGTTAGTGGTCTTCGAGTAAGAGGATACACCTCGGGCCAGTATATCGATCTTCCCTCGGCCTACACTCAGAGTTTCATCCCACTTGATAGACAGCACATTCCAACAAGTGAAACAGCCAAGTCCTGGAATCACCTTGCTTCAATTGCACCTGAGATGCCTCCACTGATGGACTGCGAAATTCGATTGCTGATAGGTTACAACTGTTCTACTGCTTTAGCTCCACGTCAGGTTATTACAGGCGAGACTGGTCAGCCATATGCAGTCAAAACTGACCTAGGTTGGAGCATAGTTGGAAGTCTAGCAACCATTAACTCTACTGAAGTTTCAGGATTTTGTCACCGCACTAGTTTGAAGGAAGCTCCACCAGTTACACCACTTGATGTTCTCAATTTGTTAGAGTCTGACTTTAGAGACTCAAAGAGCAGAGACGTGATAACTTCCCAGGATGACATCAAATTTCTACAGATATTGGAGAACAGCATAGTAAAAAATGCCAAGGACCATTTTGAGTTACCTTTACCAGTCAGAACCCGACCTGAATTGCCAAACAACCGTAAACTGGCTGACATAAGGTTGTCCCACCTCAAGAAACGCTTAGACAGTAATCCTCAATATAAGGAACGCTACACACACACCATCGAAGAAACCCTGAAGGATGGCCATGCAGAGCTGGCAGAGGGAGTGCCAAATCCGGGCAAGCTATACTATATCCCACATCATGGAGTATGGCATCCGAAAAAGCCAGACAAACTAAGGGTGGTTTTTGACTGTTCAGCAAGATACAGAGGGGAGTCCTTGAATGACCATCTGCTATCAGGTCCTGACCTCATGAATAACCTGTTTGGGGTTTTGTGCCGGTTCCGCAGACATCCAGTTGCAGTGATCTGTGACGTCGAAAAAATGTTTCATCAGTTTCATGTCAGTCCTGATGATAGGAACTACCTTGGATTTCTCTGGTGGGAGGGAGGTGACACCAGCAAAGAGCCACTGGACTACAGAATGAATGTACAGTTGTTTGGTGCAACATCTTCGCCAGGATGTGCCAACTTTGGCTTGAAACATCTTGCTAGAACGTATAGTGAGAAATACCCACTGGCTGCTTCATTCCTGAGTCAAGACTTTTATGCTGATGATGGTGTAACAAGTGTAGAAAGTATTCAAGTGGCAAAGAGATTGCTTACGAAGGCTCGTAAACTTTGCTCACATGGGAAATTACGCCTTCATAAGTTTTTGTCCAACGACCGCAGTGTCATTGAGAGTATTCCAATCTCTGAACTTGCTAAGGGCATCCAAGAGGTAAATTTGCAGAGGGATGACCTACCTGTTGAAAGAACCTTGGGTCTCCACTGGAATACTGAGCCTGATGTGTTCACATTCCAAATGCAAGTGAAAGAACACCCTAACACCTGTAGAGGAATCTTAGCAACCGTCGCAAGTGTGTATGACCCACTTGGATTCATAGCGCCGTTTGTGCTTCAAGGCAAATCCATCCTCCAGGATACTGGCAACAGTGGTAAGGCATGGGACGAACCCATTTCAGAAATTCTGAGGCGACGGTGGGAGAAGTGGAAGGATGATATCCGTAACTTTTGCAAAATTCAGATGCCCAGGTGATACAAACCTTTATATCTCAGATCAGTGTCCAGAGTGGAAATCCATCACTTCTCGGACGCAAGCACCAAGGGTTACAGCTTGTGTTCATACCTAGATTCGTAAGCGTGAACAGAGTTCATTGCTGTCTGGTTGTCAGTAAAGCGAGAGTTTCCCCTGTAAAGGTTCGTTTGGGTACCTCCGATCTTGATCAGAGAGGAAGACCCAAGAAGAAGCCATCTGTACTCAAGCGACCTGTCCGAAAGATTGTTGTGCTTTTGGAATCCATTGAATAATTGACTGTATGGACTCTGTGTATTCATAGTAATCGAGTCATAACATTTTGCCATTTGGTTTAATTAATCAATATAGATATGACTGAGTATTACTCATTTATTGTACCTATATTTGTTTATTTAGTTAAAGTCTAGTAACTTTAACAGGGCCAGCATGATATGTATGTTACATTATATATGAGTCAATCAGCCGTTACTAGTAATTTCACCTTGAATATCTCCTTGATTTTAACCTTCCAGGTTTAGCATAGATGTTGAGTTTGAGCAGCTTACAGTTAAATTGCTTACTCTCTCATAATTATCACATTTCTTGTATTTTGATTTACTGTAAGCAATTGGTGGGAGTGTAAATGGCAGCTGCTCCATCCTTTAGAGAATTAAACCTCAAGCCATGAAGGCCTTAGCAGTAGCTGTTAGTATCCAGGGACTGGGTGTCTAGTGTCTTTGTTATGACCTGAGTGACCCTAGGCAGGCTGTCCACTGTGTACAGGGTAGCTCGTGGCTGGGGACAGTCTGTGTGTATCATATTATACCCTCATGGCAAGGGTTGGTTTACAAGTGTATCTGTCCCCATTTCTTGCCCTGGTCTGTACTGTCCTCGCCGTCTGGACTGTCCTTGCTGCATGGGCTGGGGGGAAGTGACGTAGTTGCCACGTAGTCCTTTAAGTAAAGTCAACAAGTCAGCAAGCATTAGAGAAAAGAAGATTTTAACTGTGGTCCTACCCCAGAGAAGCCATAAGGTAAAGGATAACTTTATATAAGATGCTTGTTAAACAAGGGTTACACATATTTCTTAAGTTCTATTATCAATATTATGTCAGAATTAACAGTTTTTGTAGAATATGAATAGTCAGCTGTGTAACATGTCTGTCAGGTTGATTATCTGGAGCTTGCTAGGTCTGTAAACAGTAATAGCTAATATTGTAACCAATTTCTTAAGTTGAAATAGATAATACTTCATTATCTAAATAATCTCTCATGGTCTATGTATCATAGTATGCAGCTGCTAAGAGTATTATATTTTTATTCAGTTTTTAATCTATGCTTGTCTTAGAGGCTAAATGTATTGTAATTAAGTCTGTTTTGTGTCTGTTTATTTTAATCAGTTAAATATTTTCTTGACAGTTGATGCAGTTGTGCATCCGTTAGTGTGGCTAAAAGGGAATCTGTTATTGATAGTCAGGGATATTAATTCACTAGCATACGTACAAATTATATATCTAATTGCTGTCTGAATTTCAATTATTTTATATAGGTCTAATTTGTTTATAGATTTATTAATTAGTTATTCCTAGATCTGTCAGGGATTTTCTTTACTTTTTCTTCAGTTTCGACGGTCAATCTGGTCAATCTGGTCAATCTGGTCAATCATTGGTCAATCCGGTTATTGGTCAGCCTAGTCAACCCAGTCATTGATAAAGTAGAGAGCGAAGAAAGGATTGTAGATGGATATTGAAAGCTGTGAAATAGAAAGAACAGAATAAACATTTTATACTACATTGTCTTCGCTTCATGATGACCCGTGCGATTCGAGGCTAAAATAAGATCAGGGGTGGAGGCCGCTACACTTCCCATTAAAGCTAAATTTGGTCACAACATCATGGGCTTAACCTACTTTTAGTTATACTTTTTGGATTGGAATGTTAATTTAGACCAGCACCGTGTTTATTTAATCCAAAACGGGTGTAAACTTTTCAATATTATTATATACTTAACACCATATACAAAGCGCCCACGTGCTACTGTTTACTCGCCAACCGGAAGTAAACAAAGTTTTCATCCGGGGCCCTCACTTCCATATAAGCCGAACCGTGTTTCTGTGTATTGTATACAACTTGGACAACTTTCTTGATTTTGTGGCAAGTGGCACCACCTACCTACACATTTTGGTTGCAGACATCCATGCTAATATGCAACACGAACACCTCACTCTATTTCCCCTTGCCACTCAATCCATGCCTCATTTCACCCGTCCCACTCTGATTTTTGGCGGATACACGTAGCCGCTTGTCGACTACCCGTATTCTAGTTTTACAATCTGAAAGGCTCACGTACAAATTATTTGTATATATGTATAGGATAAAAAGAACGGCTGGAACCTGTGCATTCTCTGTCAGCAGACTACCTCAGAATCACTCTCACAACCTTGGAGAGGCCGAGGACGAGGCCAGGTTGAAGGACTTTATATTGGTTATAGGACATTTGAAAAGAACCTAAAGAAATTCAGAGAACTTGACGAAATTCCCTTGAATGTATATTTTGATAATATTTATGATGGGGAGGGGATTGCAGATATACTTCAGGAAAATAAAGCACAGTGGCATAAGACCTGTATAAACCAGTTTAGTGAGTATAAGTTAGAGCGGCAATCAAAATCAACAGCACGTAAACTCAGGCAGGGAAATCTGATCTGCTTGGATGTCTTCCTCTTGGTTCTAAGTCATTCAATTGCAAGTCTCGTCAAATCTCGCTCGGTTTATTGCCAATCGAGAAATTACGAGATTTCACAGAAATGCTTATAACTGGGTCACCTTTTTGGCTAAAGAGGAGTAGTTTTCAGCATTTTGTAGAAATTCAATGGCTCATCCATATAAACCCGCAAAACTCCACAAATCTCGCATTATCTCCCGCCAAACGAGAATATTCGAGATTTCGAACAAATGTCTGGATCTCGGTCATTTTAATGCTAGAGATTTTATTTTTCTATTGTTCAAGAAACGCTTGACTAATTGTAAGTGACATAAGTACATATCTCGTCGTATCTCGCACCATTTATCGTCAAACAAGAACATGGAACCATTCAAAGAAATGCCTATAATGGTGTCATTTTTTACACTAAAGACATATAGTGTTCAGCATTTGGTAGCATTTCAGAAGCTAAACATGATTAAACCGCAAATCTCGCCACATGACGTATCATCTCCCGCCAAAAGAGAATATTCGAGATTTCATACAAATGTCTGTATCTCGGTCATTTTAATGCTAGATATTCTATTTTTCTATTGTTTGAGAATGCTTTGACTAGTTTTAAGTGACATAAGTACATATCTTGTCGTATCTCGCACCATTTATCGTCAAACAAGAACATGGAACCATTCAAAGAAATGCCTATAATGCGGTCATTTTATACACTAAAGATATATAGTTTTCAGCATTTGACAGCGTCTGACACTCTTAGTCACATTATGTGACTTTATTGCAATTATCGTCAAATCTCGCCTCGTTTTTCATCAAATGATAAAGATACATCCAATTGCCGTGAGCACAAGTGGCTTCAGGGTTGACCGGTAAGTGCCGGCAAGGCTATTACAGTTGCAAGTTGGCGTGCGCGGTCGTCCATGAATCTGACAAAGCAGCATTGAATAAAGGACAAAAGCCGCTAAATGTGAAGGGAACACACCTGTGATTTTTATTGTTTCCCCTTGTGCGGCTACTTGTGTTGCCAGGAACCACCGGTAAATCTTTCAAACCAGGGACGGATCCCCAATTTTGTAGTTGGGTGTATCAAAATATGGGCGGATCCCTGGTTTAGCAGTTGGGGGGCAGGGGTTAAATTCTAATTATACATCAAATATATATAATAAAAAATAAAAAATCTCGAAACTTATTTTTTTTCCTTTTAAAAAATAGCCGCTAGATGGCGCTGTAGCAATCATTATTGTGCCATATCTCCAAAACTTTAGACAGTGTCACAACATTGATTGCAACATGTGAAACTAGATTTAATGCGTTTATCCTCATGGGGACACTGTCATATTCTTCCATTACCATGGTGACCTCATATAGGTTACAATTCTTGAAATTCAAAATATGGAGATTTATTCCTATAGACTGTGGCTTAATTTATTCATGCTTTCCATACTCTATGGCATGATTGCATGGCCCTCACTTGGAGTTCTTCCGTCTGTCTGTCTGTCTGTTCGTCTGTCTACTCATATGCGACTGTTGAAAATCAGCCAAACCACATAAAGATGTGTTTTTTTCCCCCCATGATAGGGGTTTTCATTTGATCAGATCCAAATGTTCCCTGTCTGTCTGCCTTGTAACCCTCGGTGCCTATTGTTTTTGGTCAGTGTCAGGGTCACTAAAAAACCTAAAAACGTTTTTTTTTCTGCATATCTTTGTCAAAAATAGACAAAGCAAATCAACCTGTAGCTCATTCTATTCGCGACAAGATGGCGACTATAGCGCCACTGCAAATTTGTTCCATTCTGCCGTTACCATGGGTACGCATGTTGGGGAAATATTCAGGAAATTTGAATAATTTTTTTTAACTTTGCCATTTTAAAGCTAGAGACGTCTGTTTTTTTTTGCGTTAGGTAGGATTCAATGAGCTTTTTATCATACAATAGAAAGTCTTGTAGAATCTCGCACCACTTCTCGTCAAACCAGATCTTTCGAGATTTCATAAAATATGACCTAGAGGTTGCAATTTAAGAAGAACGGCTTTGAAAGTGGTGTATTTTATTGTAATTTATAAATATCTCGAAATCGTTTTTTCGTTTTTCCGAAATAGCCACCAGGGGGTGTGGTATATGAAACACTATAACATATCATTTTTCTCAACATCTAAAAAAATATTAAACATGTCACAATTTTATTTTCGTATCTAAACCTAGGATCATTTTCTTATTCCTCTGCACATGTAGCTTTGTGCTGCGGTTACCATGGTTACTAAATTTTGGGGTAAAACTTGGCAATCTAAAAATATGAGTTTTTTAGCTTCTATCTCTGTTAAAATTTATACTACAGAGGTCTAGTGTTTTACACGAGGTAGCATTCCCTTGTTTCTAAGTCACTCATTTGCAAGTCTCGTCAAATCTAGCTTTATTTTCCGAAAAATGAGAAAATACGAGATTTCACAGAAATGCTTATAACTGGATCACGGTTTATGCTAAAGAGAAGTAGTTTTCAGCATTTGGTAGTATTTCAGAAGCTGAACATGGTTAAACCGCAAATCTCACCACATCTCGTATCATCTCCCGCCAAACAAGAATATTTCTGATTTCGAACAAATGTCTATATCTCGGTCATTTAAATGCTAGAGACTTTATTTTTCTATTGTTCAAGAATCATTTGACTAGTGTTAAGTGATATAAGTGCATATCTCGTTATATCTCGCACCGTTTGACGTCAAACGAGAACAGTGCCCCATTTAAAGAAATGCGTATTATGCTGTAATTTTTTACACTGCAGACATATAGTTTTCAGCATTTGACA
Organism: Sipunculus nudus; assembly: GCA_026874595.1. NCBI lineage: Eukaryota > Metazoa > Annelida > Sipuncula > Golfingiida > Sipunculidae > Sipunculus > Sipunculus nudus. Next base: position 67,150,518 of record CM049306.1, read on the forward strand.
GCATCTGACACTCTCAGTGACATTATGTGATTATATTGCAATTCTCGTCAAATCTCGCATCGTTTTTTCTTCAAATAAAAAAAGTACATCCCATTGCCGTGACCATAAGTGGCGGCAGTATGTGATAGTAAATGTCGGCAGGGGCATTACATTTGACAGCTGGAGCCATGTTCTATGGGTGTGCGATGGCCCATGAAGAAGACTTCTATTGAGTTGTTATTGTCTTCCTTTGGTTGTTGCTTCGTAAGCTTCACAGACCAGCGCCAACCACCTGGTTGCCACGTGTCCTCAATATAAACAACCCTTGCTGTTTTCCTTTACCTAAGATATGTATGGTAGCCTGTTCACTTGTCCTCAGATTGTTTATTGTTGGTGTATTGAAGTAAAATAAAATGCCATGTTTTCCTGCATATTGATTGTAAATTGAATAAAATCATACAAAAACCAACCAATGTTCTATGCCCACTATTTCAGAGTTGAGATCAGAACAATTGATTTCTGCATAAACCACTATGACCAGATTTGAAAAACTTTAAAGTGGTCTATATTTTTTCTGAAGAAGTTGAGCTATATGCTTGGAGATGCCAGGCAGTGGGTGTGAATGGACTGCAATGAAACCCAAACCAGGTGTGTGAGAAGAGACTGTTGGAGATGAAGGGGGCCAAAACCTATTTGACTGTGTATAAGCATAAACTGGCCTGAAATCAGGTTTCTGGGGGCTTGAAATTTTTGTTTGTTTCAGCAGGGTAATATTATCTTGTTTCCCTGTATATACACCCTAAACTGGGCCTAATGACACCAAAACCAGGTTTGTGGGACCATCAGTACAGATTTGAGGTAAAAAAAATGTGGATTTTCCCTGTATATCACTATGTTCACTGTGTCCAGATTTGGAAATTCAAACTGGTCCTAATTTTTTTATGAGTGAGTTGAGCCAAATGCTTTGAGTTTCCAGCCAGTGGGTGTAAATGGATTGCAATGATACCCAAACCAGGTGTGTGTGTTGAGTTTTGTGGAGATGAGGGGCTCCAGAACCTATTTGACTGTGTATAAGCATAAACTGGCCTGAAATCAGGTTTCTGGGGGCTTGAAATTTTTGTTTGTGTCAGCAGGGTAATATTATCTTGGTTCCCTGTATATACACCCTGAATTGGGCCTAATGACACCAAAACCAGGTTTGTGGGACCATCATTACAGATTTGAGGTAAACAATATGGATGACTGCATATATCAAGTAAAGTGCTATGACCACATTTTAAAATTTCAAAATGGTACTAAATTTTTTTCTGAGGGAGTTGAGCCAAATGCTTTGAGATTCCAGCCAGTGGGTGTAAATGGATTGCAATGATACCCAAACCAGGTGTGTGTGTTGAGTTTTGTGGAGATGAGGGGGGCCAGAACCTATTTGACTGTGTATAAGCATAAACTGGCCTGAAATCAGGTTTCTGGGGGCTTGAAATTTTTGTTTGTGTCTGCAGGTTAATATTATCTTGTTTCCCTGTATATACACCCTGAATTGGACCTAATGACACCTAAACCATGTTTGTGGGACCATCAGTACAGATTTGAGGTAAAAAAATGTGGATTTTGTCTGTATATCACTATGTTCACTGTGTCCAGATTTGGAAATTCAAACTGGTCCTAATTTTTTTTCTGAGGGAGTTGAGCCAAATGCTTTGGGATCCCAGCCAGTGGGTGTATATGGATTGCAATGATACCCAAACCAGGTGTGTGTGTTGAGTTTTGTGGAGATGAGGGGGGCCAGAACCTATTTGACTGTGTATAAGCAAAAAATGCCCTGAAATCAGGTTTTTGGGGGCTTGAAATTTTTGTTTGTGGGAGCAGGGTAATATTATCTCGTTTCCCTGTATATACACCCTAAACTGGGCCAAATGACACCAGAACCATGTTTGTAGGACCATTAGTTTAAATTTTAGGTCCAAAATTTGGATGACTGCATATACCAAGTACAGTGCTATGATCATATTTTGAAATTTCAAACTGGCCCTAATTTTTTTCTGAGGGAGTTGAGCCAAATGCTTTGAGATCCCAGCCTGTGGGTGTATATGGATTGCAATGTTACCCAAACCAGGTGTGTGTGTTGAGTTTTTTTTTGGATATGAAGGGGGCAAAAACCTAATTGACTGTGTAAAAGCATAAACTGGCCTGAAATCAGGTTTCTGGGGGCTTGAAATGTTTGCTGGTGGGAGCTGGGTAATATTATCTTGTTATCCTGGATATACACCCTAAAATGGGCCTAAGGACACCAAAATCATGTATGTTGGACCTGTAATCAGTACAGATTTGAGGTAACAAATTGTCTGTCTATAATTTAAAAAAAAAAAAAAAAAAAATATCAAACTGTTATAAACATGTATCAATATATTTAATAAAATCTGTTTTCATCCAATGAATTGCATCTTATTTTTTCATAAATAAACCATGATATTCAACTACATCCAACATAAAAATAAAAATAAAATGAATAAATTTTTTTTTTGGGGGGGGGGGGGGTTGTGTTTTGGCAGTAAAATCAAGGCTTCTCTTTGGATCCCGGCGGTGAGCAAGGGTACAATGGACACCAGACCACATTTGAATGAACATTTTTCCTGCTGTTATTGGATGACCAAGTCCCTATGAATTTTAAAAAAATATTTATTCTGGTATTCAAGATGACAGTGAAAATGACCCTATTTTTTCAATCATTCACCACCCTGTTCGAGCGTTCATCGAATAAGAAAGAGCCCGTCCCACCGCATTTCCTGCGAGGGTTCGTTTCTTCTGAGTCCAAACTATCCTACCGGGGCGGGGTTTAGTCCATCTCGTCTTAAATTTGTGTCCGGGGCACGGCAAAACATCATGAAAGCGGGCAAAACTTTCATACGGCTGATAATGCGTTTATATGTAAACGCGGGGAATTCCCGGAGATTTTCCGGAGAGTTTTTATATGCAATGATACTTTTAATTACACGTTAAAATCATTTAAAATCTACCACTATATTACTCTTAAGACATTTATAAACTGTTAAATTACCGGAATAATAACCAGCGCAAACAATGTGGGACTGCCACTAACACCAATCTGGATCACCAGCTAGCAGCTAACATTGACTACCGATCTAACATAAGACGAAACGCTAAACACTATCTATTGTTTCAACAGTTTACTGTGCAAACCGTAACAAAACCCTGCAGGATATCAAATTTACAGGTTCTTAAGGAAATATGATACAAAACATAAATTGTACCTTTGCTCACATTTAATGATATCATCATGATGAATTCTCCGCGAATTCTCCAGCTGTCCGCGTTATAGATATATATGTATTTATTAATGACAAAAATTGACATACAATTTTATGGATACCCGTATAATTGCGGTTTTCTGGACCGTCCCAGCCCACAGGTAGGATAATATGGATTCTTGACCTAAGAAGGTCCCTGTCATTTTTTTAAATTGCCAATTCCCAGGTTTTTTGGATGAAAAATGGCCCAATCCTTCATTCAATCTCCAGCCTCTTCTGGCGTTCCGGGTATAAAAAAGAGCCCGTCCCATGCCTATTTAAGCCAGGACTGCATACTCTGGGGTCAAAACAATTCAACTACGGCTTGGAATTATCACGGTTCCTCTTAAACTTCCATCGCGCCCGTGTCAAGTGTACCGTTTTTATTCACAAACGTGCGGCAGGCGCCAAAAAATTTGACAGCACCCCTTTCTCATGCCAGAATATATTTTTAAATATAAAGTCCTAACCCACCACGGAACTAGGGCCTCACAATTTTCTGTCGGGTTACTTACCACTTCAGACTCCTTAAAAATCCCTGCTTTCCTTTTTTAACCAAAGATCCCAATTTTTAATATATATTAAAGTTTACATTACAGATAACTAACACCAAGGGGACATTACAGTTAATCCGTTGTAGCTGCTTATTTATTCTGGGAGGAAATTGGGCTTGGGCAACATGCACTCGCACAATTTAAAGAGATAAAATAACACTTTTTTACTGGAATAAAATATAGAGCCTAAACCTTCAAAATATCAGGACTGCATATTATTATCTAGACTTATAAATGAAACAGAAAGATACTTACCAGACTAGATAAAAGGACTGCTCTTTGGATGTGGGTGGCTCTTCACCTGGGTAGCCGACATTGTCGTAAAACCAACCCCAAGGTGAAAAAGAAGCCATATACCCTCTGCCTGCCACAGAGGGCAGGCATAGGGGTCCACTGCTCGATGATCCAAGAGCGCGAGAATCGCCAGGGCAAGGGGGTTTTATCCCAGAGGGACAGAGGGCAAAGTCCTTAGCTGCCTGTGATAGGCTCTGGGGCATCTCTATATCGACTGTCAATCAGTGTTGATGCCCCTCCCCGGCAAGGTCAAAGGGCAAGAATGTTACATCCTTCCCCCCTATAGGAAAAATTTTTCACTACAGTGGAAAATTTTGCGATAGCAGTCATGATATCTAGCCTTTGGAGAGGAGAATTTGTTTTTGTTTGTTTCTTATATGACCAAAACATGGCTGGCAGGCTGTGTATAGGCTGTTAGCCGGCTACCCAACCCCTAACTCCCATGTTGGGAGGGGGGAGGTAGGTTTATCCAATGCTACAACAGCCGGTAGGGAGTGTTCTCTCCCCACACAGTACCTCCAGTGATTAGGGATTTTGCAGTCTGATAGTTGTTTTAAAGGTTCAGGGATTGTGTAATTTTTATTGAACATTCAAAAGCAATATAAAATATTCAAAGATACATCACTGACATTCAACATGCACCAGGTACAATAAGTTATTAGATGTTACAGTCCATTAGTGAGCCTGGTGGCCATAAAGGATTTAATAAAATATCAGTCCAGATGGTGGCGCCACAGGCCTCAGTATTAAATCAAGGTGATCTGCATTTAAAAAAGTGTCCAATATCTGGCTGTAGTGGAATGTTGGCTCAGGTTGCAGCTTGCTGTAGCAGAAGAGCTGAGCCGGACCACACTGGGAAGGCTGCACTGATGGCTGACAACTGGTTCATGCGAAAATGGAGCCTCTGAAAATACAAATACAACAGCGGCAGTATCTGTCCTTATGACACAAGTATAATTTTTGCGGCAATAACCTAGACATGACTATTTAAAAAAAAGCTCTCACAAAAAATTATACATAATCAAACATAAAGAATGATGATAAGCGGCCCCTTGGTAAAACATTAAAACTGTTAAACACTTGATCTAAGTTTTCAACTATACATTATTAAATAAAATTGACAGCGGTTACATAAAGGGACCCTCCAATAGGCATAATCTGGGCTCATTTCTCCGTTTTATATGGAGTATATAAAACTAGGGGTAACTATGGTCCCCAAAAGTTGTATAGCCCGAAGATACAAGATTGGCAAAAGTCACCAACGTATCAGATTTAATGGACAGTATTTTCTTTGTGCCCTGTCAGGCCTCACGACTGTAACGGAATTTATTTAGAGCCCCGTCTGGCTGAAACATGCCCCCTCATTGGGCTAATTAATATTTCGACCACTGGTCTACTAATACAGCGAGATTCGCTCGCACACTGTATCATCATCTGATCAGTGTTTAGACGTATATGCTTTACCCTCGGGTAAGCTTTTCATAAACAGTATTTATTCTGTGCCCTGTTTGGCCTCAAAATACAGACGGTATTTTAGGCCCCGCACGGCGGAAACATGCCCTCTCACTGGGGTGAAATAATAAGTCCATTGGTCGACTTATCTAGCGAGATTCACTCGCACACTGTATCATCATCTGATCAGTGTTTAGACGTATATGCGTTACCCTCAGGTAAGCTTTTCATAAACAGTATTTATTCTGTGCCCTGTTTGGCCTCAAAATCTAGACGTTTTTTTAAGCCCCGCTCGGCTGAAATATGCCCTCTCACTGGGCTAAAATACGAACTACAACTGACCAAGTAATAATAATCAAATAACAGCGAGATTTCTCGCTAAATGTAAGATCTCCTTATATATTTACATGTGAACTTAAGCATAGTAATACATCAAATAATATTACCAGATAATTCAATGATTGCACAGTAGTTTTAATCAGTTAAAGAAAGTCTACCTGTAATATACAACACCTATACATGACTTTAATTGAGGGAAAATGGTAAGCAGTGCTGCCCAAGAATTTGTAACATCAAAGTTATCTATTACCCTACAGGTATCTATGAATATAACATTCAAATTAGATATCAGGGTTAGTTACCTATTCATTAGTTTATTTGCGTAACGAGAATTTCCTTTTTAATCTGTGTCTAGCCTTTACAGTTTATTGTTTATATTTTTATAAATCATTATTTTATCATCAAGAATATTATCATTCTGATTTTTATCATTATCTATTTCTTCTTATTAAAATCTGTAGATTCAGATTATGTGTAATAGCTTAGTTAGTTTGTAGTTCTCAAATTTACACCACAACATTAACGTTTCTAAACTCGAATCCGCAGTGAAATATGTATTTTGGTAACAAAAAAAAGTTTTACCCATCAAGCAATGTATATTTGGTTTGTTATTTATTTTAAATATCATTACTCTCAAATGCAATATAGAGTAGACATAAACTTTAAGTCAGCTTATTTGTTCATTTTATTCGTGTATTGATTCAACTTATTTAGTATTTTGGTGTGTTGCTCACCTATTAATATTATTGATAGGATTTCACTGAAATTAACCTAATTAAACAAGTTAAGCTTCTAAATGAGTGATGCCAGTTTAACTGGTGTGTTAAGTATGCACGCTGGTCTAATTTATTTTAATTACTCCCAATACTTAAGAGAGAAAAATTTGTGCTGGTTGATGTTATAGCTAGGTTTAGATATGATGACAGGTACAATCCTATGCAAGTGGCGCCACCATACCAGATACAAAATACTCTAGGTGAAAGGTGGTACCCTGCAAAAATCGAGAACTCTCAAGGCGATACGCAAAACCCACAGGGCAGACATGCAGCCATGTCAGACACCTATATCACTAGGCAAAAATTGTTTCCGTGCCGGAGAACATCTCCTTAAAAAGCGACTGGGAACTTTGCCAGCAATAAAACACTGCATAAGAAGGGACAACCATGCCGGGTATCACCCAAGGCAACTGGTATATATTTTATGCCCTTATATGCTAAACTAAATAAAAACTCAACCAGGAAAAGCACATACTATGCCGGGATATGAACCCTAAAAAGCGACTAGTTAAACTCTCAAGGTTGGGGCAGAATGAATGGTACTATGCCAGATACTGAGATCTAGGCAAATAGGATACCAATAAATAACCTTCCAGGTGTGTCAGGCATGTTACATCTAGCCTATAGGTAGTTAATTTCACCAGAGAAATTCAAAGTAATTCTCATGCATATCTAGTCCAGCAGTATGTGAGACAGAATAACATGCCTTTAATTAAATTTATAAGTATCATACTATTTACTTCTGAATTTGTCTAATCAAGTAGAGTAATAAACGTTAATCACTATCATTGGAAATAACTAAGTTTGTAAAAGTTTCATTTTAAAATAAGATTGTTATAATTCAAATGTAATTAATAATTAAATGTTTATGAACAGTTTAAATAGCTTTGAGATTTTAGTCTACAGTTGTATTAAAGTTAAATGTAAAAAAAAATCCAAAATCAACAAATGAATTTAGTCAAAGTGTAAATAAAATATGAGCATGTCTCAGAGGTAATCCCTGAGGATTACTAAATTTCATTTAAAAGATTGATCTAGATTATTAAGTACTGATCTGTTTTTTTTTGTTATATTTTTTAACATCATAATTCATTATTAATTGTAACAAGTTATTAGGATTATCTAAAGGTAAGGGCTAAACACCTTAAAGTATCTGCATATATCAGATGGACATGTAAGAGAGACCAACAGGAAGATAGGCCCAATTATTAAATAATATTTTATTTGAATGTTATTTCTATTTGTGTAATTAGTTTACTAGTTTTATTATTTATTATTATTATAATTTGAAGTGGGTTACTAGTACATTAAAACATGTTAAAGGTACAAATTTTCAGGTTGGGTATAAGGTACATGACACATGACATGGGTTCACATGTCATCACACCAGGTCACTGGTGTATCTAAATACTTGTGGTGTGTTAGGTAACTTGTCTGGGCTCTTTTGACAGAGTTTTAGTGTCGATAGCAAATCTCAACTTATCCTACTCAGTATGATATAACCACATATGGGGCAAAGAATGCACCTGGATTATTAATCTAACCTGCCAGATAATGGGATTACCAGCAGGCCCTGTGAGACACAGCTAACTTTGAAACCCTATGGTGATGTTTACACACCTGGGGATTATGCAATAACCTGTGACCAGGAGATGAAACTTGACCATCGGTCAGGTTGTTTGAATGACACACTAAAATGTATCTACCAGGCGGTGGATACTGATGTTTGTGCCCTTTCTGTAATTTAAAATTGGCCAAACAATAGACCACGTAGTACGGTAATTTAAGTATTTAAAGCTTTGGTTTAAAGAACAGCATGTAGGCTAAATTTCTTTATTCAAGAAACCCATTTGGTTTAAACATAAAGATCACTGAATTTCATGTTTTTACAAAAACATTTGAATGAATATCAGGATTATAAAATATTTTGAACTGACAAGCCAGATTGGAATAATAAGATATTTAATTGATGTTTCTATCAAAATACATTCACAATAACCACTTCAGTGGTATTCATTCAATATGTACATGCATAACATAACAGTTTAAATATTTTCCATTCTACAGCATCTATACATATGTACAAAAGAGAAGCTATGTTACTTCTATTCAAGAGACAGCTACGAATAATAAAAGGTTGAGCTGTTACTCTTATTTCAATAGAATCCAGCTAATTTAGATCTCGTCCTGAAAGTTTTATATACATAAAATCTGATCAACACATTAATTTTGCAAAGAAAAGGTCATTCATTATAAGTAAAATATGACATATATACAATTGCAGGCACAAGTTGCCCGGCTGTTTGCATGGGGGGCATGAAATATTTGCGGATTACACTTATGCCCAATGTATTAAGAAGATGCGTGTTACAGTTTTTACACATCCCCTAATGGTACACATAGCACGTTTTATTTCTCTTGCTTTTACATCTTAGTTACACATATTTTATATACATAATTATAGGACAATTTTTTTTAATTTTCTTTTTCTTTCATATATAACCTCCTAGTGGGAACACACAATTCAAGTTTAACACTGTGGGATTTAATTTCAATTAATGACTGAAGTAATTAGAAATACATTGATATTAAGGCTCTCATTTTATAAGAATGTAAAACTAATATGACTGGTTTATCCACAATGAAAATTCCCAATAACCGTAGTATTTACTGTAAATTGTACAGATAAAGGTTCAATACTGTGGGATTATTGTACACCTACAAATGATTTTTGTAGATGATTGTTTGAAGCATACACTGTTTTATAATGTATACGCCGCTTCATAGCCAAAGAAGGGCAAATTACTATAATGGTTTATCAATAGGAATCTAAAGTAGTAATAACCTTTCCAAATAAAATAATGCGCATTGTTCTTTAAACAGAGACGGGTCTACATTTATAAAAAGCCCCTATTCTAGTTCACAAAACGAGTGCACTAAATAAAAGGAATTTACTTAAGAAATGAAAGTCAGGCATTTTTAAAGCTGTTACTATGTTTCCATTTGAATAGATCGCTTATTTAGCAGACTTTTACAACCTAAGCCCCTTAAGTATATACTGATGCTAAAAAACCCAGAATTAACTCAAAATAAGCAATTTATTTACCAGAATTCGTCTCCTAGCTGTTAGTAACAACTGAATAGCATCGCTCGCCAGATGTAGCTGCTTATTTATTCTGGGAGGAAATTGGGCTTGGGCAACATGCACTCGCAAAATTTAAAGAGATAAAATAACACTTTTTACTGGAATAAAATTTAGAGCCTAAACCTTCAAAATATCAGGACTGCATATTATTATCTAGACTTATAAATGAAACAGAAAGATACTTACCAGACTAGATAAAAGGACTGCTCTTTGGATGTGGGTGGCTCTTCACCTGGGTAGCCGACATTGTCGTAAAACCAACCCCAAGGTGAAAAAGAAGCCATATACCCTCTGCCTGCCACAGAGGGCAGGCATAGGGGTCCACTGCTCGATGATCCAAGAGCGCGAGAATCGCCAGGGCAAGGGGGTTTTATCCCAGAGGGACAGAGGGCAAAGTCCTTAGCTGCCTGTGATAGGCTCTGGGGCATCTCTATATCGACTGTCAATCAGTGTTGATGCCCCTCCCCGGCAAGGTCAAAGGGCAAGAATGTTACACCGTGATGGGAGGACTTCTTGGAATATTATAATTCCCGGACGCAGGCTGACTGGCTGCCTTTTTTCTTCAAGGACAGCCCTAATTTAAGCCATCATCAGACTTGAAGATGTCCTCAGGCCGACCTATTTGTCCAGGAATGAAAGGTCACGTCTCTGTTACCTAGAGGTCGGGTCTCTGTCTAACACGAACGCGGCTTCGCTTGCGTTTCGGCATTCTGGACGTTCAACTCTTCAAGTTTCATTTTCATCGCTTTTTCTTATTTCCAGCACTCAAGAACAGAAGAAGTATTCAGTTGGATTTGTATTATTTTTTATTTCTGTCAAAAATGGATTGTCCTGTACAGGATAGCTACTAATAATAACACTAATAATGTGTCTCCAGCTGTCTGTCTGTCTGTCTGTCTGTCTGTCTGTCTGTCTGTCTGTCTACTCCTCTTTGACTTTTGAAAATCAGCAAGACCTTATTCATATGTGCTACTGTTTCCCCCATGATAGAGGTTTTTCATTTGATCAGATCCGAATGTACCCTGTCTGTCTGTCTGCCTAGTAACTGTCCATCTATTTCGCTGTCTTATTTCTGGTCACTTCCGGCAAGCGCGTGACCTCAGGTCATCTAGTTTGTTTGTTTGTCTGTCTGTCTGTCTGTCTGTCTGTCTGTCTGTCTGTCTGTCTGTCCGCACTCTACAGGCCATAATTTTGGACCAATCGCTCTGAAACTTATAGATAATGTGTAAGATCGGTTCTCCTCGGAGCCTATAGTTTTTGGTCATGTTCGGTCAAAGGTCAAGGTCAGAGTCACCAAAAAACTAAAATATTTATTTTCTTCATATCTTCGTCAATAAAAATCGTAGCCGCATAATCTGTAGCTCATTTTATTCCTCTTTATGTTAGCTTTCCAAGTGCTAGCAAATTTTTCCGGTCAATTGTTACCATGGTAACGTATTTTGGGGGAAAATCAGAAAATTCGAAAATTTCACTCCAAATTTCTCATTTTTTAAGTTAGAGAGGTCTAGTTTTCTGCATTGTGTAGCATTTAATATGCTCTATGGAAAATTATCGAAAGTCTCGCAAAATCTCGAGCCATTTGTCGTCAAATGAGACTTTTCGAGATTTCATTAAAAACGATTTAGAGGTGGCAGTTTTACAGCTAAGGTTCTAAAAGTGACATATTTTCTGTTTTTTCTGTATTATCTCGAAATTGTTTTTTCATTTTTCGAAAAAAGCCACCAGGGGGCGCGGTACAGGAAACACTACCACTTTTCATTTTTCCGCAATATCTAAAAAAATATTAAGCATATATCAAATATTTTTGTCGCATCTTAAACTAGGATCATTGGCTTATTCCTTTGTACATATAGCCTTGTGCCGCCGTTACCATGGTTACCAAATTTTAGGGAAAAACTTGACAATCTGAAAACATGATGTTTTTGGCTTTTATCTCTGTTAATATTTATGCTACAAGGGTGAAGTTTTTTGCATAAGGCAGCATTCCCTTGGTTCTAAGTCATTCAATTGCAAATCTCGTCAAATATCGCTTCGTTTATCGTCAAACGAGAAATTACAAGATTTTAAACAAATATCTGTATCTCAGCTATTTTAATGCTACAAGGGTCTAGTTTTTATTGTTCTAGGATTTTTTAGTAGATTAAAGTGACACAATTGAATATCTCGTCAAATCTCGGACCATTTTTCGTCAAACGAGAACAGATGACCATTTAAACAAATGCCTATAATGCTGTAATTTTTTATACTACAGACATATAGTTTTAGCATGTGACAGCGTCTGACACTCTCAGTCATATAATGTGATTATATAGCAATTCCCGTCAAATCTCGCCTCGTTTTTTATCAAATGATGAAGATAAATCCAATTGCCGTGAGCACAAGTGGCTTCAGGGTTGACCGGTAAGTGCCGGCAAGGCCATTACAGTTGCAAGTTGGCGTGCGCGGTCGTCCATGAAATTCACAAAGCAGCATTGAAAACCGGACAAATTGAACACACCTGTTGCTATTCATTGTGTCCCCTTCTGCGGCCACTTGTGTTTCCAGGAACCACTGGCAAATCTTTCAAACTAGGGACGGATCCCCGATTTTGTAGTTGGGTGTGTCAAAATAATGGCGGATCCTTGGTTTAGCAGTTGGGGGACAGGGGTTTAATTTAAATTATACATTAAATATTTATAATAAAAAATCAAATATTTCGAAACTTATTTATTTCTGTTTAGAAATTACCACGCCAGATGGCGCTGCAGCAATCATTATTGTGCCATATCTCCAAAAATATACACACTGTCACAACATTGATTGTAGCATCTGATACTAGATTTATTTCGTTTATCCTCCTGGGGACTCTGTCACATTCTGCAGGGGTTAAATTAAATTATACATCAAATATATATAATAAAATAAATATCTGGGAACTTATTTTTTTTGTTTAGAAAATAGCCGCCAGATGGCGCTGCAGCAATCATTATTGTGCCATATCTCCAAAACTATAGACAGGGTCACAACATTGATTGCAGCATCTGAAACTAGATTTAATGCGATTATCCTCGTGGGGACTCATATTCTTCCATTACCATGGTGACCTAATATACGTTACAATTAAATTCTTCTTATTCTTGAAATTCAAAATATGGAGTTTTATTCTAATAGACTGTTTTCCATTCTCCATGACAGGAGTACATGGCCTTCACATGGAGTTTTTTCTTGTCTGTCTGTCTGTCTGTCTACTCATCTGCGACTTTTGATAATCAGCATAACCACACAAAATTGTGCTTCTGTTCACGCCATTATTCGGGTACTTCATTTGACCAGTTCCAAATGTAAACTGCCTGCCTGCTGTATGTTTTCTCCTAGTTTAACTTTCTTATTTCCGCTTCCGGCAAGCGTTCGACCTCTGGTCGTCTAGTTTGTTTGTCTGTCTGTCTGTATGTCCCCGCTCTACAGGCCACAATTTTGCACCAATCGTCCTGAAACTTATAGATAGAGTGTATAATAGGTTCTTCTCGGAGCCTATTGTTTTTGGCCATGGTCGGTTCAAGGTCAAGGTCAGGGTCACTGAAAAACCTTAAAACGGTTTTTCCTTCATATCTGTGTCAATAATTATCGTAGCGGCTTAATCTTTAGCTCATTTTATTCCTCATTTTGTTGCCTTTTCACATGCCAGCAAATTGTCCCGATCAATGATTACCATGGTAACGTATTTTGGGGGAAAACGTCACAAAATTTGAATTTTTTTTCTAATTTTTCCATTTTTAGAGCTAGAGACGTCTGGTTTTTTGCATCAGGAAGTTTTCAATCAGGTGTTCATCATAAAGTACCAAGTCTCGTAGAATCTCGTGCCATTTCTCGTCGAACGAGATTTTTCGAGATTTCATTAAATATGACCTTGAGGTCACCATTTTTTTAACTATGGCTTTGAAAATGACATATTTTGTGTTATTTATAAATATCTCGAAATCAATTTTTCATTTTTTGGAAATAGCCACTAGGGGGCGTGGTACCTGAAACACTGTAACATATCATTTTTCTGCAATATCTCAAAAAATATTAAACGTGACACAATGTTTATTGTCTTATCTGAAACTAGGATCATTGGCTTATTCCTGCGTACATGTAGCTTTGTGCTGCTGTTACCATGGTAACCAAATTTTGGGGTAAAACTTGACAATCTGAAAATAATTAGTTTTTTGCTTCTATCTCTGTTGATATTTATACTACAAGGGTCTAGTTTTCTGCATGAGGTAGCATTCCTTTGGCTCTAATCCAGTCAATTGGAAGTCTCGTAGAATCTCGATCTGTTTTTCCGTCAAACGAGAAATTACGATATTTCGCAAAAATGCTGATAACTCGATCACGTTTTAGGTTAAAGAGTATACGGTTTCAGCCTCTGGTAGCCTTTCGGAAGCTTAACATGATAAAACTGCAAATCTCGCCAAATCTCGCATCATCTCCCGCCAAACGAGAATATTCGATATTTTGAACAAAATATTCAACAAATGTCTATATCTCTTTCAATTTTATGCTAGAGATTTCATTTTTCTACTGTTCAACAATCATTTGATTAGTGTTAAGTGATATAAGTAAATATCTCGTTATATCTCGCACCATTTGTCGTCAAACGAGAACAGTGGACCATTTAAACAAATGCCTATTATGCTGTCATTTTATACCCTACAGACATATAGTTTTCAGCATTTGACAGCGTCTCACACTCTCATTCACATCATGTGATTTTATTGCAATTCTCGTCAAATCTTGCCTCGTTTTTCATCAAATGATGAAAATACATCCAATTGCCGTGAGCACAAGTGGCTTCAGGGTTGACCGGTAAGTGCCGGCAAGGCTATTACAGTTGCATGTTGGCGTGCGCGGTCATGCATGAATCTCACAAAGCAGCATTGAATAGAGGACAAAAGCCGCTAAATGTGGAGGGAACACACCTGTGATTTTTATTGTGTCCCCTTGTGCGGCCACTTGTGTTGCCAGGAACCACTGGCAAATCTTTGAAACCAGGGACGGATCCCTGATTTTGTAGTTGGGTGTGTCAAAATATGGGCTGATCCCTCGTTTAGCAGTTGGGGGCAGGAGTAAAATTTTAATTATACATCAAATATATATATTAAAATAAAATATCTGGAAACTTATTTTTTTCATTTTAGAAAATAGCCCCCAGATGGCGCTGCAGCAATCATTATTGTGCCATATCTCCAAAATTATAGACAGTGTCACAACATTGATTGCAGCTTCTGAAACTATATTTAATGCGTTTAACCTCGTGGGGACTCTGTTGTATTCTGTGGGGGTTAAATTTTAATTATACATAAAATATATATAATAAAAATTAAAATATCGCGAAACTATTTTTTTTTCCTTTCAGATGGCGCTGCAGCAATCATTATTGTGCCATATCTCCAAAACTATAGACAGTGTCACAACATTGATTGCAGCTTCTGAAACTAGATTTAAAGCGTTTAACCTCGTGGGGACTCTGTCGTATTCCGCGGGGGTTAAATTTTAATTATACATAAAATATATATTATTAAAAATAAAATATCTCGAAACTATTTTTTTTTTCCCTTTCAGATGGCGCTGCAGTAATCATTATTGTGCCATATCTCCAAAACTATTGACGGTGTCACAACATTGATTGCAGCTTCTGAACCTAGATTTAACGCGTTTTCCTCGTGGGGACATTGTCATATTCAGCAGAAGTTTAAATTTAATTATACATCAAATATTTATTATAAAAAAATAAAATATCTCGAAACTTATTTTTTGTCCTTTTAATTATAGCTGCCAGATGGCGCTGCAGCAATCATTATTTTGCCATATCTATAAAACTATAGATAGTGTCACGACATTGATTGCAGCATCTGAAACTAGATTTAATGGGTTTATCCTCGTGAAGACTCTGTCATATTCTTCCGTTACCATGGGGGCCTAATATAGGTTACAATTAAATTCTTCTTTTTCCTGAAATTTAAAATATGAAGATTTATTCTAATTGACTGACGCTTATTTTATTTATGCTTTCCATTCTCAATGACAGGAGTACATTGCCTACACATGGAGTTATTTTCCGTCTGTCTGTCTACTCATTTGTGGCTATTGAAAATCAGCGAAATCACATAAAAATGTATTCCATTTTAACCATGATAGCGGTTGTTCATTTGATCAGATCCAAACGTTCCCTGTCTGTGTGCCTGGTAACTGTCCGTCTGTTTTGCTGTCTTATTTCCGGCCATTTCCGGAACTAGATTTAATGCATTTAACCTCGTGGGGACTCTGTCGTATTCTGCGGGGGTTAAATTTTAATTATACATCAAATATATATAATAAAAAAATAAAATATCTCGAAACTTATTTTTTTTTCCTTTTAGAAATAGCCGCCTGATGGCGCTGCAGCAATCATCATTGTGCCATATCTCCAAAACTATAGACAGTGTTATACGTTCCCTGTCTGTCTGCCTAGTAACTGTCTGTTTCGCTGTCTTATTACCGGCCATTTCCGGCAAGCGTTCGACCTCTGGTCGTCTAGTCTGTTTGTTTGTCTGTCTGTCTGTCTGTGTACTCTCTACAGGCCATAATTTTTAGGCAATTGCCTTTTAACTAATACAGCTTATAGACAAGCAAATGTCCTCGGGGCCTATTGTTTTTGGGCAATACAGGTCAAAGGTCAAGGTCAAGGTCATCAAAACTTCTCAAAACGGTTTTTTCTTCATATCTTTGTCACTATTAGTCGTATCTTCTTCAAACATAGCTCATTTTAAACGTCATTCCAAGGCCAGTCATCTGGTGTGTAGCTGACTCAAATTTGCCGTAACCATGGTTACGAATTTTTGGAAAAAAGTCATGATATTCTGAAATAAGGGGTCTTATTTTTCTAACTTTGTCAGTTTTAAAGCTAGAGAGGTCCAGTTTTTTGCATCAGGTAGCATTTAACAAGTACTGCAAGATTTTATTTAAATTCTCGCGATATCTCGTACAATATCTCGTCAAACCAGATATTTCGAGATTTCAGTAATCTTGCCCTGGAGGCCACAGTTTTGCAGGAATCTTTTTGAAACTGACATATTGAAAGGCCTACACTATTATCTCGAAATCAATTTTTCATTTTTTTAATTCGGCCGCTAGGGGGCGCTGGGGGCAAACCTCTCCAACATATCATGTTTTGGCAATATCTCCAAAATTATAAGCCTCAATTACATAAACCATAGCTTATTTTCTTCCTCTGAGTCTTTTCAAAATCCTGGTGGAGTCATTTCGACTCAATCTTGAGTCACTTTGTCAGTGTGTCCGTCTGTTTCTCAGTTGTCCTCAAATCCGCTTGCTTGCCGTTTCTTGCGTCTCACATATAGCATTCTACAGGCCACAGTTTTGAAAGAATCTTTTAAAACTATTACATCTTATGTCTTACACTAATATCTCGAAACTGATTTTTCATTTTTTGGAAATAGCCACCAGGGGGCGTGGTACATGAAACACTGTAACATATCATTTTTCTGCAATATCTCAAAAAATATTAAACGTGACACCATTTTTTGGGTCGTATCTGAAACTAGGAACATTGGCTTATCCCTTCGCACATGTTGCGTTGTGCTGCCGATACCATGGTTATCAAATTTTGGGGTAAAACTTGACAATCTGAAAATTCGGAGTTTTCCAGCTTCTATCTCTGTTGATATTTGCGATAGAAAGGTCTGGTTTTTGGCGTTAGACAGCATCCCTCTAGTTCTAAGCCATTCAATCGCAAGTCTCGTCATATCTCGCATTGTTTCTCTTCAAACGAGAACACGTGACCATTCAAAGAAATGCCTATAATTCTGTCATTTTTCACGCTAAAGACACATGGTTTGCAGCGCTGGATAGCGGCTGACACTCGCAGTCACATTCAGGGGTCACATTGTTAGTCTCGTCAAATCTCGCGCCGTTTTTCGCCATACCACGAAGACACGTGCAGTCGCCGCAAGTGGCGGCAGGGTCCTTACGGTGGGCGGCCGGCGTGTGCAGCGGTCCGTGACGGCCTCTCCGGGCCCCATCTATGATCATACATGTTGGAGGCACAGTCACAACTTTATTGCTTGCCGGAAATCTTCGATTTTCGAAAGCAGGTTGGTCACCCGTGTATGTTTTTTCCTTCATCTTATGTATTATACTAATATCTCAAAACTTATTTTTGATTTTCTCGATATGGCTGCTAGGGGGCGCTGCACTTGACCCGTCCAAACAAATCAGTTTTTGAACATATTTCCGTAAGAGTAAACCTATATTACACAAACTATAGCTTATTTTCTTTCTCTTGGTCTTCACCAAAACATGGTCAAGTCATCTGGTCTCCATCTTGTGTCACTTTATCACTATGTCTGTCTGTTTGTCATTTATCCTCAAATTCGCCTGCTTGCTAGTTTTTGCCCTTTAGATATAGTAATCAACAAGTCAGATATGTGGACGAATCCTTTTGAAACTATTACATCTTATGTCATACACTAATATCACGAAACGCATTTGTCGTTTTCAGGATATGTCCACTAGAGGGCGCTGCAGTCGAACATCCCCAGTATATCATTAATTGGCCATATCTCCAAAATTATAAGCCTCAATTACATAAAGTATAGCTTATTTTCTTCCTCTGAGTCTTCTCCATAACCTGGTTAAGTCATCTTGTCTCCATCTTGTGTCCCTTTGTAAGTTTGTCTGTTTGTTTGTCAGTTGTCCTCAAATTCGCCGGCTTGTTGGTTCCTACAGGCTACAGGCCACCGTTTTGAAAGGATCATTTTAGCTCAACTGACTTTCAGTCATGCTGGGCTATAGCGAGGTGTCTTTGTCCGTCGTCCTTCCATCTGTCTATCCTGCTGACCGGCCGTCCGTAACTGTACGGGCTACGGTCATGGACCCTATGTAGTCTTAGAGGTTCTAAAATGATCTCCTTGCAAACCTGAAATTAGGTCACTGACCTATATTCTCGAAGTTACAGGGTGTGTATGCACCCCCCAGAAATAATTCTTTTAGCTAAAATTTTCATCCAAAACCTTCCATCTTTCACATACAGCTCATCTACCAACAGGGGAAGAACCATAATTATTTTGAAGTCAACAGGTCAAAGGTCAAGGTCACAGGAGCTATTTTTTTAATGCCTGTGGATGCATTTTAAGCCAAATCTTTCATCCCAATTCTTTGATCTTTTACATATATTTCACCTACTAAGAGGGAGAAAAATCCTATAGATTTTTAAGTCACAAGGTCAAAGATCAGGGTCACAGGATTCAATTTTTTAAAAGGTTGTGAAAACATTTCAAGCTAGACATTTCATTCCAAACTTTCCAGCAATGATATCGCTTCTCTGCCAACAGGGGAAAAGACCTGTTAATTTTGAGGTCAAAGGTGAAGTTCACTGCACCCATTTTTTGGGTGGAGTCATTTTCAGGAAACTTTTCAATCTATACCTTACATTTGTCATATATGGCTTACCTACCAATAGGGGAAGAAGCCTATCGATATCGAGTTCAAAAGGTCAAAGGTCAAGGACACAACACTTAATTATTCTAAATGGTTGTGAACATTTTGCAAGTGAAACTGTTCAACCCAAACCTTCAGTCTTTCACATATGCCACATCTATGCATCACTCAATTTGATTCAAACTTCATATTTATAAGCACCCGTTTCTCAATAATTCTTGCATGGATTTCCTTGATTTTTGCTATATATTTTGATCTTATATTTGCCCTTTGTGGTGTTCCTTTTGAGACTGACAGGTATCAAGAAAGCTATGGGAATAGTTACTGATAGCTTAACAATCGTACATTTTTCCTCAGACCATCCAGTCACTGTGTTTTAACCAGACATAGGTGATATATATTTCTGTTGTCGTAGAAAATTTCAATATATTGGCAAATTGGTTCTTCAAAATGTGACTGGAAGTTGTGAATCTCAGTCCATGATGTGGCAGGTCAAGCTTGGCAGCTGAGCGTCATGACCAATGGCTCACTTGTTAAACTAATACATCTTATATCTTACAGTAATATCTCGAAACAGATTATTCATTTTCCGGATATTGTCAATAGGTGGCGCTGCACTCGCCCCTCCCCTATATATATATATATTTGCCCATATCTACAAAACTATAAACCTCAATTACAAACACTTATTGATTGTCTTCCTTTGAATCTACTCCATAATCTGAGTTAGTCATCTGGTCTTATTCTTGTGTCACATTTTCAGTATGTCTGTCTGTTTGTCAGTGATCCTCAATTTCGCCTGCTTGCTAGATCTTGCGTCTTACACTCAACAATCTCCAGGCCACAGTTTTCCAGGAATCCTTTTGGAATTGAAACATCTTATTTGTTATATTAATATCTCAAAAGAAATTTTTAATATTTGGGATATGGCCGCTAGGAGATGCTGCAGTAGAGCCTCCACACCATATCATTTTTGGGCCATATCTCCGACATTATATACTCTACCTACTAAAACTATAGCTCATTTTGCTTCTCTTTACGTTCCCCACTTTTTTCTGGTATTCTGTTATCTCAGGTGTGTCAGTATATCTGTCTGTTTTGAGCTATGTCAGCTTTCATGTTCTTTTGTGTAATATATGTCGTTCAACAGGCCAAGCTTTCCAGCAATCGCTTTAAAATTCATTCAATTGATAGAAAACCGACAGTTTGTCATGTTTGTCCAATCTGTATGTCATTTCGGTCCGGCAAGCTCTCGACCTATGGTCGTCTAGTTTGTCTGTCTGTCTGTCTGTGTACTCTCTACAGGCCACAATTTTCCAGCAATTGCTTTCAAACTTATACAGCTGGTAGACAAGCAAAAGTCCTGGAGGCCTATTGTTTTTGGGCATTATAGGTCAAATGTCAAGGTCAAGGTCATCAAAAGTATACAAAACGGTTTTTCGTTCATATCTGTGTTAATATTGGTCGTATCTACTTCAACAGTAGCTCATTTTAATTGTCATTCCAAGGCCTGTCTTCTGGTGTGTGGCTGACTCAATTCGCGGTAACCATGGTAACGATTTTTGGGGAAAAGTGCTGATATTTTTCTAAATTTGTCAGTTTTATAGCTACAGAGGTCTAGTTTTTTGCTTCAGGTAGTATTCACCTAGTACTACAAGATTCTATTAAGAGTCTCGCAATATCTCGTATAATATCTCGTCAAACGAGATATTTCGAGATTGTAGTAATCTTGCCCTGGAGGCCACAGTTTTGCAGGAATATTTTTGAAACTGACATATCGTAAGTCCTACAGTATTATCTCGAAATCAATTTTTCATTTTTTGAATTCGGCCGCTAGGGGGCGCTGGGTGCAAATCTCTCCAACATATCTTGTTTTGGCAATATGTTCAAAATTATAAGCCTCAATTACAAAAACTATAGTTAATTTTTCCTCTAAGTCTTCTTCATGAACTCGTTTAGTCATCTGGTCTCAATCTTGTTTCACTTTGTCTGTGTGTCTGTTTCTCAGTTGTCCTCAAATCCGCTTGCTTGCCGGTTCTTGCGTCTCACATATAGCATTCTACAGGCCACAGTTTTGAAAGAATCTTATTACATCTTATGTCTTACACTTATATCTTGAAACGGATTTTTCATTTTCCAGAATTCGCCGCTAGGGGGCGGTGCATTCAATCTTCCACAATATATCATATTTTATGGCCATATCTCCAAAACTATTAACCTCATTTACATAAACTATAGCTTATTATCTTCCTCTGAGGTTTCTCCATCACATGATTAAGTCAACTGGTCTCAATCTTGGGTCAGTTTGTCAGTATGTTTGTCTGTTTTTCAGTTGTCCTCAATTTTGCCTGCTTCCTGGTTCTTGCGTCTCACATGTAGCATTCTACTGGCCACAGTTTTCCAGGAATCGTTTTGTAAATTACACTTGTCATATATCGTGATGATATCTGGAAGTCCTATGTTTATTATTCAAATAAGTCAGAGGTCAAGGTCAAGGTGATCAAAATATATCAAAATCTTATTTACTTTAGAACTTTGTTAATATTGGTTCTTTCTTCACAAACTATGGATTATTTTCTTTCACTTTGACACTGCTCGTTCATCTGACTCACTTTACATCATTTCCAGCAAGCGCGTGACCTCAGGTCATCTAGTTTGTCAGTTGGCGGCAATTTCACATGCCTTCTGGTTCTTGTGTCTTACTTAAAGCATTGTACAGGCCACAGTTTTGCAGGAATCCATTTGAAACTGGTACATGTTTTTTCTTTCACTAATTTCTCAAAATGGATTTTTCATTTTCCGGATATGGCCGCTAGGCGGCGCTGCACTCGAAACTCCCCACCATATCATCATTTGGACATGTCTCCAAGACTATTAACCTCAGTTACATAAACTATAGCTGATTTTATTTCTCTGAGTCTTCTCAACTTCCGGGTTAAGTCATCTGGTCTCAAATTTGTGTCACTTTGTCCGTATGTCCGTTTGTTTGTCAGTTGTCCTCAATTTCGCCTGCTTGCTGGTTCTTGCGTCTTATATATTGTATTCTACAGGCCACAGTTTTGTAGCAATGATTTTGTAACTTACACATATTGAATATCGGAACGATTTCTGGAAATAATTAAGTATATTATCTGAATAGATCAAAGGTCAAGTCAAGATCATGTAAAATAATTTTGTAAAAAGTTTTTTCCTATCATCAAAATCTATACCTTATTTTTTTTCCTCCTGAATTTACCATGTCTACTGAATTACCCTCAGTTTGTGTCACTTTGTCAGTATGTTTGTCTGCCTGTTTATCAGTTGTCCTCAATTTCGCTGGTTCTTGCTTCTTACTTATAGTATTGTACAGGCCACCGTTTTGCAGCAATCACTTTGTAACTTGTACATAAAATGTATTGGCACGATTTCTGGGGGCTGCAATGTCATTTCTACATATTCAGGAATAAGTTCATTGAGCAAGTCATGACCTTGGTATTTCTGTCTGTCTGTTTGTCCGGTAGTTCTTATTTATTGGACCACGTCTGAGAGTATTCAATTTACTTCATGTTGTGTATACTGCTTATAATTAAGAAGACATTCGTTCTAGGCCGTTCGTCACTTCTTGCACAACATCATGAATAACAAAAAATGAATTCAAACAATATATTTTATTACATAGAATAAATAATGACACACACACACACACACACATATACATATATATATATATATATATATATATATATATATATATATATATATATATATATAAATCAACAGATTTCATTTATTGTCACATTGCAATATTTTATGATTAACAGTTTTATCACTGAAATCTGCATCAAATTCAAACAATATATTTTATTACATAGAATAAAAAAAAATTATGAAATATATATTTCAACAGATTTCATTTATTGTCACATTGCAACATTTTTTGTTTAACAGAGTTTTCATCACTGCATGATGCAAGTTCTTCGGTTTTTGTGGTATATACCATACCGTCGAAATATACATGAATATATTAGATTATTTCAGTTATTTTGACATTGCTACAGGCTGCTTATCACACAGCCTAATGAGACTTGCTCATTGCATGTATCCCAGTAGGTAATTTGGTCCAGCCAGCACTGCTTTTGATACATGGTACGCCATACTGGTTGTTCCTGGAGGGACCGACCGTGCTTATCACACAGCCTGTCGCCTCCTGTCCCCGAGTGACATAACTATCCATGTCCCAAATGGGCGATGGTGAGCCACTGGTTGTTCCCGGAGAGACCGACCGTGCTTATCACACAGCCTGTCGCCTCGTGTCCCCAACTGATGTATCCATCCATATTCCAAATGAGACTTGGACAAATCAGAAACTAGGAAATGATAGTTTTTCTGTAATACCGCACCCTTGTCCAGATGTGATTTTTTAAAATGTTTCTTGATAATCTTAATAAATCTAGTCTTATTTAATGTCTTGAATATATAGATCAGTAACTATAATAACATATTTGTGTAAAAACGAAATCTTATGGTACATTGTTAAAAGAAGGTACAAAGGTTTCGTGCAGATAAAGAGCAAACATTTCTTCATTATTGTTCTACTTAGGTTTATACATAGCAATACCTCATATTGAACAATATGCTCCTCTGCTGGTCATTTTTGTATGGAACGGCGTTCGAGTGTCAAGAATTATCTTTCTGACCGAATTTCTTTTTGCAGAAAACGTTTGGTAGAGACAATATATTAAAAATTATTTCTTTTCATTATTCAATCAACTTTTTTTTTAAATTAATGAATATTGGGAATTTTCAATATATTAATAAAGAATAAACAACAAAACATTTCAATCATAAACTTATATAACCATAACAATAATAATAATAATAATAATAATAATAATAATATGACAATAGTAAAATAATAACAGTATAGAGATAATGTAACAATTTATTTTTGAAAATGTAAAGTGTTAGGTAAAATATTTAGTTCATATTATTTCGTCTTTTTTATTAAAATATTCAAAATCTCCTTAATATTGATAATGAATATATTAATAAAAATACAAAATACCAAAGTTTGAATGAATAAAACTATATTATAATACTAATAACAGGACAGTATAATAAAAATGGATTCTGTATGAATACAATGTAAAATAGTTCATTTGTTCTTAAAGCTACAAAATGTTATATCATGATCGGAGAAGTATATGTCATGCACCTCTGAACTAACTCCCAGTGTACCAACATTGTTGTGGTATATATGGTCTATCAGCGTCCCTCGGTCAGTTGTAGGGATTCTTACAAATTGTTCAAACCCAAATTCCTTCATTAATACAACTAATTTGCTTTCCTGATTTTCATTTAGGTCATCATTAAAGTCGCCCAAAACAAACACTGGCAAATCTAAGGGTAGAGAGGAGATGACAGGACGAAATCTTCGGCAAAAGTGTTCAAGAGGGTAAAAAGGTTTTCTGTATGCAACAACAACAATCATTTTTGATTCCTGAACTTTGACCTGTACAAGTTTACATTCCAGTGCTTCACTCTCGACAGTTAACTCCTCTGATTTTAATTTCTGCTTTACACATACCATAATACCGTCTAGTCCACCGTGGTTCTGTTTCGATGGTACATTGTACCGGAATAAGCGATACTGGTACTTTTCCGAAAAAATATCCAAATTGTGTTTATCTGTCAAATATGTTTCGGTGAAACACATCACATCTGTGCGATTGAAAATGCGGGCTTGTCTAGCAGTTAACAGGTCCGGAATTTTGGGGAGCAAATAACGTACATTCAAATGACCAATGATTGTCCACTCAGGTTTTCGTTCCATCAGATTCAGGTCTTCAGCTGGTAATGTTTTGCCGCATTTCTTCCATTTCATCTTCGATTTTCTTGTTAGTCTTAATTCCAGCCGCATCAAAGTCTACGATATATAAACCTTCCAATGTCTTCACACGACTAAATGCAACATAAGCCTGTCCTTTCCCAAAGCGCTTTGCCTTTTTCATGTTCACAACAATTTTGTCTACGGTAAGACCCTGGCACTGGTGGATGGTTACTGCCCATGATTATGTTAATGGAAATTGTCGTCTTGCTATCTGAGCTCCCTTTCTGTTCCGTTTTTCGTATCTTGCTTCATGTCTCTTAATAGGCACTCCAAAGGGATATTCCGTTTTCCACTGACTAGCAGATAATGCACCCTTTCCAACAGACTGATCGTCAAACTTTACCAAAATCACTTGAACTGTTCCACTGGCATTTACGATCTTTTGTACTGTTCCTATAACACCATTGACAAGACCATCAGCTGTATCGATGTTGTATGTAAGCATGACTCTGGCACCAGCTGTCAACACAAGAACCGTATGTAAACCCGCAGTTTCAGATCGCTCCTGTGAAGTGTTCATCTTTTCTAAATTGACCTGCCCAGTGCTGTCAGTCTTATCATCTGATGCATGGATGTATATCAGATTGTCTTCATTTGGCTCCAGTTCTTTCAATTTTATCAAATTCCTTTCGTCAACGTCACAATTGTATGCAAAAACGTGCAAAGCGTCATGTGGATAATTTGGATCATCTGCCGTGGTCTGTCGTGATTGTTATAATGAAATATCAGCATTAGTATGGTTTCCCGTTCTAATGCGACAAAGTATTTCAGCAAAGGAACAGTCGTCTTTTTGACGCATCACCTCATGCAATTCATGTAGATGGAATTTGTCTTTCCAAAGGTTACCTTGTAATCTTTCGACAGGATCTTTCACCGGTTGATAGATCTGTGACCGTAATACGGGTGGGAGTTGATACATGTCTCCAACTGCCAAGATTGAAACATTTCCGAACAAAACTGAATCATCAGAGAGTCCTTTTATTTTCTGCAGACGTTTGTGAATGTCCAGTAACATATCAGATCCAACCATAGATATCTCGTCAATAATTAACAACTGCAGATTTTCTAGTTTTGACCTCAGTGTGTTCAATTTGTCAAAAGAAATATGATCACTACCATACTTTCTAGTCTGCAGCGATAAAGCAGAATGTATTGTCATACCACCAATATTAAAAGCAGCTACTCCAGTGGGGACAGTTAAAAGCACAGTAATGTCTGAAATGCTTATTGCGTTTGCCATACGAAATAGTTTTCTTACGTCAGAGTGTACAAGTTTGATGACGTGATTTTTCCACACCACCTGGTCCACTCAAGAACACATGATAAGGTTTCACAATTTTCTTTTGTTTCAAAGCTAAAACAGCTTGCTTACACCATTTCCTGTTGAAGGATACGATTTGTGTTTGTTTCTTATTCAAACTGCGTACCATATTACGGTATTCATCATCAGGTAAAATTTGTCTCTCGGCCTCAGTTTCATATCGCGCAATAATTTCTGAAGTATGATCGGACTTGGGGTTTTCGATAAGATCTGCATTGGCCTCAAGATCCTGCCGATCAATGTCTCTTTCTATCTCTACACCCTCATTTTCATCTTGCAAATTGTCATGTTCAGCACCAGGTGCAACATTTGCCCACGCATGTTCAGGCGGTCCAAACTAAGCATTATTTTGGATTGCTTGTTCCACGAGTTCTGAATTTTCTGTTTATTTTGCTTCATTTTCAGCTATCAAGTCCTGTTTGTTAAAGTAATGTGACGCAAAATCAGGAAAACCACCCAACAGATCAACATCTTCGTTACACCATGGTAGATAAAGCATCAGCTTTGCTGGATAGAAGTCACTTGGATCTTTTTCAATACTAATCTTGTGAAATCTTATTACTGCTGGACGTCTACGTTTGTACATCATACCGGCATTATTATTCAGTTTGATCTCTTTTGGCAGTTGTGCTGAACCATCCTCTTGTACATTGTCGGGATCTAATACAACTGGTACAGAGTCGTTTTCCTCAACATTCATGTTTCCATATCTCACTCTATATAGTTAGCTGCGAACTCTGCTAAACACATATTTTCGATGCAGATAGGTCTTAAAGAATATCGTTCAATGACATTGCTCTGGAAAATGTTTTCCTCTTGATCTCCTAAATCATCCAGTTCTTTCTGTGGTTTCAGAACAGCTGCTCGCACATCTTTGGCATCTGTATTAACAAATATGACTTCTCTGCTGAATCGTTTCATGGGCATTGATAATATTCGGTAAACAGCTTCTTGAGCACTGACTTCATGATGATTTAGGGAAACCGAGCCTACACGTCGAAGCATGCATTTGATCTCTTGGTCTTTATACTCCCTACATACTTGTTGTAGCAGCTCCCCAATGCCTTTTTCATTTTTGTCATATAGGCAGCAATGTACATTACACATGCGTATGCATCTATGATGTACTGCATGTCCATGTTTGCCTGCCAGGCTTTCAGTATGACTGGGTTATATGGATTGATGAAACTTTCTGTTGGTGACCTCTTTAACACTATTGTTTTGCCTCTTTGTGAAACCAATAACTGTTGAATGTAGTCTTGCAGGGAAACACAGGCTTTCTCAAGAATCTGTCCCAGTGTGGCGTCTTTTGATGTATCCTCATCAGACATTACATCTTTCACTCTCTGGAGTACACGGGATGCACAATCTTTCTTCAGTTTTGCCATTTCATCATCTGGTTCTTTTGCAATGAGCGTTATTGGGCTAGGTTGTCTAGTAAAGCTGAATCTACACGGTCCTTTCTTCTTGCAATAACTTGAGTGAGTGTGAGTTTGCAATTCCTTGGCTAGTTTTTTCAGAGATTCGTCTTCATCACCAGGTAATGCACATGTAATGTATTTGTCAACAAATGATGCACCTGTTTCATCTACATCTGATTCAATTCTCGGTGCATCTTTCACCCATAAGAGTGTATGTGCACGAGGAGAACCACGAGCTTGAAATTCTATTCGAATAACGTGGTCAACTATTTCCCCTAATGGTTGAGCTTTTGATTTCAGGACATCTCTGAACAACAGTTCTAATCTATACTGGAACTGGCGTGCAGCAGTGACTGGGTTTCTTCTCAGCCATTGTGATCTCTCAGTAAAAGATAACTGTTTTACATCATCATCGGTCAATATTGTCCCATACCGTCTCGCGATTGTTTGAATCACGTCAGGCCATTGCATGTCAGCAGCAGAAACTGTGAAAAACCACGTTGGTATTCCTAGCTGTCGAACCATGCCTAAAACGTCATACAGTTTGGAAATAGGCCGGAGTTCCCCTGATGTTTTTCAACATTCTGTAAGCTTTATCTGATTTTACAAAACTTTTCATCTGTTCTACATTCTTTACCATGCCAGCAGTCAGCCGTTTTCCTTGAAAGTGTCTCCCACTAGCCCGTCGGAAAATGTAGTGATTGATGTCGCCTGTAACTTGGTTACATTCCGTTGCATATTGTGCACTGAATATGTACTCAATAGATCTTGAAAATCTGCCATCAACATCAAGCAATCTTTGGTTGAAGTATTTTCGAGGATTCAAGTGCACAGGTCGTTCAGCTGTCAGTGTATTTGTTCCATCAGGATACTTGTCAGGATTTGATAATTCCTCAAAGTTAGGATCACTCAGAAGTGGCATTGGTTTTGCTCCATCAGCTGGTGCAACACTTATTATTTTGTGCAGTAATTCAGGATCTTCATTCAACATACTTGTTTCATATGGCAGTCCTCGTACTTTAGATGTTCCTTCAAATGCATATTCATCCTATTCTCTTAGGTCCTCGTCTTCAGAACATGAAATGTTTCCATCAACCTTTTCATAGGCAGTTTGTATGCTCTGAGCGCTTTTACTATCGTCCTGGCAAACATCGAATTCATTCATTTCTACAACCGTTTCAGGGAATGGCTCAAATATCACATAATGCGGCTGCCCCAGAAAACCAAGATCAATTTCCTGTGTTTCACTACTTGCAAGCCTTGGATTTATTGTGTGAACCATAAGAGCACTGGTTGAGTGAACCTTCACTTTCACAGAATACATGTCTGCTAAAGCCTGGAGCACCAGATGATCACCCCAACTTTGATTTCTTAAATCATCTATGCATCTTATCCACTGGATTTCTCTTTGGGTGTCCCGGTCTGTCATTTGATTAACGAACAAATCTTCAGCAGTCGCCCGTTCGGTGTCAGCATTTGCATGGTCTTCACTTTCAATTCTAGTAGCAACAAATTCAATGTAATTTTCCATGTTCTCAATCATATAGTCAGCCACCTGGTTACGTAAAAGAATGACGTTCGTATCTGTTATACCTAACCTCTCAAGATGGTACCAAAATGCATAAAACATACATTTTCCATCTCCTGGAACATCCATAACATGCATTCTACTCTGACTGGCCATGGTCATCAATTTTTCATAGTCATTTTGACAATCACTCACATTAGTCACAGAAACAACTTCAGTATGGTGTCGCTTTTTCTCAATGACGTTTCCTTTTCTGTTTATTTTATCTTCAGTTTCATTCTCTTTTTAAGTTGAACAGTCATTTTTGTCTGTTGCAGAAACAGCGTCCCAAAGCTTAGAATCATCCTTTGTCGAATCTTTTAGCCAATTTTCATTAATTTCAATATTTGCATAATGTGGATTTTCTTTCTTGAGCACCACATCAGGCCTAACAGAATCATACATGTAGTAAGAAGAGTGTTTCAAACTTCGCTTTAATTTCAGTCCAACAACTTGCGACTGAGAAGGTAGTCTCAAAAGTACCTGACATACCGCATCAAGTTTTGCTGGGACATTAACTGCTGGTCCATGAATTCCATGTTGTTTCCCTCTAGGTAAGCCTACCATTTTCATGAAAGCGATTCTTTGGCAAACAAGTCTCAGTTCAAGCGTATTCAGGTCTGCAAGTTCCTTTGGTGGATCTACTAAAGACAAATTATTTTCTTTGGACTGTACGGGCAGTTTTCCTTTTTTTTAGTGTCAAGTGGCATGTTCTACATATCCATTCTTCATTATTGTAAGAGGTTTGACGAAATGCCAGTACATGTTGCAAGAGAGAATGTGACGTCTTGTTATACTTCTCTTCTTTCAGATGCACAACTGACATCCTAAACATCAAGTGATGACAACTACAGCACACGTAATTTGCAGAATGTCCTACTTTTTCTAAGAATTCTGAAATAACAGTTTTATTTTCAGGAACAATATTACAGCATTCCTGTCGGTGCTTTCTTTTATAACATGCTGCTTCGCTCAATCTTAGTTGGGTTTCTTGTTCCGTTTCTTTTGCTCGTAATTCGTTTTTACGTCTCGAGTCTAGATCAAGTCGTTCTCTTTTTTCGTCAATTGTTTCAGACTGACGCGATTTATTTTGTCGGTTCCTTTGATAAGAGAGCCTTGTTTGCTTCTTTTCAGGGGTTTCAAGTTCACGTTCCATCAAGTGTTTTTTTGTGATCTTTCGAAAGTCTTTCTTGCTTTTTTTCTGGCGTTTCACAATCACGTAAACACTCTTGTTGCTTCCTTTGGTAAAAGAGTCTATCTTGCTTTTGCTCTGGGGTTTCAGAATCACGTAGACTCTTCTGTCGCTTCCTTTGGTAACAGTCTTTCTTGCTTTTTCTCAGGGGTTTCAAGTTCACGTTCTATTAAGTGTCTTTTGTGATCTTTGGAAAGTCTCTCTTGCTTTTTCTCTGGTGTTTCACAATCACGTAAACTCTCCTGTAGCTTTCTTTGGTAAGAGAGTCTTCCTTGCTTTTTCTCAGGGGTTTCAAGTTTACGTTCCATGATGTGTCTTTCCTGATCTTTTGACAGTCTCTTTTGCTTTTTCTAAGGGGTTTCAAGTTCACGTTGCATAAAGTGCCTTTCGTTATCTTTAGAGAGTCTCTCTTGCTTTTTCTTTGGGGTTTCAAGTTCACGTTGCATACGGTGTCTTTTCCTGTCTTTTGATAGTCTTTCCTCTTTTACATTTTCAGTTTCTGTTGAAATAAAGAAAGTACATCCATAAGGGGCAGCAGTATGTGATAGTAAATGTTGGCAGGGGCATTACATTTGACTGTTTGAGCATTGTTCTATGGGTGTGCGGTGTTCCGTGAAACGACACAATTTGGATTGACCCCACCTGTGCTTTTGGTCGTGGCCTCTTTTCATGCTTTGTATGGACGCACTTTGAGGATTTCCCTGCACTGAGAGCTTAATGGCCTGTTCTAAAGAGTAATCCTTTTAAAAAACAAAGCGAGAGGCTCCCCTGAAATGTAACTGTATGCAGAGGTTTAGTTGCTGGTAAACACAATCACAACTATAATATCAGGGACGGATTCCAAGTTTTGCCTTTGGATGTGAATCAGGGACGGATAACCGGTTTGCAATATAAATTATATATAAATGTAAATTATATAATAATAATAATAATAATAATAATAATAATAATAATAACATAAAAATAATATAAACATAATTATACAATATCTCGTAGCTCACTTTTATCTTTTTGGAAAATAACCACCAGATGGCGCTGCAGTAATCATTATTGTGATATATCTCCAAAACTATAAACTGTGTCACAACTTAGATTGCAGCATGTGAAACTAGATTTAATGCTTTTATCCTTCTGGTGACTGTCATATTTTTCCCTTACCATGGTTACCTAATATAGGTTACAATTCTTGAAATTCAAATAATGAAGATTTATTTGAATAGACTCCGGCTTATTTTATTCATGCTTTCAATTCTCTGTGGCATGAGTACATGACCATCACCTGGAGTTTTTTTCCCCGTCTCTCGGGGCTTGTCTACTCGTCTGTGACTTGTCTGTGACTTTTGAAAATCAACATAACCACATGAAGATGTGCATCTGTTTCCCCTACAATAGAGGTTGTTCATTTGACCAGTTCCAAATGTTCCCTGCCTTTCTGCTGCTTGTTGTCTGTTAGTTTGACTTTCTTATCTCTAGTTCCGGCAAGTTCTCGACCTATGGTCGTCTAGTCTGTTTGTCAGTTCTCCTCAATTTCGCCTGCTTCCTGCTTCTTGCGTCTCACATGTAGCATTCTACTGGCCACAGTTTTGCAGGAATCATTATGTAAATTACACTTGTCATATATCGTGATGATATCTGGAAGTCCTATGTTTATTATTCAAATAAGTCAAAGGTCAAGGTCAAGGTGACCAAAATATATCAAAATCTTATTTTCTTTAGAACTTTGTTAATATTGGTTCTTTCTTCACAAACTATGGATTATTTTCTTTCGCTTTGACACTGCTCGTTCATCTGACTAACTTTACATCATTTCCGGCAAACGCGTGACCTCAGGTCATCTATTTAATTTGTCTGTGGACTCTCTACAGGCCACAGTTTTGTAGGAATTGCTTTCAAACCCACAGAGCTGGTCAAGAATCAAAATTCCAGGAAGCCTAACGTTTTTGGTCAATGTAGGTCAAAGGTCAAGGTCAAGGTCATCAAAAGTATACAAAACGGTTTTTTCTTCATATCTTTGTTACTATTAGTCGTATCTACTTCAAACATAGCTCATTTTAATCTTCATTCCAAGGCCTTTCTTCTGGTGTGTAGCTGCTTCAAATTTGCCGTAACCATGGTTACAAATTTTTGGGAAAAAGTCATGATATTCAAAAATTTGGGGTCTTATTTTTCTAACTTTGTCATTTTTAAAGCTAGAGAGGTCTAGATTTTTTGCATCAGGTAGCATTCAACAAGTACTGCAAGATTTTATTAAAGGTCTCGCGATATCTCGTAAAATATCTCGTCAAACGAGATATTTCGAGATATCAGTAATCTTGCCCTGGAGGTCACAGTTTAGCAGGAATCTTTCTGAAACTGACATATCGTAAGTCCTACACTATTATCTCGAAATCGTTTTTCCATTTTTTGAATGCAGCCGCTAGATGGCGCTGTATGCAAACCTCCCAAACATATTATGTTTTGGCCATATCTCCAAAACTGTGAGCCTCTATTACATAAACTATAGCTTATTTTCATCCTCTGAGTCTTTTCTAAATACTGGTGTAGTCATTTGGTCTCAGTTTTGAAAGAATCCTGTTAAAACTATTACATCTTATGTCTTACACTAAAATAATGAAACAAATTTTTCATTTTCCAGATATGGCCGCTAGGGGCGGTGCACTCAAACTTCCACAACATATCATTTTTTGCCCATATCTCCAAAACTATAAACCTCAATTACATAAACTAAAGCTTATTATTTTCCTCTGAGGTTTTTTTCATAACATAATTAAGTCATCTTATCTCAATCTTGGGTTATTTTGTCACTATGTTTGTCTGTTTTTTCAGTTGTTCTTCATTTCGCCTGCTTCCTGGTTCTTGCGTCTCACATATAGAATTCTACTGGCCACCTTTTTGCAGGAATCGCTTTGTAACTTACTCTTGTTATATTTCGTAACGATATCTGGAAGGCCTATGTTTATTATTCAAAGGTCAAGGTCAAGGTGACCAAAACATATCAAAATCTTATTTTCTTCAGAACTTTGTTAATATTGGTCCAATCTTTACAAATGATGGCTTATTTTCTTTCACTTTGACATTGCTCATTCATATGACTAACATTACATCATTTCCGGCAAGCGCGTGACCTCTGGTCATCTAGTTTGTTTGTTTGTCTGTCTGTTCCCTCTCTACAGGTCGCAATTTTGCAGTAATCGCTTTCAAACTTACATAGTTGATGGGAAACTTAAAATGACAGAAGTCTATTGTTTTTGGTCAATATAGGTCAAAGATCAAGGTCAAGGTCATTAAAAGTATACCAAATGCTTTTTTTATTCATATCTGTATCACTATTAGTCGTATCTACTTCAACAGTAGCTCATTTTAATCGTCATTACAAGGCCTGTTTTCTGGTGTGTAGCTGTCTTAATTTGCTGTAACCATGGTAACGCATTTTCAGGGAAAAGCGCTAATATTTGAAAATAAGTGGTCTTACTCTGTCAGTTTTAAAGCTACAGAGGTCTAGTTTTTGCATTAGGTAGCTTTCATTTAGTACTAAAAGGTTGCATTAAAAGTCTCGCAATATCTCGTATAATATCAAACAAGTTTTTTTTATTTTCTGGAAATGGGCGCTAGGGGGCGCCGCACTAGACCCTGACACACATATCATTATATTTGCCATATCTCTAAAACCCTAAGCCTCATTTACATAAACTATAGCTTATTTTCTTCCTCTGAGTCTTCTCTATAACCTGGATAGTCATCTGGTCTCAATCTTGTTGAACTTTGTCAGTATGTCTGTCTGTTTGTCAGTTGTCCTCAAATTCGCCTGCTTGCTGGTTTTTACGTGTCACATATAGCATTCTACAGGCCATAGTTTGGCAGGAATCCTTTTGAAACTGATGTCATATACTTATATCTCGAAAGTATATTTTTCATTTTCGGGATATGGTTGCTAGGGGCGCTGCACTCGAACCACTGCAATATATCAGTGCCTGGCCTTTCCTCCTAAACTGTGAACTTTATCTGCACAAACTATAACTCATTTTTTTCTATATCTTCTGAATATGTTTATCTAATCATATGTTATCTAAAATGTGTCGGTGTGTCAGGATGTCTTTCTGTTTGTCAGTTGTTGTTAGCTTTGTATGCTTTTATGTTATTTTGTGTGATATATGTCATTCTACAGGCCCTAATTCCTCGGCATTCACGATGCAGGTCACTCAATTGATGGAAATCCGAGACTTTGTATTATCTGTCTGTCTCTCTGTCATTTCAACTTCCGGCAAGCGCTCGACTTCTGGTCGTCTAGTTTCTTTATTCATTTGCTCATTTGCCAGAATACACTGAAAGCTACAATAATAATAATAATAATAATAATAATAATAATAATATCAATGCAGATGCTTCGAAACATGTATTTGATAAAAATTGTGGTTTATTTTACATAATTTGCATATTTTTACATATAACAGATTATGCAAATTATGTTGCACCAAAAATATTCACGTAATAAACTCATTTCAATTTTGAACATTTTTTTGTTTATTTCAACTGTTTATGTCAATTTTGGACAGAGAAACGACCATTTATTCAAATATCAACATCACGGACAAAATTAACCAACGTAGCTCATGTTTTACAGAATGCTACCCATCTCGCTCTTGAATCTATTATTTCTCATTTAGAGATCAGAACATTTTAATTAAGACCTTGATAGCAATTTTTCCTCTGTTTGTGTTGAAAAAAGTATGGTTCTAGGTATTTTGGCGGCAATATTCAAAATAAAAATGGCGGCCACTAGGGGATGGGTATTTTTGGGGTCTATTTTTTTAAAGATGCCTAGGGGCAGTAGTATAAATATGCAAAACTTAATGCCTTCTGCAAAATTTTAACAAATCTTTATGGTTATTTATTTAAACACTTTGTTATTAATAAAATGATTGCACTTACATTGCCATGGAAACCAGCTCATTTGTTACACAATGGTACCACCCTGGTACTTTAATCAAGCATTTTCTAATGGAGAAAAATAATGTACCTTGTCAAGACCGAAGAGATATCATGTCTTACAGTCACAAATTCTTAAATCCCCTCATCGGCATAGTTATTCATAACATTATATCTGTCGAATTGAAATCTTGCAGACTTCCATAAACTATAGATCCTTCAGCAAATAGCCTTATCATCATTCTACCACTGCTTAGTGTACTGTCATTGCATTAATATTTGCTCAAATATATTGCTTTTTTCAGCACCTCCAAAATAAATAAAAAATAAACCACTATAATTTCTCCATATTAATCCATCAGTCAGGTTATTTCATACATCATTTACTCACATATTATATTCCTTTATAATAGCCCAACATGTCAATGATATTCATAAGCTTTATCGACTCAATATACTATCACAATGGTGATACATTTATAGTCCAATCATGATCAGCTGAGCGCCGTGACCCATGATTCCCTTGTTTAAATCACATAATAATGTGAAGAAGATTGAATGTGGCGCATATGTAGATTTTACAAAATTATGGTACACAATCATCATAAACACTACAGTTTGATATGAAAATTATTCCTGACATTTTTATAATACTCAATAATAAGGTTACAGTGCACACAAATGATTGACCCTTAAAGTGCAATGAAGAGAACTTGTTAAAAGAGACAGGTACGCACAATATTACTGATCTCCTACAAATTGTCCATCATTTGACAATACTTTGTAACGTAATTTGACAATACTTTGTAACGTAAACTGCTGCAAAGTCTGAAGGAAAACGATCGAAAAAAATGTTGGGCTAAAATGTTGCGTTTACTGGAATGTAACGGAGTTGGTAAGGAACTACATTATAAAAATATTTTACTTTAACATTTAACACATTTGAATAAAAAGTAAACAGATAACTATCATGTTGTATCATGCTAAAATGGATCGACACAATTGAGTTACCCTCACAGGTAAACAAGAGTTTACCACATAAAGTTTATGTTAAACACATAAAGTCAACTTATGTAAATTAGTGCTAAATTGAACAACTCAACTCGGGATTGTTGCGAGAAAGAACTTGTTAAAGCCAACTGCTTGGTATTTAACAATTTCAATATAAATTCAATAAAAACATATTTCTCCTTTAATGACAAAAATACTTGAGAAAGTAAAGAAATGCCAACATTATCTTAATCCAGGAAAATATTGTAACAATTAAGAGCTGTAACGGAGTTGATCCATTTTCAACATAAATGATAGTCTTGTTACCTTATAAAATTAAGAGCTGTGCTATTTATGCAACTGGCATTAAAGGCTAGTATTATCTAAACAAATAAAATATTACCATTAATTTCACAAATATTTAAAACACTAACGCAAATATTAAAGTAAACTGATACCAATAGTTGGAAAAAAAGTGAATCCTAAGTAAAAAGGGCCTGCTTGGCACTAAAAATATTGTACACTGGCATTAAAGGCTAGTATTATCTAAACAAATAAAATATTACCATTAATTTCACAAATATTTAAAACACTAACGCAAATATTAAAGTAAACTGATACCAATAGTTGGAAAAAAGTGAATCCTAAGTAAAAAGGGCCTGCTTGGCACTAAAAATATTGTACACAGTAATACGTTCCAAATCTTTCTTATAATTTATTTCAAAAAAACATATTTTATTTAGAAGTCATAATGTCCTTGGATGGTCAACGCAATGCTGAAACATGATTGAGCTGAACACTGTCAGCGGCCTTGTATTCTAGCCCTGCCTGGGCTTTAGTATTTGCGTTTACAATAAAATGCTTAAAATAAAACGTGATTCCATGTACCGATAGACTTGACTCAGTGCCAGCTATATCATGGAATAAGAGGGTCAGGTAAAGGTAAATTAGTTATATGAGTTGCCGCAAGATGGCGGTACCAATATTAAGTGCGATACATTGCGGGAACGTTTGATTTCTCTGTCAAAAGCAACTATTAAGTTATTTCATAGACCTGGCCAGTCTAAGACCATTCGTGTTACACCCGAAGATGTCAGGTGTAGAAAAGAGAACGGAATATACAACACCCAATGGTCATATTTGGAACGTTCTCCTTTCATGTATAGGTTTTTTGGGATATTCTTTCTTATATTAATGCTGGAATCCAACAGAAAATAATAATGTCTTTATACCCTAATTCGTTCTTTCCCAGTCTTATAATATATATAGCCATAGTGATTAGCCTATAAACCAAATGAATTTCAGTTATACGCTCATAAACAAACAAGAGGTGATGTCCGGACAGCTTGGACCGATAACACAAAATACAGGACAGCTTATTCCTGGATCGGACCATTTGGACCGTCCTACCTAATGTTGAAACGTTTAAGTTAAATAGATGACTTAAAGGATTTAGTTTCACCAACCAATCGTGTTATGAACAAGGGGTAATAACCATCTCAGAAAGACTCATTGGCTACATAAAATGTATTTAAAGCAATGACAGCTGCATTAGTACAATTATATACGTGTATTATTTTATATTTTTTTCCCTCTTGAGTAACAGTTAAAGGTCATTTTTTGTTATTAACTTATGATTTAAGTGACATGTTCAGCATTAGATCATTGTCCCCCGCTGTGTTGCATAATGCTGATACTTTTACTCAGTATAATAAGACCAATATCTATACGTTGAAAACATTAAATTTATTCTAAATATTAAATTATTAACATAAGATTAATAAGTTTTCTGTATCAAATCGCACATAAACCATTACATAACTGATGTCAATCCGCATCCCTGCCCAGCACATTCTTTGAATTAGCTCGCATCACCCTGCACATTATATTAATACGTTTTCTATATCAAATCGCAATTAAACCGCTACACAACTAATCAACTTATGGGTTATGGTGCTGGTATACAAGTGCAGGGTCATTACCAGATAGTTGCGGTACAATGGCAGGATGACCGGTGATTGAGACTCACTGATCCGTTTCGTTATAATGGAACGCCGAGGGAATAAAACAAGTGGACCACAGAAGACACTTTCAATTAACACGGACAATAAGATCACAGTCATAGAAGCACACAGAACTTATTTTTTTTTTCCAGTTGAGAAAGAAACTAGACGACCATAGGTCGAACGCTTGCCGGAAATCGGAAGTGAAACACAGACGGACAGACAGAACATATTGTCGGTTTTCTATTAATGGAATGACTCTCAGGGACATTGCTGAGAATATGTGGCCCGTAGAATGACATATGAGACAAAAGAACAGGCAAGCAGACAA
Source organism: Sipunculus nudus (assembly GCA_026874595.1). Classification (NCBI taxonomy): domain Eukaryota; kingdom Metazoa; phylum Annelida; class Sipuncula; order Golfingiida; family Sipunculidae; genus Sipunculus; species Sipunculus nudus. Next base: position 67,189,438 of record CM049306.1, read on the forward strand.
AACTGACAACAAAAGACGAACAGACAGACATAGTGACTTTGTGAGACAAGATTGACACCAGATGACATAACCTAGTGATTGAGAAGATTCAAAGGAAGAAAATGAGTTATAATTTATGTAATTTAGATTTATAGTTTTGGAGGTATGGCGAATTCATGATATACTTGGGAGGCGCGACTGTAGCGCCCTCTAGCAGACATATTCCGAAGACGACAAATGCATTTTCATATTATTAGTGTATGACATGAGATGTCCCAGTTTTAAAAGGATTCCGTCAAAGCTGTGGCCTGTAGAATGCTATATGTAAGGCGTAAGAACCAGCAAGCAGGCGACTTTGAGGATAACGGTCAAACAGATGGACACACTGACAAAGTGACAGAAGATTGAAACCAGATGCCTTAATCAGGTTATGGAGAAGACTCAAAGGAAGAAAATAAGCTATAGTTTATATAACAGAGGCTTTTGGTGTAGAGATATGGCCAATTCAATGGTATGTGTGTGAGGGTCGTGTGCAGCGCCCACTAGTGGCCATATCCGGAAAATGAAAAATTTATTTCTAGATATTAGTGTAAGACATAAGATGTAATAGTTTCAAAAGGATTCCGTCAAAACTATGGCCTATAGAATGCTATATGTGAGACGCAAGAGCCAACAATGAAGCAGGCGAATTTGAGGACAACTGACAAACAGACGAAAACACTGACAAAGTGACTCAAGATTGAGTCCAGATGACTAATCCAGGTTATGGAGAAGACTCAAAGGAAGAAAAAAGCTACAGTTTATGTAACTGAGGTTTATAGTTTTGGAGATATTGCCAAAGCATGATATGTTGGGAGAGGTTCGAGTTCAGCGCCCCCTAGCGGCCATATCCGGAAAATGAACAATCGGTTTCGATATATTAGTGTAAGACTTAAGATGTAATAGTTTCAAAAGGATTCTTTCAAAACTGTGGCCTGTAGAATGCTATATGTGAGACGCAAGAGCAAGAAGGCGAATTTGAGGACAACTGACAAACAGACAGACACACTGACAAAGTGTCATAAAATTGTGACCAGATGACTACACTAGGTTATGGAGAAGACTCAGAGGAAGAAAATAAGCTATAGTTTATGTAATTGAGGCTTATAATTTTTGAGATATGGCCAAAATATGATATGTTCGGGAGGTTCGCATCCAGCGCCCCCTAGCGGCCCTATTAAAAAAATGAAAAAACAATTTCGAGATACTAGTATAGGACTTATAATATGTCAGTTTCAAAAAGATTCCTGCAATAATATAGCCTTTGGCGCAAGATGAATGAAATCTCGAAATATCTCTATTCACGAGATATTTTACGAGATACTGCAAGACTTGTAATAAAATCTTGTAGTACTAGTTGAATGCTTCCTGATGCAAAAAACTAGATCACTCTAGCTTTAAAACTGACAAAGTTAGAAAAATAAGACCCCTTATTTTCGAATATCATGACTTTTCCCCCTAAATTTGTAACCATGGTTACGGCAAATTTGAGTCAGCTACACACCAGATGACAGGCCTTGGAATGACGATTAAAATAAGCTATTGTTGAAGTAGATACGACTAATAGTCACAAAGATATGAAGAAAAAACCGTTTTGAGAAGTTTTGACGACCTTGACCTTGACCTTTGAACTATTTTAATAAAAAACAAAAGACTGCCTTGAATTTTGCTTGTCCATCATCTCTAAAAGTTTCAAGGTTATTGCTGCAAAACTATGGCCTGTAGTGTGCTAAATATCCGAAAGAACAACAAGGCCGTTGACAAAATTGACAACAACCCTGAAACAGACAGACATACTGACAAGGTGACACAAGGCCAACAAAGGATGATCATACCAGGATATGGGCAATAGAAAGACGAACAAGGTAAGAATGAGGTTGATACGACAATTTTTAACCAAGTTATGAGGAAAATAAAATTTCGAGGTTTTTTGATGACCTTGACCTTAACCGTTGACCTATATTAACCAAAAACAATAGGGCACCTAGAAATTTAATTCTCCATCATCTCTGAAAGTTTCAAGGTGGTTCTGGCAAAATTGTGGCCAGGAGAGTGCAGACAAACAAACCAACAAACAGACAGACAGACAGACAGACAAACAGACATACGCAACTGAGCAATATGCTTGCCGAAATCTTTGATTCCGGCAAGCAACAAACTAGCTGCAAAAGTCGCCGTGTTATCAGCATTTACGTGAAATCATGTTTTATTCTCGCTTGACGAGATATAGTACGAGATTTGGCAAGACGAGCAGTTTTATTATGTCAAGACGGCCAAACGTTACGAAATGGCGAAAACTAGATCCGTCTAGCTGTAAAAGTCGCCGAGTTATAAGCATTTCCGTGTACTCTCGTGTTTTCTCGTTTGACGAGATATGGTGCAGGATTTGGCCAGTCTTGTAGATTTGTCATATCAAACTCTCTAAATGTTATGAAATGGCGAAAACTACATCTGTCTAGCTGTAAAAGTTGCCGAGTTATTAGCATTTCTGTGAAATCTCTTTTTTATCGTTTGACGAGATATGGTGCGAGATTTGGCCAGTCTTGCAGGTTTGTCATGTCAAGCCGTCCAAATGTTAATGAATGCCAAAAACTAGACCTGTCTAGCCGTGAAAGTCGCCGACTTATATGCATTTCTGTGAAATCTCGTTTTTCCACATTTGACCAGATGTAGTGCGAGATTTCGCCAAGTATCGCAGTTTTACTATGTCAAGTTGGCCAAATGTTACCAAATGCCAAAAACTAGACCTGAGTAGCTGTAAAAGTCGCCTAGTTATAAGCATTTCCATGATATCTCGTTTTTTTCTCGCTTGACGAGATATGGTGTGAGATTTGGCCTGATTTCTTTTCTGGCGTGTCAAGCTGGTCATATGTTATGAAATGCCGAAAACTAGACCTGTGTAGCTGTAAAAGTCGCCGAGTTATAAGCATTTCTGTGAAATCTCGTTTTTTCTCGTTTGACGATAAACCGAGCGAAATTTGACGAGACTTGCAATTGAATGACTTAGAACCAAGGGGAAGCAGCCTTATGCAAAAAAACTAGACCCTTGAAACATAAATATTAACCGAGATAGAAGCCAAAAACTGCATATTTTCAGATCGTCAAGTTTAACCCACAAATTTGGTAACCATGGTAAAGGCAGCACAAAGCTACATGTGCGGAGGAATAAGCCAATGTTCCTAGTTTAAGATACAACGATAAAAATTGTGCCATGGTTAAAATTATTTTAGATATTGCAGAAAAAAGATATGTTACAGTGTTTCAGGTACCACGCCCCCTGGTGGCTATTTCCAAAAAATGAAAAACTGATTTCGAGATATTTATAAATAACACAAAATATATCAATTTCAAAGCCATTGTTAAAAAAATGCAACCTGTAGGTCATATTTAATGAAATCTCGAAGACTCGTTTGACGAAAAACGGTGCGAGATTTTGCAAGATTTTTGATTGGATCACCGAGAGCTCACCAAGGGCTACAAGATGCAAAAAAATTGACCTCTCCAGCATAAAAACTGACAGAGTTAGAAGCTGAAAACTGCATATTTTCAAAATTCAAAAGTTTTACCCCAAAAATAGAGAAATCTGGCAAAAGCGCACTTTGGCACCTATGCGCAAAAATAAGCCCATGGTACCCAGTTGAAGGTGCTGTGATGGAAATGGCCCAATGTTTAATAGTTCTGGAGGTATAGCACCAAAACAAATTTTCATGTTTTTTCATCTGCAACGCACCCTGGCGGCCATTTCCAAAATCTGAAAAAACAATTTCGAGATATTCTTGTGTTACATAAAATTTCTCAGAATCAGTACGATTGCTGCAAATTTGAAAAATATCAGGAAATTCCATGATTTCTTCCCAAAATTGCGTAACCATGGTAACAGCAAATTTAAGTAAGCTACATGTCAAAAGAAAGGCCAGGTGATGACGAAAAAAATGAGCTATTGCAGAAGTGGATAAGCCTATTTATGGCGAAGTTATAGTGCAAAAACCGTTAACCATACCTGTCGTGACCTTGACCTTGACCTTTGACCTATTTTAACCAAAAACAATAGGGCACCTAGAAATTATGTTTTTCATCATCCCTGTAAGTTTCAAGGTGATTGTGGCAAAATTGTGGCCAGGAGAGTGCAGACAAACAAACTAGACGACCATAGGTCGAACGCTTGCCGGAAATCGGAAGTGAAACACAGACGGACAGACAGAACATATTGTCGGTTTTCTATTAATGGAATGACTCTCAGGGACATTGCTGAGAATATGTGGCCCGTAGAATGACATATAAGACAAAAGAACAGGCAAGCAGACAAAGCTGACAACAAAAGACGAACAGACAGACATACTGACTTTGTGAGACAAGATTGACACCAGATGACATAACCTGGTGATTGAGAAGATTGAAAGGAAGAAAATGAGTTATAATTTATATAATTTAGATTTATAATTTTGGAGGTATGGCGAATTAATGATATACTAGGGAGGCTCGACTGTACCGCCCTCTAGCAGACATATTCCGAAGACGACAAATGCGTTTCGTATTATTAGTGTATACCATGAGATGTCCCAGTTTCAAAAGGATTCCGTCAAAGCTGTGGCCTGTAGAATGCTATATGTAAGGCGTAAGAACCAGCAAGCAGGCGACTTTGAGGATAACGGACAAACAGATGGACACACTGACAAAGTGACAGAAGATTGAAACCAGCTAGATGCCTTAATCAGGTTATGGAGAAGACTCAAAGGAAGAAAATAAGCTTAAGTTTATGTAACTGAGGCTTTGGGTGTAGAGATATGGCCAATACAATGGTATGTGTGTGAGGGTCGTGTGCAGCGCCCACTAGTGGCCATATCCGAAAATTGAAAAATTATTTCTAGATATTAGTATAAGACATAAGATGTAATAGTTTCAAAAGGATTCCGTCAAAACTGTGGCCTAAAGAATGCTATATGTGAGACGCAAGAGCCAACAAGCAGGCGTATTTGTGGACAACTGACAAACAGACGAAAACACTGACAAAGTGACTCAAAATTGAGTCCAGATGACTACTCCAGGTTATGGAGAAGACTCAAAGGAAGAAAAAAGCTACAGTTTATGTAACTGAGGTTTATAGTTTTGGAGATATTGCCAAAGCATGATATGTTGGGAGAGGTTCGAGTTCAGCGCCCCCTAGCGGCCATATCCGGAAAATGAAAAATTTATTTCGAGATATTAGTGTAAGACTTAAGATGTAATAGTTTCAAAATGATTCTTTCAAAACTGTGCCCTTTAGAATGCTATATGTGAGACGCAAGAGCAAGCAGGCGAATTTGAGGACAACTGACAAACAGACAGACACACTGACAAAGTGTCACAAAATTGTGACCAGATGACTACACTAGGTTATGGAGAAAACTCAGAGGAAGAAAATAAGCTATAGTTTATGTAATTGAGGCTTATAATTTTGGAGATATGGCCAAAATATGATATGTTCGGGAGGTTCGCATCCAGCGCCCCCTAGCGGCCCTATTAAAAAAATGAAAAAACGATTTCGAGATACTAGTGGAGGACTTATAATATGTCAGTTTCAGAAAGATTCCTGCATTAATGTGGCCTTTGGCGCAAGATGAATGAAATCTCGAAATATCTCTATTCACGAGATATTTTACGAGATACTGCAATACTTGTTAGAAAATCTTGTAGTACTAGTTGAATGCTACCTGATGCAAAAAACTAGATCACACTAGCTTTAAAACTGACAAAGTTAGAAAAATAAGACCCCTTATATTCGAATATCATGACTATTCCCCCAAAATTTGTAACCATGGTTACGGCAAATTTGAGTCTGCTACACACCAGATGACAGGGCTTGGAATGACGATTAAAATGAGCTATTGTTGAAGTAGATACGACTAATAGTCACAAAGATATGAAGAAAAAACCGTTTTGAGAATTTTTGACGACCTTGACCTTGACCTTTGACCTATTTTAACCAAAAACAATAGGGCACCTAGAAATTTAATTCTCCATCATCTCTGAAAGTTTTAAGGTGATTGTGGCAAAATTGTGGCCAGGAGAGTGCAGACAAACAAACAGAAAGACAGACAAACAGACAGACTAGACGACCATAGACGACCAAACTAACAGACAACAAACAGCAGAAAGACAAAAAAACATTTGGACCAACCCCTATTGTTTGGAAAAATAAGCACATCTTTAGGTGGTTTTACTGATTTTCAAAAGTCACAGACGAGTAGACAGACAAACAGACAGACAGACAGAAAAAACTCCAGGTGAAGGTTGTGTACTCATGCCATACAAAATTGAAAGCATGAATAAAATAAGCCACAGTCTATTCGAATAATTCTTCATACTTTGAATTTCATGAATTGTAACCTACATAAGGTCACCATGGTAAGGGAAGAACATGACAGAGTCACCAAGAGGATAAACGCATTAAATCTAGTTTCAGATGCTACAATCAAAGTTGTGACACAGTTTATAGTTTTGAAGATATGGTACAATAATGATTACTGCAGCGCCATCTCGTGGTTATTTTCCAAAATGATAAAAGTAAGCTTCGCAAAATTTTATTAGTATGTTATTATTATTATTATTATTATTATTATTATTATTATTATTTTTGTTATTATTATTATTATTATATGATGTATAATTTATATTTAACCCCTACCCCCAATTGCAAACCGGATATCTGTCCCTGATTTGACACACCCAACTGCAAATCGGGGATCCGTCCCTGATATTATAGTTGTGATTATGCTTACCAGCAACACTATCTCTGCATTCAGTAACATTTCGGGGAGCCTCTCTCTTTGTTTTTTTTTTTTTTTTTTTTTTAAAGGGATTATCTTTTACAACAGGTCATTAAGCTCTCAATGCATTGAAATCCTCAAAGTGCGGCCATACAAAGCATGAAAAGAGGCCACCACCAAAAGCACAGGTGGGATCAATCCGAATTGTGTCTTTTCATGGACCATCGCACATCCGTAGAACAAAGCTCCAACTGTCAAATGTAATGCCCCTGCCGACATTTACTATCACATACTGCCATCGCTTATGGTCATGGCAATTGGATGTAATTTTTTTATTTGAAGAAAAACGATGCAAGATTTGAAGAAACTTACAATATAATCATATAATGTGACCGAGAATGTTAGACGCTATCAAATGCTGAAAACTATAAGTCTTCCACATAAAAATAACACAATTATAGGCGTTTCTTTGAATGGTCCCATGTTCTCGTTTGACAAGAAATGGTGCGAGATATGACGAGATATTCACTTTTGTCACTTAAAACTAGTCAAATGATTCTTGAACAATAGAAAAATAAAATATCTAGCATGAAAATGACCGAGATAAAGACATTTGTTTGAAATCTAAAATATTCTCGTTTGGCGGGAGATGATACGAGATGTGGCGAGATTTGCAGTGTAATCATGTCCAGCTTCTGAAATGCTACCAAATGCTGAAAACTACTCCATTTTAGCATTAACCGTGATCAAGCTATAAGCATTTCTGTGAAATCTCGTAATTTCTCGTTTGGCAATAAACCGAGCGAGATTTGACGGGACTTGCAATTAAATGGCTTAGAATCAAGAGAAAGCAGCCTAATGCAAAAAACTAGACCCTTAAAACATAAATATTAACCGAGATAGAAGCCAAAAACTACATATTTTCAGATCGTCAAGTTTAACCAAAAAATTTGGTAACCATGGCAACGGCCGCACAAGGCTATATGTCGGATGGAATAAGGCAATGATCCTAGTTTTAGATGCGACAAAAAAATTGTTATTTGCTTAATATTTTTTAAGATATTGCGGAAAAATGATAAGTTGTAGTGTTTCCAGTACCACGCCCCTTGGTGGCTATTTTCGAAAAATGAAAAAACAAGTTCGAGATAATACAGAAAAACAGAAAATATGTCACTTTCAGAACCTCAGCTGTAAAACTGCGACCTCTAAATCGTATTTAATGAAATCTCGAAAAGTCTCATTTGACAACAAATGGCACGAGATTTTGCGAGACTTGCATTAATTTAGCACAGAGCGTATAAAATGCTACACAATGCAAAAAACTAGAGCTCTCTAACTTAAAAAATGAGAAATTTGGGGGGAACTTTTCGAATTTTCTGATTTTCCCCCAAAAATACGTTACCATGGTAACCATTGACCGGACTTATTTGCTAGCACATGGAAAGCTAACATAATGAGGAATAAAATGAGCTACAGATTTAGCAGCTACGATTATTATTGACGAAGATATGAAGAAAAATCTGTTTTAAGAGTTTATGGTAACCCTGACCTTGACCTTTGAACGGTCATGGCCAAAAACAATAGGCTCCGAGAAGAACCGATTTTACACTTAATGTTAAATTTTCAGAGCGATTGCTTTAAAATTGTAGCTTGTAGCGCGCAGACATACAGACAGACAAACAAACAAACAAACTAGACGACCAGAGGTCGAACACTTGCCGGAAATGGCCGGTAATAAGACAGCGAAACAGACAGACAGTTACTAGGCAGACAGACAGGGAACGTATAACACTGTCTATAGTTTTGGAGATATGGCACAATGATGATTGCTGCAGCGCCATCTGGCGGCTATTTCTAAAAGGGCAAAAAATGTTTCGAGACATTTTATTTTTTTATTATATATATTTGATGTATAATTAAAATTTAATCCCCGCAGAATACGACAGAGTCCCCACGAGGTTAAAGGCATTAAATCTAGTTCCGGAAATGGCCGGAAATAAGACAGCAAAATAGACGGACAGTTACTAGTCAGGCAGACAGGGAACGTTTGGATTTGATCAAATGAACAACCGCTATCAAGGTTAAAATGGAAGTACATTTTTATGTGATTTCGCTGATTTTCAATAGCCACAAATGAGTAGACAGACAGACGGAAAATAACTCCATGTGTAGGCAATGTACTCCTGTCATGGAGAATGGAAAGCATGAATAAAATAAGCGTCAGTCAATTAGAATAAATCTTCATATTTTAAATTTCAGGAAAAAGAAGAATTTAATTGTAACCTATATTAGGCCCCCATGGTAACGGAAGAATATGACAGAGTCTTCACGAGGATAAACCCATTAAATCTAGTTTCAGATGCTGCAATCAATGTTGTGACACTATCTCTAGTTTTATAGATATGGCAAAAAAATGATTGCTGCAGTGCCATCTGGCGGCTATTATTAAAAGGACAAAAAGTAAGTTTCGAGATATTTTATTTTTTTATAATAAATATTTGATGTATAATTAAATTTAAACTTCTGCTGAATATGACAATGTCCCCACGAGGAAAACGCATTAAATCTAGGTTCAGAAGCTGCAATCAATGTTGTGACACCGTCTATAGTTTTGGAGATATGGCACAATAATGATTACTGCAGCGCCATCTGAAAGGAAAAAAAATAGTTTCGAGCTATTTTATTTTTAATTATATATATTTTATGTATAATTAAACTTTAACCCCCGCGGAATACGACAGTCCCCACGAGGTTCAACGCTTTAAATCTAGTTTCAGAAGCTGCAATCAATGTTGTGACACTGTCTATAGTTTTGGAGATATGGCACAATAATGATTGCTGCAGCGCCATCTGAAAGGGAAAAAAAATAGTTTCGCGATATTTTAATTTTTATTATATATATTTTATGTATAATTAAAATTTAACCCCCACAGAATACGACAGAGTCCCAACGAGGTTAAACGCATTAAATATAGTTTCAGAAGCTGCAATCAATGTTGTGACACTGTCTATAGTTTTGGAGATATGGCACAATAATGATTGCTGCAGCGCCATCTGGGGGCTATTTTCTAAAAGGAAAAAATAAATTTCCAGATATTTTATTTTAATATATATATTTGATGTATAATTAAAATTTTACTCCTGCCCAAAACTGCTTAACCAGGGATCAGCCCATATTTTGTCACCCCCAACTACAAAATCGGGGATCCGTCCCTGGTTTCAAAGATTTGCCAGTGGTTCCTGGCAACACAAGTGGCCGCACAAGGGGACACAATAAAAATCACAGGTGTGTTCCCTCCACATTTAGCGGCTTTTGTCCTCTATTCAATGCTGCTTTGTGAGATTCATGGACGATCGCGCACGCCAACATGCAACTGTAATAGCCTTGCCGGCACTTACCGGTCAACCCTGAAGCCACTTGTGCTCACGGCAATTGGATGTATTTTCATCATTTGATGAAAAACGAGGCAAGATTTGACGAGAATTGCAATAAAATCACATGATGTGAATGAGAGTGTCAGACGCTGTCAAATGCTAAAAACTATATGTCTGTAGGGTATAAAATGACAGCATAATAGGCATTTGTTTAAATGGTCCACTGTTCTCGTTTGACGACAAATGGTGCGAGATATAACGAGATATTCATTTATATCACTTAACACTAATCAAATGATTGTTGAACAGTAGAAAAATAAAATCTCTAGCATAAAATTGAAAGAGATAAAGACATTTGTTGAATATTTTGTTCAAAATATCGAATATTCTCGTTTGGCGGTAGATGATGCGAGATTTGGCGAGATTTGCAGTTTTATCATGTTAAGCTTCCGAAAGGCTACCAGAGGCTGAAACCGTATACTCTTTAACCTAAAACGTGATCGAGTTATCAGCATTTCTGCGAAATCTCGTAATTTCTCGTTTGACGGAAAAACAGGTCGAGATTCTACGAGACTTCCAATTGACTGGATTGGAGCCAAAGGAATGCTACCTCATGCAGAAAACTAGACCCTTGAAGTATAAATATCAACAGAGATAGAAGCAAAAATCTAATTATTTTCAGATTGTCAAGTTTTACCCCAAAATTTGGTTACCATGGTAACGGCAGCACAAAGCTACATGTACCCAGGAATAAGCCAATGATCCTAGTCTTAGATGCGACAAAAGAAATTGTTATATGCTTAATATTTTTTAAGATGTTGTGCAAAAATGATAAGTTGTAGTGTTACCAGTACCACGCCCCCTGGTGGCTTTTTTAAAAAAATGAAAAAACAATTTCGAGATATTTATAAATAACACAAAATACATTAATTTCAAAGCCATTGTTAATAAAATGCAACCTGCAGGTCATATTTAATGAAATCTCGAAAACTCTCGTTTGACGAGAAATAGTGCGAGGTTTTGCGGGATTAACAATTCTATCATAAACAGCTCATGAAATACTACCTGATGCAGAAAACTAGAACTCTCTAGCTTTAAAAATGAAAAATTTAGAAAGAAAATATCGAATTCTATCATTTCTTCCCAAAAATACGTTACTATGGTAACGAATGATCAGAGTTGCACGATGAACTGTTGAACGATCACCAGGCCTGGTTATATCTTACGGAGTACCGTTATTGGGAGAAATGTACACCATGGACTTAGTTTAAAGACTTGTGTTTCTTTAGTATACGGATTGCTCGGCTCCTAACAGCAATCCCGGAGCCACTTCGTTTCCATGGGGTCATATTGATAATGAGTTGAAGATAAGTATATTTCGTTTTGTATTGTAATGTATGCCCCGTTTAAGTGATGTTATAATTTCAGACTTTGTTTTGAACTTTGTACATATTGTATATAATGTATTATTTTGGATAATTATATATATATATATATATATATCTGCATATATATATATATATATATATATATATATATATATATATATATATATATATATATATATATATATATATATATATCTGCACCGTCTTTCTTTGTAAATTTATGTTTGTTGTGTGAAGAACCCGGAAAGAAATTCAATTTTCACGCAACATATGTCAGCCCACATCCATCCCCGCCAAGCAAATCCTTTAAATCAGCTCGCCCCACCCTGCACATTTGGCTTCTATTCTAACCATCATGCCCTACACAGTATTAAAAAATATATACCACTGTTAATATTTTTAACAAAGATTGTAATTTTAAAGTTGTCATTTAATATCAAACCCAGATCCAGTGATTCAAGTATAGATCAAAATATAACATTTAAAGCACGTTTTGATGTGTATGATATTCGGTTTTGTTGAATCTTGAACAAATATATGTAATTAAAAATATATATAGAACAAACGCAGAATAAAATAAATTACAATATATTTTAATTTTAATGATATTTTAATAAATGGACCGGTCCAAGCTCCAGTATCTGAACAAATAATGCATTGATAACGATGATTCTTTGCATGGAACTTGGTCATTGAATGTTTCATCAGTTTCTGTAGACTGGTTGCGCCACCTATATTTTTTTTTATTTTTACGAATTTTTTTTTCTTTATTTGAGACCTTTAAAAATGCGGTCATCTGTTAACAGGGCTCAAATCGTAACGACTGGACCTAGAATCTTCTCTCTCTTGACATGCGGAGAGGCCGTTGGAAAGTCTACTGTGGTCTCTGTTACCCATAAACTCTGAACTATTGGGCTCTGAAGTACCCTCCAGAATAATCGAAAATTTGAAACAAAAGCTCAAGTATCTGAACAACTATTGCACTGATCACCATGATTCTTTGCATGGATATTAATCATGGAATGTTTCATCAGTTTTAAAAAAAAATAAAACCAAAGAAGGGCACAAATCATAACCATTGAACCCAGAATCTTCTAACTTGATATCCTGAGAGTTCCTCAAAAGTTCTCCTCAAAAACCTGAAATTCGTTCATTGTGACCTATATTCTCAGGGTTTTGGGGTATGTTTGAACACCCCAGAAATAATACAAAATACACACAAATTGCAAGATTCCTCAGGAAAGGCTGGTTGGATTGATGGGATTTTGTCAATATTCATCTTCACCGAAGAAATAAAATTTCTACAGTGAATCCTTTTAGAGATATCCCGCTCACAAGGTAAAAGTTAACGGACGCCGGACGGACGGACGGACGGACAGCTTGGGTGACGGCAATAGCCCATCAGCCTAAGGCTGAGGGCTAAAAAAACCAAATGGATTTTTAGCTAACCCAAATCAGGAATAATTGATATTCTCATTTTCCCAAGAACTAAATTACCGGAAATTGCAAAATCATATCCTTTAAGAAGGAAAGGTTTGTAGAATAGAATTAAATACTGCTCATAATAACACTTATTGTAGCATCAGGGGTAACCATTTCTGACCTTATAAATGGAATTTTATTTTATTGTGATATTTTTATTGACTTTTCTCTGTGGCAAGAACCTGCATTTGCCATTATTAAAATGATGCCACAAAAAAAAGGAATTTTATCATTTTATTCATACTGGTATCCCTACTTTCAATAGTGTTCCTCTTATTTTATTAACAGAATTTGATTTTTTTTTGTAGCTTCATTTTCTTACAGTTCAAAATTACCCAAGATGTGGGGAAAAAATAAAGGCATAAATAAATGTTAACAACAGGCATGAGAATTCTCAATCTTCCCGAGAGAGACTGGAATTCTTATTATCCCGGAACGAGTGGGAACTCTCATTTTTAATGGAAGAACAGGAAGCATTTCATACCATCTCCGGAATCTCATTCTTATTGAGGCCCCTATTAGCATAATTACCGTCAAACTGACTCATAATGTGGAGTATCTAATTATTTTTATGGAAGTGCGGAGTGGAAATTAGGATTCGGTGCTTGTTCCCATTCGGGAAACTTTATTCATCAAGAAATCCTATGACACCTTAGCGGGAGACGACCAAGAGTGTCAGTGGACACCATCATGCCATAAACCCCCAACCATTTCAACACTGCTTTCCACAACAGGGGCCGCCACATGCCCGTCTGACATCCAGGTCCAAGTTGTAATACGTGATCGAGTACAATTGTGACATACCAGTGTGTTAAAGAAAAAAATCGGGACCTGAAATTGGAATGTTGTGAAGAGATTGTAACAAGAACAACATTATGCATCATTATTAAAAACTTGGTGCTCATTCCCCATCCCCCCCCCCCCCCAAAGAATTATACTGTAGAACAATTGGCAGTGTCTGTAGTCGAACGACGGTCGGGCGGATAAGTAGGCCTACTGATGTCCGCACGACAGTGGTACGTTCTCAAATCTGTCTTGCACTAAATACTCATATTGTTCATCATATAATTTCTGTGAGTATGAGAAAAATTCAATTTGATGGGAAATTGATATAAAAGAAAGGATAAACAGAGATAAAACCTACCACCGGAGTGGTAGGAAATCTGACTTTATAGCTGACCAGTAGCTAAGAAGCATTCGGCCCCGGACCTTTTTCATTTCTATACACCGGTTGTGTCATAATTGTAATTATAAATCAATTTTATGAAAACCGGCATTGTTTTCGGCATTGTGGAAAGGGTATCTGGCTCCAAAGAATTGTGAAAATTAAGGGTCAGATATTTTACAGAAAATCAACGAAACACAAGGAAAACCCCACCGAAAATCAATAAATAAACACTGGAAATCAGCTAATTCCTTTGCCATTTTGGATATTATTGTTGTTAATACAGAAATAATAGCATAAAATAATAAAAATAAGTATATATGTATATGAAGAGAATACTGAAATTTTACATCTATTTCTCTACTCACGCCTGTCCAGCTGGCTGTCAGCAAATGTTAGTAACCGATTTGGTCAACAGATGGCGGTACCTATCCCTCAGTCCAAGGGCAGTGGCTTAACGTCACAGGGTTCCAGATAGTGCCAGGTTTCAATGCAGCCAGGATAAAGATTGTACATTTGAACTGTAAATTTATCATTGACTAATTTTTTTTCTATATGATAATGTTTAACCTTGCTTATGAATGTAGCATGCAATTTCACTCCAACACGTTCTGGGGGAGTCAAGTGGTCAATCTTTTAATATTTGATGTATTTGAAACATAAATTTTCTAGGTATAGGCTAAAATAGGCTAAAAGGCTGATAAATTTTACACCAAAAATGATGTATCTATACCTGAAACCCCGAATATAGGAATATATATTTTAATTCCAGTCAGGTATACCATGCTATAGTTACGAGATAGATATATTATGAAGACAAGTAATTCAATAATATAGATTAAGGGGGTGAAATTGCATCCGCCAAAACAGAGTTTTGTACGCCGCTGCATAGGTTTCCGGAGAACTCCTCCGTAACCAATGGGCGGAATTTTACGGAACTCAGAATTATGATCGGTTCACATGTCAACTGCTGCGTCCTTCATTTTTGGTTGACCTCTGTGCTGTCCTCCTATAATCAGCGGTGATAAATCTAAAATGATGTTAAGGCTATAACTGGAAAAGAATTTGAATACTCACCAAAAATGCAGCCTTGATGTATCTTATCGAGGGCTAGGTCATCTTCGAACATGGATGACCTTTGCCCCTATTAAAAGGTCACAGCAGCGATAATGCTACAATGATTTTAACCCAATTGGTCGAAAACTATTCGAGGAACAGTCACCAAACTGATAACATTTATGCACCTATCAAATGCTAGGTCAAGCAGGAATACGGATGACCTTGGAGCATTTTTCAAGGTCGCAGCAGTAATAATGATCACAATGATGTGAAAGCAATAACTCGACAAGAATTCGAGGTACAGGCACCATGCATGCACCTTATCAACCACATGGTCAAGACCTTGAAGCATTTTTCATGGTCACAGCAGAGAAAATACTAACATTAAGTAAACGCAATAACTCGACAAGAATCTCGGCAGTTGTTTGACTGATTCGCCTGAAATTTAGCATGTGAATACATCTTAGATACTAGTAGTTTTCATGTTCAAATAAGAGGTGGCGCCACCTACAGTCATGTTTACGTGGCAGACATCCAAGCTCATATGCAACACATCTCACTCTATTTCCTCTTACCACTCAATACATGCGTCACTTCACTCGTACCACTCTGATTTCGGCGGATACATGTTGTCGCCTTTCCACTACCGAATTTTTTTACTTTATGTAATGTTTTGGCTTTCTTGGTTTACCGCTCCATGTCTGTCTCCACCAGTGGTCTCTACACTACAGTGTATTTAGCGTCAGCATGCACATAGCGGAGTGACCTCTGGAAAAGATTGGATATCCTGGTATCAGTTAAAATCTCACAAACAGGAGAAAATGTATTAATTATATTTTCCATCTAATTTACCGTCACCGTTTGAAAAATATCAAAGGGCCATTTTCTTGATGATCGATGTATAATGGGAAAAAAAT
The DNA here is from genome assembly GCA_026874595.1 of Sipunculus nudus. Classification (NCBI taxonomy): domain Eukaryota; kingdom Metazoa; phylum Annelida; class Sipuncula; order Golfingiida; family Sipunculidae; genus Sipunculus; species Sipunculus nudus. The sequence goes on from CM049306.1 coordinate 67,205,588, forward strand.
CCAATTGTCAACTAAAACATGCTTGCTTGGACATGACATACCATCTTTTATATTATCAGTGGGCTATGAGCTATTGTCACTACTTTTGGGCAGGGCACTCCGCACCGTCACAGTGGTCGGGCTATGAGTACAGGGCTGTTAGGGGCGAGTAAGCTTATCTTATTAATAACTGACGCAGGGTGAAAGACGTTCATTTGTCTGTTTCTGTTTAATCTTGTCACCTCCCTGCACCGTCAGCCAGTGGTGTCTGCCATCTGTTTCACCCGATGTTTGATGAGACTATCTCGAAATTGTGAAGCAGAAAGATCGGGTTGGCGTTATATATGAGGGTTTTACCTAGTCGTTACACCGCGCGCGTAACATTCTCTTAACATGTATACAAATGGACAACTGTGTTTAGACGAGACATATTTTTCCGGTGATCTAAAACGTTTGCTGTAGAATTACAAATACCAAACATTCTATTCAAGATTATCATTCAACACCGGTACATTTAAAATGTACCTACGTGTGCTGTGAGGACGTGCTATGACATTACAGCAGTAACTAAAACATCTTGGATCAGGCAAAGCAATTAAATAATATTATTTGACTGGAATGATTCATATCACTAATGTTCCGACGACTGGGTGGATATAATATTTGCCTGGGGATTTTGGCTGTGGTTCGCTGTGTATACGGAGCAAACACTTTGATCCCTGTGACCCCTAGTCTATGGGTCAGTAGGGGTATAGCCCCCCCCCCCCCCACCCCCGCCTAATTTTCTTATGTCCAAGTTTGTGAAAATGAATGTTGGCACTTGAAACAAGGCTGATTTTTTAGAGAAATGACCCTTTTAATAAAATCGTGTCAATAGTACCAAGTTCGCGACTGACCGAAACCGGTTAAGGGGTATGGTCATTAAGCGACTGTAACTTTTTTTTATATAAGCCCTATGGTGGTAAATAAACACCATTTTACTCCTCTTTTATTGCTGAACAAGATAGTTATATATGTGTTTGTATTTGAATGAGTTACATGCTTACTAAGTACAGTTATATCCATTTCACAAAATTAAAATTTTTTTTGGACGTGTGCGCACTTTTTTAACCAAAAGTTTTGACACAATAAATTATAGGAATTTTTTTCGTAATCTGAGTTTATTTTATCGTTTCCTAAGGTCCCTATATTATGAAAATGAATGTTGGTGGTTGAAACAGGGTCTATTTTTCGAGAAATAGTCATTTTATCATACCGTGTCAAAGTGCCAAGTTCACAGCTGAGGGACATCAGGGAGTATGTTCACAGAATCGACTGCATATTTCTTAATACTAGTCCTATGGTAGTGAAATATACACCACATACTCTTCTTTTATTATTGAATAGGTTACATATAAATGTGCATGTATATGGATGCACTGCATGCTTATTAATAGTAGTTATTTCCAGTTCCAAAAATAAATTTGATTTTTTAAATGTGTGCACATTAAAAAAAAAAGTTTAGAGACAATGATTTTTTCTATTTGCTTCAAACTCTGAGTTGTTTTATTGTTTCTTATGGTCCCCAAATAATGAAAAATAATGTTGGTAGTTGAAACAAGGTGAAATTTTGGAGAAGAAGCCTTCAAACCTTGTCAAAGTGCCAAGGCTATAGGAACGGGTTATGATCACTAAAAGCAACTATAACTTCTGAATTACTAGTCCTAGGATCATGGGATAAGTACTATTGTATCCTTTTTTTATTGCTGTATAAGACAGACTGATATAAATTGGTGTAAAAATTGCATCTTGACTTAAAACAAGTGAGACGTTTGAAGTCATCAACCTGAGTAGTTATACATACTCACTCTTTATTTGCCCATAAAGTGTATCAAGACTCGTTTTTAAATATTGATATTCTGCACATATTTTGGTTGTATATACAACAAAGAAATAATTCCAAAAAGTTTTGCCCCATTGTGCCCCTATTACACCCTTAATTACAGTACACATTATGCCCAAATTCGAGAACTCCTGAAACTGAAAACGCGTTCGGCAACATACGGCAATAATCGTAGCATGGCGTCACATTAGGCACTCGTCTGCTGTTTTTTTTTTTTTTGGGGGGGGGGGGGGGGGGGACCTGTGTACATTTGGAAATGATTTCTCTCTCCCCCCCCCCCCCCCCCAAAAAAAAAATGACGAAGAGACACATTAAAATAACAAGGGACCCATGGGTCACGGTGCTCAGCTGAAGTTTGAATTTTTTGCCAATGCAAAATACGTAAAATATTCTATTGTAATGTTTTTCATATATACAAGCATATGAGAAGCAAAGAGGAAAGGGGTCCTCCTACTTGGTTATAGTAAAGTTCTAAATATATGATTGCAAAACTAATACTCTGACAAGACTGTCATGAAAAAAACACAGTAAAACAGTTTTGAGATACTGTGATGCATATGAAAAATTTACAGATGGACAGGCAAGTGGACAGAATGGACTAAAACCATTGTAGTTGAATGAGGGACAGACAACATCATAGTGCATATTACTATCTCAGCTATAATTTTTTTCCTGGAATCAATAGTCACTTTCATACCTGATGAAGTTTTTACTCTTCTGAAGTAAACAATTACTTATCTAATGAACATCCACACTTTCATTGCACACACCACTTTGTGGACACAATTAAATGTGCACTTTAATCATTGTTACCACCAGGGTGACAATGATTAAAATTTAAAATGTAGCATAGCCTAGAATAAGAATGAATCAAATACCGAAAATTATAACATTCATCTAATTTATGCACCAGCTGGGGTGGGGGGGGGGGGGGGGGGGTAGTGCAGGGCAGAGGGGAAGCCTGCTAGTAGTGGCCAAGCTGAGCCAAGACAAGCTGCCTGGAGAGGGTTACATAAGACAAGTGAAGGCTGTACTACTAGGTGGGCTTGATGTAAACAACACTTGACATGGTGTATTAAAACCTGAATAAAACCTTCTCTTTTCATTTGAAATTTCTATGAAATTTCCGATTTTAAAAGATTAAATTCTTATGTATATATATGATGCGAAAATTAAATCAACAGTGCTTACAGGGGAAAACTTGCCATAGCCAAAATTCGACAAAATTTAACGTATTGATTTTTTATTTATGCTAATAACATAAAAAATTTGCAAAATTCAGATCTTGTTTTGGGTAAACAATTAAATCTTGATTTAATAAATTTATACCCCTGAAAAAAGTCTGCAGCTTCAGCAATTCTCATGTTAAATGAGTAAATATATTTCCTGATTTTAAAAAAAACTTCAAAACAATACTCAATACTGACCTTATTTTTGGTATGACAATAGAAAATGTATGGAAGAATATGAATACTAAATATGATCAAAACCAGATCAGTGGTTTTGATATTAGGCAGCGTTGAAATGTAACAATGGCATTTTTATGGAAAACGGGGTTTTTTTTCATAATATTGCAAAGGAACGAAGTCTTTCTGACCCAATTTTCGGTATGGTAGGAGATTTCGGGGACATCTAACTGTATGCAAAATTTTGGGTTTATAGGTCCAACAGTTTCAATTATTAAAAATTAAAAAATTAAAATATGGCTTTAGCTTTTCAGTTTCACTTAATAGTAAGAGTATTTCATAGTGGGAATCCTTATGTATTTAGAAAAGGCACTGGATTTCTATCTCCCTAACCGTCTTATAGTATCATCTGGGATACCTGTTGCTACAGCATGTGTTGCTGCTGCAATCCTTTAACTGTGTGATTTGTAACAAGCAGGGTTTAAACCAATTATATTAAGAACATCCTGTAAACATACACAGAGGTAAATTTTTAGACTGGGGTTTTGGTCTCTGAAGATGAAAAGGGGTCCTTCTATTTCTGGACGTATACGCAAATACTGTTACAGTAATTTAAATAGGCAGACTGAGCAGAGCGATGGCTGCACATGCAGTAATGAAGCATGTTTGCAAGGTTCATGTTTGAAGCTGGACATTACAATTTGGATAGTCCCTTTGACCAATTTTACATTTTTGAATTGCAAGGTGTAATTTGCTGTTTCTGACACAGTGATCTCGCCTACTCGGAGAAAGGCACGGAAAGCCAAAGAAAACATCGCCTTAATCATGGTACATTTTAACTGCTCTCTGGTTACATTTGAAAAAGAAGACACAAGCCTTGTCAAAATGTCTTTAGTGATGCGTAGTCGAACATCAGGGCGACCCATCCTTTTAGCAATACCCATGACCAGCTTTTTAACCAAACAATTATCCGTGAGAGAAGGACCCACCTTGTGAAAAATGTTTAGTGCTGACAAAAGTGAAGCAATTGTACTTGGGGGAAAACTCCTTATAATGCATATGCAAAATGTATTTAATAATCTTAGGGCTGTCTACTGGTAATATCACAGAATGTCCTGTTTTATCAAAGTAATGCAAGAATTGAAGCCAAGCTTGCCTATAACTTGAAAAGGTGTTGGGGGCCAAACTCTCCACAAGAAGCTTGGAAGATTCTTGGGCTAATCTACAGGTAGCAGGTGATGGGAGACAGTGGAAGGAAGACGATTCAGCTGAGGCGGCTGGTTCAGTGCGCGCTGCACCTGCAAACGAGATGGGAGGTCAGCAGTTATGTTTTCAGCTCCTGGGATATGAGAGGCCCTAAAGTGAATATTGAAGGTCATTGCACCAAAAAACAAACGACGGACCAGCTTCCTGATTTCAATCTGCTTAGAAGATTGTTAATTAATAAATTCGACAACAGCTGCATTGTCACATCGGTATAGGACTTCATGGTTGCGCCATAAAGGACCCCATATCTCTAAAGCAAGCACGATGGGGAATATTTCCAGATCGAAGAGCAATATTTTTTTTTCCATGATTGTGGCCAAGGATAAGAAAATCAACGGGACCCAAAAACTCCAGGAAAACCAAATGAGGATTGAGGAATAGTTCTCGTCCATTAAATTTTGATGAGATGAAGAGTTTCAATGCTTCAATATCTAGCCTGGCTTTTAACCCTATTCTTATAAAGTAGTAGAGTTTTTGATTTTAAGAATAGCACAGAAGATTTTGCGAACGTCTCACTATAAGGCTCGGCCTGGTACTACAGCCAGATACGCAAAATATACTGTAATTCCCTTAACTTACAATTTTTTCAGCCTGCAGCCCCTTCCAAAGCCTCTTTAAGTTTGAATATTTTGTTGGCTGGCAAACGCAGTTCCCCTGCCACTGTATTTAATTTCAATGTATCTATTACTGTTTTTGTATGGTGATACAAGCATGACATTTGGCAAATTTATTCACAACACCCTCATGAACCAAAATCAACCTCTGGTGACCAAGGTTTCGGCCATTTTCCAATATTGCGGCCACTTTCCAATATAGCCGCCTGAAATTTGTGATTTTTTAAAAGTTGATCGACTTATTCCAAATAAGGTTTGATAATTTCATTTTCCATTGTATCCTGACTATCAGGAATATAAACAGCATCATATTCATTGTTTCCACCACTTTAACATACTTAATTTCCAAGATGTTGGCCATAATATTTAAAATGATGACAAAATAATGTATAAGTATAAAGGTGAACTGTAATGATATTTTTAGATACCAGATGAATCACACATTTATGTCGATGACGTATGGCTTTATTGACAATTAAATAAACGTTTTTAAAGATATTTTGGATAAAAATTGCATAAAAATAATAATAAAAATAATAATAAAAATAAATGTTCTGGTTATCGAGGAGGGCGGACTCAGCCTTTGACTTTTGCACACGGCCCGCACATTTTTAGTTTTATGACGTCATACAATGCCAAACAAGACCACTACGAGGATACATTCTGGACAAGTGCACGTATGAGCATGATGAGTGGAAAACTGAATGCATCAGTTTTTCACCATGGTAAAATAATAATATTTAGGCCATTAACGGCATAATCCAAGATTTTTTTTTAAATACAAGTTGTAATATTTTCCATTTTGCATGAATCTACATGCAGCTGTCAGACATGAACATGTACAAAATAACAGGTCTGGAAATACGTCTGGATAATAATTCGTCAGTGCTTGCAACTGTCTGTAATTAGTAAAACGATGGAATGTGGTTTATATATATATATATATATATATATATATATATATATATATATATTTATATATATATATATATATATATATATATATATAGTGTGTGTGTGTGTGTGAAAAATGGCAAAATATTTGGAAGGTTACCCGTCCGCTTCTGGATCCGCAGAGGTATTATAACAATTAGAATTACAAATTCTAAACCGATATGTTTCATCTGCAGTAACCTCATATGTCCTTAGGCTTAACTTACAGAGGATTGAATATAGGGTAGGCGTTGTTAATTGTTTAACTATTTAGATAAATTATGAAATGAATCTAACTAAAATAAGTGAATTTAATTATTGCAGTAAAATGGAATAAAATCTAAATGTTTAATGCTCTTAAGCCTCTTGCGGTTTGTATGCCCGATCATAATCTATATATGAATATCGTAGCTTCTGCTAAATTATTGGTCTATATAATTTTGAAAAGAAATGGACCATACTTATATGGGAGTATATCACACCTAGTTAATATGGCGAGGCATATGTCCCATTTTGATTTAGTTTACTTTATGTCAAGTCCAACGGGGATATAATATTTATAACGCAGACTTATAGTATTGGATGTACAAACTCATAAGGCCTACTGTACATACCATTATCACATACATATATAATATGTTCTATAAGTTAAGACGGGCATATATAATTAAGATTCACAGCCAAAAAAGACAAATGTGTACAGTCAGAAGGATGTGTTTCTTGACGAATATTAGGGAGTTCTGCACAATGTATGAGACAAATAATTCAAAATATGACAAACAGGTTTTAGCGACTTTTTCATAATCGGAAAACTGATAATAAACAAGCCAGGTAAACTGATGACGTAATTCAATTAAAGATGACGTGCTACAAATCATTGTGACGTCACTGTTGTCTAACAAATACCACACACAGCCATATACATGGACAGTTTACCAAGGAGGAATGTACCGGGAAGACGCCATACCGGGTCAATCAAATATTCCTCAATTCTCACTAAGGCCCTATTGTGCACATATTTTTTTTTTATAATCTGATGCTGAATGTGATCAATATTTTTTTTTTAATTTTATGATTATCAGTACAGTAATGTAGCCTTCCGGGGGCAGGTGAGATCTAAGCATTCCTAGGCAAATAAAAGTTGTCAGTATTTGCAAAGAAAGGTCAATTTGACTGGTGACTCAGTTACCATTAAGCAAATAAAAAATAAAATTAAGTTTCTGTGATTAGGGCTTATATTATAAGAAACTTGCCTACAGAAATGCCAAATATATTTAGCATGTATTTAAACAAAAAATGGCTACACCGTGGAAGGGGGATCCCCTCGCACGGCCCCCTTGCGATGTAATTTGGCCCCTGCGGTGTCCTCATGGTGCTCTGAATCTGAGATGTCGGATTAATAAATACAGCATTTCTCTGAAACAAAAAAATCTAATTAGCCCTAGTGCTCTAAATTTATTTATATCGATCTGAAACACTTATTTAATCATAGTATATTTTTGTTATACGATTGAGTATACTCGTTTCATTTGTCCATGATAAAATAGGATGGGGCGAGGACTACAGGGTCAAATGCTCAAGAAACACTGTATATAAGAATACAATAATTAAATGCCCCTCAAATGGGGGATAAGCTACTCTTTGTTTCATTTTGCTTGTCGTCTCATCCACATCTTGGTGTCTCAACCTCGACTTGCGCATTACTTTTCTTACCTTTCCAGTATCCTACTCTTTCGCTTCATGTTTAACAATGACTGTTGTTTACAAACCAGTTATATATAAAGCAGGATATACCCTTACGGTGGCCGCACGGTACCAGCGTCTCCAGCAGGTGACCTCCTCGCCAACCAAGTATCGGCTGTCACCGTACAATTGCCGTTTATTACGTAAGTGCAAACAACGTGAGATAAAAAATCACACGTTGACTGTACGGTCTTGAAAACCCCACAGCAAGCCGCCGGGTTGAAAAAAACCGTAAGGCGCCTGGTGTATATGTGAGATGGAATTAGGCCACTGTAATAAACAATAATTTGCACACCAGGGTAACTTTTCACGCTTAATCCAGTAAGCGAATAAAAAAGAATCGTTACAATTCACAGTTAAACGGTGCTGTTATAGAAAATTTGAACATTGCCAAACATTTATGTATACTAGTATATCAGAAATGATATGATATGATATATTTTTCATATTTTTTTATATCAAAGTGTAGTGTCACAGCACTACCAGGGTACACTGGTCGACACTACAGCTGTGAAACTCAGTGTGGGGTTCAATGCTAGCTATTGGCAAGTCTTTCCCAAAAGCTGTTTAGCTTGCCCTAATACACAGTTAAACAGCCGCCTCTGGATTGACAGGATGTGCCAGCACGGGAGAGCCGAGCCAAGGAAGATGGGGTGAAGTCTTTCGGAAGGTGTACAGATCACACATGAATTAAATGGCATTGGATGAATGATCGGGCTAGGGGTAAGATCTAAAAATGTCTGCCTAGTTGTATTCCATACAAAAAAAAGTCCTATAGGTGGTGAAAGGGTAAACCCTCGGCCTATAGAACAATAATCAGCGCTAAAATGTCAGAACAGTAATGGAAATCAAAACCTTTCCTCAAAGGAAACAAAGGCTTTGTTGTTTGTGCCAACAGAAAATGGGGAAAAGTTGATAGTAGTGGCTATATTACTCTTGCTACAATCCTCAGTTTTACCATTTGTATGCAATGCCAATTCCATTTGACCCCAAGAGACTTGATGTGGGAGATGGCATTCTGAAACTATGGTAGAAAACAAGGCTACCTATCATGATTCCTGTTACCTAAAATTCAAGACCTCAAAATTGGAAAGGGAAAGGAAGTAAGTTTGCAAAGTAGAAGAAGCAGAGGATGCCACTTGTGCAAAGTTCTCACGCAGCTGTCAGAAGAAAGCAGCTGCAGATGACACAGAGGATTCAGAGGATAAAGATTAAGAAATTGGAGTGTGCTTCATTTGTGACAAGCCAGCACCAAGCAAGGATTTGAGACTAGCAAGTACTTTACCTTTATATGAGAACCTTCAACGATGTGCCGGAAACTTGCTTGATGAGAAACTCCTGGTAAAACTTAGTGCTGGAGATAGCGTAGCCCAGGGCCATAGGTATCACCCATCCTGCTTAACAGGTGTATACAACAGGGAAAGAGCTTGGCTGAATTCCCAGAACAGTGAAGATGAGAACTATGTAAAGCAGAGACAGGAGGCGTGTGCCCATGCCTTTGTAGAGCTTGGGATGTACATAGCGTAGCCCAGGGCCATAGGTATCACCAATCGTGCTTAACAGGTGTATACAATTGGGAAAGAGCTTGGCTGAATTCCCAGAACAGTGAAGATGAGAACTATGTAAAGCAGAGACATGAGGCGTGTGCCCATGCCTTTGTAGAGCTTTGGATGTACATACGGGAAAAGTAGCTGTCAACAGATGAATGTTGTTACTTCAAAATGGGTGAACTTTATGATTTTTACAAACAACGACTTGAACAGTTTGGAGTTTATCCATATTCTGTTAACCGTACTCGATTGAAAGAACAAATACTTGTTCGCATTCCAGAACTTGAGGATGTCAAAAACGATAGGTAAATTTAGCTTGCCCATACAACAAGAGAAGGAGAAGCCATTGCTACAGCATGTGCTTACAATGATGCTTTGATTGTGCCAAAGGCAGCCGAGATTGTGCGGAAACAGATGTTTGAACATGAGAAAGAATTTGATGGTGCCCTGTTAGAAGGATCGTCAAAAAAAATCTGTTCCACCCAGTTTACTCGAGTTCGTCAGTGTGCTGCAGAATGGTGGAGACATAAAGTAACAACTGGAAAATGGAAAATCATCTGTTGATGTAGCATTAGCAAATCTCTTGCATTTCAACTGCAGGAAAAATCCATCCAGCTCAACATTAACAAGATATTCTAAGTTAAGAGATTCGGAGTTTCCAATTTATGTTGGGCTCCTAGTGTATGCCAAGATAAGAAAGCGCCAGCTGATTGACATTCTACACCAGTATGCCATCAGTTTCAGCTATGATAGGGTTCTTGAACTATCAAAGGAGTTAGGAGAGGCAGTTGTTGCGAGAGCAGCAGAAGGAGTAGTTTGTCCCACTGTATTGAGAACAAGACTGTTTACAACATGTGTTGTGAACAACTTGGATCATAATCCAAGTGCCACAACTGCACAAACATCCTTTCATGGAACAGGTTTATATGTATTTCAACACCCTAGCAGTGACAACAAAGGTGAGGTTAGATCTCTGGCCCAAACCATTGGAAGTGGTACTAAGTCCAAAAGGTACCTCATCTACCTGAGTATTATACAAATGTACAACCTGCTCATTTCAAGCAGGATAACCCTACCCAATCTCCAATAAAATTTCAGGACACCTACCAGTTGTGCTGACAAAACATATATCCCTTGAGTATGAGTGGCTTGAAAAAGGTAGTGTGTCAAACAAAAGTGAAACTGAGGTGAGTGTGTCATGGGGAGCAAACCATGCTTCTTGTGGTCGACAGCCAAACTTTAGCCTTTCATCAATGCTGCCTCTTTTCAGGGAGTTAGCCCATTTAGTCGCAGTGATGTCAAGTGCTATGGATATTGCCAAGTCAACAACATTTTTTTTCTTAATCCAGGCCATAATCCATTTCTTGTTGCTGATCAACCATTGTTTACCATCGCCAAGCAAATACAATGGCAATGGCCGTCAGAGTATGGTGACATGGTTTTCATGTTTGGAGGGCTACATCTCGAAATGGTTGCATATAAGGTCCTCGGTGATCTTCTGAAAGACAGCGGATGGACTGGTTCCCTTATAGAAGCAGAAATAGCAACAGCTTGAACTGCAGATTCTTTCATTTCTGCATCACAAGTCAAGAAAACCTGTTTGGCACACCAAGTGACAGCTTGTGCTTTATTTAGGCTACGAAAGGATGTCTACATAGCATACAACCAAGATGTAGGAGAAGAGTATCAGCTGAGTTTTGAAGAGTGGGTAGCACAACGAGGTCAGAAACCCAACAGTTCTATTTTGGAACCTTTTGCTGCAACTGGAAATACTAGTTTTCCTTATCATTAGGTCTTTCAGGGAATCCGACTTTTATCTCTACAAACATATGCTGCAGGAACTTATCCCTTTCTTTTTTTGCAATGGATCATGTCCATTATGCCAGATGGCTTTCCATTCATTTACGAGACATGGAAGAACTGGACAGCAGTACCTTTGTTGTATTTGCTGAGGGGAACTTCACAGTCCATAAAACAGCTAGACCCTTTTCTTCCATGGCTATTGACCAGGCCCACGAGCAAAACAATGTACATGTAAAAGGAGATGATGGAGCAATCGGCCTCCTGGAGGATGCAGATACCTTCAGAAGGTGGACCGTTACAGGGCCTGAAATCAGCCGTCTCATTGAGGAATATGAAACTGGAACTGAAGCAGAGGCAAAGTTGATAAGATGACGTGATGATGACACTATGTGTGCTCAGAAGGAATTCACGGAGAAGACTAAGTCTCTCAGATCTGTCATCAAACAAATGAGTAACCCCTTCGAGGAGGAATCAGCTGATCTGATCGTTCTCGACAGTCATGAAATTATGGACAGTCAATTGAGTGTTTCTCTGAAAGCATGAGAAGTCTGGGAAAGAACAAGTGCAGGGAATTTATGGAGAGACTCAAGACACCAAACAGATTCTATGAACCAATAAAGAAGAACAAAATTCAGTCGCAAAACAGCTGCTCCTGTGTCAAAAACAATACAGTCAATGCAAGCTGTAAGAGTTGACTGTAATTTGTTCTCTCGCCTTTTTATTTAATGCCAGAACAGACAATGTGATTTAGGTGAATTCTTCCAGCATGAAAATCAAAACTGTCCTCCGTCAAAGCACAAAATAGACAAATGCACCAAGGGACAAAATCACGTCTGCTGCCAATGCTGGAGAAAGAAGCATCTGGCGTCTTGAACACGGCAATTGCTGAAGATGTTATCATAATTGATGGTGCAGCACTTGTGAATGCTGTGTGACCCACAAAGAGATCAACCTTTGAATCATATAGCAAGAATGAAGTACTCCCAAAAATTCTGATTATCACACGGAAGCGCAAGCAAGTACACAAAGTGTTTGCCATTTATAGGGCAGACAGTTTGAAGTCCAGAATACGACAGAAACGAGGCACAGGAGTTCGTCGAAGAATAGAACTACAAAAACTCCCAGCAACTGGAGTTGTTTCCTCCGCAATGACCAAAACAAAACTGAGCTCTTTGAGTTTCTTGCTGATGCAACTGCCTCCTCAAGAGCTGATATTCCAGCATGCATCATAGTCACTAAAGGAAACTCAGAGCTGTGCAAAATGACTGAACAGGATGTGTCAAGTTTACTAGGCTGCACGCACGAAGAAGCAGACACAAGTCTCTTTCTGCTTGATGCTTATGCAGCTTAGCATGGAAGAATGACAGATGCAGTTATGTGCAGTTCAGACATAGACGTCATAGCTATCTCACTTCTGGAAAAAACTGGCTTGGTGAAACTATGGATCGAGTTTGGAAGAGGCTGCGATTTGAGGTGGATTCCATTTCATGAAATAGCTAAGACTATGGGTCCAAAAGCTCCTGCTCTTCCCTTCTTCCATGCGTTCAGTGGTTGTGACACTGTGTCTGCTTTTCATGGAAAGGAAAAGAAGTCTGCATGGCAAACCTGGACTGTTCCAGTGTGTCACACCAATCTTCACAAAACTAAGCCTCACACCGACAGCTGTAGGTGATGAAGACAAACAGGTAATAGAAGAGTTTGTTGTGCTAATGTACGACAGGAGCAGCTCCTGCAAAGATTTTAATGAAGCCAGGCTTGACCTGTTCGCAAGAAAGCAGAGAGCCTATGATATCATCCCGCCCACAAAGGCTGCTTTAAGGGAACATTTTAAGGGGGCAGCATATCAAGCAGGGCATATATGAAGCCAAATCTCTTATAGGCAGTCCAAATTTACCCAGCCCTCATGAATGGGGACCGCAACAGATTCACAGTGCCTAGCTTCCATTTTTGACAAATATGCCAGCAGTAGCCAAATCTTGCCAGGAATTGTATAGATGCGGAAGCAAGAAGGAATGAAGGGCAGATGCAAATGCTACAAGTTTGGACTTCCATGCATAACTCTTTGTAGCTGCCCTTGCTAGGATAATTATATGGTATGTAGAAGTTTAATGGTAAAATATTATGGTACACTCTTAGCATATATTAAGTGGAATATACAGTTTGCTTCAAGTCCATATGAGGCTAATTACGTTGTATGCACTTTTAAACTTTAAGAATGGTTCATCTTCCATAAAAAAAGGATGGTGTTTGTTTACCCTTCTTCCTTTCACGCTTTTTAAAGGAATGGGTGGGTGGATTTGTGTGATTTGTAGACTCTGTTACGGAACCTAATATAAACAGATCACGTATGCGTGATGAACACATGTAATGGAGATAAAAAAAATCAGATTCTGTAACACTATGCAGCGTAAAATCTCTTGGGGAATGAATAAAGAAGTCAGTGGTTTTATGTTAACAAATAACCATAATTTATTCTTAAAACAACCCTAACATTACAATACACTAAATCAATACAATTATACAGTAAAACAGCGGTATAAAAACAAATCAATACAATCACACAGTAAAATACACAAAGTGCACAGTACCTGCATACCACCACCGTCACAACGATGAATTCTTTAAATGTATACTCTCGGAGAATGACAGTCCAGTCTAAAGCTCTTGTAACAATCCAGAAAGTAAACTGAAGTCCAAACAAGAAAAGCTATAATTACCGCACTCGTCGGATAAGGTCCCAGAAACTGCCACACGCATTTGCGTCTGCTGGAATCTTCTCTGCTGCTCTCTCTCGGCTCTAAAACACAGCCCCTTTATATACTCTTCACCCCAAGCCGAGAATTTTCCACTTCTCGAACAGTCTAAAGGATCTTACACAACACAGTAAACACGCGTTACAGGAGTCATCTAGAAAAACATCACCGTGCCTCTTCACACCATGATGTACACGTGAGCTCGCCCAAAGCCAGTATGACAACAAGAGTTCACCCAGTACAGATTAAACTGCGAATGTAACAAACGGCCCGGCGAGGGTGTCACCACACGAGTTACGCCCGTGTCACACAATCAAAAGAGCACTTGTAACAACTCTAAGTTTTGATAATGGTTCGTCTCCACTGAAAAACAGGACGGCATGTTCCTTGGCCCCTTCCAATCTTGCTTTTTTTAAAGGAATGGTAGGGAGGGTGGATTTGTAGACTAAAAGTTTTGATAATGGTTCGTCTCCATTGAAATACAGGACGGCATGTTCCTTGGCCCCTTCCTTCCATGCTTTTTTTCAAAGGAAAGGGTGGGTGGGTGGACCTGTGGGATTGGTAGACTCTACGTTTTGATAATGATACGTCTCTCTTGAAAAACAGGACGGCATGTTTCTTGGCCCCTTCCTTTCATGCTTTTCTTAAAGGAATGGGTGGCAGGGTGGATTTGTGGGATTTGTAGACTCTAAGTTTTGTTAATGGTTCGTCTCCATTGAAAAACAGGAGGGCATGTTCCTTGGCCCCTTCCTTTCATTCATGCTTGGTTTTCAAAGGAATGGGTTGGAGGGTGGTTTTTGAGATTTGAAGCAAAAATAATGGCATGTTCTGTGGTCCGATCCTTTATGGTGTGAGTGGTATGTTGGGGTTTTTTTCACTATTGGTGCTGCTTTTATATAGTATTTGTCGATCAAACTAATGGTGTAAATAAATTAAAGGTTTCCGAAATGAACTTGCCATCCTCTACTTAGTCATGGTCTTGTGCTACATAATATTGTGGCTTGTCTTTGTCAAAAGATATTTTGTTTTGGTAAGTTGACGGAAAAGTATTTTTTTTTTTGGAAAAGTAAACAGCAGCTATATTTGAAAATTACAAAAATAAGTGTGCCTAAATGTTTGCGAAAATACAAAATATAATAATAATTCCATTAACTAGACACCTTCAGGCAAGCTTATACTCTCTAGCGCTCATTCTGGCAGAATTTGTTTCACATCGGATGTCATTTTAAAAAAATGGCGGCAATTTTGTAAAATGGGGGCCATATATATATATATATATATATATATATATATATATAAATTGATCTCTTTATTTCCTTAAGAGTGTGCACGTCAGGAAATTTCATTGAAGTGAGATCAAAATATTGTGTAAAAATGGAAACAAAGCTGGTGAAATCTGATAACCTAAGAAAAATATGCTCTCTGAGGCGGCCATATTGGAAATTGGCCGCCATATTTGAAAATGGCCGAAACCTGGGTGGCCAGAGGCTAATATCTATTTATATGGGTACATAAAATATGCATGCAAAATTTCATGCTTGTATCACCATTTGAACTATTTTCTTGCTATTAGAGGTCAGGGAGAGGAATGATTCAAGAGCTTTGTGGCAGTCATTTGGTTTGCTGCACCGAAGAACATAAAGTCATCTATTATGTGATGCAGGTGCTGAACGTTTAGTTTTTCTTCTGTAATATCCGGTGTAGGGCTGTGCTGACTTTTTAGTGATCTTTTTGGCCTACTGGGATTACACGAAATGCATCCTGAATATCTGCATTTGCTGTATGGGCCCCTTTCCCCAGGAATTGAATTGTGTTATCTGCATCGTCTAAAGTTTGATAATCAACCTTTGACAATTTTGTGGAATGCCTTCATTAACACACTCTTTTGTTACATGAATCTGTTATAATGCGCAGGCATTCTGATTCGTGTTAGGCGCTAGCCCTGTGCGTTGCTTGCTGAACTCTCGCGGAGTGTAAAGACAGCGTGTTCAGTGTAGTCTAGAGGGTTCCTGCTAACTCTCGCGCAGTGTAAAGACAGCGTGTTTAGTGTAGTCTAGAGAGTTCCAAAATTGAAGGTTCTGGGCTTCGGGTATAAAGGTTATAAATAGGGATGTGTTTAGAGACGGCAGAGAGAAAAATACCAGCGGACACGGAAGAGTGTGACCCTCTCGTTAGTTTTGGGACCTTTCCGATAATTGCAGAACTTATAGATATTCTTCGGACTTTGTAACAGATTTTATAGGGATTGTCTTCAGTTTGCCTTCGGGATTATTACCAGAACTTCACTTTTGGATTACAACAGATTGTTAAGCTATTATATTGGACTATTCTCTGAGAAGATTTACCTGAGCTGTTTATCTGGAATATTTGTGTGAAAGGACTCTTGTTAAGCTGTGACAATGGTGGTTTCCAGAAATCAAAGCCTAGGATCCGGACACTGGTACTGTTCATTTTTATTGTTGTTATACTGTGTAACTGTATTGATTTAGTGTATTCTAATGTTAGGCTTGTTCTAAGAATATATTGTAATTATCTGTTAACAAAAAAAAAAACACTGACTTCTTCGTTCATTCCCTTAGACATTTCACGCTGCCTATTGTTGCTGAATCTGATTTTTTCAAATCTCCATAACAAAATTTGTGCTCGTCACGATTACTGATCTGTTGTTATTAGGTTCCGTAACACCTTCAAGAAAAAACAAATTATGGATTAGTCTCTACTTCCCATCCTTTTTAGGTATAAGGCCTAAAGGTGACAAATAAGGGCCTTTCAGAGATGTCAAATCAAAAGAGCCTGCGAGTCTGTCTGCTGCCAGCTCTGCATCAACTTGTGTTTTACTTCCAAAGGGTTGGCCCTGATTGAAAAAAGGTTGGTGATTTTTTTGCATATTTCCAAATTACCTGAAAAGTTTAGCAAAAACCCAGAAGAGAACCCATCAACCAAGTAATCCCACTTTTCTCTGTCATAGCCGTGTAGCCATTGAGACAACTTATTTAGAATTGGAGTTGGGCTTGCTTTGCAAGTCTTGTGGCATTCTTAGGAATGACAGGGTTAAAGTTAAGGCTCTTTTATTGAATAGATAGCAGACCGACCTGGAGTAAATAGCTGAGATTCCCTTTGCAGCCCAGCAAACTGGACATTTGTTTGCGAATTGACACGGTTTCGGGTTTTTTGAAAAAGTTCCGGCAAAGGAATGCATAACATACCCCTTTGGGGATATCTTGTGACCAGGTATTCTGACTGTTGTTGTAGGCACGAAAGGGCCGATTTGACTCCTGAATGCCTCTGTCTCTGGCATCAGCAACAAATTCAGGCAGCCGGTCCCCCCAATCAAAATCCGGACAGTTAGGCAAATGTTGACGATAGTCGGAATCATACTGTTACCATGCCATTGAGGCACGGAATCGAGAAAGGAGGTCTAGCACTTGTGGCTGTTCTTTGAATAGACCCTCAGCTTCCTTCTGGTACGCCTGTGATCTAAAATACGCATTTTTAGAAGGCCTGCAACCAAATTTCAAGGGATGTGATTGTTGCCGATCTTTACTTAGTGGTAATTGGTAATTAATTATCTGGACCTTTTACTTATCCCAACATATTATGCCCCTGACTAGAGCCTGTCCTCTTCCTACTGTTTGAGATCAGTAGAACCAGATCAAAGAATTCCCTTGATAAGACCTTAGCTCTGAGATCTTTATCAGTTCATAAAAGGAGGGGGTCAAATTTTAATTTATTTGTATGGAGTTGCCTACTGGGACTCATCTGCAATTAGGAGTTTTGACGCTTGGCTAGCTGTTTGTTGATTACACAGACACTGAAGTGGTATTTGATTGTAGGTCTTCGTGGTCCTCATTAATAGTATCAGCAGTAGTGGTTTAGGCGATTGACCTGACTGCATAGCATCACGGAACATGCTGGCAATCGCCGATCTTTGGCTGGAGAAAGTTTGTCTGTTTTGTTATTGGCTGTGTGGTTTGAATCTCTCTCTCTGGCATGTTGTTGACAATGATGCCATCAGAGTCTGTTTCCTCTCGACCTCTACAGGAGCCTCGTGATGAAGTGGGTGCAGGTGACAATTGTCGTTTTTGCCTTGCGTCAACGTTTTCCCTCAGATTGGTCTTGTTTGCCTTGAACTCGCTTCGTCCTCGGTGAGACACCTCTTGCATCTCGTCTGCTGGATCGCTCCAGTCGTAGTCATCCAGGTAAACTGGCCTAGATCACTTCCAACTGCTTGTGGTCGGTGAGCCTGATGATGATGCAGTAAACTTTTACGCTTGGGCATCTGTAAGGCAGAAATCTTTTTAGCTCAGCTGACTGAACGTCATCTGAGCTAAAGCAATCACTCTTTGTCCGGCGTCCGTCCGTCCGTTAACCAGGCACAAATCGTAACCGGTGGACGTAGATCTTGTAACTTGAGATTCTGAGATGTCGATGAAAAATCTCTTTGGAAACCAGAAATTAGGTCTCTGTTACCCGTATCCTTCGAGCTATGGGGCCTCAAAATACCCCCCCCCCCAGAATAGTCAAACATTTCATACAAAAACTTCAATATCTCATTAACTACATCACTGATTGTCATGAGAGACCTATAAAAGTCTCCATGGAAACCTGAAATAAGGTCTCTGTTTCCCATATCCTTTGAGCTGTTGGGCTCCCAATTACCCCCCAGAATGATGGAAAATTTGATAAAAACAAACTGCAACATCTCAATAACTACAGCACTGATGGTCATGATTTTTTCCATACACATTGATCAAGAGGTGTTCCATTTGTTCCGGCAGACTGGGTGGCGCCACCTGTATTTTTTCAAATTTTCACAATTTTTTTTCTTTTTTTGAGACCTTTAAGGATGTAGTTATCTGTCAACAGGGTACAAATCGTTAAGACTGGACCTAGAATCGTCATTTTTGACACACAGGGAGACCCATGAAAAGTCTCCATGGAGACCTGAAATTAGGTCTCTGTTACCCATATCCTTTGAGCTATGGCACTCCAAAGTAAAGCTCAGAATAATGGAAAATTTGATGCAAAAGCTGAAGTATCTAAACCTATAATGCAGAGATCACCATATTTGTTTGCATGTATATTGATCATGGAGTGTTTCATCAGCTCTGCAGACTGGTGGTACCACCTGTATTTGTTTAGGTTTTTTTACGAATTTTTCTCAACTTTTGAGACCTTTAAAGATATGAACATCTGTTAACAGGGCACAAATCATAACAACTGGTCCTAGAATCTTCTTTCTTGACACACAGGGAGACCCATGAAAAGTCTCCATGAAAACCGGAAATTAGGTCCCTGTTACCCATATCCTCTAAGCTGTATGGCTCCAAAATACCCCCCAGAATAATGGAAAATTTGATACAAAAACTGCAGTATCTCAATAACTACAACACTGATTGCCATGATTTTTTGCATACATATTGATCATAAGGTGTTCCATCAGGTTCTGCAGACTGGGTGCGCCACTTGCATTTTTTTCAAATTTTAACGAATTTTTTCCTTTATTTTTGAGACCTTTAAAGATGTGGTTATCTCTCAATAGGGTACAAATCGTAACAACTGGACCTAGAATCTTCATTCGTGTCATGCAAGGAGGCCCATCAAAAGTGTCTTTGGAAACCTGAAATTAGGTCTCTGTTTCTCATATCCTTCAAGCTATAGGACTCCAAAATATCCCTCAGAATAATGGAAAATTTGATACAAAAGCTGAAGTATCTGAACAACTAATGCAGAGATCAGCATGATTCTTTGCATGGATATTGACCATTAAGTGTTTTTATTAGTTTCTGCAGACTGGTATTTTTGTATACACCAAAACGAAGTTTTGTGGATTCTATGTTTTTGACGGGGTTCCGCCGCCGCCGCCGCAGCGTTCATTTCCGAAGAACTCCTTTGAGACTACTGGGCCGATTTTTCCGAAACTTACACCAATTATCGGGTCACATGTGAACTGGTGCCTAACAAATTTGACTTCTAACCTTTCCTCTCTGCCTAGCGTCCATTTGTGCGTCTGTTTCCACACATAAACTCTCATACCTCGGGAACTGTTTGACCGATCAGGAAAATTGTTTATACAAATGTAGCCCTTGGATAGCTTTATAACATACCCAAAAAATGGTGGCGCCATCTGCAACCATGTTTGCACAGTGTCCATCTGTTCATCTGCTTTGGGTTAAAATCACTCATATCTCTGCAGTGAATTGACTAATTCACCTGAAATTTGACATGCTTATATCCTGGATAGCTTTCTTGATTTTTGACAGGTGGCGCCATCTACATTCACTTTCAAGCTGCAGACATCCAAGCTTATATCTCGGGAACCGTTTGACCGATCAGGACAAAATTTTGCATGTGTATAGATCTCACATAGCTCTTTCTCATACGCAAAACTGGCGGCGCCATCTGCAACCATTTTTGCACAGTGTCCGTCTGTTTGTCTGCCGTGGGTAAATATCACTCATATCTCGGCAGTGGTTTGACATATCTGCCTAAATTTTGCAGTTTTATACATCCTAGACAGCTTTCTTGATTTATGACAGGTGGCGCCACCTACTTTCTTGTTTATGCTGCAGACATCCAAGCTCATATCTCGGGAACCGTTTGACCGATGGGGCCAAAATTTTGCATGTGTATGGATCTCACATAAGTCTTTATCATACACAAAACTGGAGGGGCCACCTGCAACCATTTTTGCACAGCGTCTGTCTGTTTGTCTGCTATGGGCTAAAATCACTCATATCTCTGTAGTTGTTTGACATAACTGCCTAAAATTTTGCAGGTTTATATATCCTGGAAAGCTATCTTGATTTTATGACAGGTGGCGCCACCTACATATTAGTGTCTGCTGGAGACGTCCAAGTTCATATCTCGGGAACCATTAGACCATTTTTGGGCCAAAATTGTGCATGTGTTTAGATCTCACATAGGCCTTTATCATACACAAAACTGGAGGGACCGCCTGCAACCATTTTTGCACTGCGTCTGTCTGTTTGTCTGCCGTGTGCTAAAATCACTCATATACATGTTGTGGTTTGACTTTTTAGCCTAAAATTTCGCATATTTATACAACTTGGACAACTTTCTGGATTTGTGGTAGGTGGCACAACCTACAAACACATTTAGGCTGCAGACATCCATGCTAATATGCCACACACCTCACTCTATTTCCCCTTGCCACTCAACCCATGCCTCACTTCACCCATTCCACTCTGATTTTGGCGGTACACGTAGTCGCTTGTTGACTACCCATATTCTAGTATTAAAAGTTTACGTATTTTTTTCTCTATTTTTGAGATATATAAATACAGACACAATCTTGGCCTGTTTGTTAATCTGTTTGATGCTTCAGTTGAATTGGTATATACTACCATTCTGATGATAAAATTTCCTTTTGTGAATCTCTTCCCAGTCAGCTGAGCGTCATGACCCTTGGGTCACTTGTTCTTCTTGTAACATGTAAACTAATTTGTATCTCTTATCTTAAATAAGGGACCCTTGGGTCACTGTGCTCATCTGAAGTTGACCTTGAGGGTAAAAATCTAAAATAATATCAAATGGAGATAAAGTGTAAGAGGAAGAAGTAATATAGGCCATGGTTGGTTTATATGATTGGTTTGTATCGATGAGCAAGAAATTGTTAATAATATTTTGCAAATAATATTTTGTGACCTGACCATGGTTTCCTAATGTTGAAACTGAAGCATGTGAGCAGTTTGTAAACAAATGATCTGTAATATTACTTAGGAAATATATTTACCCATTTTACATAAGAATTGCTGAAGCTAGAGACTTTTTTTAGGGATATAACTTTATTTAATCAAGATTCAATTGTGTACAAAAAATTAGACCTGATATTTGCAAATATCTTAAGTTATTAGCATTAATAATAAATCAGTAACTTAAATTTTGTCCAACTTTGGCCAAGGCACGTTTTAACTTGTACGCACTAGTGATTTTATTTTCACACCATGTATACATAAGGATTTATTTTTCTTTTAAAATCTGCTTTTTCAAAGGAATTGATTGAAAAGAGTAGGTTTTATTCAAGTTATGAGACACCATGTCAAGTATTACTTACATCAGCCAGCCCAGTGTAACTGTGGTGTGTAGTGGGTTATGTTATGAATTCACTCCTCACTTCAGGCAGCTTAGCTTTGCTGGGCTTCAACTTGGTCCAGCTTGCATTGGCTTCCCCCCTGCACCCCTCTCCCTAGACTGGCCCAGTCAATGAAATGGCTCTGACAAGGATATCAAACTGCTCTCACTGTGTCGCACTAAGTGTCGCTACTACTTCCACGCGGCAACTTACATAACTACTTACCATTCTCTGACCCACTAATTTCATCGACTGGTAAACTTGGCCCGTCAGTCAGCGCCACACATCACTGCCTCGCTGAACTAAGGTCTTTCCCAGTGACGTAAGGAGTAATTATAATGGTCTTTCCCATGATCTTTTCAAAACCGACATGGTTAATTAAGTAACCGCCTATTGTGGGCTTCCAGCTTGTTATATATATATTCCCATTTTATCAGTCTTAATATGTTTAGGTCCTCGGCTATTTGAGTGCAGCAAGATTTTTAACACTATATAAAACCCTCAGCCTCAGTGAGTCAGTGTGTCACCGTTTATCAGACCATTGCTTATCGCAGCAGACCGGTTTAAAATGTGTCTCCAGCTCAGCAAATCAGCGTTAGATATTCATCTCCACACGCGGCGAACGCAGTCAAGCTGTTATTCATGTACCGGCTGACTGAAACGATCGCGACGTTATGCGTGTTGCGAACTCAACAGTGGCAAAACTTTCATGTATAATTTGAACAATAACAAATACACAGTACAAAATCGATGCGACATTGTCTACAATACACCTAAATTTGCCCATGGACCGTATGTTTGAACAGCAGAGATATATCATAGTATACGAAGTCCATGTATGGACTAATCCAGTGCGAATGTTACCAGGCGGGTTGAACTGTCTATTGCCTATGGGATGCTGTTAGCCTCCTCATAGCAACGATGCCATTCACAGGAGGCCAGGCGGCCTGATATGCAAATGCGAGGGAATCGTCAGGAGCCTTGTCACACCCTAATATGCAAATATCAGGGATTCGCCATACGGACTTTACAAGGCTTTAGTGATAAGAGCTAGAACTGAGTTACGTCGCGTCTATAGGTACATGGAATCAAGTTTCATTTGAAGCATTTTACCAGTAAACATCAATACACTAAAGCCCAGGCAGGGCTACCCTCTCACTCCCAAAGTACTACGTACGGGGCAGCGTGTTAAAGTATACATTTAATTGTGCCCTCAAAGTGATGAGTAGTGTATGTTACTATTTGGCCAATTTTGTAGGGAAATTTTGGCCCATTTTTAGTTCTATTTTGATTGTTGGGGTGTTTGGCCCATTTTGAATCCTGGCTTCTGATTGGTCAATAGGGTGGGCTTTTTATGCATAATGAGTTGATGTGACGTCACGAGAGTGATCGTCCTCTGGCGGCGGGACGATAAATTATTAATAAAAGTGTTAATGACGGGTTGGTTTTTATTAATGCCGGGTGTCGCCCCCTGGTGGTATGATGAGAAAGTATTAATGAAAGTGTTAAATGACCGGTCGGTTTTAATTAAGGCAGCGTGTCGCCCCCGGCGGCGTGATGGAAAATTATTAATGAGTGGTCGGATCATTTGGTTTTTAATTTTATTTATGATGTTTTAAGCGTTTAATTATTGATTTTTGCTTTTGAAATGATTTTTTTGGAGATTAAGCGTTTTATTTTCACATAAATGTGTTTTATGGATACTTTTTAAAAAGTTTTTCATGTTATATTCGCGTTTTTGCGGTTTTCTATTGTAAGTTTTTCATTATTTTCTACTTTTTATTACGTTTTTTGCTAAAATTGTGGTAAAAATGCAACTTTAGTGTTTATTTTTTTTTTGTTTTTTACTTTTTTTATGTTTTGAGGTTAGTTTTTTCACTGTTTACATTTTATTTTTTTATTTTTAACCTTTTGAGTTTAACTTTTTCTATTTATGACATTTTGAAGGAAACCTTTTACATTAAATTGCCACATTTTTGAAACTTTTAGGGTTGTATTTTCACATTCTTAATGTTTTAGGGGCAATTTTTTTTTCTAAGCTTTCTGGCTTCTGACACATTTTTACATTTGCATTCTTACACAGTTTCACTTTTTTCACACAGCAAACAAACATTTTCTTTCACTCCCAATTCATGTAGAAAGACAACCAAAAGATTTGAAAACGGTTTAAATTATTTTAATTACTAAATGAAAGTGCCCTGCTCTAAATTATGTTATTTGTGTCTGTTTTGCGACAAGTGTTCTTCTTTTGTACTGTTATGTAATATTTTTAGTTTGCGGGAAATGCTGTGTTCTTCTTTTTGTTCTAACTAAAAACGTTATAAAAAATAAATGTCCATGGTCTCTCCTCAATACGCAGGGGCCTCTTAATACTGATTTTTTTTAAGTTTAAATAATGTCCACTGGCACAGTATACACAAATTTAAAAAATAAGAAAAATTAAAGTCTACTCGTATTCTGTGGCGATCTTCTAAATGGTACATGGAAACCTGCACATGTTCGGCATTTTGAAGCAATCAAGCACGAGGGATGCTGCACGTAACAGGGTGCTGGAAACGTTCTCGAACCCTTCAATTTGTATCTCGTCCTCTAGGTTTTGGTTTACCAGCATCTGCAAAAGTGCTGCCAACGCTTTGATCAAAATCATTCTGTCCACTGGCGATTTCACTTGTTCCAGCATTCTGTATGCCGACCGGCGGATTATCAGGTACGTTTGCCGGTCCACCACTGTAGATTTTATGCGCCAGTCTTTCGTACTCAAGGTCAGCCTGGCCGAGAGTTTCATCAGTTCCCCAGGTATATCCCGACAGCCACTTGTCATTAAACTGTCATTAAACAAGGCTGGGTGTTTGGGGGCGGGGTTACTGGAGGAGTGAAAGGGGAGAATACTCTTTGTGGAGTTGTTCGCCGCATGGGCTCAACAACTCCAACTGGTCTAGTGTTTCTAGTGGTGGGGCTGTTGCTGGCAGGGGAGGCTGGGGGATCGTAAAACACGACAGGTACTGGTGGGGAAGGGGAGCTGGATCGAATGATGGTGGGGGTATTGGGGAGTAAGGCGGAGGCGAGGTTTTGACCAGTGGCTGATGGAGACTCACCCGAGGGACTGCTTATGGTGACGGTGGTCGTGTTGGTGCAGCTACGTTTGTTGCTTCTTCTTGGTTTTCTTGGTGCACCAGGGCAGGAGCATACCACTTGAATGGCTTAGCTTGGGGTGCATTGATCTGCTGACCTGTGTGGACTTCTGTCACGGCATTCTTGGCTGTCGTAGCCCCGCCACCTGGTTGTATCGCTGATGGTTGGGTATTGCTGCCTTCGTTTGGGTACAGCAGCTCTCTTCTTGCACCAGTTCTTTCATAATGTTGTCTATTTCTTGCGACGAACTAGGTTGACTGAATTGTGCTCTCGGTAATGTTTCTACCCGTTGAACGCTCTTTTTCCTTCTCTTATCTTTCTTCAACTTCCAGCAAGCCAGCAGAGTCTTGAGCCCCATTATCCATCTTTTGACAGGCGTGTATTTCGACAAACGTGCAAAATCTTATGGCGTGAAGTGGCGAGTGTGGCATGAGCCGGGTAGATATAGCTGTGTGGGTTGTGATAAAACCATTGTAGGGCAGGGGTAGACAAGTGTTGTGCGGGACCATGATTCAAACACAGGCAACCAATCAGCTCACAACATTCAATCCTGCACACCCCTTACTGGATACAATGAGAACGGTCATGTGTGTGAAATGAACTTTATTCCGGAAGACCAAAAATTGGGAAAATTATACTGCGCATGTGCAAACGGAAACAAACTGAAAAAAAACACCTTAATACAATACTGCGCATGCGCAACCGGAAACGAACGGAAAAATTACCTTAAACTAGTAAAATATATAATATTTTAACTCTTAAAATCACCTTATAAGCTGATCTGAACATAACAAACATATTTTTACACGTTTTCCTTGATAAAACTTAGCAGTTTTAATGTTCCCTTCACCGCAATGCGGGTGGTAGTTATTAGGACGATAGTGGTCAGTAGCCCGCCGCCACCGCTTTCAGTCATTCCTCATCACTTTGGTTGCACATCTTCTCATTATTCTTCTGTTTAATGTACAATCTTTTGCACGTTCCACAGGCGTCATTGAACTTGGGTGGGAGCATAATGTTGACAGCTTGTTCGATTTCATGGTTCATGCCTGGAATAGAGATGGCTTTACTAAGTTCCACCATGTTGTTGAGGGTGAAGTATTTCTCTTGGTGGCGTACCACAATTCCTGTGCTACCGTCAAATTTTGAGTGGGTGTACATGATCATTTGATAATCTGGATCGTAACACCAAGAGAAACGTTCACCGTTTTCACCTATCACATCCCACACTCTTACACACACATCTGCATTGGTGTCATTTCCCCGTTTTACAGCCATGAAACCAGAGCTATAGATGTAGGCGTTTTGGTTTGAGTGTTTGTTGGTGGCGGCTAGCGCTATCATTTCCAGTGCTCTAGGACACAACACACCTTTGGCGACTATTTCGTCTAGGCCGACTCCCTTCCACACATCTTCATTTACTTCTTTGACCACGCCATGTTCTGTAGGCCTTTCTTCTCTCCATTTTTGGGCCAGGAAGTAACGCGTTTTGGGGACGAGGAGGCCTGTCACATTTCCAGTTCCCAGGTCCAGTTTTATTTCGTCTTGACGGACCAGGATGAATTCATCCGTTACAAAGAGAGCCACTTCCATTCTGGCTTTCCAATATTCCTGTTGGATATTCCTGCGATCCTTTGAAATAACGGTAACCTCTTGATCTCTTTTTTCTTTTGTCTGTGGTTACCATGACAGTTTCTGGAAATTTCTTCTGGTTCAGCAGGAGAAGGGTGTGGCACAAGAGGTTCAAGCGGTACTGTGCGTTTGGAATCCTGAGGCCGTGGTTACAGGCGTTATTGATGGGGTCTAGATACTCTTCAAGCGGATAAACAAATGGCGTTATTCGTGGTGGGTTCTTTTCTTGGAATCTGCCACAATGTCATGGCCTCTCTTATACAGTTTGTCAAGTGCATTGGACATTTTCTTTTGTGTTCTTTGAATCAGACATCTTTCCACATGCCTGACATAAAATGACCTTTGTCATAGTCGTCTTAATCGGAAGAATAGGAGGACAAGGAGGTGGAGGAAGTAATAGTACCTCCCATGTCTTCATGGAGGTAGTTCACAGTTTCGGCTTCTTTTTTGCACATTTCTTCAGTGTCAGGAACTTTCTTTTTTATGTAGCAGTTAAACAAGGTATCTAATGGGCTTGGTGCCACTTGACTAGATTCCATCCACTGGGCCACTTTATCCATGTCATATTTCCTTTGGGCTTCATGGATGGTTATTTCTTTATCTTCATCTTCTTCTTCTGCTCCGTTGTCTACATGCGTGTTCTGGTCTTTGTTTTCCTCAAATATAACTGTGATTGGCTCCATGTCAGTACCGCACCTAGCAACATCGTGTTCCAATAAGGTGGACTAGGGGTTGGTGGGTCTGTCGCACTGGTCGTCGGCAAACCCTTCAGGATCAATGCTGGGGATGGAAATGTGATCAGATTGTGTTTCGATGCCGTTATCTTCCATTTTGCTCTGTGCTCAAATGCGAAGTGAAGGGGTAAAGCGTAGTTGCGGTGTTTTATAGAGTCAAACCGGTAGCAAAGTGGGAAAACTCATTGCGCATGTGCGGACCTCTCGGAAACCACACGGAAAACTGCACTGATCCCAGCTTATTTAATGCCCAGTGTTGCCCGCCGGCGGGTTTTTCCACGCAAGCGAGAATGGCGTTCAACAGCGACACCGGGCCTTCTTTGTGACACTCCAAAGGAAGATATGTTCAATGAGATCAGGAAAAAGGGAATATCTTTGAAAATTCAACCAGATTTAGAAAAGTTGGACCAAATAAAACCATACAATGCTTTGTATGCCGTGTTCGAACCTTTGTTAGAAGAATGGAAAAAGGACAAGCCTCCAAACACCTACATGCAAGTCAACATGACATCGCCCGGATTGCAAAACAAAGCCTTCAACACCAAAATAGTTGATTAAAGAGGACCTGACCTTAGAATACGTTATGACACAAGTCGAGAAAATCCTCAACAGCAAGGAGTCTCTCCAGTTAGACCAAGATTTTGAAATGGAGCTGAAATCGGTAGAATTGCCACAAATTTCAGGTACACCCAATTACTCTTTGGAAGAATTGATCAAAGCTAACCCACACACGTATGTAGACCCTGGCCACTTTAACAGCTTATTTTTGACACAAGATTGTTTTATTGCTACCGTGGTATTTATGTGCTGGATGGAAGATAACACAAAGTTAAGAGGAATAAAAAGAAAAAGAGGGGAAAACGTTTCTTTGAGAAGGGAGAGACAACTAACTGGCAAAGAAATATCATTATGGGTAGAGGAAATTTCCCGTGTGAAAAAGCTAAAGTTGCAACAATCTACGTAATCGTACGTGACATGGTTGAAATTGCCAAACAGTTTCCGGATAAAAATATTTTGGCTTTTCACGGGCGCAAAGCAAGCGAAATTTTATTCCTATCTACTAGCTGGAATCCAAAGAACCCACGCTGTACATTTTAGCTGTAGGTAACCATGCCGTGGGGATTTTGAAGATAAAATCCCATTTGGAGACGAAGCGTGACATATGTTGGGCATGTTGCAAAGCCGTGAGAAATAAAGGTGCAGACTTGTGCCAGGGCACGTGTAAACATTGCGGATGCAGCCCGCCGTGCACTTTACCACGGGGTGACAATGTGCGTAGATGTGAGAAATGCGGTTGGTATGGCTTTTAGGGGAGGGTTGCTTTAAGAACCACTCTTTAAAAGAATTCGGGCACAAACATAAGATTTGCGAAAGGCGGCGGGTATGTCCAAAGTGCAGGGGTATAATGAAAAACGGAGAACATAAATGTCACATGTACACCTGCAAAATATGTTACGAAAAAATAAAAAAAGGAGGCGACCACATTTGTTACATGCGTGCGCTTTCTGGCGAAAAGATAGCCCGGACAAATTTTCGGCCGTACATTTTTTGGGATACAGAATGTGTATAATCAGAACCTGAGGGCAAAAAAGGCCTGCGTACACACACGGTGAATGCTGTGGTGTGCCATTGCTTGTGCGCAACTTGTTTGAAGAATGTAGAAATGGAGAAGGTACTCACCGCCAACATAGGCTGCATTTGCACAGAGCGGCGCTTTCATTCAGCAGAAGTATTTTTTATTGGATTTTTGGTCCCGCTTTAAAGCTTGACCCGAAAAACAAACCTGTTTGTTTTCCTCACAATTTCGACGGTTACGATGGGTTTTTTTTACAACAATACCTTATTTCACGCGGGATGGCCCCCACATTACTGCTTAACCGCGGACTGCGTATACTCAGTTTAACAGTGTGTAGGGTAGATTTTAAAGACAGTTTAAATCTGATCCCCCTAGGCCTGGCAAAATTTTCTTAAGCGTTTGGGTTGAAAGAACTGAAGAAACGGTATTTCCCGTATGAGTTTAACACCGCGGAAAATATTAATTACGTTGGGGAGACACCACCCGTACAGTTTTTTAAACAAGTAGGCGGTACGTATGGAACCACCGTGAAGAATTGTTCAAGTATTGCAACAGTGACGTGGAACTTCTTAAACAAGGATGTTTAAAATTCTGTGAATCCTACATAAAAAAGGGCTTTGATCTCTTTTTGCACGCGGTGACCCTACCTTCCGCTTGCATGAAAGACTACCGGTTAAAGTATTTGTGTGAGAACCAGATTGCTAATATCCCACCGCAGATCACTCGCACACACCTGTCAGTTATAGCCGACCTGTGGCTGGCGGAAAAGCAAACGGTAACAGATTTCCACATTCGCCGCGTCAGCGACACTTGGAACGGGAAAAAGTATCCGGTCCAGTTAAAGAATGTAAAATACGTCTCCGTCGATGGGTATTGCCCCGAAACGTCCACCGTCTACGAATTTAACCAATGCGTGTGGCACGGTTGTATCCTGTGCACGCAGCCCGATGGTACAGTTCCTAACATGGACATGCCCAACTACGTGGCCTACGCTAAACAGGTAGATAAGCAAGAGGAGTTGAAAGCCGCAGGTTACCAAGTAGAGGTACTCTGGGAAAACGAATATACTGTCCAGAAAATTCCTTTGATGAAAACACCGCAGTACCATGTACAACCGCGTGAGGCTTTTTTCGGGGGGAAGGACAAAAGCCACTTGTTAATTCAGAGAAGTCAAAGATTGAGATAGAATCGATTATTAAGATGTCACTTCCATGTATCCATATGTGCAGAAAACCAATAGTTACCATGTAAGTATACCGCAAGTGATTCAGAAGCCAACGGAAAAACAGTTGCTCGAAAGTTCCGGCGGGATTATCTGCGCCGCATTTTTACCACCCAGAAACCTGTTCAACCCCGTTTTACACTACCGAACCTGCTTTAAGCTGATGTTCCCATTGTGCGCAAAAAGCGCCGAAACGCAAAACAAGTGGCAGCCGTGCACCCATACAGAAGCAGAACGCGTTTTTTAGGGGGTGTTAGTGTACACCGGAAGCATTGAAGGCCTTTGAAAAAGGGTATGTGTTTTATGAAGGTTACGAACTTTGGGAATGGAAAACCTGGGAGAACATTTTCGCTTCTTACATCGAAAAATGGTACCAGTTGAAAACCCAAGCTTCCGGTAGGCATAAAGATGACCTGCACGAGAGAGAAAACTACGTGGTTGAATTGCAGGAAAAACAAAACAGGCCTTGAACACCTTATGGGGAAAATTTGGGCAAAAAGACGGGCTGATGCAAAGAAAACAAGTGGACAGTTATGACGACCTGATATCCATTTTAGACAATAATACCAAAGACGTAATGGAATTTGGGGGATCATTTTTTGCAAGTGGAATGGAAACCAAAGGAAACCGATTACGAGCTGGGGAAGACTAATAACCCTGTAATCGCGGCATTTACAACTTATTACGGCCGTTTGGAATTGTATAGAGTGTTGGACTTTTTAGATCAGAGGCCATTGTATTTCGACACAGATTCTGTAGTTTTTCATTCTAAACGGATATAGGATCCCATGCCCATCACAGGGCCCCTGGTGGGAGATCTGACTGACGAGATGGAAGGCGTGTCATCACACGGTTTGTCAGCGGAGGTACCAAAAATTACGGATACATTGGGAAAAGTCCAAAAGGTGAAATTTTGACATGTCAAAAAGCCAGAGGTTTCCATGTGGAGAAGTGGGTGGCCTTTGATGATTTGAAACACATGGTGGAAGCTTTGTTGGAAAGGCGGGAACAAAAAGGTATAAATTTACCTGTAGACTTTTATGTGGTGAGGAGCAAAGAAGGGTCTGTGAAATCCACCTCTTTAGACAAGATGTACACAGCCGTGTATGACAAACGCCGTTTTTGGCGTGAAGGCCACCCATTAGATAAGTTTACAACTTTTCCTTATGGGTTTGAAATAAAAGTGTGAAGTTCATTTTGAAATCTGGTTGTATTTTTTGGACAAAGTGTGCTGTGAGAAAGAGGTATAAAAGTGTGTGTGTGTGTATGAAAATGATTTAAAAAAAGGAAGGATGTGGTACAAATTCAAACATCCGTTCACCATGCTGGTGGCGGGACCAACGTCTTCCGGTAAAACCTACTGGGTATCCCGTTTGTTGAGCCACTTACAGGAAATGACAGACCCAGTTCCGGAACGTGTGTTATGGTGTTATTCTGAAATGCAACCTTTGTACATAGATTTGAAGGAGATGTTGAAAAAGAAAATTTTCTTTCAAGAAGGGTTCCCTCCCAGGGCTATAAAACCAAATACATTACTGATCGTGGATGATTTGATGCGTGAAAGCGGAGTAGAAACGGCTAAAATATTTGAGAAAGGTAGCCATCACCGGAATATATCGGTTATTTTTATTGTTCAAAATTTGATTCATCAGAAAAAAGAACAGCGGGACATTTCATTGAACGCGCATTACATTGTGTTATTGAAAAATCCCAGAGATAAGTTACAGTTTGAATCATAAGCCCGTCAGGTGTTTCCCACTAGAGCGCTTGAATTGCGGGAAGTTTACAACGACGCCACACGCGAACCGCACGGGTACCTGTTGCTCCATTTCACAGAGACGTGCCCTGACGAATACCGGCTTAGGACTCACATTTTCCCGGGAGAGGAACACATTTATCACGGTTTGGGGGGATGGCGGTGTTTATGGCGGGGTTAGCGGTTTATGCCGCTTTGCAGATACTTTGCGACATGTTAGTTTCGGCAGTTATTTGGGGGTAGAGGAAATGTACACGTCTATACGCTGGAAAATCGCAGGGAGTCGTATGCGAAGACGTACGGGTCGTGAAGGTTTCATGACTGGGCAGTTAGAATTGGTATTTGGCGAGAAAATGGGACATTACCACAGACGTTACGTGGAACGGTTCAGGAAGACCTTGGTGGGGCGCATGCAGACTGAAGATGGGTCTGGATGGGTGGTATCATTGAACGAGAAAGAAACGGATGAAGTGGTGCGTTGGTTCAATGAAGAGAATACGATAGACCGTTGGATCATCATGAACACATATGTGATGGACTTTGTGGTATCCAGCTTGTATCAATTACCCATTAAAGTGTATTACGGACAAAAATATTTAGAGAAATGGGGGATAGGGACCCTCGGTGGCAAACTTTTTATGACCGGTACAACGTGAACGGGAAGGACTTTCAACATTACCACCATGTGCATCAAGGGGTGCGTTACATGTTGGTGGACCTACCGCTCCCTTTCCAAAGGTTAGCTGAAAATAGGCACGTTCCAGAAGGGCTACAAGTACCGTGTTTGACACGGGACCCGACTTCCAGACCATTTTTCGTGGTGGGGAAAGAGGAATGGTGGCACCACAAGTTTGTAAACAAGGAGGAATGGGATATAAAATTGAGGTAACAGTATTTGAATGAGTTGACGATGATCCAGAAAGCTCCGTTCAATGGTGATCATAGGTACAAAATCATGGTATCCGCCTGGTGCCAGGGGATTGCACATAAAGGTGCACTGATGCGTGTCGTTGACTATGGGGGGAACACAGGAAAAAAGGCGTGTGGATCCCTGAACCCTACTGGGCCAATCACAAATATTACCATCTAACTAAATATTTTTAGACAAACGCAGGGCCTACAAGATAGTACAGGACAGCCGTTTGGCATTGCAGAGTGTAATATTTGGGTTCTGGAAGCCCAATTGGTTAAAAATTAAACGGTCCTACAGCGCCAGGATGGGAAAACTTAAACGAAGGCGAACCTTTTTGGGGTATATTTCCTAAACATTACAAGACATCTTACGAGTTCCCCTTACCCCACCATTACCACCCTCCGCATTTGAGGAACCGTTTGTTGAAATTGCGCGAGGAGTTTTATTTGGACGCGGAAATGATACATTTCAGTGAAGGACAGAAGACGAGGCAAAAAACCAAAACAGTGCAATATTATGAATTGTTGCAACCTTACCATGATATGGCATGGTTTTTGCTGGCTGGTGGGAAAGGACCAAAGCCAGAATGGCGGGGATATTTCCGTACCGGCTGCCGTGAAAACTTTGCTTGAAATCATTTTAACGGATGAGACAGAGGTGAAAGACACGCGGTATTCTCCGTGGTACGGTTATTTCCGCCCCACTTGGTGTATGAATTTGCAATGAAATACAAGAAAGTGAAGAAAACTGATTTGGTGATGAAACTGTTCATTAAAGAAAAAAAGTAGCGCCGGCCGACAAAGAGGTGTTGCTTTTTCATTTCAATTTTGGTGTGTATTCGTAGCACTATTTATCGGACATCACAGAAATAATGCCAAAGTTGTACAAGTTAAGAGCAGACATGCAGCGTCAAATATGAATGAACCAGAGCGAAATTAATGCAGCCAAATCAGCCTTTCTCCAGGTAGAGATGTATTTCACATATTTCGTCAACCCGAAAGATCCATGGGCTCAGAAATACAGGAGACTGAACGAATGGTTAGAAGAACTGTGGAAATTCGAAAAAGAAGTGTATTGGTTTAATGGTTATCCAAAGTCAGGTTTTTGGAAAAAGCCTGAAATACATGTGAAACACCCAGGATCGGAAGACTGGGAAAAAGAACATGAACGGGTATTAATGGAATTAAAAAAAGAACAGAGAGCAGCTGATCGGTCAGAAGTTGGAAAAGCTGACAACGTATTTGGTACAGGTATCGGGAGCCTTTTGCAAGGCATCATGCCATTGGCGGCTTACGGGATACAGACAAAGAAACAAGACACTGCTGCAAAACTGGGTATGCAGTTCAATAAACCTATTGAAATGCCTAAAAGCAACCTGGGGACAAAACCTATGTATACAAATATTACGATGATAAAGACAATGATAAAAAGAGTAAAAAGGAGGAAAGCACAACCTCCAAAGCTTTAGGATGAAGAAAAGTTTATAAAGGGGTGGGTCGTACTGGAGGAGGTGAAGCAATGAACGAAGACCACGTGTACGCTTATTGCCGGTTTAACCCGGAAGAACAAATTTTTGTAGCTAACCTCACGCAACCTTTGTACAACCCCCACGAAACATGGGAAGTTGATCACATACCCGCCACAGAAGGGGGTCTGTTTTCCCACGAGAGGTTTCGTCTCTGCGTCTGTGAAACATCTGGAGAGCGAGAATGTGGAAGATTTATTTCCTGGGCTTGAGAAAACAATGGAATTTAGAAACACGGTGAACAACTGGAAGATTCATCAGTGGTCCCTATAAGTGTTTGTGACAACAGACCTGCCGACACCTTACCCCCTTACGAGTAAATAGATTTAGGATGTTTGAATTTTTCTCAGGAGGAATAACCCTCGTACATTAACGCTATCATTAAAAGAATTTACGGGCAGGAATTTTGTGCGGGAGCCAACCCAAAAATTGAAGCCAATAAGACTGAAGGTACCCACCCAGTCCATGGGACAGATTTGAACTAAGTTTCAAATTCGAAAAAGAAAAACAGTATTTGTGCTGTTGCATGGAATTTCTAAGGGAAACCTGGACATCAAACAAGGACCATTTCAGCAAATATGTGTATGGGCTATATTTCAGCCCGGTTGTTTTGTCCCATTCGGTATCACTTGAGGGGTTACCTTGTTTTTCCCATTAACGCATTTCAAAAAGAACTACCCAGTGTTCAAATACGGGACTTCGCGGACGTATTGTAATTTTGTGTCACCGTCTGAAAACAAAAACCCTTTGATACCTGACCAAAAGAATATTTTGGGGAAAGTGGTGCTACAGGAAGACAAACAATAAGGTGAGGGCGCACCAGAAATTTTGGAAAAATATTTCAAACGTATGAGTGTGCTCTACTGCTTCAAATTTGAAGATTACATGTCAGACAATCGTACGTTTATACTTTCCTGCAACTTAATTACACCGTCATACATTTGAGGACGGGAAAGATACAAACGGAGAGGTACAAACGACTTCCATCGGACTCCAGTACAAGGAGGAAACAGGGGACTGCGCGTACATTGAACCAGTTCCGGAAAGGAAACAAAGGGCCAACAAAAACAACGTCGGTACCTCCCGCGCCAAGGGTGGGGGGCTGTATTACCCCCAAACCGGTTTGAGCAGGAGCAAGTGGATACAATACCCAAACGAAGAGGAGGACGACCAAGAAGATTATTACAGGGAGCAATATCCGGAGTACGCAGACAACCCCCGAACGAAGGGTATTACTGGGAGAGAGACGAGTAAGAGGAAGACACAGACGAAGAGACCCATCGTCCGCCGAAACACTGGCGCCGGTAGAAAGCCCACCACCCCAGGAACGAAAAGTGAATCGTGAAAAGTGGATTTCGATTTTCCTTTTTGAAAGTTAACAAATGGAAGAAATATTTCACAAGAGTCCGTATGCCTACACAGGAAACGTTAAAGGTTTGGCAAAAGCAGCCAAAGTGAAAGAAGATGAAGCAAGACAGTATTTAGGGAGACAGAACGCTTATACATTATTCATACCAGTCAAACGGCGTTACAGGCGAGCCCGTACTTTTGTTTGGGGATTAGACGCACAGTGGCAAGCAGATTTGGCGGACATGCAACAGATCGCTGGTAAAAACCAAAACCACAAGTATAATTTAACTATCATCGATGTGCTTTCACGTTATGCTTAGGCAATCCCATTGAAAGACGAAACGGGGTCACAAGTGGCATCGCATTCGAATCGGTGTTTGAAAAAGGTCGTGTACCTAAAAAAACTGCTAACGGACGAAGGGTTATAATTCCGCAATAAACACGTACGAGATCTTTTGGAAAGACAGGACATCACATGGTTTGCCACCAAAAAAAGGGACGTGAAAGCCAGTTTGGTGGAAAGGTTCAATCGGACACTGAAAAAAAGGCTGTTCGCTGCAATGAATGACAATAATACGTATAGGTGGTTGCAAGATTTGCCTGAAGCTTTCGAATAGTATAATAGCCGACTGCACGAAGCCCACGGGTTAGCCACTCGTGAGGTGTCCCCGAGTAACCAGTCTGTTGTGTGGCGCAGGCTTTACGGGCACCCGTCCAAACTGCATCGGGAAAGTACACGCCACTAGTACAATGGCGAACCACCCGGAAAAATTCAACCAGTGGGTACGAGTGAAAAGAAAGAAATAAAATCATGCATGCAAATGTGCACGCGAAGTTTAGTTTTGTTTGTGGCGCAGTTGGTCGTAATCAGGTTATTGGTGGTGACATCATTAGCCATGTTAGTGTGGAAGGTGTCGGATGCAGAAGACAAAGCCTACTGGACAGGTTTGCTTTCGGCGTCAGCGGGGTACCTGATGCCGACTCCAAACTGAAACGTATAAAAAGAGAGACTGGAGAGATTATCAGTCAGAGCGGGTATTAATGTACAAAAAAATATTTAAACCATGCGAGCAAAAGGAGCTAACACCACAGGGTTTGGGATGCGCAACAGTAAAGGCAAAGCGAGGTTGTTGTGGTCAGTGAGCTTGGGCCACGGACCTGATATTGTCACCCCTGTTCAAACTTTCACTTCACCGGAACTTTTACCCACTGAAGGGAAAGCGGGCCCTGTGGCTCTGGTACCGGAAGATAGACTTTTCTCACCGTGGTATTGAGTGAAAATGCCCCAAACAGATTTTATCCGATCGGGTGTGGGTCCCCCGACAGAAAACCAAATCAAAGATGCTATATTTGAAGAATTTAAAAAAGCGGCTTTGGCCCCAAACGCTACCTATTTACCTCACTAAGAACGTTTTTACTTGCCGTTTAAACAATTGAAAGATGAGTCCCTTTATGGATTAGTAGCATACCCGACTGAAATGTTCGGGGCCAATTCCTTTTACATGGAAGACGGGGTTGGCGGGGCTAACGAAATCCCATATGATGACGTGGAACAATCCGGGTCACCAGTAAAGAAAAAGAACCGGAGCCATAGCGCGACACCAAGCAGTCAACAGTTTCTTTTCAAGCGCAAACGGGTGAAACTCTATTATTAACCTTGATTGACATACCCGGTTAAAACATATAAAAGGAACCGGAGTAAAGAGATAAGGGAACAAATGACACCTTGGTGGTTGAACGATCCGTACCCATATCACATTGGTTGGACGAAGCCCGGTCGAAAAATGGGGAAGAGAAAGAGAACGAGGAGAGCGGCGGTCAGGAGTGGAGGGGGAAGCTATAAAAACCGACAGTTTATACACTTGGGTGGAAACAGGTACCCGCGCTGGTTCCGTTAATCAAAAGAAAAGATGGTAAAGAATAATAGAAAATACAAAGAGAAATTGAAAACCTTTGGGAGAAAAGCGCGAGAAGCGCTGGTAAAGGCACGTAAAAAAAAACAACCGTGAGGCTGTGGAATATTTTGGACGTTCCAAACCCAAACCTCAATGGTTTTCGACATGATGCCTCCTTTGGGAGTCACAGAAGGCGGGCGGATCCGGAAAGTAATAAAACAATACAACACAGCACGTGAAATGTGGATGAGAAAATACGACACTAGCCGACCTATACCACACATAGATCCGCGTTTCGCCTGGCGTGGTGCGGCTGGCATTAGACGACGGCGAGGCGATTTGACAGAGCCATACTGGAACCCGGGAGACACATTGGTGGGTGGCGCTGGTGAGAACGTAGGAGCTGCCATGCCCACACCGTTGATAATGACGCCGCACATAACATCTCCAGGTGTAACGACACGGAATGTAAGCACCCCTAGCACTCCTAAGAGACCAATCGAGAGGACCGCGGAAGGCTATTACATTGTAGGTCCACCATAAATAGTATAAAAGCCACTGCACCACCAACCTAACGACAGATTCCCTTGGCACCAAAAAAGAAAACAGATGAGGGGACGGAGGAAGAAAGAAAACGGGACGGAAAAGGAAAGATGACGCCGATCTCAAGAACCGCGGCGAAAAACCATTGGGTCTGGAATAAAAAAAATGAAATCAGAATTACAAAATCAGAAGGAGAAGCCCCCAGTCAGAAAAATTGTCAGCATTTTGAAAAAGAACCTGGCACCATCTAAACCCTCACCAGAGAAAAAAAATTGTAGAAAAAGATATGCGCACACTGGCCACTGTCGCGCATCCCCCTCCGCCATTGGAAACACCATACACGTTAGCAAAACCAACATTGGTGTCACAACTGAAACCGGCTGCAGTGAAACAATCGGCAAACGTGACTAACAACACAGATCATAGTGAAATGTCTGATTTTGTAAACAGGATTACCACACCGGGAGAGATAAGACAAATCCTCACCCAGACATTCGGTGACCCTTACAGATCGCAACTCCGCCACCCGGGGGCCGCATTACAGTCGTCACCTATGACACCTAAATCACTAGCACCCATCTTAGTTGAAACTCTTTTACCAGGGAAACAAACACCCAATTCCACGCCTGTGAAAGGATCAATGCCGACAGCCAGCGTTTTAAGAGGCGACAGGCCCCCTTACACACCTTTAACCACAACGGATGCGGTATCTAAGAAGGGTGTCAGGATGAAACTGCCCTCGGAAACACCAAATGAGTAGAACAAGTGAGACGGCGTTTGAAACTAGATAAATCAAAAAGGAAATCTCCCATCGGAAGCCAGCCTCTCGCCACGCCTGGGCCCTCCGATGTGACCGGGTCATCTGAAACTACCTACGGTTCACCTTACGGTACGTCAATTAATTTGACACCACCTCGCGAAAAAAGGGGCCCCCCACTGCAAGTGAACGTTACACCCAAGCTTTCAAAACGGATTCGTGACGCACCAAAGAACGTAGGAATCACAAAAAAAGCAGAAAGGAGGACCTAACAAACAATCTTCCCACTCAATGGTACAGCAACTACAGCAGCAGCAACAACAACAACCACTTGAGATAACTGAGAATACCGAGGTCAGGGAAATTCAAATGCAGACAGACAAACGGGTCATGGGTACCATGGGAACTTTAGCACCACAAAAAAAGGGATTTTGGAATCCAAACCGCACCAGCGGCACAGCCCACAGCTACAGAAAGTGTAGGCGTGCAAATCGGTGACGGGTTAGTTGTTCCCCCTAGCCTCAGCCGATGTGATGTCACGCGAAATCAAGAAGCATACAGGAAGCGTGGTAACGTTCTTCAACACATGGCCACGGGGACGGATATGTTGGATCACGAGAGTTTCCGGCAGGAAATGTTTAAACAGTGCCCTGACGAAGTCATTACTTTGTTCTGTTTGGCGCTAAACATCGTGATTGAATCTTTCCACTGCATGCAGCAATAAGCCACCAAACACGCAATGGGTTTTTTGGGCATACATATCTGAAAAGTCAAAAACCGCTCCGTACTTCATGTTGAACACGGGGTTGGTACATAAAGTAAGGGCTCACACCAAATTTTCCGGAAGGGAACACATGCAGTCCTTGGCCCAGTTCATTGTTATGATGTTACAATGGGAGAAAACGGACCAGACGATAAACGTGGCACGGGAATGTTTAGAAAATCAAGCAGGGAAAATGTGGTATATGCGGTTGTTGTAGCAAACGGGTGAACAGTCGCTGAAAATTTTGTTAGAAGTGGCCATTCCATATTTTACAGGCATCATGCGGGAGCTGATCCTCTAAAAGTCGACGTATCAGATTGAGGGACTCTCATTTTGCAACATGAGGCGGGGGTTAACGGGTGTAGCAGATAAGAAATGGCTGGGTATATGGTTAATGTTCAAATAGATTGGACACGGTGGGAAAAAAAATTGATAACGAAGAAGACTTAAAAATGTATCTAAATAATCTCGATAGTATACCAAGGGGGTTCTTGAGGTTAACATCGAAATAGAAATGTCGGGCAGGGATGAAAGTGAAATTTGCTGTGTTGATGATAATGATGATGATAGTGGTAGTTGTGGTCAGGGTGAGGAATCGGAACATGCGTAACAAGAACCTGAGCAGCAGCAGCAGCAGTCCCCTGAAGAGTATAAAAGTAAACTGCGTAGCTATACTCGCAGGAAAAGCAAGAAACAATGGTGGACGCCGCAACAGACATTGTGCAGCAGACGGCCCTCTTTGCCGGGGGTAAGATTCGGTAACACAAGGGCGGTGGGTCAAAGTTGACCCCCTCACGCCTTCCTACAAGACTGGTGGGCCCATAGAATTTTTCATCAGCGGAAAATCCTCAGAGTACGTCGATTTGGTTAATTCAATGCTGGTGGTGAAAATGGGGATATTCAAATCAGATGGGGTCATCCCCGGCTAGAAAATCACGGCGGAATACATTTCTCCCGTCAATAACATTATCCATAGCATATGGCGTCAAATCAACCTTAAACTGAATGGAACCGAGCAGATCACTCAGGACAATATGTACCCTTACAGAGCTTATATGAAAAACCTGCTTGCTTACAACCAGGAATACAAAGAAACCTGCTTGTCAGCCATGACCGGGTGGTTCAAAGATAGTAACAGCAAACACGACTGGAGTACTGATGACGGTGGAGGTAAAAGAAGTTACGCGAAAATCACATTTGATAAAGAATCTGACTTTTACTTTACACACATCATCTCTTCCGCGATGGGTGAAGTAGGGCTAACAGAGAAAGACAAACTGAAAAAGTCTATACTGACAGCTTCACCAGGTAAAAATTATGGGGCTATGAACCGTTTCTTACAATTTTTCCCAATAAACAATGCGACCTGCACGAACTCAGAACCGTCTAAAATCATTACTTTCCAGGCACCTTTGCACACCGATTTCACCGGTCAGCAAAAACTCTTACCAAACGGGATAGATATTCAACTACAGTTGGATTTTACGGGTTCCAAAAAAATTCCCATTATGCAGAAAGGGCGGGGGGGGGGGACTAGAATCAGTTGAAGGTCATGGGTATGTACATTGACCTGCGTAAAGTCACCCCGTCTGACAGATTCCAACAAGCCGTGGAAGCCAATTTGGCCCGCAACATACCCATACATTACCCTCTGAAACACGCTTTCCTACGTACGTACGACCTACCGGTAAACGGCACCCAGGCCTCCCTGACAAACATGTTACAGGGCCAGATGCCCAGGCGCATGGTAATTGGATTTGTGGAAAGTAACGCTTACGCTAGAGATGAAACGAAAAACCAGTATGAGTTTAAAAACTTGGGCGTTAACCATGTGCACGTGTACATGAACGGTTACCCTGTCCCAACGTGCGCATATGCTCCGAAATGGACACAAGACTGGAAACGCGAATACATCGACACCCTAAACGGGATCGGTGTCGTACGCGGGGGGTTGGGCGTTAACATCTCTTGCCAGGATTACCGAAATGAGTTTACGCTTTTTGCGGTAGATTTTTCACCCACACTGACTAGTGACGAGAAATACACCCAAGACCCTACGGTGGGTGTTTTAAAATTGAACAGGGATTTAAAGATGAATCAAGACTAAAAAAACAACACATCGTGGTCGTTTAGTATGAAATGGACGGTGAAGTGACCGTTGGGCAAACGCATGAAGTTCTTAAATCCTACACTTGAAACAGTACTCCACTCATTGTTTGTTAGCTTAGTATGGGTAGTTGAACAAATAATTATACATGAATATATGTGTAGTTTGTGCCATAGGCTAACATATATAAATGTATGAAATCACTTTTAGAATGATCAGTAGTAAACATGGTCGACGCAGCAACGGATATCGTACAGCAGACGGCCCTCTTCGCGGGGGGCATGAAACAAGATTCCTTAACTCAAGGACGGTGGGTGAAGGTAGACCGCTGACCCTTCGTACAAAACCGGGGGTCCTGTGGAATTTTTCATCAGTGGCAAATCAACTGAGTACGTGGATTTGGCCAACACGATGCTGGTGGTGAAAATGGGGATTTTTACGGCAACCGGTGACTCATGTCAAAAGATAACCGAAGAATACATTTCTCCGGTCAACAATATCACTATAGCATCTGGCGTCAGATTAACATAGAGATCAACGGGACGGAAATTAACACCCATGACAACATGTATCCATACAGAGCGTACCTTGAAAACTTTTTGTCGTACAACAAGGAATTTAAAAAAAACCGGGTTGTCAGGGATGACTGGGTGGTTCAAAGACACCCCTGGCCATTCCAATGTCATTCCTGCAGAGATGAAGAAAGACACAGTGTACGAAGAAACGATTAAAGGTGTCAAATCAAGCGACTCTGGAGCAAACAAAGACATGTACGCTTGGAGGAGAACACCTGAACAAAAAGATACAGATCTATCATCTAACACTGCAAGCGCGGATGTGAAAGCGATGGCTGGGGATCGGCGTACCCATAAAGGTTTTTCAGCGAAAATTCTGATTTAAAAATAGCATACATCATCCCGAGCGCTTTGGGAAAATTGGGGATAACGGGTGGGAAAACTAAACAATCAATCTTGACGCCTGCGCTCGAAAAAAAACTACGGGGCGCTGAACAGGTTTTTGCAATTTTTTTCCCAATAACAATCTTATATGTGACAACACAGAAACTTCACAGGAGATTACTTTCAAAGTCCCTCTACACAGCGATATCACGGGACTGAAACAGTTTTTGATAAACGGGGTAGACATTAAGATACTGATGGATTTTCATGACATGTCTGAATTTGCAATTATTCAAAAAAAGGAAGCCCAGAATGTGCTGAAAGTCACGCATATATATTTGGATGTACGGAAAGTCACACCCTCCGATGTGTTTCGGCGCTCGGTGGAAGCCAACCTGGCCCGACACATGCCGATACGTTATCCACTGAAACAAGCTTTTTTGCGCACTTACGACCTCCCAGTCAATGGTACCCAGGCCTTATTGACGAACATGTTGCAAGGGCAGATGCCGAGGCGTATGGTGTTCGGGTTCGTGGAAAGTAAAGCCTTGAGCGGAGACAAAGAAAAAACCCGTACGAGTTCAAACACCTGAGCGTCAATTATGTACTAGGTGTAAATGAACGGGTATCCGGTGCCGGCCTTCCCTTACGAAATGAAATGGGACAGGGACTGGAAACGGGAATACATTGACGGGCTGAACGGGATCGTAACAGTGCGAGGTGCCACCGGAATGAACATGTCTTACCAAAATTACAGGAGGGGATACTCTTTTTTCGCTGTAGATTTCTCACCCACCCTGGCCAGTGACAAAAAGTATATCCAAGACCCTACCGTGGGAGTTTTAAGTTTGACACTTGCGTTCGACAATGAAATAACCGAACAACACCCCATTGTCGTGAATTATGAAATGGCCAGGAAAATTACTATAGGCCAATCACGCCAAGTTCTGAAATCATTCAGATGGAATAACAACACACCATATACAAAAGACACACTTTAATAATTACAAACAGCATAAAAGATACATTTGGGGATCCTGTCATAGGGGTTTCCACCCTCCGCTTCTAAAACAATGGCGAAGTCGGACTCAGGTATCTCGAGCCAATCCATTGGG
This sequence comes from Sipunculus nudus, assembly GCA_026874595.1. NCBI lineage: Eukaryota > Metazoa > Annelida > Sipuncula > Golfingiida > Sipunculidae > Sipunculus > Sipunculus nudus. Next base: position 67,249,531 of record CM049306.1, read on the forward strand.
TACCTGCTTAAAATCACTTCGTCCGCATCATAGCATCTCAGCGACTTGTGTACAGGCACGGTTTCAATTTGACCCCACACCAAACTGAGCTCTCTTTGCAGTTGCATCTGTGCCATGAGCGGGAATGGCGCAGCAGAAAAATAACGTTGAAACGCACATTGCATTTGATTGAAATCCGGCAGAAAGCAATCAGCTGCCAACTGTTGCAAACAAGGCACCTCTCCCTTACTCAACAGCGGGTGGGCAAATGAACGGTCTTTATCGACGTTCCTCAGTAGCAGTTGGTGGAACGCGATGGTGTGTATTTTTTTGGTTTTATCGTTATTCTTGTAAAGCAATTTCCACAGCTGGCACATAGAGAAATCCAGCGGTCTGACGGGTTCAGCGATACCAGTCACTTTGACTTTCTTGTGCAGATGTTTCACCGATAACCATCCGTAGGTGCATGGGGCCTACTTGCTTTAAACTGGCATTAGTCTCAGTGCTTCAGTCAGCTGTCGTCCAAGTGACAAACTCTACTGTCCCAGGTGGCGTGATTGTATGTGGCCGTGGGCAAAACTGCAGGAGGGTTGGGGAAAACACCGGTGATAGGGAAATCTGCAGCTTACATTCTGTAAAAGACGCATTTGCTCTGCCCCATCCCTGGGTAAATACGGGTCCTTTTCGCCCAGATGTACCAGGTGGAAGGCAGCGGGCTGCTTCGGTGCAAACAGTCTGTAAAGTAAGGCCCTTCGAAATACTTTTGGATTTTGTCAGGCAAACTGTCGAAGGGCACGAATGGAGTGTTACGTTTGAAACCGCAACTGGGTCACGTGACGGCTATGGGCCAACAGCATCGACACTAGGCAAGATCAAGCGTTGTAGCACGAGGTGCACATTTTCCAGGTCGTAGAACCATCTTTCAATTTTCTTCGTGACTTGTCGGCTGTTTTAAGGGGTACCACGTGACACAGCACATCGAAACAGTCCTTGCAATACTGGTTCCGTTCAGTAAAATACTCCACCAAAGAAGCCGCCAGTGGGAAACCTCGCTTGGAAGAAAATAGGTCATCCTGGTGCGGCGTATCACTGCTTCTTTTCAAGTCTTCATAAAAACCGTCCACAACAACCTGTCTTTTTTCCAACATCTCTTCTGTCATATCTGCCGGATCCATCAGCTTGACTACCCAATCTTTTTATTTAGGCAGATTGCAGGTCCGTCTCAAAACTATCAGCACAGGTAACACACCCAGAATAACCGTGTTTTTTCCACAGTCTGGACATAACGTGGATAACATCAAATCGTTTATCCGGTTGGATCCATCAACTCTGGACAGCTTGTTCATCACGCACTGTTGGCAAAGAGCTGTGTGGCAACTGGTAACAACACAAGCCATATTCTTACGGCAAACCAAACACTGGTTCTGGTCGGTCAAATATCCTTCCACCACGTTTTCCACCACTTTTTTCCCGAGCTGATGGAAAATGTATACTGGCCGCTTCGTTATCTGGGCAGGTGGAATCTCTTGCCTCGGGAACATAGTGCCAGAATACTGCTGGCAGCCGGCTTTTACTGAGCCATGACGGAGCGAATGGCATGGTGTATCTGACCAAACGCTTTTTAGGTAACCGTCCAAAATTTCACATTTGTTCGTGTTTCGCCACATTTTCGGAGATAAAGTTGATTATTCATCACCCAAGTTCACCTTTTTAAGACATTGCAGGTCGGGTCCATTGTATCCCCCTACACAGTTTTCCCGTATCAATTCCGGTTAGAGTTTCTATTTTTCCGCGCGACTTCCGGTTTGACAAGTACAAATAAGAAGGGTCCCACTTCAAGCCAGCCCAGCTAGTCATTCGTTTCCACTTTCGCATTTACACCGCTAGCAGATAACAAATTGCCACTATGTTTAATAGCAACAGAAAAAGTGAGAACAGACAACATGTTCCTGGGGATGCTGCCGCTGCTGCTGCTGCTGTTGTTCCTCCTGCTTCTGTACCTGAGATCAAGAAGAGAAAACTAGAACATGTTCCAAATGCAGAAGGCCCACCAAACGAATGTGTGGCTGCAAGCACAGTATTCCTTGGTGGGGGAGAAGGTTCACATTGGTGTGCCACACCTTACGGCCTGGACACTAAAATCGCAGTGTGGGTTGACGGCCAACCTTCCGAAGAGAAATGTATTTTGACGTATGGAAAAACTTGCTGTGCAAAATGGAAGATATCATGGCAATGTCCTGCGCATTCTTGTGTGATGAAGATCATCAAAACTACTAAGCTTTCGAGGAGTGCAACAATGATCCAGTCAGCTTCGATGAATCCCCTTACTGAGAACTCTTGTTGGACACTTTATTATGCTAAGATGTACTTTGATTATGCTCTCATGTTGTTAATTTTTTTTCAAACAAAATGTATATATGTTATGTATTTCGAATCCCCTCAATGTTAGAGAGGAGAACAGTTATTTTTTCCCATTGCTCTGTATTCCTTGAATAAATCAAAGTTTGAGTTCGCAAAATAAATGACTCACTTTCTCTTTTAAAAAAAAGTGTGTGTGTGTTTGTGTGTGAGGGTGACGATTGTATATAAAAACACCAACAATTCCCAGAAAAAGTATATTAAAAAAAAAACACCGTATGGCTGACCCAACGTTTGCCAAACCCGGGGGTTCTATTTGAACCTTAAAGGGGACCACACAAAGTATTACCAAAATGTTTTGGTAAACGGAAGCCGATTGATATTTGATCTAAACCCCAATCTGTATTAAGATCCACGCTCCGGGGAATGGGAAGGGGCGCTCATCCGTTTAATGTTTCCCAGTTACTGGTACAAGGTCCACGAAAACGAATGTAGGAAACGATTCACACACGTTGATTCATCAGGTAAGGGAGAACCGGGTTATAGATGTTTCGTCCCCAGATCGTTTTGTGCTCGCCTCTTCGTCCAACCACCCGTTTCTCCACAGGTCCGGTTCGCCCATAGGAATATTGTAACGGACGTTTCGTCCACAGTTCTGTTCGTCCACCGCAGATTCACGCGCTCTGTGTCCAGTATAAAATATTGCACGACTGACCAGGCAGTCGGATGTGCTAAACAAGTTAATGTGCTGGCTGTTTTAATGCATCATGGTGATCTTTGTCTAACGGTTCATCCGCAGCATTGTGAAATGTGATCTGGTTGTAATCACGTCTGTGGTGCCTTTTCGTCCACAGGGACATATCGTCCACGCGCAACACTGATATATATCATGCCAGTTATTATAATTTCCCTGCAATATGATAGCTCTTTTTTACGATCACATGTTTATACAAAATACTGGTAGCTCTACAGCACTAGTTTGTTATGTCGTCCAAAGCTCATATATCGGCTTCGGTTACCGTCATTAAATAACTGCATATGTACGCTGGTGGAAGGTTAGGGCAAAAGGTTTTGAGGCGTGTCGGGCGTTCTGTCCTACGTACTGTAACCATACAGGCGATGGTGATATTCCAGTATCATATTAAGCGGACGACATACAAGTCCACATACACGCACACATACAAACGCGTACCATAACCGAAAGAAAAAACCACGAAGACAAGTAGATATAATCAGCATATCTTTTACTGTGGAAAACAAACATTTGATATAGGCGCATAATAAAGCCACACTGGACAAACACATTCTCATGTGGCCAGATATGCAAAAACACTAACTACAACAAGAACAAAAGTACATGTGGTGAAAGGTAATCAAAAGCAAACCACGTAATGTCCATGTAGAACATCCTTGCACGGAATATTATGAAAACGACTCCGACATTCAACCAGATTTATTGGCGAGGGCCTGGTGTTTTGAAGAAACCGGGTCGCGATATACGGGACCAGCGATTGGTGCCGTTAACCTCTGCATACACGACCACCACGTACGTTGTAGCCGGCACGGCATGGACGAGGGCCGCAGAATTGGTGTAAACGATGTGGACGTGTCTCTTGATCTGAGGCACCCACCTGTAGGTTGGATCGTAAACAGAGCTGCTGCCTCTTGAATTGACACTGACAGGGAGCCTTGTGTAGATCACTTTGTACCGGTATCTTCCAGGGGTGGCGGGACGTTTCCATGTCACATAATTTGTTTTGACGGTTTTCGTACCTTGCACCGGGCGCGAGGGTTTGGTTGGAGCGGCCGAGTCTTTCACTTTTAAATAGAGGGCGCGGCTTCTCAGCTTCGAACATCCAAAACAGCCACAGCCACAATAAACAACCGAGATCCTTTTGGGCAATTCGTCGGCGGATATGTTAAACAAGGCATTCGCCCGTCCAGAGGTGGAATTTTCTACGAACACTCTGGGCGACGACATATTGTACAGCTCGAGTACACCTGTCCGAACCCCATGGTCGTAACCGAAGGGCAAGGGTCTTCCTTGTAACCATTGCATCCCAAACGGCGCCGCACAGTGATCCTGTCACCATCGCCGAACACCAGTGTTTTGTTGTCGTACGCCTCGATTCGATACTGGTAAGGATCGGAGCACATCTTTGTATCCGAGGTGTAAGACGCATAGTTATGGAAAGTGACGTGGGACTGCCTTCAATCACATAAAGGCAGCCTGCCAACAGTGTGAACAGATGCAACATCGGCGGCAGCGGTTTCATCTTTGCCGAAAGCGCGTTATTCGTACGTTTGCTGCTCACAAGCGTCCCGTATTGCACGCCTTGACTCGTAGTGTGGCAGCCACGTGATATAACTGTCCCTCCAAAACAAATATAGTAATATGACGCAGTTTCGCTAAATTGAATTATGTTTGCGCGGTTATAATGTTTCTGAAGTAAGCGGGCACCTCTGGTATGTGCGGCTGATGAGTCTGTCCGCTGTTATATCTACGTGTTTCTCAGCTCGCTCCAAGGAACTCTAACTCAAATATAACCTCCTCATTTTCTGCCGCCTGGTTTGTGAAGCCACCAGCAGTGTTCATTGTATATATTATGACAGTGTGGTTGTGCCAAGCACTACACGCCATAGTAGTCCCGTATGTAATATAACACGTTCGATGTAGATCCCCTTGTCGTCTTTTGAGGTGCGTGTCATTTATTCACTTGTCTTTGATATCAGATTTGGAGATAACGTGTCTCTTTTCTAAACCACAAAAGTCCACACCCATGAAATGGAAATGGCAGTGATGTGTAGGATATGGCTGTCCAGAAGAGAAAAACAAGTTATCCCATTCGACGGACCCGACGATTAGTTTCTACACCCTCCCTGTCCAAACACGTTTTCTTAGGCAAGATACCACCTGTCGCAGTTGTTCCTGTTCACCAGGTGTGCTGTCGTGAGCCCAGTGTCTGTATCGACAACCACCACGTTCATTATTGGTACGACTACCAATCGCAGTTTACAAGACGCTGATTGAAAGAAAACATGTGACCACTATGTGCTTGGTGCAGCCTATCCCTCCCGTTTCGACCACAAGAGACAGTGTGACAGTAAACGCGGCCGATCTGGGGCTTTATATATGTGCGTTGTCCTGTTGAAAGTATGCTTAACATTTAGGCTAACCCACAACAACGTTTCGTGTTACACTGTGAGTCACGCAAAATAGTTGTGTTTAGACGGATCAATCATGTTGTTTACCAGTGAACGTGACAAACATTATGTTAAGGTAAAAAACAGGCAAGTGGAGTATAACAACACAAAAGAAACACTTGGTACGTTTAAAGGAAAATCTTTCCTTGTCTGACACGTCTTGTCCTTGGAAACGTAGCAGGTTGTTTACGTATTTCTCAAGCTATCCTGGTTTCATACTGCTCTGTGACCTAAATATGTCACACTCACCCGTAAACGCGCCAATTAATCATCCATTATCTGACACGTCACGTCCTTGAAAACGTAGCATGTTGTTTACGTATGTCTCAAGCTATCCTGGTTTCATACTGCTCTGTGACCTGAATATGTCACATTAACCTGTAAACAAGACAATTAATCATTCATTATCTGACACGTCACGTCCTTGACAACGTAGCACGTAGAACGTATACGCTCTAGTTATGCAATGCTCTACACCTGTCACGCTGAAATGTACTGGGCTGCAGCGCTGATTCCTGTATACAATATGAGTCATTCGCTTCGTTTTAACTTGTGGCGTGAAAACATATGCATGACTCGGCAACCTGGTCAAGTGTTATAAACCTTCGGTTTTACACGCTCACGTCACATACAATACATCTGTCAAACGCTTGTTCACCATACTTGGCGTGACACGCATCTTGAGCAGCGTCCTCACTGGTACTAACATTCTTCGTCTCGACCACCGTTACGTCGTGGTCTATCAGGACAGAAGCAGCCTTCGGTGGTACCTTCGCCTTTTTCACCGGCCTTTTCGCAAACGTACCTGAGCCCGTCGTACCTGACACCCAATTTGAAGTGGCGGAGATGGATCTCCCGGGCGTAAGACGGGAAACAGTGCCGAACAAACTGTTCTTTCCACCAGTCGGCTACGCCCTTGCACATAGTTAATCGGCCGTTGTCGTAATAGTCCTTGTAACAGTCCCATTCCCCCAAAACGTGCCGGATGAACCGGGACTGTGCCGGAATGCGGCCGAGTATCCAGTCCCACCTGCTAAACAGGGTTTGACAGTGCAGACATTGCCAACCATCTTGGGTTGGTTTACCGGTGGGGTCGACGATCTCTTCATCACTAGGCGAGGGCACAGTTTGTGGTGGAGGCGCAGTTGGTAACGGGGGATCTCCGCACTGTCCGATGCTCTTCAATGCCATGATAGACTGGGGAATGGCAACCAGGACCACGTGTGTATTTAACTGATAACTCCTGTGGCCAGAAAGGGCTGCAACACTGGTATGGTTCTGCATGAGACACCGAGAAACTTTTATGCGTGTGGTGTAAGTGGAGAGGGGGGGCTAAAATCATTCATGCTGCACACGCAATAGACGTGAGCACAACAGCCACGACACAAACGTCTCTACTGTGTCCGGGAAGTATCACAGTCACCGATTATTAACATGATTGATCAGTCCTGGTTTACTACGTTTTCAAGGACGTGACGTGTCAGACAAGGAAATGATTGATTGGCTTGTTTACGGGTGAATGTGACGGATTCAGGTCACGGAGCAGTATGAAACAACGGTAGTTATAACAATACGTAAACAACTTGCTACGTTTCCAAGCCGTGACGTGGCAGACAAGGAAAGATTAATGAGCTTGTTTACTGGTGTATGTGACGGATTAAGGACACAGGACAAGCGTGTGTATCACTTGGTGAACGTGTGGGGTTTGTTAGGGCTGCTGTCCGCACAGTGTGATACGACTTTCCTCATAACGTATAAGTTACGAGGCACATGGTCCAGGTTGTCATTCCTCGGTCGACTATGTCATCAAACAGCACAGTAAACTGCACAGATTTACCGCTACCTAACATTGCTTTGCCTCCTTACGAGCAGGCCTATATACATGAGCCTCCGCCTAGTTACGAGCAAGCCGTCCGCTCGAGCGGCACAGGACAGAATGAGGTGTGTGTGTGTTTGTGTGTGAGGGTGACGATTGTATATAAAAACACCAACAATTCCCAGAAAAAGTATATTAAAAAAAAACACCGTATGGCTGGCCCAACGTTTGCCAAACCCGGGGGTTCTATTTGAACCTTAAAGGGGACCACACAAAGTATTACCAAAATGTTTTGGTAAACGGAAGCCGATTGATATTTGATCTAAACCCCAATCTGTATTAAGATCCACGCTCCGGGGAATGGGAAGGGGCGCTCATCCGTTTAATGTTTCCCAGTTACTGGTACAAGGTCCACGAAAACGAATGTAGGAAACGATTCACACACGTTGATTCATCAGGTAAGGGAGAACTGGGTTATAGATGTTTCGTCCCCAGCTAGTTTTGTGCTCGCCTCTTCGTCCAACCACCCGTTTCTCCACAGGTCCGGTTCGCCCATAGGAATATTGTAACGGACGTTTCGTCCACAGTTCTGTTCGTCCACCGCAGATTCACGCGCTCTGTGTCCAGTATAAAATATTGCACGACTGACCAGGCAGTCGGATGTGCTAAACAAGTTAATGTGCTGGCTGTTTTAATGCATCATGGTGATCTTTGTCTAACGGTTCATCCGCAGCATTGTGAAATGTGATCTGGTTGTAATCAACGTCTGTGGTGCCTTTTCGTCCACAGGGACATATCGTCCACGCGCAACACTGATATATATCATGCCAGTTATTATAATTTCCCTGCAATATGATAGCTCTTTTTTACGATCACATGTTTATACAAAATACTGGTAGCTCTACAGCACTAGTTTGTTATGTCGTCCAAAGCTCATATATCGGCTTCGGTTACCGTCATTAAATAACTGCATATGTACGCTGGTGGAAGGTTAGGGCAAAAGGTTTTGAGGCGTGTCGGGCGTTCTGTCCTACGTACTGTAACCATACAGGCGATGGTGATATTCCAGTATCATATTAAGCGGACGACATACAAGTCCACATACACGCACACATACAAACGCGTACCATAACCGAAAGAAAAAACCACGAAGACAAGTAGATATAATCAGCATATCTTTTACTGTGGAAAACAAACATTTGATATAGGCGCATAATAAAACCACACTGGACAAACACATTCTCATGTGGCCAGATATGCAAAAACACTAACTACAACAAGAACAAAAGTACATGTGGTGAAAGGTAATCAAAAGCAAACCACGTAATGTCCATGTAGAACATCCTTGCACGGAATATTATGAAAACGACTCCGACATTCAACCAGATTTATTGGCGAGGGCCTGGTGTTTTGAAGAAACCGGGTCGCGATATACGGGACCAGCGATTGGTGCCGTTAACCTCTGCATACACGACCACCACGTACGTTGTAGCCGGCACGGCATGGACGAGGGCCGCAGAATTGGTGTAAACGATGTGGACGTGTCTCTTGATCTGAGGCACCCACCTGTAGGTTGGATCGTAAACAGAGCTGCTGCCTCTTGAATTGACACTGACAGGGAGCCTTGTGTAGATCACTTTGTACCGGTATCTTCCAGGGGTGGCGGGACGTTTCCATGTCACATAATTTGTTTTGACGGTTTTCGTACCTTGCACCGGGCGCGAGGGTTTGGTTGGAGCGGCCGAGTCTTTCACTTTTAAATAGAGGGCGCGGCTTCTCAGCTTCGAACATGCAAAACAGCCACAGCCACAATAAACAACCGAGATCCTTTTGGGCAATTCGTCGGCGGATATGTTAAACAAGGCATTCGCCCGTCCAGAGGTGGAATTTTCTACGAACACTCTGGGCGACGACATATTGTACAGCTCGAGTACACCTGTCCGAACCCCATGGTCGTAACCGAAGGGCAAGGGTCTTCCTTGTAACCATTGCATCCCAAACGGCGCCGCACAGTGATCCTGTCACCATCGCCGAACACCAGTGTTTTGTTGTCGTACGCCTCGATTCGATACTGGTAAGGATCGGAGCACATCTTTGTATCCGAGGTGTAAGACGCATAGTTATGGAAAGTGACGTGGGACTGCCTTCAATCACATAAAGGCAGCCTGCCAACAGTGTGAACAGATGCAACATCGGCGGCAGCGGTTTCATCTTTGCCGAAAGCGCGTTATTCGTACGTTTGCTGCTCACAAGCGTCCCGTATTGCACGCCTTGACTCGTAGTGTGGCAGCCACGTGATATAACTGTCCCTCCAAAACAAATATAGTAATATGACGCAGTTTCGCTAAATTGAATTATGTTTGCGCGGTTATAATGTTTCTGAAGTAAGCGGGCACCTCTGGTATGTGCGGCTGATGAGTCTGTCCGCTGTTATATCTACGTGTTTCTCAGCTCGCTCCAAGGAACTCTAACTCAAATATAACCTCCTCATTTTCTGCCGCCTGGTTTGTGAAGCCACCAGCAGTGTTCATTGTATATATTATGACAGTGTGGTTGTGCCAAGCACTACACGCCATAGTAGTCCCGTATGTAATATAACACGTTCGATGTAGATCCCCTTGTCGTCTTTTGAGGTGCGTGTCATTTATTCACTTGTCTTTGATATCAGATTTGGAGATAACGTGTCTCTTTTCTAAACCACAAAAGTCCACACCCATGAAATGGAAATGGCAGTGATGTGTAGGATATGGCTGTCCAGAAGAGAAAAACAAGTTATCCCATTCGACGGACCCGACGATTAGTTTCTACACCCTCCCTGTCCAAACACGTTTTCTTAGGCAAGATACCACCTGTCGCAGTTGTTCCTGTTCACCAGGTGTGCTGTCGTGAGCCCAGTGTCTGTATCGACAACCACCACGTTCATTATTGGTACGACTACCAATCGCAGTTTACAAGACGCTGATTGAAAGAAAACATGTGACCACTATGTGCTTGGTGCAGCCTATCCCTCCCGTTTCGACCACAAGAGACAGTGTGACAGTAAACGCGGCCGATCTGGGGCTTTATATATGTGCGTTGTCCTGTTGAAAGTATGCTTAACATTTAGGCTAACCCACAACAACGTTTCGTGTTACACTGTGAGTCACGCAAAATAGTTGTGTTTAGACGGATCAATCATGTTGTTTACCAGTGAACGTGACAAACATTATGTTAAGGTAAAAAACAGGAAAGTGGAGTATAACAACACAAAAGAAACACTTGGTACGTTTAAAGGAAAATCTTTCCTTGTCTGACACGTCTTGTCCTTGGAAACGTAGCAGGTTGTTTACGTATTTCTCAAGCTATCCTGGTTTCATACTGCTCTGTGACCTAAATATGTCACACTCACCCGTAAACGCGCCAATTAATCATCCATTATCTGACACGTCACGTCCTTGAAAACGTAGCATGTTGTTTACGTATGTCTCAAGCTATCCTGGTTTCATACTGCTCTGTGACCTGAATATGTCACATTAACCTGTAAACAAGACAATTAATCATTCATTATCTGACACGTCACGTCCTTGACAACGTAGCACGTAGAACGTATACGCTCTAGTTATGCAATGCTCTACACCTGTCACGCTGAAATGTACTGGGCTGCAGCGCTGATTCCTGTATACAATATGAGTCATTCGCTTCGTTTTAACTTGTGGCGTGAAAACATATGCATGACTCGGCAACCTGGTCAAGTGTTATAAACCTTCGGTTTTACACGCTCACGTCACATACAATACATCTGTCAAACGCTTGTTCACCATACTTGGCGTGACACGCATCTTGAGCAGCGTCCTCACTGGTACTAACATTCTTCGTCTCGACCACCGTTACGTCGTGGTCTATCAGGACAGAAGCAGCCTTCGGTGGTACCTTCGCCTTTTTCACCGGCCTTTTCGCAAACGTACCTGAGCCCGTCGTACCTGACACCCAATTTGAAGTGGCGGAGATGGATCTCCCGGGCGTAAGACGGGAAACAGTGCCGAACAAACTGTTCTTTCCACCAGTCGGCTACGCCCTTGCACATAGTTAATCGGCCGTTGTCGTAATAGTCCTTGTAACAGTCCCATTCCCCCAAAACGTGCCGGATGAACCGGGACTGTGCCGGAATGCGGCCGAGTATCCAGTCCCACCTGCTAAACAGGGTTTGACAGTGCAGACATTGCCAACCATCTTGGGTTGGTTTACCGGTGGGGTCGACGATCTCTTCATCACTAGGCGAGGGCACAGTTTGTGGTGGAGGCGCAGTTGGTAACGGGGGATCTCCGCACTGTCCGATGCTCTTCAATGCCATGATAGACTGGGGAATGGCAACCAGGACCACGTGTGTATTTAACTGATAACTCCTGTGGCCAGAAAGGGCTGCAACACTGGTATGGTTCTGCATGAGACACCGAGAAACTTTTATGCGTGTGGTGTAAGTGGAGGGGGGGGGGCAAAAATCATTCATGCTGCACACGCAATAGACGTGAGCACAACAGCCACGACACAAACGTCTCTACTGTGTCCGGGGAGTATCACAGTCACCGATTATTAACATGATTGATCAGTCCTGGTTTACTACGTTTTCAAGGACGTGACGTGTCAGACAAGGAAATGATTGATTGGCTTGTTTACGGGTGAATGTGACGGATTCAGGTCACGGAGCAGTATGAAACAACGGTAGTTATAACAATACGTAAACAACTTGCTACGTTTCCAAGCCGTGACGTGGCAGACAAGGAAAGATTAATGAGCTTGTTTACTGGTGTATGTGACGGATTAAGGACACAGGACAAGCGTGTGTATCACTTGGTGAACGTGTGGGGTTTGTTAGGGCTGCTGTCCGCACAGTGTGATACGACTTTCCTCATAACGTATAAGTTACGAGGCACATGGTCCAGGTTGTCATTCCTCGGTCGACTATGTCATCAAACAGCACAGTAAACTGCACAGATTTACCGCTACCTAACATTGCTTTGCCTCCTTACGAGCAGGCCTATATACATGAGCCTCCGCCTAGTTACGAGCAAGCCGTCCGCTCGAGCGGCACAGGACAGAATGAGGACTTGTGGGCGCTACTGGATAAGTACCCCCACAGCCCAACACATGCGAACGAGATCAGAAAGCGTTACCACGTGAATGAGAAGTTCGTTAAGAAATTGTCCCGAGACGTGCGACTGCCGTTTGTGCAGGCAGACAAACGTGTATTCCTGCACGTCCCCGACGAGGTTCAGTACGCCCTCCGTTGGGGAATCATCAGCAAAACCACGTTAGACAGCATCACGGAAAAGACTCCTGTTTTGAGGAAGCAGCGAGCCCAGTTCGTGTCGCACATGGAACGACGGCCCCTCGAAGATTGGATCATCCTCGAAGCCATCCTACATTACACCGGCTCTCAGGACCTGGCTTCTCCAATCACCGAGACAGTGCAGAAACTAGGGTTCGACCTGATCCGCTTGTAACTTGCCTCGACAGGAACGTTGGCGTGCTGCAGACGATTAACCGGTACTGTGACATGATTTGCTTTTGTTTTTTTTGTTTGTATAGCTCACGTGACCGCCTCGGCTCTTGTGTTCTCCAGTGTAAACAAGTCGCTTGACACTCCCGTGGTGCATGACTCGTGGTGCATGACTCAGCCTTGAAGGGTATTTAAGCGTTGGCACGAGAGGAGTGTGGCAGACACGCTACAGTCTCTCTACACGATGGATCGCGCCGAGGGGAACGACACGTTTACACTACAGACGAAAGAGGAAATCGCAGCCCGTGACAAAAGGAAAGACAAGCAGGTTGTGCGTCCCATAAAGCACCAGAAGCTAAATCGTAAGCAGACCGAGCAAATGATCCACTCCGAACTCGACCAAATGGAAGGAAGACTTAAGAAACACATCGACAGCCTGAACAAACGTGTTTCTGATTTGACAGACCGGGTTGTAAAGTTAGAAGAGGGAGCGTCACGTCCTATACAGTCCCAGTGTGATTCTGGACACGACAAGAAAAACGAATTTGAACGTAACGATGCCCCTAAAGCAGCAGCAGAAGCTGCACAAACAGCTGAATCACGTGAAAAAAAGACCGACAAACCTGCACAAACAGATAAAACACCTGCAGATGAACAGGAGGTAGGAGATGGAGCATAAGGCCCCATAATTTATGTGTTCTTACCGTCCTCAAAAAAGTTGGAACAGGAACAGAAGGGAAAACAAGGTGCGGCAAAACAAGGTGCGGCAAAACAAGGTGCGGCAAAACAAGGTGCGGCAAAAACAGGTGCGACTGCACGCAACCCAGGTCCGACTATTGTGGAGAAATTTGCTGGATTAGTGGAAAGCCCATCAGGAGACACAGCTATACCTGTTACTTTAGCAAATTACTCCAACGGATGGTTTTTTTGTGGATGCTCTGAATGCCAGCAATGGGTGTCCGAAAAGCATGACAAACTGAACGAACTTGGGAAACCTGCAGGGGAATCGCACTCGGGGGTATCTGCGGAAGTGGCCGAAAAACCGTCTGGGAGGCCGTTGGATGTTGCAAAGGGAACTGCTGGTCTCAAAAAATCCACAGAGTGAGTAGAAGTTGGATGTCCGGCTGGACAGAGCTGAGGACGAATCATGCTTGGAAGTAACCTGATGCACAGAAAATGAATCACGCTTTTGCTTCTTTTTGTGATATACAGTTATGGGGCACCGTTTATTCGGCCGCCGATGATATTAAAGTGTACAAACAAAGAACTAATCCCTCAGACTCGCATGCATTTCGACTGGTCACCATGGCTTTTTTCGTTCACATGTACTCTCCGGCGACACATGAAAATTATGACACGTGCGTCTTGTGCGGATACAGGAAGACGTATGACACTACTCGACCATGCTCTCCTGGAAGCCATCATTTTCCGGGAGAACACACCACGCTAGATGAGTCACCGGATTGCCTGTTATGCGTCTGCATCGAACCCATGGACGGATGTGCCTCCTTATTTCATCCTGTAGGTGATATTCGTGCTCCTCACATCTATGGTGAAATCTTGGGTTACTCCTGTTTCCCTTGTGTGTTTTGCGGATGGCAGTGCGATAGGATGCAGGTGCCGTGTGTAACTGACGTCGAATGTAAACGGCTATTGAGAAAATCAGTCTGCCTCACAGACCTGGCATGCGGTGAAAAACGCGCTAGACGATCTCATGAGAAGGTGTCCCGTTACTGGATGCACAGGACTGTAAATGCAGTGACCGTTTTGTCGCGAGATCGGTTTACCTATACTACAGAACCATACGCGGTACATGTACAGGAGTGCACGTACATGTCGAGCGTGGCCTTCATGCTGACGTAAGCGTATCGTACGTGCATATATAATATATAGAGTGGTTCGAGTGAGCTCAGAAATCAGTACAGAGTGAGACTATCAAGGTGATCACTTCGTGTGCAGTGTGTCTTCATCCGTGCATAAAAATATTCAAATGGATGTTATACTAGAGCTGTCCGATGAAAACACAAGCATGTTTGAGAAGAATGAAAGAGGACGTACTGCTCCAGAGCTAGAGGTTTGCTGCATATGCGGGGTTTCGGTATCATGCCTCCGCTCGCATGATGTTGTATCTCATCTGCCTTGGTTCGCTGACCCGATCTCCGCCTGTTCTGTGTGCAGAAGGAATTTCGGCGACATCTGGCATCGCAAAGAACACGAGGACAGATTCCACGCAGGACGTTCCTGCCTGCTGCACAAGGACACGTATATATGCTACATGATGCCGCATATGCAAAGCATATGCAGTATGTTGGGATGTTCATACATGAGCAACCTCCCGCTGCTCGTGAGAACAAAGGGGTTGCAGCTTATACGTTCCTGTCAGCTTTGAGGTGAGTGTCTGTACTTCGTATCCTGGACAGGAGAGAGGCATGGTTTTAAACCGGAAGACCCGCGTTATCTCAAGGACTGCGCGCACTGGCGTGTGCTGCTACGTCTATTGCACGCAACGGGATACCTGACAGGATACGCGTCGAGATACTCGAGTGAATACGCAACAGAGAACACTACGCCTGATGACGCCCATTACTCAGGCAACACATGCACGCGCCCCATCCCTGTCGTATCAACCAGTACACACGGCACCGGTAGAAAACGCTCAAGAGACGCTCACGGCGACAGAAAACATAAAACGTATAAACGTAAAATCGCAATGTCACGGAAACGACGTCACCAGGACGAGCATTCCAGTGGAGAAAACGTATAGATAATAAAAAAGGAGTTGGTATCCAGTCGACGGCCTTTATGCTTTGTTGGAAAAAGAGCATGGATTATTTGATTTGAAATTCAAACGAATGAACATTTCTTCTTAAAACATGACTGAAGGCGAATTAACATTGTTTTTTAAGGACACTGTCCTTTCCGTCACGTCAAATACTGTGCTTCATCTCAGCGCCATGTGTATTGTTTTGTATGTATGCTTGATTTGCACGCAGTAAAAATTTTGTCTTGCTTTAACGGGTGTCTTTCGTTCTTAACACATGCCACATTTACACACACACAAACACGAATCACGCACCTAAGGAATCGCAACAAGAATCAAGGCGGGGGAGCTCCCTGTGCATGTTACGTGCATATGAAGGTTATATGTATGTATGTATGTATGGAAACGTATGGCAGGTATCAGTACGAAAAAAATAACTCAAGAATATCAAAGTTGTGTTTATTTTGGTTTTATTACATGCTCCATCACGCAGTACTTCGGTAACAAAACACTGTCAGGTACAATGAAACAGAGAACCATGCATGTCCGACCTGTGTTACTCTTTTTTGGAGACCTGGACTTTTCCCGGTGTCATTTCGGACAAGATCCTGTCTATCTGTGCTAGGTCTTCCCTTATCTCATGCAACAGTTGCGTCATTTTTTGTAACCTCCCAGCCATCACTTCCGCTGTACGTGGTGTCCCGGAACTCTGGGTCTGGTCCGGCTTGTGGCCCGACAATGGGTTTCGACGTCCTCTCCCGCGACAGCGGAGTGTGCGTGCTCGTGTACTCGTTTCACCACCATCTGTCATGTGTGTGTCACTTCTCTGCCTGTTCAAGAGTAGAATGTTCCTCCCTGCACGTAGCACGGTCCAGTGTGCTGGGGATTATATTCTCATGCGTTGGTTCGCCTTCTCCGATGTACCACTGTACTTGGGAAGTTTCGTTGTGAACGACGTCATTAACATCTTCGGGGTCTTCGTGGGTAACGTAATGCCGAGACCTGTTGAACATGGCACCCATGACACACCGACTTTTCTGTATAATGATATAAAGACAACGGAGCGGTTGTGCGTGTCGTCAATCACGACGCCTCCTCCTCCTGTCTGGACCGCACTGAACGAAATGAGGCTAGCTTTATAAGCAAAGCGGGTGACGGGCGTTTGACGTCACACGCCGTGGGCGGAGTCAATGTCGCATGTATTTGCGTTGCACGTGTACAGCTACGCCCCTTCTTGACTGGACTTTGCACTGAAACACAGACGGGCCACATGTCGTCAGCCGACGAATACTAATAAAACACACAGTGCAATCGACAATCGGTCACACTGTAATACAGGCGTGTTTCAGCAATGTCACGAGAGCGGTTTAACAGGGAAAACCCGCGCTTTCAACGGATGTTAGACAATATATATAACATGGACGACGAAGAAGATGACGCTGACGATGATTTAGGAGCCGTAGGATGGAGTTTTCAGCAGGAACGTCCCGGAAATATTCACCGTGGTTTTATGGATGAGTCGCACCAGGTGGCACGCGCAGACCCACGCCCAGCAGCAGCACTAGCCGCGTTCTACGCCGGTGTTCCGGTTGATGACGACGTAGGTTTCAGTGAAGAGATGGATGACGATTCTGACATGGAAGACATGCTGTGTAGTATGAATGACTGCATGCTGTCAGAAGCAGACGCAGGCGTGGTACCCGATGTTAAGAACACAGGTGCGGGAGAAAGATACATTCAGGAACAGTTGCGTCGCACAGACGAAACTGGGAGGACTGCGCTGCACAGGCCAACCGAAGAGGGTAGGTATGATGTGGTTTCCCGTATACTGGCTGGGCTGAAAGGACCGAGATGCTATGTGAAAGGACAAGAATGCTATGCTGTGTTGAACATTCCCAACAAGAAAGGCCGAACGTGCCTCCACCTGGCTGTCATGAAAGGACAGGCATGCTTGGCAAGGCAACTGGTCATGCACGGTGCAGTTTTAGAGGCACGAGACTCAGACGGTAACACGCCCCTTCACATAGCCTGCGCACGAGGTGACCTGTCGACCGTAAAATGCCTGACAGCAGTCCTGGGGGAAGAGATGTTGAACATCCCATACTTTGTGCCGTTCACCAAGTTACCTCAAGACATGGACGTAAACCAACGGGAAACCCGCAGTGGCAGAACGGCACTGCACATAGCAGCTGCAGCCGGTTTGTGTACCATGGTTCGGTGCCTTATCGAGAGATGCGGCGCATACGTACACGTTAAGTCGTCCGACGGCTGGACACCCATACAGTCAGCTATGATGGAAAACCAACACGAAACAGCTGAAATCCTTTAGAATTTCATTAAGGAATACGGCAAAGAAACGTCGGAGGAAAGCGATATAGATGAATGCTGACCCGTTTGTGTTTATTAAGCGAACTGTCAGGATGTAATCCTGTTTCCGCCCCCATAATATACGTCGCCCGATTAGTGTTTTAGCAGTGGAGCATCTAAACATTTACGTCATTTGGTTTGCTTAACTTGAGCTTCATACCGAGGATTTCCAAGCGTCAGTTGTGTACTGCACCCCTGCCAGAACTTGGGTGCGACGTCGTGGTAACATAACCGCTAACACGTAGATTTTCCCGGATGTGTACTACGTCGGTTTACGTTTTGGAATTCACACAATCAGTGATTCATCGTCGGTTTTCCCCATGTAAATCATATGCTTGCGTAAACATGTCAGGAGGGTATGAGTCAGGAGAATTTTCCCCAAATCAGAGACTTTCTATTGGTTGTCACTAGGAAGCATTGTGTATAAATGTGCCCGACCAGTGTCAACGTCTACATTTGGATGAACGTCTTTATCGCCGTACCATGGCCAGCAGGCGGCAAATTGAAAGCATTGAACTTGCTAGAGTGTGCGCGGAAGTGGCTTAGTACTCTACCCAGGGTGTAAACTTCATAGACAAGTCTGCGAACTCAACAGAAAGTGTTAATGTCATAGACAGTAACATGAATACAGGGGAAACACTTTCAAAAATGGACACATCATTGACGAGCATTGACAACGGAACTGGCGGGCTATTGATTGTGTCAAATCCCGCGTGTACCTCGGGTCATGTGTCGGTTTGTGAAAGGATTGACCCCGAGCTGGACGAGAAGAGAGCTCCCTTTTGGGCTCAAGGGTCCCCTTTCTCTCTGCAGTTGGCCTTTCACATGGCGAAACACCGTGGTCTTGGGTTGCACGTTTTGCCTGTTTTCCTGGAAAATGCCAAGCGGTTCGTGAACAACATATTTGATGAAAGTAGGGATGGGCACGGACGAAACCCTTTTACACAGTTGCATAAAGAATTGGGGCAGGGAACGTGCTGCCAAGGGGATACTGCGCGACCTAACGCACAGCCGAGGGATAAACAAGACCGATATGAATGGCGACACCTGCTTGCACCTGGCCGTTAAGAAGGGTATGTATTCACTGGATAGGCAGTTGGTGCCTCGCGGTGCGCACACAGAGGCTAGAGACGCGTACGGGAACACACCGTTGCATTTGGCTTCAGCCAGAGGTGACACGATGTGTGCATTGGCTCTTACATTGTACCTGACGCATGCAGAAGTGAAAACATATCTACAATACAGACCGTATAACAGCGTCCCCCAAAGGCCGAAGATTTTGAATTACGACGGGCGGACATGCGTACATTTGGCTCCGGAAGGTGGCCACAAAGACCTGCTGGGTTGCCTCACACCGCTGCTGGAGGATGTGGATGCGCCTAATGGAAAGACGGGAAAGACTGCACTGTACGTAGCAGCTGAGTCCGGCAGATTAGACATGGTACGATATTTGGTAAATGAATGTTGGGCGAATGCACATGCGCGAGTGTGGAACAGGAGTTCTCCCTTGGAAGCTGCAATGACGAACGGTCACGAGGTATGTGTCATGTTTCTTGTAGGGTTGGGTGCTGTACGCCCGGACGATTGCGACAGCGAAGACGACAGAATGATCGAGAGTGGATAGCTTAATACGAAAGTGCATACACTATGATTGTATACTGTGCCCACTAATTATCCCGCAATGACAGCAGTGGCTGATGAACGGGGGGGGGGGGGCTTCCCTTTCCGGATACAACGTTGTTCAGCCCTAAACACTGCCTATGACGTGGCTGTGTGTGACCGTGAACAAAAATCCCACATGTCGGATGACGCATGATCATGCTGTGATTTGTGGGGAAATCCGACGTTGCCAAAATTAGAGATTACCGCACAAATGTGACTTTCGGATATTCCACGGGCTAAAAATAGAGGTCGTTTTAGCGTATAAATATATGACTGTTCTGATAGAATTGGGTAACATACTGTTGCAGTTCACTGTTTGCTTACACGTTTAAAGACAGAGACATGTTTTGTTGACGAAGTCAGTCGAGGCTGGGATGCGTAGACTTCACATAAGCGAAAACAGCACCGTCAAAGACATACGCGAGAACAGCACCGCCAAAGAAGTCACGGTTTCTGGTGCCCCACGGGCATATCGTCCATCCCGTGTCACTTTCTCGCCCGTGACAGTGCCGGTGAGACGTTTCTGCACAATTGTATATTAGCCGGGATGGAAGGCTGGGCGATATTGGTACTCGACCGAATGGACGGGCCAGGAGTCCTCGACATAGTTAACATACAAGGAGAAACCTACCTCGAGCTGGCTGTGAGACTTTGCATGCACCAACTCATCCGGCATCTCGTGATGCGAGGAGCGGACGTTACGAAAAGGGACAGACACGCGAACACCCCACTGCACTTGGCTTGCCAGCGCAAGTGTTCGGAATGCTTGAAATCACTGACATGCTGGGCCGGCATTGTGATGATGGACAAGCCGGATTTCTACAGGAATCTCACGGGTGTTATGAACGCGGACGGTCGCACCTGCATGCACATAGCAGCAGAAGCAGATGCCCGGGACATGCTGAACTATCTTTTATTCGCGCTGCACGCGGACCCCAACTGTAAAGAAGGCAAACGAGGCCTGACACCGTTACATGAAGCTGTTCTGCGTGGCAACGTTGACATGGTGAAGTATCTGTTATTAGAAGCCGGAGCTGACATTTCGCTCGAATCCTACGATAGGGAAACCGCCCGTTCGCTGGCATACGCTACAGACAAATCAGAGATGTGTATGTTCTTACGTATGATCGAGTGAAACGTGATATGGACAGATATATTTCGGTTTATTTGACATGAATGTGCAAACATTTGATTTGTTTATACATTGTTACTTGGTATAAATGTGATATATCGTGTACGGTGTTTTTTTTTATTGTTTCGTGTTTTATGCCAGCCTTCGTTTTGTGCACTTGTAAAATGACGTTCCAATGTATGATGGTATGGATGACGTGTGTGGTAGCTAAGGTGTGGGTCGGTTGCAGCTCAGTTGACTATAAGTCCCCTGAGCTATGCTGATGGTGCTTTGTTTGATAATGTAAACAATGGTATAACATCATGCACATCCCTCTTTTCACGTCCCGCATCTTATATCTGATCGGGTTGTACGAGCGCAACAGACGAAGGGTCGGATTGGTCGTTATTTAGTGTATGTATTTGTGTTTCTGGTCCTAGCGGTTAAATCAGGTATTGGGGTGATTTAAGTCACTGTCACAGTTACTGTGATTTACGTCAACTGATCGGTCGATCAAACGGTCCATGGCAGGGTAAAGAAATGCACACTACACGCATGTGGACACCGCGTTTCAGGTGAATCACGACAAAAACACAGATCATACCCGGCGGATCGAGCGTCGTTCTCCAGGAGCGGGTGCAGGCAGTCTTACAGGAGCCTGTAAGAGCAAGTGCACAGACACGAGGACCCTTCACTTCCCTGTAGTTTCCCGCCACTACGGCAGGATGCAAGAGTTTCCTTACGAAGGCATCTACGGCCCTAAAAAGTCGTACGCCCATTACACAGATGTACCCAACATGGATTCCCAACGGGTATCCCTTGACGTGCCAACACCTTGGCCAGAGGGACAGCCCGACATGCTCCACGAGTTAAAAGAACGGTTTGAACTGCTGGACAAAGAACGCGTTTCCGCAGACGTCCTAGCAGTACAAACCGTCCGGGACCGCGAAACACGTCGGGAACAATCTGTGCGAACAACTGGACCGCACGAGGCGGGACGCGGAAAGGATGAAAGACACGTATGTGGAACTGGCAAGACAGAGAAACCTGCTGCACCGTGAACTGAAACGCGCACGTGCACTCCGTTCCGTGTGTTGCATAGCTGTACCGTCATGCGATACGACGGTGGGTGACACGGCGTACGGGCCTCCGCCGGCCGAAAAGGTGACGGACGCCGTGGTGTCTTGCATGTCGAATGCGCCTTTGTCTTCTGCCGGTTCACGTCCTGTGTTGGTTCATCCGACCGACCTCAGCAGGGAACTCTTGCGTACTTTCACCGGGGGGTCCTCCGCTTGCACAGGAGCCATCTTGTCACTGCCTACAGATATGCTCGTTTTTCAATACGTCGCACCTTGCCTGTGTCGGTCTTTGTCCTCTGACCTCACCACCGCGCTTTACGGTAAGTTCAAAAAGGAATGGGCGCACCATGTTGATATGGCCTTGGGCGATCCCCTCGATATCACAAAGTGTGCAGCCCAAATGCGCAAAAGGTTATCTTGAGAACCACATCAGAGAGCTTTCTGCAGAACTCGTACAACGGGTGGTGCAGCATGTTAAACTCCAGGGAAACTACGAAATGTACTGTACATGGACCCTCTCCTTGGGCGCAGTGCCTTACGTGCTTTTAACCCCAGGATCAGGTAACCTCAGCCCTTGCGTGTGCTCTGGATGGAAATGTGACTCAACCGATACCTCCGCCTCAGAGAGCGTTCTTTTGTCAGCCTTGCGTACCTGCTCCACGAGGCTCTGCGACTTCAGCCAAGGGCATGTCCGCGTCCTTTCACCAGAAGAATGCGTTTTGGTATACCTGGGACCCCAGTCCGGCTTCGGGGTGTCTGTGATGGACCAATCATTTTTCCCACCGGGCTCCAAGTTTTAGGGTGGTATACCCGCACAAACATTTTCGGTGCGACCCGATGGCCACAGCCTGTGGGCAAGTTCTGATGTACAGCAGGGCACGTGGTTTTTTACAAAGCCTAGCAGAAATCTCGCACATATATAACTCTAAACCGTGCGTGCTTTAGGGCAAAAGAGCATGCCTAAGAAACCTGCCGAACAGGATGACGACCCGTCTAGCGAAAGAGAGGTCTGTCGCAGGGCACTGAACGCTGCAGAGGAAAAGGTCAATTCTGCAACTTTGGTCGCAGCTAAACTTCACAGGCAGTTGA
Organism: Sipunculus nudus; assembly: GCA_026874595.1. Lineage (NCBI taxonomy): Eukaryota > Metazoa > Annelida > Sipuncula > Golfingiida > Sipunculidae > Sipunculus > Sipunculus nudus. The sequence goes on from CM049306.1 coordinate 67,272,433, forward strand.
TGTCATGTAAAGCGAAAGAAAAAACCACGGACGATATGATGAAACTGTTGGGCACAGCCGCGGAATCCGATAGCGCTATCACACGCGGAGCTTTAAAAAAACTGGTGCCGTGTATCGTGAGTGCAGTCGCGGGTGACCTATTTTAACCAAAAACAATAGGGCACCTAGAAATTATGGTTTTCATCATCCCTGTAAGTTTCAAGGTGATTGTGGCAAAATTGTGGCCAGGAGAGTGCAGACAAACAAACAAACAAACAAACAGACAAACAGACATACGCAACTGAGTAATATGCTTGCCGAAATCTTTGATTCCGGCAAGCAACAAACAGACATACGCAACTGACCAACATGCTTGCCAAAATCGAAGATTTCCGGCAAGCAACAAACAGACACGACGATTAGCCTATAGTCGCCAGACCTAGGCTGGCGACTATAATAAAGAAATTGGACTTGAGACAAAATAGAACAAACTGGCTTGTTCTGCTGACGTTTCCTTGATTTGAGGCAATTTTTAAAATCCCTTACTTTTTCCAGATTTGAAAAAGGAATTTCATTTTCCAGAATTTTCCTGATGTTATAGGACCGTCCCAAAACCCTGAATCACTGACAACAGATTCAATGAAATTATTCAACAAGTTAATTCGTGATAAAAACATGCAACTAACAAGATTTGTCTTACCAGGAAAAGTTTTCAAAGTGAATATTACTTGTTTATCGAGTTATAATATGAGTTTAGAGAAATTGTGTTTAGCAAGCCAAAGCCATATGGTGTTCAACAAATTATACAAAAGCTCGATAATTGTGTATTAGTCAGCTTCAGGTAATCTCTTTGACAAGTCCTTTGAGGACAGTAGAGCCACGGCTTATTGTACAAAGAAACTGGGTGACAACCACTATCTATTCGGAGAAAGAGACATAAAATTATGCTATTCTATAAAATGTTAAATGGTATAGCTCCAGCGTATCTTTGTGACTTAGTACCAAGACAGGTAAGACACACTAGCAGTTACAATTTAAGAAATGCTGAAAATGTCGTACCACCTATGTGCCGTACAGAAGTAAGGCAACGTTCTTTCCTGTGCTTCACTTGTGAAGAATGGATCACCCTCAGTGAAATCGTAAGAAATTCAGAAAATTTGTCAATTTTTAAAAAGCACCTGAGTAAAAATGATGAAGTACCACACCATATTATTATAATTTTACAGGAAATCACAGCATTCAGATTGTACACACTTAGATGCATATAGTATGTAGTGCTTTGAAATGGCATTTATTTCTTAATAATTGTGTAGAAGATGCTATTTGTGCGTGTGGTTCTTCTGAGGAGACGCCAGATCACTATTATTTCTCATGTCCTGTGTTTGTTGTATACCAACAAACGAACGGAATTACAACGAGGCATGCCGTGTGAGATGAAAAAAAAAATTGAAATTTTCCTGTATGGTGACATAAACAAACCAAAAATCGATAACTTGCAACTGTTTGAGAAAATTTATTGTTTTATTGAAGAGAGTGGTCGATTCTAAAAGAACTATTTTATAAATATTAGTGTATGGAGCCTGATCATGATTTAATTGTAAGGCCAGTTGTAAACATAGCCATAAGCTTATTGCGGTACATTTTGTTCTTTTGTATTCCACACAAATTGTAATTCTTTGATATATTATTATAGCACCTACATTTAATTTTCATTTAATTATTAATGAGTACTGAGAACACAAGGACCTTAAAAACTTTGATAGTAGGGATTTCTTTGTCACTGTATGTATTGTATTTGATTGCATTGTACCATTTTCTTTTGAAACATATGTTTATATATATCTTGTATCTTAGGAGAGGAATTAATATAGGGCTATGCCCTGTTTTCCGATCCTTATTGATGATTCAATAAACTACTGTTTACACCAATGGAGATCGCCGGTATATACAGGGCACTCAGAAAACAAAGAGCCACGCATGCAAGGGGACGTATAATATGCCTTTTCTTGCGATCTCTGACCTCATTTAATATGTGTCCATTTTGTCGGGAATCAAATTCTTGTAAGATATTATATTGGTTAATAATTCTTTTGAGTTTCATCAAAACCCATCACATTCCTGTTGATACATCGCAGCGACATCATAAAGTAGCTTTTATTTTTGCTGTTTCAAAAACAATTTAAATGGCAATTGGAAGGTCCACAGCAAAATCATTTAAAAACTTATAGTGAAAAAAAAAACATAATCATATGTATGCATATATGCATTGTTTCTGTATATTCGAGTTTTTCATCCAAAACGATATTTCTGCGTAGATCGACCAAAACTCCCATATAAACATCGCGACGGTCGGAAAAATGACTCCTTCCGTGTCATATTCCTCGATAGGATAATGCCTGCTAGGTAAAGAACGATGCGGCGGAGAATCGATCTGGAAAATAAGAGATGCGATACTTAAATATAAAGAGGTGTGTGTGAGTGTGTGCAATTTCTGTTACACAGGTGTCCTCGCCGACATATGCATGAGAACGCACAGAGAGAAATTACGCAAGCTTCCTGGGCCTATGTGATCAAAGGTCTCGCAAGGATATTTGCGAGCAAAAACTTTTCGCAAACCTTTCACAGACTGATTTGGGATGTGATCAAAACTTTCGCAAACTCATTTAAAGGCTCAGGCTCTTGTAAATTTGCGAATTTCAAAAACCTCTCGCAGCGGCCCTCGCGGCCTATTTTGCCCTGTTCATGCACGGAAGAGAGCCGAGACACGGTTAATGCTTCATGTTTTAATGCCAGCACAAGCATTAAATGTTTAATATCAGTTTACTCTTTTCAAATAATCCTATGTGTATATATAAACATTACTTAATATATATATATAAATATATATATATATATATATATATATATATATATATATATATATATATGAATGGTTATATAATAATAATGTTTAATATAATTATAATATATAGTTTTTAAAATGAATTTATATGTTTTTGCACATTATATGTTTCTATATCATTAAATTTTCATAACATATATAACATATATTATATATTCAATATGGCAAAACACTTTTTATCACGAATGCATGTGGTCCTTCTCTGACAAAATCGGTATCCATTGTGCATACACAATTTTGAATATCTAAATAGAAATTCTAAAAATACATAGTAAAATGCATATTTTATGAAAAATATCTAACTTTTACTGCAAAGAAATAAATTGTTCTAATTTTAAAAGAAAATTTATTAATCTGAAGTCTCAGAACTGAGTTTCCATTCCGATGACGTCAATTAATGTAAATAAGGTATATAAAAATAATATATATATCATACATAAATTAAATATCATTTACATTGTTATATTATATATTAACAGTATTTTGTGAGCGAAATTAGCTGATTAATTATCTCATATGTTTGCATCATTGCTATTGGTGTTATCGGTGTTTCTCCGCATGACTTATTGGAGAATTTGAATAAATAATGGACAGTGATATTACATAATTTAAATGTTCCATTGACCATATGATTCCACAGAGGGATTTACGAAAATTTTACAACCTTATATAAGATCAAAAGATACGGCACAAGAATGGTGAGGTAACAAATTAATGTTTCAAGTTTAATTTTGGCACTTGTCAAAGGTTCTATGTCTATGGCATATCTATATTTATATATGGCAGGCGTGTCTATAAATTAACTTTGGACTGGTTCACATTTTGTAAAATCAGAAAATTACTTAATTTGGTAAATTATCAAATTGGTATTACAAGAATCTATAGTATAGGTTCACATTAATGCGAATTATGAAAGTTATATTATACAATAGGTATTAATTATGTATAATTACAATATTCAAAACAATCATATGATATAAAGACCTTGGAAATATTCATGATTTGGAACATCTTTATATATATTTCTTTTTTTTCACTGTAAGTATGAATAAGAAAATACCGAAATCTCAACAATCAGAACATATGCATATGTAAATATGTATAATTATATTATAACAATAACAAGATGCAAATTCAAACAATGTATATCGTGTTAATTTAGAGGATTGCAGGATATCATACAAAGTAAATACAACATAAAAAGCGAATTTCTCCCGATGAGGCATGATGATTATGACAGTTATTAAACTGTTAATAAACAAGTTTAAGTTTCTTTTGCGGGTGTTTACCAGGCGTTCGAATAATTATTGTAATTAAATATGCAATTTAGGGATGCGTTGGATCGGCGTTGGGAAACGCAGCAAGAGGTCCAAGGTTCAACGCCCCTCAACGCCTCTCCCTTCTCCCTCCCTCCCATCTTTTTAAGGAAAAAACGGGATATGTCAATTTAACGTCAGGGATTAGTTCTAAAGTCGCAGCTAAGCGCAAGATATGATTTCTGGATTTCCTATCCCGTAGCTTTGATACCTGAAATCTAGTCTTAAATAATTACATATCATTTTTATAACCTTTATCTTCTTTCAATATACAGTGAAGCCACAAGCCATGGGCCATTAAACATTATATATATATATATATATATATATATATATATATATATATAAATATATATATATATATACTTACACACACATATATAAATATGTATATGTATGTATATATATATATATGTATATATAATATATGTATAATGTCATATAAGGCAGATTCGGATTTATACGGGAAAAACTGTACAAGAAGATCCGTCGAGACGTAAGATCAAACAATTAATGCATTGACTACTTTTGAACATATTCCTGTCTGCTTTGTATGACACAGGTGTATCTCGAAAGTCAATAAAACGCGGCTTACGAGTGTTCGCAACAGCTGATTAATCGCAAAATTGCGAAAGACGTGCGAGAGGTTTCCAGCACACTTCGCAAAAAAAAGAAAAAATTGCGAGCCTTCGCAAACCTTCCGCTAATCCCCTCGCATTCGCAAATTTGCGAATCTTTCGATCACATAGCCCAGGCCTACAAAGAACAAATAACAAAACAAATGTCTTACCACCAGTTGTTCATCGCCTGTTCGTATAATCCTGAAAAAATCGGCGGTTTAAGCACATTCACTTAGATAATTAATACAATTAATATTTTAAATATAGTTTACATGTATTTTTTACAACGATATATCAAACATAGGAATATATAATAAAATACGTACTTTACCCTTATTTCCTTATTTACTTTATGTGTATAACCTTTGTAATTGTTACCATCTTATTTTTTTATAATAAACTTGTTAATACAGACAAAAAAGTATTTCTTAAAATTTTGCGTTGTGATACACAATACATTGTGCATTTATAATACTTGTTACGATTTGGAATGATTTACTGGAATCCACTCCTCTATTTTTCATTTGCATTCTTGCTAGCAAAGCACACTTATCGGGTTTCTGCAAGAGAAAGAATGGATGGGCACCTAAGTCTATACATGTACTTGGTAATAATTAGTTAAGGCAAGATGGCAGGCTAATTAAAGTAAACGCCTTCAGCAAATGCGTAATTAAGCATGACCAAACATGGATAGAGTCCATTTTATTACTCAGACCCATGCATGCATGTGCTGAAAACCCCGATTCGATATATAGTTTACTTTGCATTTATATATACTTTATATATATATATATATATATATATTATTCGTCAATATGCTAGATATACTGGAAAAGAGGGTTTGATGATAAAATGCAGGATACGAAGGGAATTACATGTCATTTTACTTCACAAGTTAGCTGTGAGAAGCTGTAAAATTTGACAAAGCAGGAATTTATCAGCATTTTATTACACCGCGCAAAGAGATGTCTGGCTTCCAATAATCTTGAATAAATATTGACCAAAATATTAAAATAGGCTTTTAAAAAGTGAAAGAACAGTGAGATAACTGCCTGGGTTGAATATATATGATATATATGCTTAAAACAATATTGGACGATTTGTGTTTTAATAGGAGTAGGCCTATTAAGCTGTACAATATTTATAAATAATTGAATAACTGGTGGTTATGCAAGCTCAATGTATGTGCACATGCTCAATTTATGAGCAGAAGCAGATCCAAAGCCCCCCCCCCTCTTTTGTTTTTCTTTGGCCACCGCAATCTTTCATGGCTTCAGAGTAAATTTAGTGGCCTCGGCATCCCTAAACCCCCTAAAAGACCTGAAGACGGACATCCCTCAAGACAGTAGAAGGCATTTTTCAAAGCGGCGTCACCATACGACCCCTTTTTTTGTTTTCTTTTTTTACGTACGATCCGTCTACATCAATGTGTATTCAGAAGGCGTTAACTCCAAATTTCATGCTTACATTATTAAAATTAAGTGACATGCTCGGTCATTAAAGAGGGGTGGTGCAGTTTGAAGCAAAAGTTAATAAGAGTTTTTATATGAAGTGGTCGTAGTTAGTATTCGATTTCAAATATTATCTAAGTGAATCACGATCTAAATAAAGGCACTTAAACATTCAAATAATAAAGTAAGGATCTAGGCCTATATATATATATATATATATGTAGGCTTGAAGATCCTATCTGTAAATGACTAGGAACGTAGGCTCGCGAACATTGACAACATAAAACAAGGATATATACTCTATTCACTATAGTCACCTTTATAACAATGGCTCGATCTTGACCTTAATTTTTTTTTTTTACAAAATTAAGGCTTAAGAAAGCTGACAGATAAACCATATAACATTGGGTACAACATAATTCCTCCCTGACGGAAGTATAATAATGTAGCCTTGTAGATCTATTGATTGCTTAAATATTTTAAGTTCTTGGTCAGTCTAAGTGTATATAGTATATTTACAGTGTATACTTTTGAAATTTTTATATAAATACATGTATATAGGCCTATTTGCAGGGCAACGGCGTTATAATATATCATAATAACTCCATCGTAAGGCTTTATATATGGTGCAAGTCCACTTCTAATTTTAAGCACTTTGCCTAATGTGATGGGGTCAAAAGGCCCCCACTGGGCATTTTGCCCCTGACATACGCTGGGCGTTTTACCCCCGAACCGAGCTGTGTTTCGGTGCACTCGGCACATTCCTCGGAATAGTTCAAGGCTTGTAACGTTATACATTCAGACAATGCAAGCTTAATTAAATGTGTGATGTGTTGTTTTTTTTAATTTTTTTACCTATACTACAACTGAGAGAGTTCAATAAATCAGGTACACCGTGACGAGTCGATTTTTACCTTTGTTTTAATGCCGTCAGCTGAATAGCGTCTCCATAGGCCTTTAAACCTGGCGAAATTGTACTCAGCTTTTAATATAGGAGGTGCTTGTGAATATTTCATGAACGAAAACACTATATGAAACATCACAGAACAAATACAAGGGGTGGGCCTTTTCCCCCATGTGGGCGTCTTGCCCCAGTCTACCCTACGTTGCGTTATTGGACAGGGGAACCAGTCTAGTCAGAGAGCTTAGATGACATCTGAGCCCTCTGGTCTAGCGTTTTAGCATGTCTGTAACGAGGTATAAGTGGAGTACATTTTACACTGATGGACACTAGTTTAGCGCTTACTTGTATCTAGACTGGTACCGACTCTTTTTTCGGTCGGTCTTTTTACCGAGCGCTACCGAGCGCTCGGTAGGACTTTTTACCGAGCGCTACACTGGATTCACGTACACTAGGCATTGCTCTGACCCGCGTGGGGCTACCGAGCGCTTGGTCTTTTTACCGAGCGCTACCTCGTCTAACAATGGGCAGTGTTCCTGCATATTTGGGACTACCGAGCGCTAGGCATTTTTAACCGAGCGCTACCATCGCGCACATGACAACTAGTTTTCTAACCGCATTCAGTACAAGACATCATATTCAATTATTTAGAATAAAGCACAATTCGCAGTAAGTCCAGCAAACAAATTAAATAAATTTCTCACCAAACCGTGTAACAACTTTTGCATAAATTTCTTTAAATGACGGTTATATACCTATATATAAATATGTATGTATATTAAGTTGTTTAATTTTATGATATACATACATATAAATTGGAGATACATATTTGAATACATATATTCATATATCAGTATATATATATAATTTAATATTATGCTATATAATTACATACACAATATATATAAATAGTGGTAAGGTAAGGAAAGGTAGGCCTAAACAGTGACGCCTTTTAGAAAGACTAACTAGTTTATTAACACACGAGCTTTCGAAGCACACGGGCTTCTTCGTCAGGTGGTAATTCAACTACAGACTAACACGGCTATACCATTTATATAAATACACATATATATATATATATATATATATATAAGAGAGAGCGAGAGAGAGAGAGAGAGCGAGCGAGCGAGCGAAAGAGACGGAGAAAAGATCAAGAAAGTGAAAATGAAAGAGAGAGCAATACTATATATAAAATTTATCCGATATATTAAGGAGAGAGAGAAAAAAAGAAAGAGAGAGAGAGAAAGAAAGAAAGAGAGACAAAGAGAGAACCTGAATCAGAGGGAAAATTAACAAAGACCTATACTATATATAATATTTTTTTCGATATAGCCTTTATAGGAGAGAGAGAAAGAACGAAAGAGAAGAGTGGAGAGATAAAGAAAAAAGGAGAGAGAAAGAAAGAGAGGTAAAATAAATACAGGGGGACAGTAAGAGAGAGAGAGAGAGAGAGAGAGAGAGAGAGAGAGAGAGAGAGAGAGAAAGAAAAAGGGAGAGAGAAAGAAAAAGGGAGAGAGAAAGAGAGAGAAAGAAAAAGGGAGAGAGAAAGAGAGAGAAAGAGAGAGAAAGAAAGAAAGTAAGAAAGAGAGACAGTAAGAGAGGGAGAAAGAAAGAAAAAGAGAGAGAGATAAAGAAGAAAGGGAGAGAGAAAGAAAGAGAGAGAGAAAAAAAGAAAGCGAGAAAGAGAGTAAGAGAGAGAGAAAGAAAGAAAGAGAGAGAGAGAGAGAGAGAGAGAGAGAGAACGAAAGGGAGAGAGAAAGAAAGAGAGAGAGAAAAAAAGAAAGCGAGAGAGAGAGAGAAAGAAAGAAAGAAAGAAGGAAGGAGAGAGAGAGAGAGAGAGAGAACGAAAGGGAGAGAGAGAAGTACCGGAATCAGAGGGAATGTTAACAAAATATGTGTATATTCAATGTATATAATATTTTTAAGAGGGTATGTTATATTATAAAAACTGATACATGATTTACAACGTGGTATATAGATAACATATATAATATTTTTATATAGCATGTTTTATATATATATATATATATATATATATATATATATATATATATATATGTATGTATATATACACAAGTGTTTAGAGAGAGAGGGGGGGAGAGAGAGAGAGACTGAAAGAGAATGAGTGGGAAAGATAACATAAGCCTATATTTATTCATGGTCTATAAAATTAAACAAATACAATGGAAATATTTAAATATGATGTTTTTGTGTTGAATGCAGTTAAAAACTACATTTGTCATGTGCGCGATGGTAGCGCTCGGTAAAAAGTCCTTATAGCGCTCGGTAGTACCAAGACTTTTGTATTAAGTATGTAAGAACACTATACCCGTAGTAAAAGCAGGGTAGCGCTTGGTAAAAAGTCCCCAGCGCTCGGTAGCCCCATATGGGTCATAGCATTGCCTGGTGTGAACCAAGGGCAGCGCTCGGTAAAAAGACCGAGCGCTCGGTAGCCCCACGCGGGTCAGAGCAATGCCTGGTGTGAATCCAGGGTAGCGCTCGGTAAAAAGTCCTACCGAGCGCTAGCGCTCGGTAGCGCTTGGTACGCTCGGTAGCGCTCGGTAAAAAGACCGACTCCTCTTTTTTTATCTCCATTCAAGGAGGTAGAAAAAGCCGGTTCCAATATATTTCCGAAGATAAGCTCATGACAACATACGCCAAGCGGACCTCTCTTGACCGCTTCACGTGTTGTGGCTCAACTTTACATACGTTTCAGTTTGCTGCCACATAAAACGGTTACATTGTAACTTTTTGACAAAATTATCAATAGTTTCCCTTTTCTGTTTCATGCGGCGTGTAATCCCGTTCTCACTTGGGTACGACCAGTCTTTGCTTTCAGCTCAGGTCCTATTATAAAGAATAAAAAATAAACCATCAGCTATGAACTTAAGTACGTAGGCCTGAGGCCCTAAGCATACAATATATATACTTTTTTTATCGAACTTGATTATTGAATATACTTTTGCATAATTTTGATTCTTGAATGACGTAGTGGTAAAACTACAAATTTGGCAATAAACAACCTTTGTCATCCTTGGATTTCGGAGCACGCGACAATTTTTGTTTACATTACTTTTAAGTCTCATACACAGACACGCGGTGGCGCCACCTAAAATATAAGTCTAGACGCAAATTCACACAAGTAAGCCGCTAAACTAGTGCCCATCTTTTACACTCAGCAACCAAGGGTTAGAGCCACGCCGCCATTGGCTGAAAAGGGAGATCCCAATGACGTAGTGGGGAGATCCTGCTTGTCGAGTCGAAGACTGGTACCCGTCATAGACAATTATCACTGGAGTAGTTTTATGAAAGCGAATTAAACCATCCTGGCGTGAATAATAATAATAATAAAGATAATAATAATCATATTAATAATCAATACAAAATAAGTAAATACATAAAAAGATATATGAATGGTAAATTTAGAATTATTGAAAATATATAAATACCCGTGGTTTCCCCCTCAGATGTTATATGTACATGTGTGGTTATCCTCTCAGATAATATCATATTTATGAGTGGTTCTCCTCTCACATATCATATATATAAGCGTGGTTCTCCTCTCAGATATCATATATAAATTATAAGTGTGGTTCTCCTGTTAAATATGATAAAAATGCGTGGTTCTCCTTTCATATACCATATATGTAACGGTCCAGCCCCGGTGCGGAGCGCAGACCGATATTGTGGTATTTTAACGCGCCGTCCTCCCAGAAACGAACAACCAAGGACATGTGGCGTTACATCATTTAATGACCTGATGAAGAAAAGACTAATGTAATGTGACACGAGTGGTGTCGACCAAGTCCTATGGCAGAGTCACTTTTACATATATACATATAAGCGATACACAGAAACACAGAAAACAGCTTAAATCTAAAACTTCCAATGAAGGCATTATGTACTACTTTACAAAACACTGAACGCATTATGTACTGAAATATGACTTTGCGAGTAACTGGATGAAGGCATTATAAAGACTATTTTACGAAACACTAAAATATGACTTTGCGAGTTAGAAAAGGAAATAAATGGCTGATATTAACAAGGCAACTGTAAGAGACAATTTCTCACCTGATGAAGAAAAGACTAATGTAATGTGACACGAGTGGTGTCGACCAAGTCCTATGGCAGAGTGACGGCTGAACGGACTTCTGGTCCGAGGTTTCCGCCACTCTGCACACTGTCAGGTGTTAGTTATTACCCAGACAGCAGCCCCCAATGGGCCCCATATGTGGTTGTCATGGGCTAGCCCATTGGGCTAGACATGGCAAGCCACATGGGATCCCATGAGAATTGCACCCATTGCCCTAATGGGATCCCACGTGGGTAGCACATGGGCTGACACATGGGCATGACATGGGCCCCACATGGGCTTCTCTGGTACTGACAATGTCTTTCTTCTTACACATGAGCCCCACGCGGGACCCTCTTGGACTAAGGAAATACTTTTATTCTCACACGTGGGTCCCACATGGGACCCATCAGTACTCACCCATCTCACACATGGGCTTCACATGGGCCCCTTCTCTACTGACTCTCTGTAACACATGGGCTCCACATGGGCCCCTTCTGTTCTGACCACCTCTCACACATGGGCTCCTAGTGGGCCCCTACCGTACTGATTTCCTCTCACATATAGGTTCCACATGTCCTTGTTGTACCCACTCTCCTCTTTGAGCCTCTTTTTCATTTGCATGTTGTGGCTAGCACAATGATGATGGTTACCATGTAAAAATATTTTTTTTTGTTGTAAAAATGTGTTAAACTTTGATGTGAACATGAAACAAATCTAATTGATTCACATTCATTTCACAAGTTAACCGCGTGTCAGTTACAGGACGGTCAAGTTCCTTGTTTTTGATTCTTAAGTTGGTCTTTTGATGACCTAATATTAAAATGAAATTATAACAACAACAAACCAATGTATCAGAGATAATTATATTTACATCATTTACATATATACATCATACTGTCAAATTTTTACTTTGTTTTTCTGTCCCTTGAGTTCATCAGTCACATTTGTGATAGATCGTTAATGTTGCTCTGCGTTTTCATCATGTTCGGTCATTCATACGAACTGCACCTGAAATAACAAGATAGAAGTATATGATTGTATTATCAAAGTCTAAAACTTTGTTTTAAATTCCTGCATATTACAGTCAAGCAATTAAATAATCAAGTAACCATTACCAAATTAGACTAATTTATATACACCAGCCATATCAGCCCTTGGTATTCAGAGAAATCAAAATATTAAAAGATTATATAATCATAAACGTATGTATATTTAAAATATTAAAAAATATTACAATTGCATGAATAATAATATAAGGACTATATATTCTCTGTGTGGTGGCATTGTCCATGTACTTCACACTGTTCACATTTTATGACCTCTTCATAACCTTTTTCTTTTAAAAAGTGACAGAGTTCACGTTGTATTTTGAAACAATGTATTGATTTATATATTTAGAGGCATAGTGGAACAGATCACACACATCCTCAAAGATTTTGAAATCAAACAAAAAACTAGATGCGGTCAGACAATGGTCCTCAGAGGGCCCCGCGTTTCTGCTAGTGCTGGACTTGTTTACATATGGGTGAAAAATTAAGTTAAATTTGAAAAAATATGACGAACAGAAACAGGTTTTTATCCATATGCATGAGGGGAAAAAATCCTACTGGATCAAATGATATTAAAGAAGATATGTCTGAAATAATGTGTGCAATAGAAAATCACCGAATGTAGTCTGTTAGCCATATTTGATTTTGAGCAAGTCTGTAATTCAATAGGTCTGGAGCCCTTATAGGCACCAATGATGCCTGTGAAATTGGGAAAGCTGCAGTAGGTTGTTGTTGAGTTATCGCGTGCAAAAGAAAATCAGCGATCGGGCTGTGGCAGCCACATTGGAATTCCAACAGTTCTGTAATTCAATAGGTCTGGAGTCCTCATATGTACCAACTATTCCTGTAAATTTGTGAAAGCTGAAGTATGTTGTATCACGCGCGAAGGAAAATCAGCGATTGGGCTGTGGCGGCCATATTGAAATTTGTATTAGGATTATAATACCAGGGGTTATAAGGTAGAGACTGCCACTTTCTTGGTCGGTGTCACAACCGCCTTCAGGTTCGCCGTATATGGTGTTGTTGGGGACCGATTGTTGCGGTGTTGAAAGAAATAATCCTCCCGAAATTGTCTTTCTACTTGGTTCACTCCTGATAAGTAAGCTTTAGCTCTGAAATAAAATAATATTACAAGGTCACATGGTTAATTGTCACAAAATAAAATTTGAAAAAAAGGAACAGGTGTTATCAAATATCCTATATGGACCCGGAATTAAATGTAGACACTGTATTTTAATTGTTGAAAGAAAAGAGTGTTAATCCGACATTCACTGAAAACACCATTGCTAAACAATTTAATTTAAGCGACTGATGTTCATATATATATTTGTTTTTCTAATTCATTTGTAAGCTAGCAACTAAGATAAATTTACATGAAATACAGTCATTTATATAGTGATTAATGTCCATTATAATATATGTTTGCAATAGAAATCATAACTGTTGCATGCATGATATATATGTCAACTTAAACTTAACTTTAACGTTATATACTTTTTATCTGTAAAAACTTGTAATATTTGTAAATTAATCTCTTATAACTTCTTCTATAAACATACGGTTAATATACATTTATCGTACAAATTTAATATTAAGACATGCACCAGCATCACTGGGAATGATCGCTTCCACATATTTATTATTTATGTCATTATATCATCATTTTCTTTGTCACTAAACATGATCACTCAACATATGTAAAATCATGTGGTCCGGTGGTCCTCTGCAAAAATCCCTTTGTGTAATCTTCACACAATATTTATACTAAACAGTTAACTTATTCATCACCTGCCATAATCAAAATAATTTATGGATACGTTACATATACACAATATGTTAACCACTTGAAAGCTTACCCGGGAATTCTGGATGCTCTTTTATGTTATGCTGGTGTTCTCCTCTTTCTTCATGAGCGGCTTCATTATTCTTATGTTTTTCATCACATTCATCTCCAGCTTTGCCTTCATCTCAAAAGGCTCCACAGCCATCAGGAGACATCTACAATGAGTTTTCTTTAAGAGAATAATACTTTGGTATAAATGTAGATATCATAAATCCAGTGTATATGTATTTGTTCTCAAATTCATCGTCAATATTAAACTTTACACACACACACACACACACACACACACACACACATATATATATATATATATATATATATATATATATATATATATAGCAAAAGTTAAGATAAACAGTGATAGACTAACTAGTTTATTAACACACAGTCTATCTAAAAGGCGTCACTGTTTATCTTGATTTTCGCTTCAACTACAGGCTATACCACTTTTATAAGGGTTTTTAAAATAAAGTAATATGTTTCCAGTGTATGTTTTATCAAATCCAGGTATGTCAAAGTATATTTTAATTAAAATTAGGTTATAATACATAATATATAATACAATGTATTTCATAATAAACTCAGAAATGGAACAAAGGTCTTTAGACATTATTATTTACATATTTCATTTCAATGTATAAATATTATTCTCTGAATATCAGGAAGGAGAGATGATACATTGACCATCTCCCCTTGATCAAAAAGGGGGTATACCCTCACCCCCCCCCCCCCCCTGTATTGACGCCCCTGGTCTTGTATTGCTAGGGTCAGGACTGTACATTGCCCAGACTTATACTTTAGTCAACCCTAAATTGTTTCAGTGATATATGTCATTCCATATTTGTTTGCCATGTTGGTTTATCAAAATTGTCATATGTTGATTCGCTATAACCTGACATAAACTGTTGCCCTGAACAGAACATGAGTGTGTAAATAACACAGCTAGAAGCAGCCAGCTGTTCCTTGTTTACAAATCATAAATATTTTCAAGTGGGATACTCTGAATAATGAACAGTTTTATCCTTATATCTTAACTGTACATATGCACACATATTTATGTACTGACTTACCATATAATGGTGGTTCGGCAAAATGAAGCTCTGGCAGAATGAACTGGACCTTCTTCACGCACAAAAATTTTGTCAAAATCTGCTTGAGCTTCCCTGTGAAGATAAATGCCCCACTGACCCCCACATAACCTTTCTTTGTTGATCCGCTGGTGATCTGGTCTGTAACAGCATCTGGTATTACATAATACCCAGATGATGCAGCCTCCACTGGCTTGGCAGTATATTTTGTAGGCTAGATCCAAATGCAGTCCAGTTTAATTAGAACTGGCCTAATAGTACAGATCAGGAATGGAATATATATATATATATATATATATATATATATATATATATATATATATATATATATATATAATATATATATATGATAAATATATATATATGTGACATATATATATATATATATATATATATATAAATATGGGATAAATAAATAAATATATATTTGTGCCAGTAAAAGGGATATATATATGTGGGATGGATATATATATATATATATATATATGGGATAAATATATATATATATATAAATAAAAATATGGTATAATATATTTATATATAAATATGGGATAAATATGTATATAAATATGGTTAATGGCTGTAAGAAAAAAAGCTGATTATTGATAATCGCTCAAATATTTTTAAATTTATGTATCTTCTTTATAAAGGTGGAATCGGCTGTATAGGATTATACTTTAATATTGACCAAGTAAATGCGCGCTGAATGGTCATGATAATATTTATATACATATATATATATATATATATATATATATATATATATATAAAATATCTCTCTAAACATGAACATTATTTTCATGCAGGAGGCCCAGCTGTCAACAATAAAATTTTCAAATATACAATCTGATTTATACTCTCCACTGGCTAATATTGTAGTATTCCACTTGGGACCCCAATTTATTTGATGGAATAAAAATATGATATGGAATTGCACTTCCTAGATAATCTGGTATATGGGATAATATACATAACATCAGGTGATCCGCCAATTAATCGATTATATCAATGATTGGTCGTTTTCTTTTATAATCTATTAAATTGGGTACATTTTTGCATAATCGATCATAAATGGTTATGTATACACACATTCAGTAATAAGTTATATCATCCCAGTAAAATACCCTTTATTAAGAAGACGGGGTACAAAGCCCGACCATTGATTTGAATAACAGGGGGATGTAGAAATTTTACCTTAATTTACTAATATTTTAGGTATAATCTTATAGAGCCTATTCACGATAATATAGATGGAACATAAAATAATCGACTTTTAATCTAATCTAGTGTATCACAAGTGAACACTACAGATTAACGAGCTTTACAAAATACAAATTGTCCATGACATTTTAATCATGCACATAAGCCGATCCAATATGGAAACCATGTATATGTACATATTTGTTCCCTTACTTCAAATTTCATCACTGCTGCTTTTTGTCGAAACAAAAGTCGCTGACCCTTGTGACTTTATTCAAGTTTAATGGGATTGCTAGTGTTTTTGTAACATGGGTTCTATGTAGCCTGTAAGAGAATCCTATATTTAATAAAGTAGTTAAGTCACATGTGAAAGATGGCAGTTTATACTTGTCGTCCCATAGTATACTTTTTTTTATCTTAACTAAAATATCTAAGTCAAGAGTTACCACATTAAAAGGACCTTTAGATACTAAAACCAGTGCGATTTATTCTAAAGATTAAGTTTACTACTGCGTTACTCTGTAGACTTTAATTTGCCCCACAAATCAAGAAAGCAATTGAAGCATTTAATCCTGGCAAGGACACGCATGAGCCCTAAGTAGTACTTTCAGGTGAATTTAAACTCCCGTGCTCTGAGAGGTACAACAAATCCATCATCAAACTACATCTATATGTTATGTGTGTAAACATGATAGTCTTTCACCTTAGCAAAACTCCGATACTCTCCGATTATCCAACTAGAAAAAAATGTTTAATATATAGAAAATGCCGGAATATTCATTATTAAAGGATGTCATCAATGTTGTCTTCAATGTTTGCTAGTTGAATTTATAGCAATATGCTTGTAGCCAGCCCACTTGAGAATTTTGCGGGCTCAATGACAACTCCATAATTTATTTTAATATAAAAGTTAAAAATTGGGAGTATTTAGCTAAAATAAGAAAAATGAAAGTTGAAAATGGGGCGCATTTAGCTTAATTAAGACCCTGATGGGCCTATAAATAAATGTGAAATTGAACTTGCACAGTCTGTCAGACAAATAGCACAAAATGTGCATGGTTTCGGTCTAGTACATCAAGCAGACAATCCATTGTCTGCAGTACATGGGCACAAGTTCAGTTGTACAATGTTTGCATGTGAAAATAACTTAAATTTGTCCTTCGGTACAAAAGATCAGTATTTATAGATCCACCACAAGATACCTAAAGAAACTCAAACATATCCAGGCAGTAATTAATATAAATAAAACACTGATACTTATCCAAGAGGCATCTAGTGAAAAATATTCGATTGCAAAAAAGGGTAAATTTGTCACTCAAGTTAATGTTTTTATTGATATAGCTGTGTAAGGAATTAAACCCATATGGGAGCCTTGAGGGCCCCATGTAGGCCCCACCTGATATTGTAGGCCTACTATAAATTTGCCTCGTCTGTTCTGACGGAGATATAAACAAACAAAGATTGAATCAAAATATTATATCAAATAAACTGAAAGCATACCAAGCACTGTGATGGGTTCCCAAGCCAATGCTAGCAAAATTAATAGACACTGAAACTTGCCCATGAAACGGACAGGTTTTGCCGCGTGGGGCCCATGTGATGAACCCTTGTGGAACCCTCATATTCAAATCTATTTTCTCTGAATGCTCTAAATTTTGTTTGTTTAACGAATCTTTAGTGGAATGTTTAAATATGTTACCAGCAAATTAGTTTCATATTTGTTAAACACTCACATGTACGAAATATAATGTTCTTTTTCTTACATGGGGCAAGCAAGGGGTCAACATGGGCAAACCCCGTGGAAGTGCCCATATGAATCCCTTCTGGGGCCCATGTGGCAAATTATGGCCCATCAATATCCCACGTAAGCCCATGTGTTCCCACATGGGGCCCTACTGAATCCCACCAGGCCATGCTGTTAGGGTATGTTAATGAAGCTTAAATAATTTAAATAACATAGCAATACACAAGCGGGTTGTTGACGACCCGAGCAATTAGGTCTTGTGTGAAAACAACCAGTTCTGGCGGCCTTGTCCTGGCGAAAAACACTTGTCCCGGCGATATAAGAAATAAATACCCGTTACATAAATATGCGTGGTTCTCCTATTAGATATCATATATATATGCGTGGTTCTCCTCTTAGATATCATATATATTTGTGGTTCTCCTCTTAGATATGATATATATGCGTGGTTCTGCTCTCAGATATCAAATATAAGCGTGGTTCTCCTCTCAGATATTATATAAAAGCGTGGTTCTCCTCTTAGATACATTATATATGCGTGGTTCTCCTTTTAGATATCATATATATGGGTGGTTCTCCTCTTAGATATGATATATATTCGTGGTTCTCCTCTCAGATATCATATATAAGCGTGGTTTCCTCTAAGATATCATATATTTGCATGGTTTTCCTCTTAGATATCATATATATGCGTGGTTCTCCTCTCAGATATCATATCGATATAAGCGTGGTTATCTTCTAAGATATCATAAAGAGGCGTGGTTCTCCTCTAATATATCATATATATCCGTGGTTCTCCTCTTAGATATCATATATATTCGTGGTTCTCATATTAGATATATGATATCTGAGAGTATAGAACCACGCATATATACGATATCAAGGAGGGCAGAACCATGGATAAATATTATATCTCGGGGAGAAACACACATATCTCTGATCCACGCATGTATATATCGGGTTCACATATATATATTTTTCCAAGAGAAGAAT
Source organism: Sipunculus nudus (assembly GCA_026874595.1). Taxonomy (NCBI): domain Eukaryota; kingdom Metazoa; phylum Annelida; class Sipuncula; order Golfingiida; family Sipunculidae; genus Sipunculus; species Sipunculus nudus. The sequence goes on from CM049306.1 coordinate 67,291,597, forward strand.
ACATGGAAAGACATACAGAGATATTTATATAACACTATATAACAATAATAATAATTATTAATATTATTATTTTTATTATTAAAATAATAATTATAATTAATGATATTATTATTATTATTATTTTTATTATTATTATTATTATTATTATTATTATTATTACTTTTGATATTTCATTTTGCGTAGAAACTGAACGTATATGTCAGGATGAGTTTTGTATTATAAAATCGTTAGAGGTTCATTTTTTATGACGGGAACCAGTCTATGGCTACACAGTCTTTCAACCAATAGGCGCGTGGTTTTACACCGTGGCTGCTGAATAGGAAATGTTAACTATATAAACTCTCCTGCAACAGTGGAAATCTGCGTGCATGCGTGCACGCGTATTATTAACAACCCCAAAAAACACTGCCAAGCGAAGGATGGCGTCCAACAACACAGGAACTTCCACTGCCGACCCAAAAGTGGTCAAAAACGTCGTTGATAAGTTGAAACGTCAAGGTCTTTTCGATCAGTTTCGGAAAGAATGTTTAGCAGACGTTGACACAAAGGTAAATGAAACGAGAATGGTCAATGGAATTCAACACTGATATTTGCAAAAAAATGAGTGTTGATACAATAGGGTCCAAAACACTACTGGTCTGGTTGGCAGTGTGGTCTGGTTGGCAGTACCACTGGTAGGCAGTACTGCCAACCAGACCACTATATGTGATGTATAGCTTTTAGTACACTAGTCACCCTCTATGCATCAGTGCACAGCCAGCCTCACCATACCATCTAATTATAATCCGTTCCAGCACCCCTGTCCACCTGTTTTTTGGCGATTATATCTGCATAAGTAAAAACTTGCAAAATAATAATTGCACCAATGGCATGAAGAGGCAAAAGCGTAATTTTTGGTAACTTACCTACTCAAAATATAAATATTATTCACTTTACGGCCTGGTAGACATATCTCATATATATCCGTGGTTCATGGTGCCCCTAATAATTGGCCATTGTTTATCCTCCTTGCATATGGATATAAAGTAATGTGATGTAACAGTGAAGCGCGTGCACGCGGAAAATACAAGTCTCGCTGTAAACAGGGGTCAGGAGTTCTTGGTTATTGGATCCATGAATATGGGTGCCTCTTTAGTACGTCACGTCTATTATGACGTCATCACTAATCCCTGATATGCCGATTTCACAGATTAGTGGCACGATGTCGCTACAGAATAGACTTGTTACTCATAAAATGCTTTTAAATTGTTTACAAGAAAATGACATAAGGTACGCTATTATTTGCATTATAGTTAATTACGCTTTTTCCTCTTTCTGTCCTAAGATCAAAAAGTTAGGAAGTTCTTTGATTATCAAAAAAATAATCACGAAAAAACAGGTGGACAGGGGTGCTGGAATGGACTATAGATGAATAGCTATATAAACAGCTTAACACTGATATAACCCACAAAGCCATTATCTGATTATATATTATCTGTCTGTTCTAAAAACTTACTTTGCTTAATAGTTTCCATTTATTATAATGACCTGAAATATTAGTATAGTTTGTTTAGCTATGTTTTTCTCAATATAATGTATTTGCCTAGTATAAGCTTGAAAGCTGCCAAAGTGTGGGAGCTAGTGTGTCTTTACAGTTTACAAGTAATAATATATACCTTTTAAGTAGAAGAACTAACATATCAAGTGTTGAGCAGTTAGTTTTGTTGAATTTAACACATTTTAATAAGGTTAGCATCATCTCTGACAAAATTTAAACTAAAAAACAACAAAACAATTTTCTTCATCATTTAATATATCATGTACTGGCATCACTACATTGTTATCTATGTTATAATATCTATATATAATATTTATGATATTACCAGCTAGTGGTGGGAGTCGGTTCCTTTTTCATAATTGATCATCGGTTTGAGCAAACCGACCGATGATCGATTATTAATCAGTTCAGACAAATATATGCAATTATCAAAGAAATATGCAATTATCTGTGAAACTGTACCTGCGTTTCCCCGGCAGATATTCTCCTCTCGCGCATGTGTGTAACGATCTTCCACGTATAAAGACACATTCAGACTAATTTTAAGGATCACATTTAACGATCGGCAACGTTGGGTAATATCTTTCATTATGGAAATTAAGAGCATCTAAGAATGTTAGGCCTGTAGAGGGGCTGTTTTTCTAGCACATGAAGGCAGATTTTACGGGCCCAGGTGCGCTTGGGGCAGATCATACCAAAAAAAAATTGCAGACTAGTCAAAAAAAATTCCAGCTGAAATCCAAATACTCAACCAGCCGGGTTAGCCCAAACAACGAATTTTTTAAGGACGGCCTAAACAACGGCACCCGGCATCGGTTGAATAGATTATTTCTAAGAGAATCTCGCAAAATTGTCATAGACCTTGAGAATTTATGGAGTATTTCAACGCCTTCCCGCCCATATTTTTCAATGGACTTCTCAATAGAAAACTCTCTGCGAATTCTGCAGCTCCCTGCGAGTTCACAAATAATAAGTTTAATAAGTCCTCTGTTCTCGCATCTACTTGTCATACTCAGTTACATACGGAAGTTATTTGGGAATACAGACTCATTATTTGAAGCGCGGAATGAGGTAAAAATGGAAGAAACATTTTGCCTTTAACTAAAAGGCATTTTGGAAAGAAAACAATCATTATTATGATGTAATGGATAGTTGCCTTTGGTAATCGAGCGCTTGAAACTGGAAGCAAACCGACTGACTTTCGATAAAACTCGATGATCGGCCCACCACTATTACCAGCTAATATTTCAAATGATGAAAATGAATAGATATTCCTTGAGAAATTGTGAAATACTCAGTAGCCCAACCTCTATTCATGACACAACTGCTGATGTGAGAGTAAAGAATATTAAGGCATTTTTTTTTTTAATTCTCCAAATTTGTAGAGACTTAAAGTATTCTGAATGTGGGACCGTTCTGAAAAATTAAAAGCTTTTTCAAAATCGATTGATCATAAAGGAGTTATTTATTTTATATTTTCTGACAAATATATCTGTAATTTTCATAATATTTTTCCTGATGTATCTGTTTTTATTATGAATCCTGTTTGGTCCATATTAATAATACAAGGTAATATTGTTTTGAGTCTATTTGACAAGATTTTTGCAGTATTTTATAATCTTTCTTCAACATTGAAAGAGGCCACTATTTTTTTAAACATGTGTGATATGGGCACTTTCACACAAAAGGTTGAGTGATTAGTCTCACTGGGGAGTAAAAACTGAATACCTAACAGAGCAAAATTAAGTTTACCCCTGAAAAGGTATATATCTTAGCTAAAGGAAACTGTTTAGTATACCACTTTACCTGTGAACTAATAAAAGTTACATTGAATTCAGTAATTCAAACATCCCATATTTTTACAATAATCTTTTTCTCTATACAGCTCTACATAATTTAAATTTTCGCTCATTGGTCTGTTCTAATGTCTTTATCTGATGTATTTGATCATGCCCTAAGTGCATGGTAAAAAAATCTGCAATCATATTTGTTTTTTTTTATGAAATTTTCATATTTTTATAAAAATTTAACAATGCATTTTAATTATGATTAAAGGAAGTATGCTGTCAGTCTTTATTCTGACACTGCTCTGGTCAATTAGTAACAGAAATGGTGAGAGAAGTTGTTCAGCTGTACAGAGTTCAAGAAATAAGGAAATATGTTGATGCCTTAGTCTGTGGTCACTTGATTTATATGATAATAGTTTTTACCAACATTTGTACTGGAGAGGACATTATTTTAACATGCACTGTGGAAGAATTCAAAAGGAATGTTTTTGTTCCCTCTTTCTCTTGTATTGTTCATGGACCTCTTGAACATAAAATGAATCAGTGTCCACCTCATTTTCCAGAGGCAAGTTCATCTGCAACTATTTGGACCTTGTGGTTAAAGGAGCACAAAATAGACATACCCAAGTATCAGTTATTAAGTATAATGTAAGTCAATTAAGACTCCATGATATTAAATTACACTTAAAGCAAGATTATAAATATTGAATGGCTTATACCTTTTGTTTCGTAAAAAAAAATTTACTCTAGACAACATTTTTTTAACAATAATTTGGTGAAACGGTCATCTTGAAAATGAAATATTTCACAGAATTTTATTCAGAAGCAGTTTTGTTCACAATCCGCAATGCAAATATAATTTGTTTTTTGCACTCATGCTTTATTTCCAACTCATTTACTTTGAATATTAACATCTGTCAACTTATACATTAAACAATTGGTTCATAGACAACATAGCTCACCTGAATATCATATAAACAAAATGTTTATTGTAGACCTGGGGAAAATATATATATATATTAATTTATTCAAAATTTGGGACATACATTTTGTATTATGTGATAACTACAGATATGGATCCTGCTAGTAGTATTTCACATTGTGACACAACAGTTGTGGAAATGGACATTTCAGTTGCTTTTGGCTTTTTACTTGTGAGGATATTACCATTGAATTTGAATTTAAGATATAAAAACAACTTTTCTGAGACTTAGATTAACTGGAACAAGAAAATTAAGATTCTGCAAGAAGACAATGTTGCATGATATCATTGTTTTCACAGACTTTGCTATGAGACTTGGTAAAATGGATGGAAAAAGAAAAGCACGTTGTCAAAGACCAAGTTCATATGATGCCTCCACCCTAAACACCCCCAGCCCCAACACTGATAACTGTGTCATTTAAAATGTGTACCAGCAAATTGGGAGACCATAGTTTCAAAAGCTGTTTTACAAAACTCTTTGGTTTCACAAGATGTTGACTTTTTCTTGAGGCAAAAGTATTGGAAAATTCTATTGTAGTTGCTCTCATGAAGTAATGATTCATAGTTGGTGAGATGACAAGGGAACAGAAAGCACTGGTATTTTCATAAGAATTATCTTTGGCTTAAACAATTTGGGTTGATTCGTCAGCAATCAACAATATGGCACAGTTACATAAAATATGTGACATAAAGAGAGTGAATGATCCAGATAATGAAATGTTAGATTTTGGTAAAAATGAAAATTAGGGCTGTTCGACTATTTCTACCGGTCTAATTTGGTAAAGAATCTTAACATGTATGTGGTTCTGGTTAAAAACAGATACAATTACACATTTTTTATAATACCTAAAGTATTAGATGAAGGGGTCTATGTAGTACACTACATGGTATTTATTAAAATCAAAAGTAAGCAGGTTAGGTATCCACAGTGATTGAAAGCTTCAAGAACTTCCGTGCAAATCTGAAAGACTGTAGGGTTGTACATTTGACACTTTTATCCCATGTTAAAAAAAAATGTCCTCTCCATTACATTTAAGTAACACAAAATTAAAGTCTGCTAATGTTACAATTTACATGCAGTTATTGCAGGTATGCTTTTTGTCTGCTTCTCACTTCTGTACAAAGAAGGAACATGTGCTAGAAAGGCTTAATCATGAATTCATCAATGAAGATTCATCACTCTAAACATTGGTTTGACAATGAATGGAGTTACATGCTAATTTATATATATAATGAGCCAAACTATTTCCCTAAACCAGTCAGTCTATTTATATTTATCACTAGGACAAACTTTAAGTAAATATTAAGCTTACTTGGAGAAGTATTCCTCTAGCCTGCCTCATGTTAAAAATGATTGTACTGGAGAGGACATTTTGACAGATACACTCATGGCTAAACTGGCCACAAAATATTAGATGGGTTGCAATGCAAACACCAGGGAATTTATCTTCCTAGCTACCAGTTACATATAAACTAAAATAGGCTTTTAATTTCTACATTAAAGTGAATTTTATCTGTATGTACTGGAGAGGACAATTTTTTTAACAGGCATATACCAGGTAAACAAGTGCCAAATCATCCCGGTCAGGACACACATACCCAGCCCTTAGCTACCAAAACATGATTAGATATAATACTGGCTGTTTAAAGCAGGATTTTGTTTTGCAACATGAGAATTTCATTTCTTGTGAGGATGCAGTGTACTGGAGAGGACAGGTCTCAGCAAAATTTTTTAACCAATTATTATACTGAAGGATATTGATTGGATAATTCAAACCACCACTATGAAAGTCATGAAACTTGGAGCACTTGTAGTTTACATGTTACAGCATGTGCTGTGATTAGAATATTTCTGTTCTGGTAAACAAATTTCAGTCATATTTACATTGAATTTTTCCATTTTTGTGAGTGAGACTCCAAAATTTGATGAAAATTACACTTAAATGGCCAGAACTTCTTAAAAAATTGGGTTAGAGTTATAAAATTTTCTGTGTTTATAGAGGCTGGTGTGGCCTTTACAAATATGATAATATGTATCATATTTTCAGCCTCAAAACTTACCTGTGAACCATTGTTTAACAATTTTTCATATCCAACCTTTAGTGTGAAAGTGCCCATATAAGACTTTGTACAACAGATCTAAACAGTGACAAATATTCCTCACAGTAACTGTCACCCCTAACTTAACGTGAAAACTTTACAACGGATATATCCTATAAAACAATAGGATGGGTTAACGCTCGCCACTTGATTTCATTAATCAAGAAATTAGATCCCGGCCATTACAGGTGACATTCCAGGTTCTTTTAAGGACGTGTATTAAAATACCAGACAATCATACTCCCAGATCAATAGAAACTATGAGACATCAGGTTAAATTCACAATATAATTCAAGACAATACTTACAAAGATGTAGATGTGTGTGTGTGCGTTGATGTGTCAATACGACAGTCCTTCACATTAAAATTACAGGATATTTTTACTGAGTCCGTGGTTTGTATAAAAACCAATAAAGTCCAGTTCCTTCAGAGATCTCTGGTTACTGTTTTGTGTAGAATCTAGCGTATGGTTAGCAGCATATAGTCTTTCTGAGTTTAGCGATCTTCAACTGATCTTGCTTGTCAGCGACCCGGGTAGGTTCACGTTCACATGCATGCAATAGCGCCCTTTGTTTACGTTGAGCTTAGAGTCCTTGACCTTGCTCGTGTACCAATGGTTTCTCGGCTTACGGCGGTTATGTATTTAGGTCAAGCTGAACTAGGCCGGCAGTGACGAGCGCGCTCTCTATATATCGCCAATACGAAGCTCTTTCGGCAGCACGGCTGAGTTCTTATGAGCTGGGTCCTTGCTTCATGTAGAAGCTTGCTTCTATGCCGTTCCTGGCGTTTCAATGTTCGTGCGTGCGTGCTGTCACCTCAAGCTTCAAGACCCAACTGAAGGCAGCTTCCAGCGTCTCTCCCTGAACTCTGACGTCACAATCGTCGTCACAATACGGCGATCCGGTTCTCTGATTGGCTTATTTCTCAAGTGTTCCATATAAGGATATATGTGACCTAGTTTGACTGTTAGCGTCACCATGGCGACCCACATACCAAATGTAACAATTACACACGATGCGTGACACGGATAAATCAGCTGATAGCCGATGGGATTCCATACAAGAATACACAATATATATATATACAATCAAGACCTGCCAACGCCATAGGATGACGCTTCACGTCAATATCAATAGAGAACTGACTTCGTTAAACTATGATACAAAACACCGTACTTATTGTCACCGATTTCTGGTGACATCACCCCCTCCTTTTAAGGAAAATACACAGTATTTTCTCGATACATCGTATCGTTCTATCTTACAGGGTCCAGCTAAACATATTTACATGTAGCAATACATAGCAATACATAAGGGTCATGTAACAAGTTGTCATTAGTACATGCCCACGGTCTATGACACAGGGCAAAATCTTGTACATGTTTAGACTTAACTGGCTAAACATTATAGCTCATTACATCCTAACACTCAGGCAGTCTGCTAAGAAAATCAGGTCCATGGTTTAGTTTACCTGACACTGCTTCAATATCAAATCTAAACTCTTGTAGAACCAGTGCCCATCTCATTACTCTCTTATTAGCACATTTTGATTTGCTAATACACTTTAATGGTTTGTGGTCGGTCTGAATGGTGAACGGTCTACAAGCCAGGTACATCTCAAATTTCTGTACAGACCATACAATTGCTAATGACTCTTTCTCAATGGTGGAGTAATTTCTCTCCCTGGGCAATAGTTTACGACTGGCATAAGCTATTGGGTGCATGATCCCCTCGTGTCTTTGCATCAGGATACAGCCAATACCCACATCAGATGCATCACATTTCAAATAAAATCGTTTACTGAAATCAGGTAGTTTCAGTATGGGAGGGTCTGACAGTTTAGCCTTTAGAGAACAGTACGCGCTCTCGTGTACGGGTTTCCAGTCTAGTTTGTTAGGTTGACCTTTACGCGTTAGATCAGTCAGGGGCACCGCTATTTCCGCATAGTTTGGCACGAATTTTCGATAGTACCCTGTAAGACCTAGGAATGCTCGCAAAGCCTTCTTTGTCTTAGGTCTATCAGTGCTCTGTATTCTCTTGAGCAAAACTGGATTAGTGGCCAAGTTGCCCGTGCCTACAAGGTGTCCCAAAAACTCTAGGCTCTGGTAGCCTATGAAGGTTTTAGCTGGTTTAGCTGCTAAGTTTGCACATTCTAGTCTAACTAGCACTTCTCTAAGAGTTCTTAAGTGCTCGTCCCAAGTCTCTGCGTGTATTAACACGTCATCTACATAACATACTACATTCGGCATGTCGCTGAACATTTTCCGCATCATGCGGGTGAAAACCGCTCCGGCAGTTACCAGGCCGAATGGCATAACCCTAAATTGGTAATGGCCATCGGGTGTAACAAAGGCCGTCTTATCCCTGGATTCCTCAGAAACAGGGATCTGCCAGTAACCTTTCGTCAGGTCAAGCTTTGTAAAATACTGGCTTTTCGCGACTTCGACAAAAAGTGTTTCTGGATCCGGCATGGGTTCAGGATCGAACACGACTGATTGGTTCAGCTTTCGGTAGTCTATCACGAATCTAGTCTTACCGTCAGGTTTCCTAAGCAGGATACAGGGGGACGCATAGCTAGAATCTGACTGTTCAATAATGCCTAAGTTTAACATTTCCTGGATTTCTGTTCGCATTGTCTCTCGCAGTTCAAAAGGCACCCTATAGGGCCTAGTTTTTACAGGTACATCAGATGAGAGTTTAATGCTACATTCTACAACGTTGGTAAGCTTGGGTACATCTGTGAATACATCCCCATATTGCCTAAGCAGACTGAGTATTTCACGGCGCTGACACTTGCCTAGGTCAGCATTTACCTGAACATCTCGCTCAGTCTGGTGGCGCGCATACGACGGTAACGACATGTGGGCATCCTCATCAATCCCTTCTGGGTTTAACTCTCCGAACACGGGAGGCTCTGTTTCCCCGTCTACACCGTAAGGATCCTGTATAGAATCAGGTGTGCCCTTGGCTACCGCTGCCAGAATATGCTGGGGCTCGTTTCTAGCATGGTACCGTTTCAGCATATTCACGTGGAAGGTTTTAACCTTATCGCCAATCTTAATCCGATAGTCTAAGTCCCCAACCCTGTTTACAATAGTATAGGGGCCTTTCCACTGTACCATTAATTTGTTCCGCTCCGTCGGGAGTAACAACAAAACTTCGTCTCCGGCCTCAAACCTGCGCGTGCATTTACCTCTATCATATAACAGTTTGTGTCTGTTCGCTGATTTGTTCAACGCCTCTCTAGCTAACGCGCATGTGTCGCTTAGTTTGTCTTGTAGGTCCAGGACGTATTGGTACGTGGTTTTAGTCTCGACGCTAGTATCTCGCTTGGTCCACAGATCCCTTAGAATCCCCATCGGTCCTCTAACGATCCTACCATAGAGCAACTCAAAGGGTGAGAACCCTGTGCTCTCATGTGGCGCTTCTCGGTACGCAAAAAGCACGGCGCTGAGGTACCGATCCCAATCTCGCGGTCTTTCCTCGCACATCCGTTTCAACATTAACTTTAACGTTCCATTGAATCTCTCCACCATTCCGTTGCACATAGGATGGTAAGGAGTAGTGGTGAGCTGTCTTACAGACAAAACACGGCTAACTTCTCGCATGAGGTCTGACGTAAATTGTGTTCCCATGTCAGTAAGCACCTCTGACGGCACTCCTAACCGCGCATAAATATCAACTAGCGCATCAGCCACAGAGACTGTATCTATGTTCTTTAAAGCAACAGCCTCCGGATATCTAGTGGCATAATCCATAATGGTCAGAATATACCTGTGACCTCTCTCAGACGCTGGATGGATCGGCCCAACCAGATCCATCGAAATTCTACGCCAGGGCTCATCAATTAATGGCATCTGGCCTAACGTAGCTCCAGGCACCTCGCCTTTCGGTATAGTTTTCTGGCAAATGGGACAGGACTTGCAAAACTCTGCAATGTCATTATACATCCCTTTCCAGAAAAACTGAGTTCTCACGCGGTCGTGCGTTTTGTCTATGCCCTGATGGCCCGCCATAACCGCTTCGTGGCCCATCCTCATTACGTCGTACCGTAACGTCTGAGGTACCACCACTCGAGATCCATCTTGATCTCCCCGTTTGTCACTCACAACCCGAACTAAATATCCGTCCTCAATTCTAAACGGACTATCATTTCTAGCCTCTCTAGCTAGCCTCCAATACGGCGCTAAAGACCCATCCTCCTCCTGCGCCTTCAAAAATTCGGCAACTGGGCTTGCAACATTCAAGCTACGCGTCGGTATCTGTTTCTCTCGTGCAGCGCTCCGTGTCTCCACCGCGGACGACACCTCCTTTTGTGACTCTACACCGTCACACACTATGCCTGAGGACCGCTCAGACTTCCACGTCGGGTCCGGATCATACGGATCACGCGCTCCCGCTACGTTACCTAGCGCTAAATCACATACAGCATCCCCGACCACCATTGCCTCGATAGTACCGACAAAGTACGCACAGTCCACATTAATCCTAGCCGTAGGAAATTGTCTTACAGACCCGTCGAACAACCTACACTCGACCTGGTGTCCGGTGAACTGATTCGGCTCCACGTACGACTCACGTATTCCTGCCGAGGAACATCCCGAATCCCGCAGCACCCTCGCTGACTTACCATTCACCAGCCCTTCACACACAGGTAACGAGATTCTGCCTTCTGTCTGGGCAGCAAATCCTAACGACTGACTCGGACTCTCTACTTCCGGTTTCACCGCACCGACTGTCTCCGTTTCCGCCTCGACTACTGCCATTGACATAGTCTCCGGTTTCTGTTTTGGGTTATACGGGGGGCTAAAATTAGTCCTATACCTCTGCTGATCGCCAGCAGTACGCCCTACTTGAGGGGAAGACCTAGGCCTCGACCGGGCACTAGTCTTACATTCCCGCGCCTTATGTCCCAGTTCATTACATAAATAACATCTGATGCCTCCTGATGGCTTAAATGTCTGACCGTCCGGACTGCGCTCAACCTCTCGCTTCTCTCTAAGCTGAGATACCGGTTGCGCTGGACGCGGCACATTATTGCCATACGAGGACCTGCTGTAAGGCTGTGTACACCGTGAGCCTCCGTATAACTCTCGGCTAAGTCTACCATACTACCAAAGTCACGACACCGTCTCTCTTTCAAAAACATAGAGAGATCCCTACTACAGCAGTTTACGAACTGCTCACACATCAACAGGTTAACTACCCCGTCGTAGTCACCTCCGACCCCTGCCATCCCTATCCAATGGTCTAGGTATCCACTCAGTCTCACCGCAAACTGACTCGGCGTTTCGCCTCGCTCAGGCCTACAAGTCCGAAACTTGTGTCGATAACCCTCTTCGGTCATTTGGTATCGCTTTAACAAGGCTATCTTTAACTTATCGTAATCCATGGCCTCACTAACCGATAACTGTGTGTAAGTCCCTAGCGCCTTACCCCGCAGTAACGGACTCAGGTGTAACGCCCAATTCTCCCTATCATAGCCTTGACATACAGCTAATCGTTCAAATCGCTCAAGAAACGCATCTAGCTGATCGTGAGCCTCATCAAAAGGTGGAAGCTGGATTTTCGGGAATACATCCCTACTTCTCTCTTCTTTAACCCCAGAGTCAGACTTTAACCTTAGAACCTCTAATTCGTGGGCTCTAGCCTCTCGCTCGCGCTCTAACTCCCGCTGCTCACGCTCTAATTCCCGCTGTTCCTTCTCTATTTCACGTTGCCTAGCTCTTTCCTCACGTTCTTCATCCGCACGCCGTCTAGCCTCAACATAATCTTGTAAAGCCTGGTCCTTAAGCCCCAAGGCCTGTCCGCATCTAACAAGTGACTCTAACGTTTCCATGGTAACGCTCTAACCTAGTAAGATTCCAGTATCTAGTAATATCCGCTCTTAAAAATCCGTAAATACGTACTGTTAAAGCCAACCTAACGAACCGGCGGTATCCGTACAATAACACTATGGTAGCTCCACGCATCAAAATCTACTTATACGGACGGACGGACGGAAGGTCGGACGAAGGGTCAGACGGATGGACGGATGGATATCAAGATATCAATAAACACCATGCACCTATGATTACCATGCCAATCGGGAGGGGTAAACTTACCTGTAAAGAGACCCTACCACGTGACCAATCACAAACCAGTGTAGGAAAAATTATACCAGGGCGTATCTAACAACATCAAAAATTTTCACTCTAATCTGGGTTTATATCAAACCAGTAATGATGTTCAGGTATCCCTGAACTAGCATTACTCACAAAACATGCATGTGTTCTAGCCAAATCTACAAGGTATATGCCGATCTTGAAACAATGTTGTGCTTCAGGTAATATTCTCACTGAATAAATATTAACTCCTAACAGTGGGGTAATTTCATTGTGCGAGTATACACTACAACATCAGTTTGGTGTCATTTCCAATTATTAATTCAGATCAACTCTAGTTTGAGTATATGAATGTCTGGTTTCAGTACTGTTTTCTCAGTTCAAAACTTCTGAAACTTACTGTAATTAGCCAGTTTTTTAAGGCTAATTATATCCTGGCGCGCTCGCCATACAATGTCACCCCTAACTTAACGTGAAAACTTTACAACGGATATATCCTATAAAACAATAGGATGGGTTAACGCTCGCCACTTGATTTCATTAATCAAGAAATTAGATCCCGGCCATTACAGGTGACATTCCAGGTTCTTTTAAGGACGTGTATTAAAATACCAGACAATCATACTCCCAGATCAATAGAAACTATGAGACATCAGGTTAAATTCACAATATAATTCAAGACAATACTTACAAAGATGTAGATGTGTGTGTGTGCGTTGATGTGTCAATACGACAGTCCTTCACATTAAAATTACAGGATATTTTTACTGAGTCCGTGGTTTGTATAAAAACCAATAAAGTCCAGTTCCTTCAGAGATCTCTGGTTACTGTTTTGTGTAGAATCTAGCGTATGGTTAGCAGCATATAGTCTTTCTGAGTTTAGCGATCTTCAACTGATCTTGCTTGTCAGCGACCCGGGTAGGTTCACGTTCACATGCATGCAATAGCGCCCTTTGTTTACGTTGAGCTTAGAGTCCTTGACCTTGCTCGTGTACCAATGGTTTCTCGGCTTACGGCGGTTATGTATTTAGGTCAAGCTGAACTAGGCCGGCAGTGACGAGCGCGCTCTCTATATATCGCCAATACGAAGCTCTTTCGGCAGCACGGCTGAGTTCTTATGAGCTGGGTCCTTGCTTCATGTAGAAGCTTGCTTCTATGCCGTTCCTGGCGTTTCATTGTTCGTGCGTGCGTGCTGTCACCTCAAGCTTCAAGACCCAACTGAAGGCAGCTTCCAGCGTCTCTCCCTGAACTCTGACGTCACAATCGTCGTCACAATACGGCGATCCGGTTCTCTGATTGGCTTATTTCTCAAGTGTTCCATATAAGGATATATGTGACCTAGTTTGACTGTTAGCGTCACCATGGCGACCCACATACCAAATGTAACAATTACACACGATGCGTGACACGGATAAATCAGCTGATAGCCGATGGGATTCCATACAAGAATACACAATATATATATATACAATCAAGACCTGCCAACGCCATAGGATGACGCTTCACGTCAATATCAATAGAGAACTGACTTCGTTAAACTATGATACAAAACACCGTACTTATTGTCACCGATTTCTGGTGACATCACCCCCTCCTTTTAAGGAAAATACACAGTATTTTCTCGATACATCGTATCGTTCTATCTTACAGGGTGCAGCTAAACATATTTACATGTAGCAATACATAGCAATACATAAGGGTCATGTAACAAGTTGTCATTAGTACATGCCCACGGTCGATGACACAGGGCAAAATCTTGTACATGTTTAGACTTAACTGGCTAAACATTATAGCTCATTACATCCTAACACTCAGGCAGTCTGCTAAGAAAATCAGGTCCATGGTTTAGTTTACCTGACACTGCTTCAATATCAAATCTAAACTCTTGTAGAACCAGTGCCCATCTCATTACTCTCTTATTAGCACTGTTATGACTGTTAGCGTCACCATGGCGACCCACATACCAAATGTAACAATTACACACGATGCGTGACACGGATAAATCAGCTGATAGCCGATGGGATTCCATACAAGAATACACAATATATATATATACAATCAAGACCTGCCAACGCCATAGGATGACGCTTCACGTCAATATCAATAGAGAACTGACTTCGTTAAACTATGATACAAAACACCGTACTTATTGTCACCGATTTCTGGTGACAGTAACCTAATAAGATGTTATTTATCATATTATTAATACATTATTGCAGTACATTAAAGATATTCATAAATATTTGAGCACCATGTCTCGTTATAACTTATATGAATTTCTTTTATGAACTTAAACTCATTTACCACTCGACCACTCATCTGAGTAGACTTTCTTGCACAGTATACAAAATTTAGCAGGTAAAATTCCTGAACTGCTCAAGGTAGTGTGCGCAGCGAGGGCCGCTTCCTAGGAGTCACGGTCTGAGCGGTGAAGCGTTAATTGCTTGTGCAAGGAAGACCACTGATGCGCGAGACAACATCCCTTTGTAATTAATTACATAGGACAACCACAGGGGTGCAAGGCTCACATCACAAACCTTTGATGATTAATTAGTACGCTAAATCAAAACACACCTTAACCAAACGAGTGACCGTTACAAACTCCGCATGAATGGTTAGACAATGTTAATTGTAACCAAAAGAACAAAATCAGTTAACAATAACACAATTTAATGACATGAAGAACAACAAATTATATAAAAGTTATATTTCACATGTCAGAAATAAGGGAATTAAGTATATGTGTGGCCCTGTTTGACCTCAGGTAATGCAGGCAGAGGTCGCGTGACTTGGGAATTCCCAATAAAATGTGCATACATTAAACTCGTTTGCAGCATAGTTATATTACTTGCAATTGGAATAAAACTGGCTCTTTATAACTTATATTAATTTCTTTTATGAACATAAACTCATGCATTTACCACTCGAACACACATCTTAGTAGACTTTCATGCACAGTATACAAAATTTAGCAGGTAAAATTCCTGAACTGCTCAAGGTAGTGTGCGCAGCGAGGGCTGCTTACCGGGAGCCGCAGTCCGAGCGGTGAAGCGTTAATTGCTTGTGCAAGGAAAACCGCTGATGCGCGAGATGACATCCCTTTGATTATTAATTACATAGCAAAATCGCAGGGGCGCAAGGCTCAAATCACAATCCTTTGATGATTAATTAGTACGCTAAATCAAAACACACCTTAACCAAAAGAGTGACCTTTACAAACTCCGCATGAATGGTTAGACAATGTTAATTATGACAAAAAGAACAAAATCAGTTAGCAATAACACAATTTAATGAAATGAAGAACAACAAATTATATATAATTTTTATTTCACATGTCAGTAATTAGTATATGTTCGGCCCCGTTTAACCTCAGGTAACGCACGCTTAGGTCGCGTTACTTGGGAATTCCCAATGAAATGTGCATACATTAAACTTGTTTGCAGCATAGTTATATTACTTGCAAAGGGAATAAAACTGGCACTTTGAGAGAGATGACATCGTATGGATAGGTATACTGAATTATAAAAGGTAAGTTTTTTTGCCCATTATTTGAGAATGTCAATAATTATATATTTATAAATCATAGTAAAGGGCAATATGGGAGGGCAAAACAGTCAATTGTCAACATGTGCTGCGAATGTTTTACGCGAGGTGACAATTTGCGGTAATGGGTCGTAAACGGCCCAATTAAGGCTTAGGCCAAGGATAGTTTAAGTTGCATTTTTTAAAGTTGGGATGCTACTCAGACATATGAAAACCATTTTTTTTAGCAATATATATATATTTAATAGTCACCCTAGTACTACATTCATATCAGTAATTGCGAATCCTTTGATAACACTAAAAAAGGTGCAAAGTTCTTGTTGTTCCATTCAATACAGTCATGTCATAACAAGGCAAGATGGCGATTGGCACGAAACCGCCAGCCTGACAGCTGAGCTCCGAGGTTTGTTCTTTCGAAATTATATAGTAAAAAAAAATAATTAAGATTTTCAGAAAACTACGTTTACAAAAAAAAACAGATTCCGAATTATTTGAGAAAATACGGTAGTTCATTTTACCAAGTTTACTCTTACAGGAAACTTAGATATTTTTCTGTTTGTGTATATCACAAATATTGGATATTCCATTTCCATAATTCTTATTAACAACACTAATATTATATATTGCAACAGTAATATGCATATATATATTGGATAACACCATTTAAAATGTATTTAATCTTCCACACAACAGTAATTAAATAAAATGTAAAATGCGACACTGAATTTGTGATTTTACACAAATTAGATTTTTAGTCATGATTTATTTTGATATTTCCTAAATTTATAAAAAAATATAAGAAGATATTTGTCAAGCTGGTTATCGTTATTCTATTTATTAGTTTTACAGGTGTATGCCTATGTACTGTCACAACATACTCCCACTCTTGACAACCAATTTACCATAGGTTACTTATTGTTACTGTTGCATCAAAAATAAAAACATGAGATCAAATAAGATCAATGGGAATCAACCACACACATACAAGGTGTATGTGTGTGTAAATTGGCTATGGAATATATACACCATCACTAAGGTTATTATTCTACATCATAAATATATATTATTTTGCTGATTAATTAATTATTTATTCAAATTTAATATAGTAAATTTTATCGACTTTGGATTATTGGTATAAACACTGATTTCAGATGAGAAAAGATACACCTTCCTTTGTATGATTAATTGCAACACTACTATATGGAACTATATGGTAGTGGTACATAGATTTATCATGCCCCCATTTGTTTTTATAGCTATTCATCTAATTAGATGGTATGGTGAGGCTGGCTGTGCACTGATGCATAGAGGGTGACTAGTGTACTAATAGCTAATTAGCTATACATCACATATAGTGGTCTGGTTGGCAGTACTGCCAACCAGACCACACTGCCAACCAGACCAGTGGTGTTTTAGACCCTTATCTGTTGATAAATTTATCATAAAACTGAAAATGAAATGTAAACCCTTCACTGGCTTCACTGGCTTCAGTCATTAGAGTAAACCCGGCAAATATCGGACACCCGGGTAATATCGGACACTTGCCTAAAAATCCTAAAGAATCGGTCATTTTTGGTATTTCCGATTGACAGCACGCAACAAATTAAAGTTTATGATTTGTTTTGATTATAACTTCCGTTAAATACAGCCAAATTAAATAAAAGGTCATATTTAATTGGTTTAACACAGCTTCTACGGAAGCAATGACCGGTGCAAGCCATCCTGGAAAGTTCAGGCACGACACACGTGATCGGCGTGACCCCCAAACTAGGTCAAGTTTTGACAGTCAGAAGTGATCATGACCTGTTGACCAGTTTATATCACAGTCAGACTTTATTTTTCATATGTAGCATTTTGCTTGACTAAAAATAAAGATATTTTAAAATTTACTGTAATTTGTTAAGTGTCCAATATTACCAGGGTGGCCAAAAAGGAACCTGGGTAATATCGGACACTCGGTACCATGGAAAATGGCAATCATTATAAGGGGCTCTTTGAAGTATAAACAACGACACATTGCCGCTCAAGCAAAGATGATTAATTGTTATAATATCTGGAGTTATTTTTATAGCAGAATGACTGTTTATAAGTTCATAGTACACGGGGTAATAATGTCACATATCTGCTATATGTCAGCATTTAAAGTTGCTTGGATGCAACTTTTATAACTGAACAGTTTACTAAAAAAATTGCAAATATTAAAATGTTATACCTATATATTATTATGTTTGCATAATAATGTTAATTTGCATTTTTGCATTTAAATTATCACTTTATATTCACATAGGGTAAAACTATAAGTTCCGGCATTTTGCATGCATCAGACTCATACCATAATAGAGGTCTTCAATGTATTTTAGAATTACCAGAAATAAAGGTATTATTGATTATAGACTGGGAAAATACACATTATATTGGCATTTAATCTAGGGTGTTAGTAATTATATTGTTATTTTTTTACAAAAAAAAAACAGCTTAAAACATTTTAGTTTGCAAATTTCCGCGATCTGTGAGAACTGCCTTTGTGTGACGAATCGTTTGGCACTTTGCCAGTCACGATCTCGCAGTAAGGTCCATAGAATAAACCCACAAACACTGCTCATCCACGGGTTACCATTGGTAGAAAAACTGATCAAATGAAAGATTTGACCATGTTTTTCCATAAAATCATACGTTTTGTGCTTGTTATTGCGTCTGTGGCAGCTGTCAACGTCAGTTTTCCATGATATAACTGTCAACCCTTGCGAAAGGTATCGCCGTTTAGCCCGGTGTCCGATATTACCCGGGTGGTGTCCGATATTACCCAGGTGAACCTCTGCGGCGTCTCTTGCAAATTTTTTGTACTAGAGGGCGCTTGACCTCTACGTGTTTAGTCTTAAAAAGATCTCCTGTTCGTAAGGTTTGAAATGATACCCGAAAACCGGCGTTGTTTTGATTAGTCATGGAACGGTAAGCAGACGAAGCCAAAAGTGTCCAATGTTACCCCCCCCCCCCCCCATACTCTATTTTTCGTCATGTGCACTTTTCGACATTATCCTTGGGAGTAAACCTACTCTTATCAAATAGGAAGTTCCTAAATTACCAACTGATTAGTCGATAAGTGGTCGAAGTGCAACTGTCCCCAGTGGATACCAGTCGATTCGTCACCACAGTCATTTTGTCACCAATTTACGTGGTACCAAATGGTCGATTTGTCACCAATGTTTTGTATGATAAAATGTTACCTATTACAATTAAAATTAAAATACACAATGATACCTATACTGAAAAGTTTGTTTAGTTGTTGATTCTTTTAATTCACGGCTCAGAATACACTGAGCAAGGAGTGGATTACTTATAAATACATACATTGCGCTGCATGGCCAACTGGCCCCAATGGTATTCAGGGCTATTTACGTCACTGCTCACCGCAAATGATTCCTTCACGGCAGCCCCTTTGAAATGGTTTTTTATTTCACACACGCAGGTGTTTGCGTTAAATATATTTCGACATCCACAATTGACACAGAGAAACAAGTCGCCAAAAGAACTTTCTAAAATATTAAATGGCATTTGCAGTGTATACAGGTTTTTTTTGCAGTAACTGTTTTCCAAGCCATATTTCACTCTTCTGTCAATCAATATCCTGTTCTTCTGTCATTCCCTATGCATTTGAATTACTGATTTTAAAAACTTGCCTGGCCAAGTGCAGCCTGATGTATTTTGACGGTCACTTTGTCACCAATTTCCTTTGGTGACGAAATGACTGTGGTGACGAAACGACTGGTTCCGAGTTAGCTCCGATACGATCACAGTTGTGAGAATGATGTGTACAATCCGGGCTACATGGACGAGGTTATTGATGTTTACAGACGGACGTAATGATGTTAAGGATTCATATAATGGAGAAGTAAGAGGCATGTCCATGTCATATCATCAGGCATGTCATAGCTTATGTTTATTACTACTAATATGAGAAGGTCCAGTCAGTTTAGACCCCTTCTTAGAAAGTGAAGACCGGATTCTATACTCTGGCCTACACATCAAAATACATCAGTTCCTTTCTATGGTAGTAAATGGGTCTTTCTGGCAACATTACCACTTGTCTTGATCAAGACTGAAGTGCTAGGCTACTTCAGTCTTGGAAAAAGCTGCTAAAGCATTCATTTTTAGTGATGCCTAATAAGCTTCCTGCAAAATAATTTTGTGCAACCTAAATATCCAATGTAAAAATGAGAACTGGGTATAAATGATATATCATTTTCCTTCTGTGGGTATTTTTAACAAGTTTGGGTAGAAAATAATACTTGCTGCAGTATCTGAAACACTTTACAGTCTAATTTTATAATCCAGATGTGCTTCCCAGATCTCGATCCTTCTGTTTGCCATTATCCAGGCTAACTGTTTTCTTATTGGCCAGGGTCTTGCAACAAGCTGCCTTATTTGAATGGATATGTTGACAACAAACATAGTATTTAAAACACAAGAGTTGTCCAGATAATAAACAAAGGTCAGATCATTGCTGTAAATTGTGAATACAGTGATCTAACTGATAACAGCTTGTTATAGCCAAAAAAAACCAGTTCACTGAAAACTTGCCATGATAAAAATTAAACATATTTAAGATAAACATGCACTTTTAGGCCAAAGCTGACTGTGCTACGCACACACCTTCTAATTAATGTGAAAAAGGCTTTACCGCTTCATTTTATGCATGCATGGTAAGAAGGCTGCACAGTGGTTTGACAGTGGTCTGTAAAAAAATCCATAAACCATTTGTGAACATAATTGTTGTACATTATCGGTTATTTGATATGTTTTTCTGTTATTATTGTTCAAGGGGGCTTGCTCTCTATTCCGTGAAACAAGTTTCCTTGGTGTTAATGTAATTCAACGTCAGGTCCCATGACAACATTACCATGTTCTTACCTTGATATTTTAATTATTCAAAGAAGCATTCTCTAGTTGCATCAAATCATCTGTAAGATAAGATGAGATAACATTTATTAGCCTTCAGTTCCAGTAATTTGTTGTTGACTTGCAATTCATTAAATAAAAACATAAAAAATAATAAATACATAAAAAATACTACATAAAAATAACACAGAACATATTTGACTATGCATGTATAAACAAGCATGTTAAATGATAAAACAGATAATTCTGCAGGTAAAACACATAATACAAAACATTAAATATCTGGAGGGTTGCGAGTTTAAAAGTTTAATACTGTACGGCACAAGAGATTTTTAGCTCAGCTGACTCTAAGTCATCTGAGCTATAGGTGTGGTCCATTGTCCGTCCATCCGTTTGTCTGTAGATGTGGCACATTTTGAAACCGTAAGACCTAGGAATAAAAAATTTGGCATAATGTTAGATGTCCCCAAGATCTCCTAAAACTGGGTCTTTGCGACTTCGTTCCTTTGAGAAATTAAGGAAAAACAATTTTTTATTAGCTCAGCTGACTATAAGTCATCTGAGCTATAGTCATGGTCCATTGTCCGTCGTCCGTCCGTCTGTCCATCCGTCCGTCTGTCTGTCTGTCCGTCTGGATGTCCGTCCGTAAGACTGGCACGTTTAGACACCGTTGGACCTACGAATCTGAATTTCGGCATACAATTAGATGTCCCCATAATCTCCTACCATGCCAAAAATTGGGTCAATAGGACTTCGTTCCTTTGAGATATTAAGGAAAAACCTCAATTTTTTATTAGAAATCCATTTTCACACTTCAGGACTGCCTAATATCAAAACCACTCATCTGGTTTTCTTCATTTTTACCATAAATATTCCTCTATATAGTTCCTATGTACATGCCAGATATGAAGTCAGTATTATATAATTTAAAAAAGTTATGGGCCCAAACATAATGGACTTTGTAAAAAAATCAGGAAGATATTTGGTCACTTAAGACCAAAAGTGTTAAAGGTAGGGACTTTTTTCCAGTTATACAACTTTAATTAATCAAAATTTAATTCTATACCAAAAATTAGATCAAAATCTGTTAAATTATTTTAAATATTGGCAAAAATATAAAATTGGTACCTTAAATTTTGCCCAACTTTGGCCATGGCACGTTTTTTTCCTGTAAGTACTGTGGATTTTAATTTTCACACCATGTATACATAAGGATTTAATCTGTTAAAATCTGAAATTTGAAAATAAAAGCTGCAAAATTAGGCTAGTTATTGAATTTTTTTGGAGGCTCTTGTTGTATTCCCGTACATTGTCAAGCAGTCCACTTTGATGACTGTAGGTCATTCAGTGCACATCTCTATGCTCCCCAGGCTGTTGACATAATTTTAGATGTCCCCAAAATCTCCTACCATACCGAAAATTGGGTCATTAGGACTTTGTTCCTTCAAGATATTAAGGAAAAAAACTCTGTTTTCCATAAAAAAAAGCCATTGTTACACTTCAAGGCTGCCTAATATCAAAACCACTGATCTGTTTTTGATCGTATTTAGTATTCACATTCTTTTATACATTTTCTATGAACATACCAAAAATTAGGTCAGTATTGGGTATTATTTTGAAATTATGGGCCAAAACATAATGCAATTTTTTAAAAAATCAGGAAATATATTTACTCACCTAACATGAGAATTGCTGAACCTAGAGACTTTTTTCAGGAATATAACTTTATTTAATCAAGATTCAATTGTTTACCCAAAATTAGATCTGAATTTTGCAAATTTTTCAAGTTATTAGCATAAATAAAAAATCAATACCTTAAATTTTGTCCAACTTTGACACTGTTAATTTAATTTTCCCAGCATATATGCATAAGGATTTATTCTTTTAAAATCTGAACTTTCAAAAGAAATTGATTGGAATGAATAGCTTTTATTCATGTTTTCATACACCGTGTCAAGTGTTGTTTACATCTAGCCCACCGAGTAGTACAGCCTTCACTTGCATTATGTAACCCACCCCAGGCAGCTTACCTTGGCCCAGCTTGGCCACTACTAGCAGGCTTCCCCTCTGCCCTGCACTCATCCCCCCAGCTGGTGCATAAACTAGATGAATGTTATAATTTTTCTGTATTTTATTTTATTCCTGGACATGCTACATTTTAGATTTTGTATTGAACCACCAGGGTTACAATGATTAAAGTGTACATTTAATTGTGTCCACAAAGTGGCGTATTGCTGTGAAAGTGTGGATGTTCATGAGATGAGTAATTCCTTACTTCAGAAGAGTAAAAACTTCACCAGGTGTGAAATTGACTATTAATTCCAGTAATTAATTAAAAGTGGGATAGTAATAAGCACAATGATATTGTTTGTCCCTCATTCAACCAACAGTGTGTATAGTTTATTTGAAAAGATGTTTTATTTTATCAAATTTACTTTTATTTTATTTTAGTGAATAAAATTAAGCATGTCCTGAAAACTCCAATGTGCAAAACTTTTTAATAGTGATTCAAGGAATATTTTTGTAGATGCCATGTTGTGGCATTATTTTCTCTTAAAAATCAGTTTAAACATTTATGATTTAAAAATAATAAAATATATGTGTATGCATAATATGAACCAATGTTTTTTACTCTGTATATATAATGATTGCAACTTTTGCAACAATTCTAATATTTTAACTTATATTTTCAGGTTTTTTTAATTAAAAATTTATAAACCTGTAAATAAAAAAATGATTCAGATAAAAACTTTCTCAATGGAAAAAGTGGATCTGCTTAAAAAAATAGGATTATATATAAACTTAAATGCATTATTCTCTTGAAAGTGAAATAAAGGTATTAGTCCATTCTGTCCACTTGCCTGTCCCATCTGTAAATTTTTCGTATGCAACACAGTATCTCAAACTTTTACTGTTTTTCTTCATGACAGTCTTGTATTAGTTTGCAATCATATATTTAGAACTTTAATATAACCAAGTAGGAGGGCCCCTTTCCTCTTAGCTTTTCATATTCTTATATAAATGAAAAACATTACAATAGAATATTTCTACATCCACCTTCGTGCTGCCCTCACATTTCCCTTCTCCGAACCCCATCCCAAAGTTAGCCTCAGTAAGCAAGAACAAGATGAATCAGATATATTCATACTTAAATATTTTGTATAACTATTCGTCCATAGGTACCTATGTACATGCCAGAAATTATGTCAATATTGTGTAATATGTAGACATAGTGGGCATCACAATAATGTACCTTGTCAAGACTAAAGAGATATTGTGTCATACAGTCACATATTCATAAATCACTTCATCAGCATAGTTAATCATAACATCATATCTGTCAAATTGAACGCTTGCAGACTACCATACACTTTAGATCCTTCAACAAATAGCCTTATCATCATTCTACTACTGCTTATTACTGCTGTCATTGCATTCATATTTGCTCAAATATATCACAATTTTCAACCCCTCCTAAATAAATAATAAATTAACCACTTTATTTGACTCTATTAATCCATCAGTCAGGTAATTTCATTTATCATATACTCACATATTACATTACATTCCTTTATAATAGCCCAACATGTACATGATATTCATAAGCTTTATCGACTTGATATAGTATCACAGTGGAGAAACATTTATAGTCCAATCATGATCAGCTGAGCGCCGTGACCCATGGGTCCCTTGTTAAAAACCTATTTCCACACTTCAGGCCTGGGGACTGCCTAATATCAAAACCACTCATCTGGTTTTCTACATATTTACTATAAATATTCCTCTATATAATTCCTATGTACATGCCAGAAATTACGTCTGTATTATATAATTTAAAAAAGTGAAGTTATGGGCCCAAACATAATGCACCTTGTAAAAAATCATGAAATATATTTATTCACTTAACATAAGAATTGCTGATGCTAGAGACTTCTTTTCAGGGATATAACTTCATTTAATTAAGATTCAAATGTATATCCAAATTAGATCTGAATTTTGTAATTTTTAGCTCAGCTGACTATAAGTCATCTGAGCTATAGTCGTGGTCCGTCGTCCGTCTTGTCTGTCCGGATGTTCGTCTGTAAGACTGGCACGTTTCGACACCATTGGACGTATGAATCTGAAATTCAGCATACAGTTAGATGTCCCAAAAATCTCCTACCATGCCGAAAACTGGGTCAATAGGACTGTGTTCCTTCGAGATATTAAGGAAAAACCTCAATTTTTTATTAGAAATCTATTTGCACACTTCAGGACTGCCTCATATCAAAACCACTCATCTGGTTTTCTTCATATTTACCATAAATATTCCTGTATATAGTTCCTATGTACATGCCAGAAATTACGTCTGTATTATATAATTTAAAAAAGTGAAGTTATGGGCCCAAACATAATGGACTTTGTAAAAAAAAAATCAGGAAAGATTTATGGTCACTTAAGACCTAAAGTGTTAAAGGTAGGGACTTTTTTTCAGTAATACAACTTTAATTAATCAAAATTTAATTCTATACCAAAACTTAGATCAAAATCTGTTAAATTTGTTTAAATATTGGCAAAAATATAAAATTGGTACCTTAACTTTTGCCCAAGTTTGACCATGGCACCTTTTTTTTCTTGTAAGAACATTTGATTTACTTTTCTTAGTTGATATATATATATAGATTTAATCTGTTAAATTCTTAAATTTGAAAGTAAAAGCTTAAAGATTATTCTAGTAATTGAAGTTTTTCTGAGTCTCTAATGTATTTACATTTTGAACCTCCAGACCAGCCATGTCTGGTCCATACAGCCTTGACTGGGTAAACGATTTAGTTATGCAACACTGCTTTTACAAATGTAGAATCACATGTGGCAACCCTGAACCCCCCCCCCCCCCCACCCATGCAACAAGATATGTTGTATTACTTACATTCTTTAACCGATTGCTGCTTATGATCCAATGTATACAACTTTTCAATTCCTGAATCAAGTGTTATATTCATATATATATTATTTTGCAAATTTAAAAAATATATTTTTAGAAAAAAAATAAATACATCTGTGTTTCTATTAAAAATCTTTTCATACTTCAGGACTGCCTAATATCAAAACCACTCATCTGGTTTTCTTCATATTTACCATATATATTCCTATATATAATTCCTATGTACATGCCGGAAATTTAATCTGTATTATATAATTTAAAAAAAGTTATTGGCCCAAACAATGGAATTTGTAAAAAAATCAGGGAAGATATTTGGTCACTTAAGACCAAAAATGTTAAACCTAGAGACTTTTTTCAGTAATACAACTTTAGATAATCAAAATTTAATTGTATACCAAAAATTAGATCAAAATCTGTTAAATTTTTTTAAAAATTTGCAAAAATATAAAATTTTGTACCTTAAATTTTACCCAAGTTTGACCATGGCATGTTCTTTCTTGTAAGAACATTTGATTTATCTTTCACAGTTGGTATATATATATATATATATATATATATATATATATATATAAATATATATATATATGTAGGCCTATATATATAGATTTAATCTGTTAAATTCTTATATTTGAAAGCTTAAAAATTATTCTAGTTATTGAAGTTTTTCGAGGCTCTAATGTATTTACATTTTGAACCTACAGGCCAGCTATGTCTGGTCCCTACAGCCTTGCCAGGGTGAACTTATTTGTGATGCAACACTGCTGTCACAAATGTAGGATCACGTGGCAACCCTGACACCCCCCCCCCCCCCACCGTCCAACCAGATATATTGCATTTTTTAATTGCATTGCTGTTTCCAATCAAATGTATACAATTTTTCTTGAATCAAGTGTTATTTCAAAAATATATTTTAAGAAAAAATAAATACATATGTGTATATAATGTGATGTTGCCTGAGCAGATTAACTATAAATGTTGATGCAATTTAGAATCGTAAATCAACTTAAATTTTCAAATATAATTGATATATACTGTAAATGTATAGTAAAATTTATAAATTTTTTTCCAAAATTTCCCTTAACAAATAATTGATGTATTAAAAAAATGAGGATCTAATGCAAACATTTGTTCAGTATTTTCTGCCACAGTAGAATGGGAATTAAATTGAATTGCTTTGTTTTTCTAACTCTCTGTTTGTTTTGAAATAATAATTATGAATAAAACTTTTTTTACCTGTAAGCACTTTTGGATTAAATTTTGTATCTTGTATGTTTATGCAAAGGTGTTGTATCTTTCCTCACTCCCTGCCACTGAGTATTTGTTTGGGACAATATTCTTCTGGCAACTGCATAAAATTTATTAATGGTAAATAAAGAAAAAATATACAGAAGTTCAAAGGTGTTTTTAAACTCTCATCCTCCCCCCCCCCCCCCTCCAATCAGGTCCTTCCACCTGTGGGATGGAAACATTATGTTTGTATATATTTAAAAACAATGGACTTAATTAGATAGTGTATACTGCTGAACTGTCAACAGCTTGCCAACTAATGATCATGGTAATAGTTAGGGCTGTATCAATATATCAATATATCGATATGAATCGATACATGATGTCGATACGATAACCGAAATGCGTTGCATGCTGTATCTGTCGTATCGATGTAAAATTTTTATTGCTATCCAATAGGGATATGACTCTAAGTTTAAATATAACCTTGACGATTTATTAAGCTAAATGCACTGTATATTTGTTGCTTTGGCTTTTAAGACTTGATAAGAAATGATTATACGCATGCACGTCAGTACTTCCATGACAAGCAGGTGAATTTAAGCAATAATAGGAAAATGATACTGACTTTCCTCTTTATTAATGAAATCGATATTCACATCACATATTGCTACTAGGAACAAGGTACATTCAAGTCTATACCCTATATGTGTGTGTGTCACACTTATTTACTTTAATGATACAGTGAAAGCCAGGGCTGCAGGCCTAACGGACACTTTTTGGGCCATAGGAGCGTTTTTACTGCTTTAAGAACCCTATTAAGGCCCGGCCACACCGAACGCTGCACTGCGAAGCGCTGCAAATAAACGGCTGAGCATTTTTTGCGGCGCAGCAAAGCAGAGAAATTTGAACTTTTTTCAGCTTTGTTTTGCAGGGCTGCACAGCACGGCTCAGCGCAGCGTTTGTTGTGGACACCCCAATGTATTTGCATGTACTCAACATTTTCTGCAGCGCAGGGTTCGGCGTGGCAGGGCCTTTAGGGCAGACACCCTCGCTATTTAGAACAAAGGCAATTTGCCCGATGGCAAAAATCACCCCGGCTAACAGACATCCAAGCGGTCGCCCCGATCGAAGTCGGCAGAAATACTTTGAAATTGCAAATATGGTCTGCTTCTGGTACCCCTTGTATCACATAAATGTTCTCATGATTTAGGCATACTGCCATGACTCTAAGACCGGAGTTAGTTTTACTCAAGTTACCTTATTTTTCAGTTGGAACATTCATTTATATATCATTTTATCAATAACAGTCCCCCCGAAAAATGACGGAATTAACAAAGTTTCTATTATGCTGAGCTTTCAGTGAAGCAACATATTTATTCTGAATTTGGGCCACATTATTCTATCATAGGCCCAGAAGCGAGGATAATAACGTATCTGTTACACACCCTGATGATAACAGTCACGAGTCATGACCTTTCACCTGGGGTGAGGGCTCAGCGAATTCAACCAATCCCCGATCCTGTAACCTTTGCGTCACGGAAATCAGTCCCAAATTCCGATTATAAGGCGTATATGATATCATGCATTGATTTATCATATTTGCTTACGCTCACAACAGATTTTCAGAAAACTTGAACGAAATTAATTTATGTCATAAGCGATACTTTTATTATCATGGAAAGAGTGAGTAATTGGGAAATTTTACAGACCCAGTGCAGAAATGTATATGTCGAGTCCTGTTGATGTCAATCAATCTAAGAATATTATTTTAATAATAGGTAATGCAGATAATGTTCAAGTTAATTTAAAAAGCCTCATTAAAAAAAATAAAAAAAATAAAACACAATTACAGGTAGCATTAAAATTTATTTACATGTAACATATAATTAAGGTTAAATATCAAAGAAAAAATACCGTTTTTTTATGATTGAAAGTCCCATACTTGGGTCTCCGTCATGTTGCCGCAGCCGGACCTCCTGGGCCCGACCCCTTCTGGGGCGGACACCTCGCTGCAATGGACAAATTGTCCAGTCCCGTGACTGTCCGCCCCAGAGGAGATTCACTGCATATCATTTTATCTCTATTAGTTTATTTACTTATTTACGCAGCCAGTCATAGGTTACTTGAAACTCCCACTTTTCACATCAGACGTAAAATAAATGGTTAAAGCCTGGGGACAAATTCTGTTCACACAGGGGATTGACTAACTACAAATTAAAGCCATAAGAAATATCACAAATAGCAAATACAATGCCCACACAAAACCAATTTTAAATCATTAAAAATCCTTTAAATTAAAAACATCTTCAGACTAAATATATAAAAAATTTACTTTAATTACTGCCATGAAGCACAACCAAAATATTTTCAAACATTTAATTTTTCAACAAGGACCATGACACACAAACATGACACAAATCATAAAGATATCCTTGTTACAAATAAAACCAGACCTAAGATAGCAGACAGCTGTCTGAGAAACATATCACCAAAAGTCATAAATGAAACTGACTAAATCATTGTTGACAAAGTCTTCACTCATAGTCTTCAAGGTTTGATTTGCTACATCAAACAACATTTTTAGCGAACCTGTGAGCTTATGTGATGGTGCAGCGTCGTGCGTCGAGTGTCCTGCATCGTGCATCGTACGTCGTGCGTCTGTACGTTAACCATAGCTATCTCGAAAAAGGCAGGAGCTAGCATCACCAAATTTTTTGCAAATAATCAGTCATCCAAAAAACTATATCGGATTTTGTTTATTTTTTTTCTAACTGCATTTTCTTAGATTTTATAGGGAAAAAGCTAAAAAACCTTTAAAAATCTTCTTCTCCAAAACTGTCCAGCCAAATTGTCCAATATTTCACAGATATGATCCCTGGAACAATCTTTCTCAAATTTGTTCGAATGGTTCCAGTTTTGAGATTTTTGGTTGAGTTACAGGAGGTTGAACTTTGTTAACTGTGCAAAAAAGCATATTAAAATTTAAATCTCAGAAACAGCTGGAGCTATCATCCCCAAATTTTATGCCAATGTTGGTCACATAGGTCATATCTGAAATTGAGGTATTGGTGGCGCCACCTGCATCAGCCTTTTTTGTACAGGGTCATCAGTGCCTGTATCACACTGAGGGCTACAAAAAACTTCTTCTCTGAACCATATGGCCAAAATGTTTAATATCGCACAGAAATGATCCTAGGGTAGTGTTTTCTGAAGTTTGTTCAAATGGTCTCTTTTCATTGACTTTTGGCTAAGTTATTGGAAGCTAATTTAGTCATATGCCATAACAGCCCATTTTAGCTCAGTGGCTACAAAGATCTTCTTCTCAAAAAACACTTTGCCAAATTCTTAAATCTCACACATTAATTTTCCTCAGATGTTGATAATTCAAGTTTGTTCAAATGGTTTTGGTTCAGTGCTTTTTGGTTGAGTTACGGGAAGCTGAACTTAGCAAGTTTGCTGTATCTTCCTATATGAGTTATAAACGTTTTTTGACTGATGCCACTGAAGCCAGTTTGTTAAATATTTTACAAGAATAATCCCTACAATAATTCTTATAATTATTGTCATTAATGGTTCCACATGAATGATTTTTGGCTGAATTATGGAGATTGAATTGAGTCATTTTACCATATATGTTAGCTGTGCTATGCTGTTACATCTAGCCTGGCACCAGTTTATCAGCATCTATTACATCATGCCACTAGACATTTAGATTTC
The DNA here is from genome assembly GCA_026874595.1 of Sipunculus nudus. Classification (NCBI taxonomy): domain Eukaryota; kingdom Metazoa; phylum Annelida; class Sipuncula; order Golfingiida; family Sipunculidae; genus Sipunculus; species Sipunculus nudus. The sequence goes on from CM049306.1 coordinate 67,322,416, forward strand.
AGGTTATCTTTGGTTGATATTGACAAGAAAGTTTTTTTTAAAAGCTTTTAAAAAATTTAGATTTATTATTTAAGTTATTCATCATACCAGGCAATGTTACAATCATGGATATTCAGCTCTCTGTGGCTGTATAAAGACAACTGTACGTGGATATAAATTATTGGTATCCCTACTCAACTTTATTCAATAATTTGCCATCAATGAGATATATCAGTATTTTAATTTTGCATTCAGTATGCATCTGTAATAATTTTTTACATATATTCCTGTTTTTTTTTAAAATAAAAAGTCAGCTGAAAAGCATTTTGTATTGGTAAAATAAATTTCAAAGTTATTTTAAGTAGGGACCACTTCTGTGTTCAGATGGCAGCACTTGGTTTACCATTGGCAGATTGCCAGTGCCTTGATGTTGGCCTTTAGCCAAGATGATGTCAGCTCTATAAATAGTTTTGGCACAGTGCCAGGATTGGAAGAAGTGCAGCCAGGTATAGGTCATGAGTTCACTCAGTACAGTAGCTGCATTCTATTTATAGCTTTGGCAGACTACTCACTGCATCATATTTGGCACCAAAGTTCAGCTTGAATCTATTTATAACTTTGGCAGACTGTCAACTGTGACAGATTATGCAACAGGTCAAGAGCTCACTCAGTGCAGCCAGGTACAGGTCAAAAGTTCACTCAGTCTAGCCAGGTGCAGGTCACGAGTTCACTCAGTGCAGTAGCTAGAGGCAGCAATTTGTCACAGGTCTCTCCAGGGCAACTTCCTTACTCACCTAAGCCTTGTCAGCCCAGTGCATCAAACTCTGGGCAAGTTTGATGTATTGGACTGATATTTTGACATGTCTGTGCGTCTTTGATGGTATTCTCTTTTACAAGACAGGTGGTGCCACCTACATTGACTTTTGCAGTGTATGTGCCTGCTTATTTCTACAGAGGAATTTGATACATCAGCCTAAAATTGGGCATGTTCATACATATCGGGTAGCTTTATAGTGTACAGGACTTGTGGTGCCACCTACAATAATTTTTGCACAGTGCATGTCCCTGCTTATTTCACAGGAGGGGTTTGACATATCAGTCTGACATTGGGCATATGTTTATATCTCTTCGTTATTTATAAGACTGGTGGTGCCAGCTACAATCATTGTATCCGCCAAAAACTAGTTTTGCGGATACTGTGTTTTCAGTCAGACGCAGACGCTGCCGCCATCTCAACATAGGTTTCCAGAGAACTCCTCCATAACCACTGTGCAGAATTTTTAGGGAACCTGTGAGCTTATGCGATGGCGCAGCGTCGTCCGTTAGCCGTCCGCTGTCCGCCATCAAGGGCTGGCTTTCGGCTGTCCATGGCTGTAAGTCAGAAACCGTCTGAGCTAGCAGCTCCAAATTACATGTAAGAATTAATCACACGTGAAACTTGGTGCCCTGGAGCTTATTATTGGGTATCTGCATTAATTTAGTTTTTATAGAGAAAAAGCTAAAACACGTTTAAAAATCTTTTTCTCTGAAACTGTACAGCTAAATTGTCCAATATTTCACAGAAATGATCCCTGGAATAATCTCTCTCAAGTTTGTTCTAATGGTTCCAGTTCGGAGATTTTTGGCCTAGTTACAGGTTGAACTTAGTCAACTGTCCAAAAAAGCGCACTAAAATTAAAATCTCAGAAACAGCTAGAGCTATAATCACCAAATTTTATACCAATGTATGTCACATATGTCATGTCTGATTTTGAGGTATTGGTGGCGCCACCTACATTGATGTGTTTTTTACAAGCGAAAATGTAATTTTAAACTCCTCTAGCTGATGAAACTTTTAAGCTGAATGGTTAAACTTTACAAGAACTATTCTATGGTAGGGTTCTGCCAGTTTTATTAGAAGATTGGGTAAATACAGTTTTAAAGAAGCATTGTAGCCAATTGAAAAAAGCTTTCTGTATTTGAAAACAGATTTGCCAAAATGCTGAGTTTCAGCAGCCAAATCAAGAGGTCACTCAGTACAAACAGGTGGGGTCCAGATATCACCATGGCAACTGACCTGGCTCTGGGGGGTGTCTAGACAATGTCTACACGTCTAGACACAACTTCTAGACGTCTAGATACAATGTTTAGACGCAGCATTCCCAGATTATTGGAACTATATATTTCAACTGTTTGAAAAAACTTGGTTTGCATTTTAAGCGAATTGGGTTTATCATCAGGTCACATGTGAACTGCTGCGCATTCATTTTTGGTTGACCTCTGCTCTTCCTTCCTGCCCAGCGTCCATTTGTGCATCTATTTCCACACATAAACCCGCATATCTTGGGAACCAATTGACTGATCAGGCTAAAAATTTTGCACAAATGTAGCCCTTTGATAGCTTTATAACATACACTAAAAATGGTGGTGCCATCTGCAACCATTTTTGCCCAGCGTCCATCTGTACATCTGCCTTTGGATAATATCACTCATATCTCAGCAGTTGTTTGACTTATCCACCTGAAATTTTGCAGGTTTATACATCATGGACAGGTTTCTCGATTTTATGACAGGTTGCGCCACCAACATTCATGTTTACTCTGCAGACATCCAAGCTCATAACCCGAGAACCGTTTGACCGATTAGGCCAAAATTTTGCATGTGTATAGATCTCACATAGCTCTTCATCATAAGCAAAACTGGTGGCGCCACCTTCAACCACTTATGCACAGCGTCCATTTTTTCGTCTGCCTTCGGATAAAATCACTCATATCCTAGCAGTGGTTTGACATATCCACCTGAAATTTTGCAGGTTATACATCCTGGAAAGCTTTCTCGATTTTATGACAGGTGGCCTCACCTACATTCAGGTTTACTCCTCAGACATCCAAGCTCATATCTTGGGAACAGTTTGACTGATTGGACCAAAATTTTGCATGTTTATAGATCTTACATAGCTCTTCATCTTAGGCAAAACTGGTGGCACCACCTGCAACCATTTTTGCAAAGCGTCCATCTGTTCATCTGCTTTTGGATAATATCACTCATATCTCAGCGATTGTTTGACTTTTCCACCTGAAATTTTGCAGGTTTATACATCCTGGACCGCTTACTCAATTTTATGACAGGTGGCGCCACCTACATTCAGGATTAATGTGCAGACATCCAAGCTCATATCTCAGGAACCGTTTGACCGATTAGGCCAAGATTTTGCATGTGTTTAGATCTCACATAGCTCTTCATCATATTCAAAACTGGTGGCACCACCTGCAACCACTTATGCACAGCTCCCGTCTGTTTGTTTGCCTTGGGATAAAATCACTCATATCTCAGAAGTGGTTTGACATTTCTGCCTTAAACTTTGCAGGTTTATACATCTTGGATAGCTTTCTGGATTTTGTGGCAGGTGGCGCCACCTACATTTATGTATAAGCTGCAGACATTCAGGCTTATATCTCTGGACTGGTTTGACATATTCCCCTGAAATTGTGCCTGTGTTTAGATCTCACATAGCTCTTAATCATACACAAAATTGGTGGTGCCACCTTCCACCATTTTTGCACAGCGTCCCTCTGTTTGTCTGCCATGGGCTAAAATCACTCATATCTCAGTAGTGGTTTGATTTATCTGCCTAAAATTTTGCATGTTTATACATCTTGGATAGCTTTCTGGATTTTTTGGCAGGTGGCACCACCTACATTTATGTATAAGCTGCAGACATTCAGGCTTATATCTCAGGACTGGTTTGACATATCCCCCTGAAATTTTGAATGTGTATAGATCTCACATATCTCTTAATCAAACACAAAACTGGTGGTGCCACTTGCCACCATTTTTGCACAGCGTCCGTCTGTTCATCTGCCTTGGGATAAAAACACTCATATGTCTGCATTGGTTAGACATATCCACCTGAAATTTTGCAGGTTATACATCGTGGAAGGCTTTTTCGATTTTATGACAGGTGGCCTCACCTACATTCAGGTGTACTCCTCAGACATCCAAGCTCATATCTCGGGTACAGTTTGACTGATTAGGCCAAAATTTTGCATGTTTATAGATCTCACATAGCTCTTCATCATAGGCAAAACTGGTGGCGCCACATGCAACCATTTTTGCAAAGCTTCCATCTGTTCATCTGCTTTTGGATAATATCACTCATATCTCAGCGGTGGTTTGACTTTTCCAACTGAAATTTTGCAGGTTTATACGTCCTGGACATCTTACTCAATTTTATGACAGGTGGCGCCACCTACATTCAGGATTACTGTGCAGACATCCAAGCTCATATCTCGGGAACCGTTTGACCGATTGGGCCAAAATTTTGCATGTGTATAGATCTCACATAGCTCTTCATCATATTCAAACTGGTGGCGCCACCTGCAACCACTTATGCACAGCTCCCGTCTGTTTGTTTGCCTTGGGATAAAATCACTCATATCTCAGAAGTGGTTTGACATTTCTGCCTTAAACTTTGCAGGTTTATACATCTTGGATAGGTTTTTGGATTTTGTGGCAGGTGGCGCCACCGACATTTATGTATAAGCTGCAGACATTCAGGCTTATATCTCAGGACTGGTTTGACATATCCCCCTGAAATTGTGCATGTGTTTAGATCTCACATAGCTCTTAATCATACACAAAATTGGTGGTGCCACTTGCCACCATTTTTGCACATCATCCGTCTGTTCATCTGCCTTGGGATAAAAACACTCATATGTCTGCATTGGTTGGACTTATCCACTTGAAATTTTGCATGTGTATACAATATACATCGTGGACAGCATTCTTGATTTTATGACAGGTGGCCCCATCTACATTCACGTTTAAGCTGCAGACATCCGAGCTCATATCTCGGGAACTATTTGACCAGTTGGGCCAAAATTTTGCATGTGTATAGATCTCCCATAGCTCTTTATCTTACACATAACTGGTGGCACGACCTTCAACCATTTTTGCTAGCGTCCAACTGTTCATCTGCCTTGGGATAAATCACTCATATCTCAGCAGTGGTTTGACTTATCAACCTGAAATTTTGCAGGTTTATACATCCTTGTCAGCTTTCTTGTTTTATGACAGGTGGCGCAACCTACATTCAAATTTATGCTGCAGACAACCAAGCTCATATCTCAGGAACCATTTGACCGATTAGGCAAAAATTTTGCATGTTTATAGATCTCATCTAGCTCTTAATCATACACAAAATTGGTGGCGCAACCTGCCAGCATTTTTGCACAGAGTCCGTCTGTTTGTCTGCCGTGGGTTAAAATCACTCGTATCTCAGTAGTGACTTATCTGCCTAAAATTTTGCATGTTTATACATCTTTGATAGCTTTCTTGATTTTGTGGCAGGTGGTGCCACTTAAATTTATGTATACACTGCAGACATTCAGGCTTATATATCAGGACTGGTTTGACTTATCCCCTTGAAATATTGCATGTGTATAGATCTCGCATATCTCTTAATCATACACAGAATTAGTGGCGCTACCTGCAACCATTTTTTGCACACCTTCTCTGTTTGTCTGCCGTGGGCTAAAATCACTCATATCTCAGTAGTGGTTTGACTTATCTGCCTAAAATTTTGCATGTTTATACATCTTGGACAGCTTTCAGGATTTTGTGGTAGGTGGCGCAACCTACATACACATTTCGGCTGCAGACATCCAGGCTATTATGCAACACACCTCACTCTATTTCCCCTTGCCACTCAATCCATGCCTCACTTCACCTTGACAACTCTGATTTTGGCGGATACACGTAGTCCCTTGTTGACTACCCATATTCTAGTTTTTGTATTGTGTGCACCCATGCCAGAATTGTAGCAGTGATGTTTGTTTAATTGTTTCTTGTTCTCAGTGTTTAGTAATTGCATTGTTCATATACATGTTACACATGTTCTTGAAAAGTAATGGCACAGGTTCAGATTAGGCCTGTAGGCCTTGTTTTCTTAAGTGCCATCATCACAATTCCACAAAGGAATAATTTGTCCCTGAGTAAGCAGTTTGTATGCAGTTGTTCTGCCACTCGCTGGTGAATCTGTGCTTCTGAACCCTGACAATGTTTTACATGAAACGTGTACGTATGAACGAACGACTGATTAGTAGATTCTGAAGAGATTGAGGACATTAGAACTAGAAGTGTGTGCAATCCCCCCCCCCCCCCCCCCACGGGCTTCCTTTTGATAAAAACTTTAAAAAAAAAATCCATAAATCGGCCGAACCATTAAAAACATGGTTATCGTGGAAATTTACTTCTTAATGTATAAAAATCAACATACCTGTAAACCTATAAAACAGTGATCGTGTAAAGGGTCTAATCGCATACGGACTACGCATGCGTACTATGCATGCTGATGAATGGAAACGGCCCAGTTAAAAAGTCTACAAAGCGATTTTTGCTCACTATGCATACGGACTACGCATGCGGACTACGGATACAGACTACGCACTTATGGAAAACCAGCTTCAGGGTAAAGACAAGTCAATAGTCCACTTCATTTTTGAGGTAATATTAATTACCACAATATATATTTTCTTATAAACCATTATGACAAAGGACCATTCTTTTGTCCCCATGTGGAACCCACCCATTCGTATTTATTTGTTCTGCCACTCTCAAGGTGATCAAATTTATGTGAACCCCCCCCCCCCCCCCCCCCTCATCCTCTGACACCAACCCCAACCCAACCCAAATGATAATTAAGTTGTTGGGCTTCTCTTTGAAATAAATATTTCATAAAACACATGACTTGGCCGAACTTTTGAAACCATGATTATCATAGGAAGATATTTTTGAATGTATAAAAATCAACATACTTGTAACCCATAAAAAAAATTTGTCAAACGGTTGTCCAATCACTGGACTCAGTGCCCAGTGTTAATCAAACTGAAAAGCCCTCGCATTGAAAGCGGGATCATGTGGTCTTTGGATTAAAAACCTTCACTTCCTTTGAGAGGGAAAATTCCTTTAGAGGTGTTACAATGATATAGGGGATCAATGGGGATTATAGTGGACCCGCGTGACCTCTTATTGCACGGAGATGCCTTTTGGGCAGGACATGCGCGCTGGCCACGGTCTAAACAGGTCAGTGAAAATCCCCGAGGGGCCTCCTGAAAAGTGTCACATGCGTGGAGGAACTTGCAGCACAAAAGAAATAGGGGCACCTTATTGGGAAATTATTAATTATTCAGCTTAATAGGGCATAATACTGCAAAATAAAACAAACTTGTCTTAGAAGAGCTCAACACTGATACATCTGCCGAATTCGGAGAGTCAAATCAGAACGGAAGCAGGTAAACTGTGGTCTAGGAAAAACCCAACTCCGTATTAATTATATAGATTATAGGTTCATTAAATATTACAGGTACAGTAGAACGCCTGTATTACAGTCACCATCGGGACTGGATGAAAGTGGCCTTAATACAGGAGTGGCCGTTATACAGGACTTGACCAGGAAAAGGGGGTTAAAATGTAACACAAAACCAAGTTCAAATCTTTATTACAATCAACAAAATAAACGTATATACAGAGTAATAGTATAATTATTGTTATCAATAAAAATATAAAATATTTAAAATTACATCAATCCTATTTATAACAATTACGAACAAATTATACAAATACAGTGTTTGTAATTAAATTACAAACAGATTGTATATCCATAATATTTGTACAAATTTGTTGAACCACTGCCAAATGACATCGTTCAGTTTATCATTCCCTGTAGATATACACTGTCTGTATCTACTGGCATTTGCATTTTCTTCATACTGTTCCATGATCTCTCGCTTCCTCTTAAGTATGTTTTAAACCTGAGTTCGTCCGACACTATAGATTTCTGCTATCTGTCGGCTGCTTTTCCTGTCACTCTTCCTGATCAGATCTACCTTTTCTTTGAGAGCAAGTTCATGTCTTTTCTTGGTCGCCATAATGGTCAAAGTGATTGGGACAGAATATACTTAACTTTTTCAACATGTAACAATGTTTATTTTTCCTTCATAATTATCCATGTATGAGTAAACTGTGATTTTTGCCGCACTGTTTTCGTTTGATGTACGTGTTCACAAGGACATTAACGAAAGTTTAAAGATCCACAGTTTGCCTAAATTTTTTGATGACATAATCATCGGGATCCAATGGTTGTCATTCGTTAATTAAATGACAAACACCTGTTTAAGATCCGCTCGCTCGACTGATTCACAAACATAAACGCAGATGGGAATACATGACTTACTATTGTGCATACTAATGAGGCTGTGTGGGGGTAGGACGACGCTCGTTACGTATCAAACTACTCGGTCACGGTCGATTGGTTACCTTTATCCAGGCACTCATTAACTGACAGGAATATGTGAGAGCGGACACTTGTGTAATGATATTGAGGTCAGAAGTGGCCGCTCTATTTGTTGAGCCCAGGTCATGGAGTTACTGCCCCTGACCGTAATTGAGGCGTTTCGTGGCCTGTGGGACCGAGAAACCTGACCGTAATACGGAATAGAGGAGTGACCGTAATTGACAACAAAATGATTATGAAATATAACGGCCGAAAATTCGGGACCAGAAAATCTGACCGTTATAGACATATTGACCGTTATTGAGGCGTGGCCGTTAGCAGGCGTTCTACTGTACTTTAAATTTATAAAGTTAAAAGAAATTTAATATCACAATTCTTAAACAGACATATATAACATGAACAACCATGTTACTGTCTTATTTAAAACTGTAAAATGTCCAGGATAGTCATATTTCTCTGTATAAATCAAGCACAGCCAGTTACATAGTTTTGTATACTCCACCAACCACCCTGCAAGAAAAAATAAAGTTCATACCTGTTAAGTGTAATTATTATTTCTGTCATAAACTGTGTGGTTGAATAAACAAGTTATAAATATTAACATACATTATTACATAAATTTTCATGATATTCATTTGATAATATATATTTGATTAATAAATAATTCATATTTTGATCTATAGATTAATTAAGCGATGGGTAAATTAACTGTCAAAACTGTCTGTCATTGTCATTGTCAAAGGCAACATGAACGACAATTATAATTCTTCTGTATACTTATGAAGGGTTCCAATGCCATATTAATATTATGAAAAAACATTTGAAGAACATTCCAGTTTACATTTTCTACATAGACAACACTATATGGGTACATTTGGATTACTTGTCAGGTTGGGCTTAATACAATATTCTAGAACAGCCCTTGACACATGGTGCCTCCCATGAGCTTCGGGATGGATCGTTCATTATTGGTATCATTCGGGCTAGATTTCAGACGTTTTAGCAGCAACACATTTTTAGCGAGCAAATAGTTAAATAAACCCAAGTTATACCTAGCAACTTCGTGTCTAGGTTGAGCATTTACATATGGGTGTTGGGCACCAAAAATGAAGTGCACAGCAAGGATGCTTACCTTTCAACTCGGCGTAAAAAAAAAACATGTCCCTTTCACATCAAGTTTTCTCACGGCTGAATGATGTTATATATGAAAGTCTCGCAAAAAATTAAAATTTAATAGCCCATTGGTCATACCAAAAACATAATGGGGCAATCCCTACGGTATCATGCATATAATCAACAACTGAAAATACGTCGAATCAGGGAGGGCCGGCCTTTGGTGGTCAAAGGAAATGGCCCAAAATCTGACCACGCTCTGAGCGCACTCCCACCTGGTGGATTCTGATAAACCTACATTTCCAAATGTAAATAATATAAATGACATCAATCCTCTTTCCTATATCCCATGATTAATCCGAATCTTACATAACTTCAGTTAAATACCATCATCTATACAGCTTTATTACCACACAAAACTAGCATTTGTCTACCCCCTCTTACAAATCATATTTTGTGATCATATATAACAGGTAAGTACCATGACCCATGGCTCTCTTGTTTTTTATGTGGGTTGTGTGTCAGACATATGTTATAGTAAACATATTATTGTATCCGCCAAAACAGAGTTTTGCGGATACTATGTTTTCAGCTGGTCGCCGCCGCCGCCGCCGCCGCCGCCGCCGCCGCGGCCGCGTAGGTGTCCGGAGAACTCCTCCGTAACCGCTGGGCGGAATTTTCCGAAACCCGGGATTATGTTCGGGTCACATGTGAACTGCTGCGCCCCGATTTTGTTTTGACCTCTGACCTTTCCTCTGCGCTCTGCGTCCGTTTGTGTGTCTGTTTCCACACATAAACCCACATATCTCGGGAACCGTTTGACCGATCAGGAAAATTTTTTTGCACAAATGTAGCCCTCGGAGAGCTTTATAACATACACCAAAAATGGTGGCGCCACCTGCAACCATGTTTGCACAGTGTCCATCTGTTCGTCTGCCTTGGGTTAAAATCACTCATATCTCTGCAGTGACTTGACTAATTCACCTGAAATTCGGCATGCGCAAACATCCTGGATAGCTTTTCTGATTTTATGACAGGTGGCGCCACCTACATTCACGTTGACGCTGCAGACATCCAAGCTCATATCTCGGGAACCGTTTGACCGATCAGGAAAATTCTTTTGCACAAATGTAGCCCTTGGAGAGCTTTATAACATACACCAAAAATGGTGGCGCCACCTGCAACCATGTTTGCACAGTGTCCATCTGTTCGTCTGCCTTGGGTTAAAATCACTCATATCTCTGCAGTGACTTGACTAATTCACCTGAAATTTGGCATGCGTATACATCCTGGATAGCTTATCAGATTTTATGACAGGTGGCGCCACCTACAATCAAGTTTACGCTGCAGACATCCAAGCTCATATCTCGGGAACCGTTTGACCGATCAGGAAAATTCTTTTGCACAAATGTAGCCCTTGGAGAGCTTTATAACATACACCAAAAATGGTGCCGCTACCTGCAACCATGTTTGTACAGTGTCCATCTGTTTGTCTGCCTTGGGTTAAAATCACTCATATCTCTGCAGTGACTTGACTAATTCACCTGAAATTTGGCATGCGTATACATCCTGGATAGCTTTTCTGATTTTATGACAGGTGGCGCCACCTACATTCATGTTTACGCTGCAGACATCCAAGCTCATATCTCAGGAACCGTTTGATTGATCAGGAAAATTTTTTTGCACAAATGTAGCCCTTGGAGAGCTTTATAACATACACAAAAAATGGTGGCGCCACCTGCAACCATGTTTGCACAGTGTCCAGCTGTTCGTCTGCCTTGGGTTAAAATCACTCATATCTCTGCAGTGGTTTGACTAATTCACCTGAAATTCTGCATGCTTATACATCCTGGATAGCTTTTCTGATTTTATGACAGGTGGCGCCACCTACAATCAAGTTTACGCTGCAGACATCCAAGCTCATATCTAGGGAACTGTTTGACCAATTGGGCCAAAATTTTGCATGTGTATAGTTCTCACAAAGCTCTTTATCATACGCTTAACTGGTGGCGCCACCTGCAACCCTTTTTTGCACAGCGTCCATCTGTTTGTCTGCCAAGGGCAAAAATCACTCATATACAATATAGTGGTTTGACTTATCTGCCTTAAATTTTGCATATGTATACAACTTGGACGGCTTTCTGGATTTTTTGGTAGGTAGCGCAAGCTACATACACAATTTGGCTGCAGACATCCATGCTGATATGCAACACTTCACCCGTTCCACTCTGATTTAGGCGGATACAAGTAGTCGCTTGTCGACTACCCGTATTCTAGTTATGTGTATCTTTTATGCATATCTATTTCCATGAACCTTAAAAATATTGTAAGGCAGATCATTTGATATTAGCAGTCCTGTCCACCCCAAAACTGTGGACTAGGCTGGTCGAAGTGGTATGGTGAACACCTGTAATTGTCATAGGTTATGCTCATCAGCTGAACACCATGATCCATGGCTTCCTTGTTGTATCCGCCAAAACAGAGTTTTGCGGATACTATGTTTTCAGCCCACCGCTGCCGCCGCCGCGACGTAGGTGTCCGGAGAACTCCTCCGTAACGGCTGGGCGGAATTTTACGAAACCCGGGATTATGTTCGGGTCACATGTGAACTGCTGCGCCCCGATTTTGTTTTGACCTCTGACCTTTCCTCTGTGCTCTGCGTCCATTTGTGCGTCTGTTTCCACACATAAACCTACATATCTCGGGAAACGTTTGACCGATCAGGAAATTTTTTTGCACAAATATAGCCCTTGGAGAGCTTTATAACATACACAAAAAATGGTGGCGCCACCTGCAACCATGTTTGCACAGTGTCCATCTGTTCATCTGCCTTGGGTTAAAATCACTCATATCTCTTCACTGATTTGACTAATTCACCTGAAATTCGGCATGCGTATACATCCTGGATAGCTTTTCTGATTTTATGACAGGTGGTGCCACCTACATTCACGTTTATGCTGCAGACATCCAAGCTCATATCTCGGGAACCGTTTGACCGATTGGGCCAAAATTTTGCATGTGTATAGATCTCACATAGCTCTTGATCATACGCAAAACTGGTGGCGCCACCTGCAGCCATTTTTGCACAGCTCCCGTCTGTTTGTCTGCCAAGGGATTAAATCACTCATATCTCGGCAGTGGTTTGACATATCCACCTGAAATTTTGCAGGTTAATACATCCCAGACAGCTCTCTTGATTTTATGACAGGTGGCGCCACCTGCATTCTAGTTTATGCAGCAGACATCCAAGCTCATATCTTGGGAACCGTTTGACCGATTGGGCCAAAATTTTGCATGTGTATAGAACTCACATAGCTCTTGATCATACGCAAAACTGGTGGCGCCACCTTCAGCCATTTTTGCACAGCTCCCGTCTGTTTGTCTTCCACGGGCTAAAATCAATCATATACATGTAGTGGTTTGACTTATCTGCCTTAAATTTTGCATATGTATACAACTTGGACGTCTTTCTGGATTTTGTGGTAGGTGGCGAAACCTACATTCACAATTTGGCTGCAGACATCCATGCTAATATGCAACACTTCACTCTATTTCCCCTTGCCACTCAATCCATGCCTCACTTCACCCGTTCCACTCTGATTTAGGCGGATACACGTAGTCGCTTGTCGACTACCCGTATTCTAATTTTGTCATGCTTTGCTCTGTGGACACGGGTTTTAATGTGACTGAAAAACACTTGACTGCTTTCTTCCCATTGCAGCCGGCATACCAGAATCTTCGCCAACGTGTAGAGAACTACGTAAACCGTTTCCTTTCAACACAGACATGGAGTCCAGACTTAAACAAGAATCAAATGAGAGACAGTCTGAGAAAGTACATCCAAAAGTAAGTATTATCATAATATGTATTTTTGAGGCACCAAAAAATCAGTTGTGTCAGTATCCAAGTTGCTTTTTGTTTTGGAACCTGTGGATTTATATCATGGCTCCTCTACCAACCTTGGCTGTACATTAACCCATTCTCTCTCATAAATGGCAGGAGCTAGCAACACCAAATTTATGCAGACACAGTCACATGTCTAAAATTGTGTGATTGAGCTTATTGTGGCACAATATGCATTTTACAGGAAAAAACTTAAAGCTTTGAAAATCTTCTGATCTGAAACCATATTACCAAATAATTTAACATTTCACAGAAATAATCCCAGGAATGAACTCCTCACTGTTTTGTTTGGAATTCAGTGATATTTTGCTGAGTTACAGGAAGCTGACTTGGTCTTGTAGCCATTATTAGCTCAGCTGACTGAAAGTCATCTGAGCTATAGCGATCATTCTTCGTCCGGCGTCTGTCTGTCCATAACCGCTGAACCTGGAACCTTCTAACTTGACATCAAGGGAAGTCCATGAAAAATCTCCTTGGAAACCAGAAATTAATTCCCTGTTACCCATATTTCGTGAGCTCAGAATAATTAAAAATTTAACACAAAAGCTTGAGTATCTGAATAACTACTGCATTGATCACCATGATATTTTGCATGAATAATATTCATGGAGTGTTCCATAAGTTCTGCAAACTTGTGGGGCCACCTGTATTTTTAGCGAACCTGTGAGCTTATGCGATGGTGTGGCGTTGTCCAGAGTCTGGCGCCCGTCATCTGTCGTCTGTACGTTAACCCATACTATCTTCAAAACGGCAAGAGTAAGCATCACAAAATTTTATGCAAAAAATTAGTCATCTAAAAAACTCTATCGGATTTTGCTTATTTTTTGGCAAACTGCATTTTCTTAGATTTTATAGGGAAAAAGCTAAAAAAGCTTTAAAAATCTTCTTCTCCGAAATTGTTCAGCCAAATTGTCCAATATTTCACAGAAATGATTCCTGGAACAATCTCTCTCAAGTTTGTTCGAATGGTTTAAGTTTAATGCCTAATGGTTTAAGAAATTAAGGTATTGGTGGCACCACCTGCATCGGCCATTTTTGTACGGGGGTCATCAGTGCCCGTTTCATACTGACGGCTACAAAAAACTTCTCTGAAACCATATGGCCAAATTGTTTAATATCGCACAGAAATGATCCTAGGGTAGTGCTTTCTGAAGTTTGTTCAAATGGTCAGTTCAGTGACTTTTGGCTGAGTTATGGGAAGCTTAATTTAGTCATATGCCATAACATCCCATTTTAGCTCAGTGGCTACAAAGATCTTCTTCTCAAAAACCACTGGGCCAAATTCTTAAATCTCACACATTAATTATCCTCAGATGTTGATAATTAAAGTTTGTTCAAATGGTTTTGGTTCAGTGATTTTTGTCTGAGTTATGAGAAGCTTAACTTAGCCATTTTACTGTATTTTCCCATATGAGTTATAAACCTGTAAAATGTTTCTTGACTGAGGCAACTGAAGCAAATTTGTTTAATATTTTACTAGAATAATCCCCTGAATAATTCTTACAATAATTGTCTTTTATGGTTCCAAATGAATGATTTTTGGCTGAATTATGGAGTTTGAATTGAGACATTTTTCCATATATGTTAGCTGTGTTATGCTGTGACATCTAGCCGGCACCAGTTTATCAGCATCTATTACATCATGCCACAAGACATTTAGATTTCAGGTTATCTTTGGTTAAAATTTTACAAGAAAGTTTTTTTGAAAGCTTTTAAAAAATTTAGATTTATGATTTAAGTTATTCATCATACCAGGCATGGATATTCAGCTCTCTGTGGCTATATAAAGACAACTGTACGTGGATAATAAATTATTGGTATCCCTACTCAACTTAATACAAGAATTTGCTATCAATGAGATATATCTGTATTTTAATTTTGCATTCAGTATGCATCCCTAATAAATTTTCATATATTCCTGATTTCTTTTTTATAAAAAGTCAGCTGAAAAGCATTTTGTGTTGGGAAAATAAATTTCAAAGTTATTTCAAGTAGGGACCACTTTTGGGGTTTACCATTGGCAGATTGCCAGTGCCTTGATGTTTGCCATTAGCCAAGATGATGTCAGCTCTATAAATAGTTTGGCACAGTGCCAGGATTGGAAGAAGTGCAGCCGGGTATAGGTCAAGAGTTCACTCAGTGCAGTAGCTGCATTCTGTTTATAGCTTTGGCAGACTGCTCACTGCATCATATTTGGCACCAAAGTTCAGCCTGAATCTATTTATAGCTTTTGCAGACTGCCAACTGTGTCAGATTATGCAACAGGTCAAGAGTTCACTCAGTGCAGCCAGGTACGGTCAAAAGTTCACTCAGTATAGCCAGGTGCAGGTCAAGAGTTCACTCAGTGCAGTAGCTTGAGGCAGCAATTTGTCACAGGTCACTCGGGGGTAACTGCCTTACTCACCTAAGCCTTGTCAGCCCAGTGCATCATATTCTGGAAAAGTTTGATGTATTGGACTGATATTTTGACCTGTCTATGCGTCTTTGATGGTGTTCTCATTTACAAGACAGGTGGTGCCACCTGCATTGACTTTTGCAGTGTATGCGCCTGCTTATTTCTACAGAGGAATTTGATACATCAGCCTAAAATTGGGCATGTTTATACAAATCAGGTAGCTCTATAGTGTACAAGACTGGTGGCGCCACCTACAATAATTTTTGCACAGTGTATGTCCCTGCTTATTTCAGAGGAGGGGTTTGACATATTAGTCTGACATTGGGCATATTTATATATCTCTTGTTGTATATAAGACTGGAGGTGCCAGCTACAATCATTGTATCTGCAAAAACAGAGTTTTGCAGATACTATGTTTTCAGTTGGATGCTGATGCTGCCGCCATTGCCGCATAGGTTTTGAAGAGAACTACTCCATAACCACTGGGCAGAATTTTTTAAAGTTCGGAATTATGATGGGTTACATGTGAACTGCTGCACCCTCATTTTTGGGTGACCTCTGACCCTTCCTCTCTGCCCAGCGTCCATTTGTGCGTCTGTTTTAACACATAAACCCACATATTTCGGGAACCATTTGACCAATAAGGCTAAATTTTGCACAAATGTAGCCCTTGGAAAGCTTTATAACATACACTAAAAATGGTGGCGCCACATGCAACCATTTTTGCACAGCGTCCATCTGTTGTACTGCCTTGGGATTAAAACACTCATATTTCTGCATTGGTTGGACTTATCCATCTGAAATTTTGCATGTGATTAAATCCTGGACAGCTTTCTTGATTTTATGACAGGTTGCACCACCTACATTCATGTTTAAGCTGCAGACATCCAAGCTCATATCTCGAGAACCATTTGACCAGTTGGGCCAAAATTTTGCATGTGTATAGATCTCCCAGAGCTCTTTATCATACGCAAAACTGGTGGTGCCACCTGCAACCATTTTTGCACAGAGTCCATCTGTTCATCTGCCTTGGGATAAAATCACTCATATCTCGGCAGTGGTTTGACTTATCCACCTGATATTTTGCAGGTTTATAATTGCTTGACAGCTTTCTTGATTTTATGACAGGTGGCGCCACCAACATTCAGATTTACACTGCAGACATCCAAGCTCATATCTCAGGAACCATTTGACCGATTAGGCAAACATTTCGCATGTTTATAGATCTCACATAGCTCGATCTTAATCATACACAAAATTGGTGGTGCCACCTGCCACCATTTTTGCACAGAGTCCGACTGTTTGCCTGCCTTGGGCTAAAATCACTCATATCTCAGTAGTGGTTTGACTTATCTGCCTAAAATTTTGCATATTTATACATCTTGGATAGCTTTCTGAATTTTTTGGCAGTTGGCTCCACCTACATTTATGTATAAGCTGCAGACATTCAGGCTTATATCTCAGGACTGGTTTGACATATCCCCCTATAATTTTGCATGTGTATAGACCTCACATATCTCTTAATCAAACACAAATTGGTGGCGCCACCTGCCACCATTTTTGCACAGCATCATTCTGTTTGTCTGCCTTTGGCTAAAATCACTCATAACTCAGTAGTGGTTTGACTTATCTGCCTAAAATTTTGCATGTTTATACATCTTGGACAGCTTTCTGGATTTTGTGCGCAACCTACATACACATTTCGGCTGCAGACATCCAGGCTATTGTGCAACACACCTCACTCTATTTCCCCTGCCACTCAATCCATGCCTCACTTTACCTTTCCCACTCTGATTTTGGCGAATACATGTAGTCCCTTGTTGACTACCCATATTCTAGTTGTGTGCACCCATGCCAGAATTGCAGCAGTGATGTTTGTTTAATTGTTTCTTGTTCTAAGTGTTTAGTACTTGCATTGTTCATATACATGTTACACATGTTCTTGAAAAGTAATGGCACAGGTTCGCATAAGGCCTGTAGGCCTTGTTTAAATTTATTGTTTACACATCAGATTTACATGCATACATAGTTAAATAATTGATAAGAAAAGGTTTGCCCTTGCCACATTGACACAGGAATTTTAACAGAATCAATATATGAAAGCCCTTCTGACAGTAGAGCCAGTGATTTCCCGCGATCGAGGATGGAATCGCGGAACTGACAGACTGAAACGGAATTCCCAATCCTGAAAATATATAAGTTTTAAAGTATATTTTGCCAAAAATATCTTGCCAATTCACTTTAACAGATACGCAGTGATATAATTGTTGATGCCGCTATCAGTTTGCTGGGCTTCCCCCTGTACTCAAGATCCGAGAATACAGTGCTCAAGCAGGGGATGCTGGGAACTTGCTAATGCCATCCAGTAGCACGTAATATGCATATTAATACAAGGATGATTTTTAGCTCAGCTGACTATAAGTCATCTGAGCTATAGTCATGGTCCCATGTCCGTCGTCCGTCCGTCCATCCGTCCGTCCGTAGATGTGGCACGTTTTGAAACCGTAAGACTTAGGAATCCAAAATTCAGCATAATGTTAGATGTCCCCAAGATCTCCTACCAAGCCGAAAAACTGGGTCTTTGCGACTTCATTCCTTTGAGAAATTAAGGAAAAACCTCAAGTTTTAACGAACCTGTGAGCTAATGCGATGGTGCAGCTGCGTCCGTTGTTGCGTCATGTGTCGTCTGTACGTTAACCATAGCTAACTCAAAAATGGCAGGAGCTAGCATCACCAAATTTTTTTCAAATAATCAGTCATCTGAAAATTTCTATCGGATTTTGTTTATTTTTTTTCTAACTGCATTTTCTTAGATTTATAGGGAAAAAGCTAAAAAAGCTTTAAAAATCTTCTTCTCCGAAATTGTCCAGCAAAATTGTCCCATATTTCACAGAAACGATCCCTGGAACAATCTCTCTCAAGCTTGTTTGAATGGTTCCAGTTCAGAGATTTTTGGCCAAATTACAGGAGGTTGAACTTAGTCATCTGTCCAAAAAAGCACACTAAAATTTCAATCTCAGAAATGGCTAGAGCTGTCATCACCAAATTTTATGCCAATGTTGGTCACCTGAGTCATATCTGAAATTGAGGTATTGGTGGCGCCATCTTGATTGATCTTATTTACAAGCAAAAATGTAATTTTAGACTCTCCTAGCTTATACACTGTTTTATGATGAAACTGTTAAGCTGATTGATTTAAACTTTACAGGAATTATTCTATGGTAGGGTTCTGCCAGTTTTATAAGAATAGATTGGGTTAATGCAGCTTTAAAAAAGAAGTGTAGCCAATTGAAAAAGGTTTTCTGTGTTTGAAAACAGATTTGACAACATGCTGAGTTTCAGCAGCCAAGTCAAGAGGTCACTCAGTACAACCAGGTGGGGTCCAGACATCACCATGGCAACTGACCTGGCTCTGTCTGGTGTCTTGACAATGTGTCTTGATTTCTTGAATAGGTTGAGAAACTGCCAGCTGTTTCAGATTTGGCAACAGATCAAGAGTTCATTCAGTGCAGCCAAATATAGGTCAACAGTTCAATCAGTGCAGCCAAGCACAAGGCAGGTGATCACCTCATGGGCAGCATGTGATCATCTCATGGGTAGCATGTGATCACCTCATGAGTATCATTTGATCACCTCATGGGTGTCATGCGCCTCAGGGCTGCATATGGAGCCAATCTGTGAGCTTATGCAATTGTGTGGCTACTATTTCAGATTTGGCAATAGGCAAAAGGTCAGCCTGGATTTATTTATAGCTTTGGCAGACTGCCAACTGTGTCAGATTATGCAACAGGTCAAGAGTTCACTCAGTGCAGCCAGGTACAGGTCAGAAGTTTACTCAGTCTAGCCAGGTGCAGGTCAAGAGTTCACTCAGTGCAGTAGCCTGAGCCAGTAATTTGTCACAGTACACTTGGGGCAACTGCCATTCTCACCTAAGCCTGGTCAGCCCAATGCATCAGACTCAAGGTAAGTTTGATGTATTGGCCTGATATTCTGACCTGTCTATGCGTCTTTAATGGCTTTCTCGTTCACAAGACAGGTGTCGCCATCTACAATGACTTTTGCAAAGTGTATTTGCCTGCTTAATTCTACGGATGAATTTGATATATCAGCCTGAAATTTGGCATATTTGTGCATGTCAAATAGCTTTGTCGTATACAAGACTGGTGGTGCCACCTTCAATAATTTTTGTGTTGTGTGCACCCATGCCAGAATTTCAGCAGTGATGTTTGTGTATTGTTAGCGAACCTGTGAGCTTATGCGATGGTGTGGCGTCGTCCGGCGTCCGTCCGGCGTCCGGCGTCTGTACGTTTACCCATGCTATCTTAAAAACAGCAAGAATTAGCAACACCAAATTTTATGCAAAAACTTAGTCATCTAAAAAACTCCATCGGATTTTGCTTATTTTTTGGCTAACTGCATTTTCTTAGATTTTATAGGGAAAAAGCTTAAAAACCTTTAAAAATCTTCTTCTCTGGAACTGTCCAGCCAAATTGTCCAATATTTCACAGAAATGATCCCTGGAACAATCTCTCTCAAGTTTGTTCGAATGGTTCCAGTTCGGAGATTTTTGGCCGAGTTACAGGAGGTTGAACTTAGTCATCTGTCCAAAAAAGCACATTAAAATTAAAATCTCAGAAACGGCTTGAGATATAATGATTGAATTTTATACCAATGTTTGTCACATATGTCATGTCCGATTTTGAGGTATTGGTGGCGCCACCTACATTGATGTGTTTTTTACAAGCAAATTGTAATTTTAAACTCTTCTAGTTTATACACTGATTTATGATGAAACTGTTCGGCTGATTGGTTTAAACTTTACAAGAATTATTCTATGGTAGGGTTCTGCCAGTTTTATAAAAATAGATTGGGTAAATACAGTTTTAAAAAAGCATTGTAGCCAATTGAAAAAGGCTTTCTGTATTTGAGTACAGATTTGACTTCATGCAGCCAAGTCAAGAGGTCACTCAGTACAAACAGGTAGGGTCCAGACATCACCATGGCAACTGACCTGGCTCTGAGGGGGTGTCTAGACAATGTGTCTAGATGTCTAGACACAGCGTCTAGACGTCTGGACATAATGTTTAGATGCAAAACTCCCAGATTATTGGAACTATATCTTTCAACTGTTTGAAAAAACTTGGTTTGCATTTTAAGCGAATCGGGTTTATCATCAGGTCACATGTCACTGCGCCTTCATTTTTGGTTGACCTCTTACCTTTCCTTGCTGCCCAGTGTCCATTTGTGCGTCTGTTTCCACACATAAACCCACATATCTCAGGATCCATTTGACCGATCAGGCTAAAAATTTTGCACAAATGTAGCCCTTTGATAGCTTTATAACATACACTAAAAATGGTGGCACCACCTTCAACCAATTTTGCACAGCGTCCATCTGTTCATCTGCCTTTGGTTAATATTACTCATATCTCAGCAGTGGTTTGACTTATCCACCTGAAATTTTGCAGGTTTATACATCCTGGACAGCTCTCTCGATTTTATGACAGGTGGCGCCACCTACATTCACATTTACTCTGTAGACATCCAAGCTCATATCTCGGGAACCGTTTGACCGATTGGGCCGAAATTTTGCATGTGTATAGATCTTACATAGCTCTTTATCATAGGCAAAACTGGTGGTGCCACCTGCAACCACTTATGCCCAGCATCCATCTGTTCATCTGCCTTTGGATAAAATCACTCATATCTCAGCAGTGGTTTGACTTATCCACCTGAAATTTTGCAGTTTTATACATCCTGGACAGGTTTCTCGATTTTATGACAGGTGTCGCCACCTACATTCACATTTACTCTGCAGACATCCAAGCTCATATCTTGGGAACCGTTTGACCGATTAGGTCAAAATTTTGCCTGTGTATAGATCTCACATAGCTCTTCATCATAGGCAAAACTGGTGGTGCCACCTGCAACCAATTATGCACAGCGTCCATCTGTTCATCTGCCTTAGGTTAAAATCACTCATATCTCAGCAGTGGTTTCACTTTTCCACTTGAAATTTTGCAGGTATTTTACATCCTGGACAGCTTTCTCTATTTTATGACAGGTGGTGCCACCTACATTCATGTTTATTCTGCAGACATCCAAGCTCATATCTCTGGAACCGTTTGACCGATTAGGCCAAAATTTTGCTTGTGTATAGATCTCACATAGCTCTTCATCATAGGCAAAACTGGTGGCGCCACCTGCAACCTCTTATGCACAGCATCCATCTGTTCATCTGCCTTTGGATAATATCACTCATATCTCAGCAGTGGTTTGACTTATCCACCTGAAATTTTGCAGGTTTATACATCCTGGACATTTTTCTCGATTTATGACAGGTGGCGCCACCTACATTCACATTTACTATGCAGACATCCAAGCTCATATCTCGGGAACCATTTGACTGATTGGGCAAAAAGTTTGCATGTGTATAGATCTCACATAGCTCTTCATCATAGGCAAAACTGGTGGTGCCACCTGCAACCATTTATGCACAGCATCCATCTGTTCATCTGCCTTAGGTTAAAATCACTCATATCTCAGCAGTGGTTTGACTTATCCACCTGAAATTTTGCAGTTATTTTACATCATTGACAGGTTTCTCGATTTTATGACGGGAGGTGCCACCTACATTCACATTTACTCTGCAGACATCCAAGCTCATATCTTGGGAACCGTTTGATCGATTAGGCCAAAATTTTGCATGTGTATAGATCTCACATAGCACTTCATTATAGGCAAAACTGGTGGCGCAACCTGCAACCACTTATGCACAGCATCCATCTGTTGATCTGCTTTGGGATAAAATCACTCATATCTCGTCAGTGGTTTGACTTATCCACCTAAAATTTTGCAGGTTTATACATCCTGGACAATTTTCTTGATTATATGACAGGTGGCACCACCTACATTCACGTTTAAGCTGCAGACATCCATGCTAATATGCAACACACCACGCTCTATTCCCCTTGCCACTTAATCCATGCCTCACTTCACCCGTCCCACTCTACATTTCTGCAGATACACGTAGTGGCTTGTCGACTACCCATATTCTGGTTTTAAAATGTCCTAGTCCGAAACTTGCAGGTCAGAAATTACCATTTTGCTGAAATCATAATGACTAAGGTAGATATGCAGGACTTAGGAGGATCAATATTAAATTTAAAAATAAGCCTCCATTCATACTCCTAAACTTTGCACAGGTTCGCATAAGGCCTGTAGGCCTTGTTTCTTGTTCAAAATGTTTAGTACTTGCATTGTTCATATATATGAAAAGTACTAGGTTTAGCATTGAAGCATTATACCTGGTGTATATCCATATGCACAGGTTCGCATTAGGCCTGTAGGCATTGTTTTCAAATTTTTACAAATTTTCAGCAAACCTGTGAGCTTATGCGATGGTGCGGCATCGTCCGTCGTGTGTCGTGTGTCGTGCGTTGTGCGTTGTGCGTTATCTGTACGTTAACCATAGCTATCTCAAAAACGGCTGTAGCTAGCATCACCAAATTTTTTGCAAATAATCAGTCATCCAAAAAACTATATGCTTTAAAAATCTTCTTCTCCAAAACTGTCCAGCCAAATTGTCCAATATTTTACAGAAATGATCCCTGGAACAATCTTTCTCAAGTTTGTTCGAATGGTTCAGTTCGGAGATTTTTGGCTGAGTTACAGGAGGTTGAACTTTGTTAACTGTGCAAAAAAGCATATTAAAATTTAAATCTCAGAAACAGCTGGAGCTATCATCACCAAATTTTATGCCAATGTTGGTCACGTAGGCCATATATGAAATTGAGGTATTGGTGACGCCACCTGCATCGGCCTTTTTTGTACGGGGTCGACAGTGCCTGTATCACACTGAGGGCTACAAAAAACTTCTTCTCTGAAACCATATGGCCAAAATGTTTAATATCGCACAGAAATGATCCTAGGGTAGTGCTTTCTGAAGTTTGTTCAAATGGTCTCTTTTCAGTGACTTTTGGCTAAGTTATGGGAAGCTGAATTTAATCATATGCCATAACAGCCCATTTTAGCTCAGTGGCTACAAAGATCTTCTTCTCAAAAACCACTGGGCCAAATTCTTAAATCTTGCACATTAATCATCCTCAGATGTTGATTATTCAAGTTTGTTCAAATGGTTTTGGTTCAGTGCTTTTTGGCTGAGTTACGGGAAGCTGAACTTAGCCAGTTTGCTGTATCTTCCTATATGAGTTATAAACCTACGAAAGGTTTTTCGACTGATGCCACTGAAGCCAGTTTGTTAAATATTTTACAAGAATAATCCCTACCATAATTCTTATAATAATTGTCATTAATGGTTCCACATGAATGATTTTTGGCTGAATTATGGAGATTGAATTGAGTCATTTTACCATATATGTTAGCTGTGTTATGCTGTTACATCTAGCCTGGCACCAGTTTATCAGCATCTATTACATCATGCCACTAGACATTTAGATTTCAGGTTATCTTTAGTTAATATTGACAAGAAAGTTTTTTTAAAAGCTTTTAAAAATTTTAAATTTATGATTTAAGTTATTCATTATATCAGGCAATGTTACAATCAAGGATATTCAGCTCTCTGTGGCTATTTAAAGACAACTGTACATGGATTATAAATTATTGGTATCCCTACTCATCTTAATTCAAGAATTTGCCATCAATGAGATATATCTGTATTTTAATTTTGCATTCAGTATGCATCCCTAATAAATTTTCATATATTCCTGATTTCTTTTTTATAAAAAGTCAGCTGAAAAGCATTTTGTATTGGGAAAATAAATTTCAAAGTTATTTCAAGTAGGGACCACTTTTGTGTACAGATGGCAGCACTGGGTTTACCATTAGCAGATTGCCAGTGCCTTGATGTTGGCCATAAGCCAAGATGATGTCAGCTCCATAAATAGTTTTGGCACAGTGCCAGGATTGGAAGAAGTGCAGCCAGGTAGAGGTCACGAGTTCACTCAGTACAGTAGCTGCATTCTATTTATAGCTTTGGAAGACTGCTCACTGCATCATATTTGGCACCAAAGTTCAGCCTGAATCTATTTATAGCTGTGGCAGACTGCCAACTGTGTCAGATTATGCAACAGGTCAAGAGTTCACTCAGTGCAGCCAGGTACAGGTCAAAAGTTCACTCAGTCTAGCCAGGTGCAGGTCAAGAGTTAACTCAGTGCAGTAGCTTGAGGCAGCAATTTGTCACAGGTCATTCGGGGGCAACTTCCTTACTCACCTAAGCCTTGTCAGCCCAGTGCATCAAACTCTGGGGAAGTTTGATGTATTGGACTGATATTTTGATCTGTCTATGCGTCTTTGATGGTATTCTTATTTACAAGACAGGTGGTGCCACCTACATTGACTTTTACAACGTATGCACCTGCTTATTTCTACAGAGGAATTTGATACATCAGCCTAAAATTGGGCATGTTTATACATATCGGGAAGCTTTATAGTGTACAAGACTGGTGGCGCCACCTACAATAAATTTTACACAGTGTGTGTCCCTGCTTATTTCACAGGAGGGGTTTGACATATCAGTCTGACATTGGGCATATTTATATATATCTTTGTTGTATACGCCAAAACAGAGTTTTGCGGATACTATGTTTTCAGTCGGACGCTGACGCTGCTGCCATCGCCGCATAGGTTTCCAGAGAACTCCTCCATAACCACTGGGCAGAATGTTTTAAAATTTGGAATTATGATCGGTCACATGTGAACTGCTGCGCCCTCAATTTTTGGTTGACCTCCGACCTTTCCTCTCTGCCCAGCGTCCATTTGTGCGTCTGTTTCCACACATAAACCCACATATCTCGGGAACTGTTTGACTGATCAGGCTAAATTTTGCACAAATGTAGCCCTTTGATAGCTTTATAACATACACTAAAAATGGTGGCACCACCTGCAACCATTTTTGAACAGCGTCCATCTGTTCATCTGCTTTGGGATAAAATCACTCATTTCTCAGCTCAGTGGTTTGACTTTTCCACCTGAAATTTTGCAGGTTTATACATCCTGGACAGCTTTCTCGATTTTATGACAGGTGGCACCACCTACATTCAGGTTTACTCTGCAGACATCCAAGCTCATATCTCGGGAACCGTTTGACCAATTGGGCCAAAATTCTGCTTGTGTATAGATCTCACATAGCTCTTCATCATAGGGAAAACTGGTGGGGCCACCTGCAACCACTTATGCACAGCATCCATCTGTATATCTGCCTTGGGATAAAATCATTCATATCTCAGCAGTGGTTTGACTTATCCACCTGAAACTTTGCAGGTTTATACATCCTGGACAATTTTCTCAATTTTATGACAGGTGGCACCACCTACATTCACGTTTACGATGCAGACATCCATGCTAATATGCAACACACCTCACTCTTTTCCCCTTGCCACTTAATCCATGCCTCACTTCACCCGTCCCACTCTGATTTCTGCGGATACACATAGTTGCGTGTTGACTACCTATATTCTAGTTTTAAAATGTCCTAGTCTGAAACTTGCAGGTCCAAAACATCCATTTTGCTGAAATCATAATGACTAAGGTAGATATGCAGGACTTAAGAGGATCAATATTTAAAATTAAAAAATAAACCTCCATTCATACTCCCAATCTTTGCACAGGTTCGCATTAGGCCTGTAGGCCTTGTTCAAGATCCGTTGTATGTAGGGACGGCGAAACATGAAAAAAATATCACCAGTACATCTTTAAATTGATTACAAACTAGCATCTGTAATCAGGGCGTACAGACCTCCGTCTTGCGAGTGGCAGAACAAATAAATGCGAATGGGTGACTTCAACACGGGGACAAAGGAATTGTCCTTTGTCATAATGGTTTATAAGAAAATATATATTGTGGTGATTCTTATTACCTCTAAAAATGAAATGGACTATTGATAAGTTTTTACTCTAACCATCTACAAATGTTCAGCAAAACATTTTTCACCTGTCACGCTTTTTCAGGAGGCTACCTGTAATCCAGACTGAACCCCATTTCCATTATATCGCCTGTTAAGGAATTTTACTCTGTCAAAAGGAAGTAAAGATTTTAAATTCAGTAGCGGAACACAGGTCCTCATGAATCTTTAAATAGGGAGCATTTTTCCGTTGAGTGGACACAAAGAACTGAGACACTTAAAACGATCAACGTTTTATAGGTTTACAGGTATGTTGATATTTATACATTCAGAAGTATCTTTCCATTTAAACCATGGTTTATTAGTTTGGCCAATTTATGGGTTGTTTATGAAAAAAGTTATATATATAAACGTTTTATAGGTTTACAGGTATGTTGATATTTATACATTCAGAAGTATCTTTCCATTTAAACCATGGTTTATTAGTTTGGCCGATTTATGGGTTGTTTATGAAAAAAGTTTTTTTTTCAGAAGGAAGCCTGGGGGAGGGGGGAGGGGGGTATTGCACACACTACTAAGGGTCCTCAATCTCTTGGGGATTTTAAGCCCCCTCCAGAATCTACTACTCAGTCGTTTGTTCATACGTGCACGTTTCATGTAAAACATTGTCATGGTTCAGAAACATGGGTTCACCAAGCGAGTGGCAGAACAACTGCATACGAATGGGCGGCTTCTGCTTGGGGACAAAGGAATACCCACTTATATTTATTCCTTTGGGGAAAATTTGTGATTATGGCACTTAAGAAAAAAATATATTAGGTGATTCAAATTACCTCAAAAAATGTAATGGATTACGGGTGCAGTTTTACTTTACCCCTCAACAAAATTTCAGTAAAATCTGTATTTAACATTTTGCGTTCATTTGCTGAAAGACAACAGAACGAACCAAGGCTGAAGTGGTTTCTTTGCTAAATGCTCTCATCAAAATATATCAACCTGCTTTCTTTTTATCTGGGAGAGTTGTCAATTTCACATCAGACCTGCTTATTCCATGACATTTTGTAGTACTTAAAGGGGCCCAATCACCTACTTGACCTTTATAAACTAAAGGTTACCCTTAGAGCTTTCATAAAAAAATAAGCCAGAAAACGTGGATAACGCTGCACACAGGCTGTTTGTTTTGTTTATTTGACCGTTTTTAGCCCTCAGACCTTAGGCTGATGGGCTATTGTTGTCACACAAGCTGTCCGTCCATCCGTCTGTCCGTCCAGCCCGTTAACTTTTACCTTGTGAGAGGGATATCCCTAAAAGGATTCACCGTAAGAATTTTATTTCTTTGGTGAAGATGTGTCTCGACAAAATCTCGGTCAAGTTCGTTCAAGATGGGTGACCTTGACCTATTTTTCTACGTTTTAGAGCAGATTATAGAAAAACACTTAGAAGCTTATTTCTCAGGAACCATTGGTTGGATTTTCACAAAACTTACTATTTTATAGGGAGTGTTGGTCTGTACCTGCTGCACTAGTAAGGGGGCGCCACTCACAATTTCTGATTTTTAAATAATTTTTCTCAGATTTTTTGTCTTTGGCCTTGTGAGCGGGATAACTCTAAAAGGATTTCCCGTAGGAATTTTATTTCTTCGGTGAAGATGTATATTGACAAAATCTCAGTCAAGTTCGAAGATGGGTGACCTTGACCTATTTTTCTATGTTTTAGAGCTGATTATAGAAAAACACTTAGAAGCTTATATCTCAGGAACCATTGGGTTGATTTTACAAAACTCACTATGTACATTAGGACTGATGGTCTGTACCTGCTGCACAAGTAAGGGGGCGCCACTTGCAATTTCTGATTTTTAATGAATTTTTCCTGGATTTTTCAACTTTGGCCTTGTGAGTGGGATGTCTCCAAAGGTATTCAACACATTAACTTTATTTCTTTGGTGAAGATGTATATCGACAAAAATCTTGGTAATGTTCAGGGATGGGTGACCTTGACCTACTTTTCAAGGTCTCATAGCTTAGAATAGTGTAAAACTTAGGAGCTTATTTCCCAGGAAGCATTTGGTGGATTGTTATGAAACATGGTACATACCTCTCCAGTTTAAATTTATAACTGAGACATGTACAGATATACATCCATGTGAGAACAAATACTTCGTACTGTTATGGCCTACTATTCTTTTGGCTGAGGGCTTTTGTCAGCTTCTGCTGATATTCTAGTTATAATGTGTGGGGGCTCGCCAAATTCTAAACAAATTCAAAAGGGCATCTGGGAGTAACTTAGATTAGCTAGTGCTTTGCAAATGGCACCTTGCAACAAATGACCATTCTGCCTCCTCACATATGCAACCTACCACCTTGGGTTACATGATTTTTTCCTTTTGTCAACATTGCTTTGTTTACAAACATGTTGATAAACAAGTTCACATATCCTTCACAAAGGTCTTATAAGAACTTTTCACAACCAAAATTACCATAGATCATTAATATATACACAGAGGAATCCTTCTTTATACAACCATAATATCTGCGATATTTCCAAGCAGTGTAGCTGTCTGACCTATGTTGTTAATCAAAAGAAAAAAAAAGCTCACATAAAAATTTGTACACCCTGTATATGCCTCACGCTCTTTCCAAAATTTATTTTTTTGGTGTGATTTCTAGAATAGAATAATTTTTCTTTCTATGTTGATATTTTGGGGGAGGATGTTCTTGGAGAAATCCAGCAGAAGTAATCTTTACATCATGTAAGTGAAACACATGACAAAAAACCTTAGTATTAAAATATACGTCGTTAAGTTACTTTCAGCTCTTTACATAAAAATGCATCGGACAGAGCCGTGGATTTTCCACAGGAGCAGCTAGTTGAATTTAATTCGGTATTCTGTATTTAAATCCAAAGGTGTTGTAACTCTTCCCCCCCCCCAAGTCATTGAGCCCTAGTTCCTGAGATCTGTGGATAGTGTTTTTATTGCAACTTCAAAAAATCTATGCCGATGAAGTTATAACTGTCACAATCAGCTGAGGGCTGTGACCCATGGGTCCCTTGTTTAACATGACGTGATGTCTCCTTACTGACTCAGAGTCCCAATATAATGTTAACTTCAGGTTAGACATCATTGTATCCGCCAAAACAGAGTTTTGCGGATACTATGTTTTCAGCTGCACGCCGCCGCGGCCGCGTAGGTGTCCGGAGAACTCCTCCGTAAGCGCTGGGCGGAATTTTACGAAACCCGAGATTATGTTCGGGTCACATGTGAACTGCTGCGCCCCGATTTTGTTTAGACCTCTGACCTTTCCTCTGCGCTCTGCGTCCGTTTGTGCGTCTGTTTCCACGCATAAACCCACATATCTCTGGAACCGTTTGACCTATTGAGCCAAAATTTTGCATGTGTATAGATCTCACATAGCTCTTTATCATACACAAAACTGGTGGCGCCACCTGCAGCCATTTTTGCACAGCTCCCGTCTGTTTGTTTGCAATGGGATAAAATCACTCATATCTCTGCAGTGATTTGACTAATTCACCTGAAATTCGGCATGCGTATACATCCTGGATAGCTTTTCTGATTTTATGACAGGTGGCGCCACCTACATTCATGTTTACGCTGCAGACATCCTAACTCATATCTCGGGAACCATATGACCAATTGGGCCAAAATTTTGCATGTGTATAGATCTCACATAGTTCTTTATCATACGCAAAACTGGTGGCGCCACCTGAAGCCATTTTTTTACAGCTCCCGTCTGTTTTTCTGCCATGGGATAAAATCACTCATATCTCAGCAGTGGTTTGACATATATCTGCCTAAAATTTTGCAGGTTTATACATCCCCGACAGCTCTCTTGATTTTATGACAGGTGGCGCCACCTGCATTCTAGTTTATGCAGCAGACATCCAAGCTCATATCTTGGGAACCGTTTGACCGATTGGGCCAAAGTTTTGCATTTGTATAGCTCTCACATAGCTCTTTATCATACGCAAAACTGGTGGCGCCATCTTCAACCATTTTTGCACAGCGTCCATCTGTTTGTCTGCCACGGGCAAAAATCACTCATAAACATATAGTGGTTTGACTTATCTGCCTCAAATTTTGCATATGTACACAACTTGGATTGCTTTCTGGATTTTATGGTAGATGGCGCAACCTACATACACCATTTGGCTGCAGACATCTATGCTAATATGCAACACTTCACTCTATTTCCCCTTGCCACTCAATCCATGCCTCACTTCACCCGTTCCACTCTGATTTAGGCGGATACACGTAGTCGCTTGTCGACTACCCGTATTCTAGTTTAACATCATATTGTGTCTCCTTTCAGAGCTCCAATGTTCACTTCAGGTATAGACATCATTGTGGAACAGGTGGTCAATCCTAAGGTTAACAAAGACTTTAAGCCACAGATTGAGAAGATGGTGTGTGAATATCTGGGGATAGATATTAAACAGCGAGAGGACAGACAGAGACAGATTGATGAGGCCATGGCACAGCAGCGTCGATACATCCAGCACCTTCAACAACAAGCCCAGCAGGCCCAGCAAAGTAAGGCATTTATAATTTTTTAACTATTTTCAGGCTCAGTGTCCTGAATCAAATTATTGCTACACAGGATGATGATAGGGGTATAAAATCTCACCAACTTCTTTAGTATTTTATTCCTTCGGCTCCAAGGGCACTAGATGACTTGTAGTCATCTGAGCTATAGTCGTGGTACTTTGTCTGTCGTCTGTCTGGCCGTCCGGCCTTCTGTCCGTTAACAGGGCACCTTTTGAAACCGTTGGACCTACGAATCCAAAATTTTGCATACTGTTCGATGTCCCCAAAAATCTCCTACCATACCGAAAATTGGGTCACTAGGACTTCGTTCCTTCGAGATATTAAGGAAATACCTGTGTTTTCCATAAAAAAAGCCATTGTTACACTTCAAGGCTGCCTAATTTCAAAACCACTGATCTGTTATTGATCAAATTTTGAATTCACATTCTTCCATAAATTTTCTATGAATTTACAAAAAATTAGGTCAGTATTGCATATTGTTTTGAAGTTTTGGGCCCAAATATAATGCAATTTTTTAAAAATTCAGAAATGTATTTACCCACTTAAAATGAGAATTGCTGAAGCTGGAGACTTTTTTTCAGCAATATAACTTTATTTAATAAAGATTCAATTGTTTACTTAAAATTATATCTGAATTTTGCATATTTTTTAAGTTATTAGCATAAATAAAAAATCAATCCCTAAATTTTGTCCAACTTTGGCAACAGCACGTTTTTTCCCTGTGAGCACTGTTGATTTAATTTTCACAGCATATATACAGATGGATTTGATCTTTTAAAATCTGAAATTTCAAAGGAATTGATTGAAAAGTGTAGCTTTTATTCAAGTTTTCATACACCATGTCAAGTGTTGTTTACATCTAGTCCACCTAGTAGTACAGCCTTCACTTGTTTTATGTAACCTACCCCAGGCAGCTTGCCAGGCTTCCCCTCTGCCCTGCACTCCACCCCCCCCCCCCCCCCCCCCCCAAGATGGTGCATTAACTATTTGAAAGTAATAAATTTTAGCGAACCTGTGAGCTTAAGCAATGGTGTAGCGTCGTCCGTACGTTAACCCATACTATCTCAAAAATGGCAGGAGCTAGCATCACCAATTTTTTTGCAAATAATCAGTCATCCAAAAAACTATTTCGGATTTTGTTTATTTTTTTTCTAACTGCATTTTCTTAGATTTTATAGGGAAAAAGCTAAAAAAGCTTTAAAAATCTTCTCTGACACTGTCAAGCCAAATTGTTCAATATTTCACAGATATTATCCCTGGAACAATCTCTCTCAAGTTTGTTCTAATGCTTCCAGTTCAGAGATTTTTGGCTGAGATACAGGAGGTTGAACTTTGTTAACTGTGCAAAAAAGCATATTAAAATTTAAATCCCAGAAACGGCTGTAGCTATAATCACCAAATTTAATGCCAATGTTGGTCACATATGTCATATCTGAAATTGAGGTATTGGTGGCGCCACCAGCATCAGCCTTTTTTGTACAGGGTCGTCAGTGCCTGTATCACACTGAGGGCTACAAAAAACTTCTTCTCTTAAAGCATATGGCCAAAATGTTTAATATCGCACAGAAATGATCCTAGGGTAGTGCTTTCTGAAGTTTGTTTAAATGGTCTCTTTTCAGTGACTTTTGGCTAAGTTATGGGAAGCTGAATTTAGTGATATGCCATAACAGCTACAAAGTGGCTGCAAAGATCTTCTTCATAAAAACGTCGGGCCAAATTCTTAAATCTCGCACATTAATTATCCTCAGATGTTGATAATTCAAGTTTGTTCTAATGGTTTTGGTTCAGTGCTTTTAGGCTGAGTTACGGGAAGCTGAACTTAGCCAGTTTGCTGTATCGTCCTATATGAGTTATAACCTGTGAAATGTTTTTTGACTAATGCCACTGAAGCAAGTTTGTTAAATATTTTACAAGAATAATTCCTACAATAATTCTTATAACAATTGTCATTAATGGTTCCACATGAATGATTTTTGGCTGAATTATGGAGATTGAATTGAGTCATTTTACCATATATGTTAGCTGTGTGATGCTGTTACATCTAGCCTGGCACCAGTTTATCAGCATCTATTACATCATGCCACTAGATATTTAGATTTCAGGTTATCTTTGGTTAATATTGACAAGAAAGTTTTTTTAAAAGCTTTTAAACAATTTAGATTTATGATTTAAGTTATTCATCATACCAGGCAATATTACAATCATAGATGTTCAGCTCTCTCTGGCTATATAATTTATATAAATAAAGACAACAGTACGTAGATTATAAATTATTGGTATCCCCACTCAACTTAATTCAAGAATTTGCCATCGATGAGATATATCTGTATTTTCATTTTGCATTCAGTATGCATCTGTAATAATTTTACATATATTCCTGATTTCTTTTTTATAAAAAGTCAGCTGAAAAGCATTTTGTATTAGGAAAATAAATTTCAAAGTTATTTCTAGTAGGGACCACTTTTGTGATCAGATGGCAGCACTTGGTTTATCATTAGCAGATTGCCAGTGCCTTGATGTTGGCCATTAGCCAAGATGATGTCAGCTCTATAAATAGTTTTGGCACAGTGCCAGGATTGGAAGAAGTGCAGCCAGGTATAGGTCAAAAGTTCACTCAGTGCAGTAGCTTCATTCTATTTATAGCTTTGGCAGATGGCTCACTGCATCATATTTGGCACCAAAGTTCAGCCTGAATCTATTTATAGCTTTGGCAGACTGCCAACTGTGTCAGATTATGCAACAGGTTAAGAGTTTACTCAGTGCAGCCAGGTACAGGTCAAAAGTTCACTCAGTCTAGCCAGGTGCAGGTCAAGAGTTAACTCAGTGCAGTAGCTTGAGGCAGCAATTTGTCACAGGTCACTCGGGGGCAACTGCCTTACTCACCTAAGCCTTGTCAGCCCAGTGCATCAAAGTCTGGGGAAGTTTGATGTATTGGACTGATATTTTGACCTGTCTATGCGTCTTTGATGGTATTCTCATTTACAAGACAGGTGGTGCCACGTACATTGACTTTTGCACAGTGTATGAGCCTGCTTATTTCTACAGAGGAATTCGATATATCAGCATGAAATTGGGCATATTTATACATATCGAATAGCTTTGTTGTATACAAGACTGTAGATGCCACCTACAATAATTTTTGCACAGTGTGTGTCCCTATTTATTTCTCAGGAGGGGTTTGATATATTAGTCTGAAAATTGGCATATGTGTATATCTCTGATAGCTTCGAAGTATACAAGACTGGTGGTGCCATCTACAATCATTTTTGTTTGTGTGCACCTATGCCAGAATTTCAGCAGTGATGTTTGTGTAATTGTTTCCTATTCAAAATGTTTAGTACTTGCATTGTTCATATACATGAAAAGAAATGGTCCAGCATTGAAGCATTATACCTGGTGTATTTCCCAATGCACAGGTTGGCATTAGGCCTGTGGGCCTTGTTTATTTTTGGGATATGGCCGCTAGGGGTCGCAGCAGTTGAACCTCCCCAACATAGCATGTTTTGGCCATATCTCCAAAACTAAAAACCTCAGTTAGATAAAATATAGCTTACTTCCTTCCTCTGTGTCTTCTCCATATACTGGTCAAGTTTTTCCAGTTGACCCCCACCCAGGGTAAGCGCTCTGCAGGCTTAATGGGAAGGCTGTGTCCCACAACCGTGCATCACTCACAAACGAGTGCGTCTTTGGGGGGTTCCTCAGTGTTATGACCCAGCAATGGGGATAATTACACACCTAGGACCCGCAGGTGCGGTAGACACCAGGCCTGGGTGACACCAGGATACAAAATCAAAATGATAGGAACCGAGTGCTACCACTCTCTCAATTAGTCCCAAACCCAAATGGAAACTCTGGAGATGTACATACTTAGATTAAGAATTAGATAAGTCAGCATTAAAAAAAATGGAGGCGGTTACCTCCACCAAAAATATTAAAAAAAAATATCTAGTTATAACTGTCACAATCAGCTGAGCACCATGACCCATGGGTCCCTTGTTTTACATTAGCTTGTCTTAAAATCACTGAATTATCAGATATCTGACATTGTCTGAAAGGATAAAATTTAAATATGTCCAGCTTCCTTAATAATTATGATATGTAGGTAAAGAGTGACAGGTCAGACTCCCAATTTTGACATCGGACGTTTCTGATAAAAATCTATGACATGATTTCGTGCACATCAACAGAATGCAAGTAGGCCTATTTTATATGCATGCACTTGAAGCTTTCTATCCCTTAAAGGTTTGTTAACATCAAGTGATATTCCCTTCTCTGTCCTGAAAGGCAATATGAAATACCTTTAAGTTTTATTATTTTTTCATAAGTGTTATCCTTTGTTTTTGGAAATGATCCGCCGGTGACCTCTGCTGTTCTTATCTTTCTCATTTTGTGAGAATTTGATTGTCAGCATCTGCATAAAGCTACATGACGCGCGATTGGTGGATGAGATGCC
The DNA here is from genome assembly GCA_026874595.1 of Sipunculus nudus. NCBI lineage: Eukaryota > Metazoa > Annelida > Sipuncula > Golfingiida > Sipunculidae > Sipunculus > Sipunculus nudus. The sequence continues at coordinate 67,357,957 of CM049306.1, forward strand.
CCGCCTGTCACCCCAGAAAGAGAACAAGTCAGAGACTTGTAGTATACTGCACGCATGGGCGCTTAGTTTCATTCAGTCGATTTTTTGGCGGGAAATAGTCCCTGTGCAACAGTTCTGAGCAGGGCGTACGAATGAGATATCATAAACAGACAACTGTTGATGATCTATTGACTTTTGAGATGACTTGTTCTTCAGGATTTTACTCAAACTATCAAGGAACCAGACAAACCCATATGAGTTATAACTGCAAGGGTAACGTACAGAAGATGTAAAAACCTTATTAGGCCATCATAAAAAATTGTTTCCCCTCTGACCAGGTGAGGAAAGAAATCCAGTAGGAAGGGATATATATTTTTTTTTAATTTAAGATAGTATAAATGATAGTTTGTTTGTGCAAGTGAATTTTAGAACTGGAGAAAGTAACATGAAAATAATGAAAAGAAAAGATTTGTGGGATACAAATTTATTCACTGATCAGTTGGTCTACAAAATTCACCAAGGCTTCCCTTTTCCGGTTGTTGTGTTATTGTATACTTTGTTTTCATGCCAGTCCCGATGCCGCCGCTGTATATAAATCTTGTTGGCGCGATAACTCAAAAAATATTTCACTGATCTTTACCAAACTGGGAATATGTATAGATATGGGTGAGAGGATGACGCCTATTTAAAATGAGGTCATGACCTTTAACAGGAGAGTGTCCTTGACCTTAAATAGGTCCTAATTAGGGAAAAATTACACAAATTCTTAAATATCTCAAGAAATCTTGCATGGATTGATCCAAAAATCAAGTTGATCTAAGATCATGGATAGGGTTGTCATGTTTCAGAAACTGGTGGCGCCACCTATTATTCTTTACTTGTATTTGTGCCTATTAATACCCTGGAAATTGCCACTTGACAGTACTGTGAGCATAATAAGTCAAAAACTAATGGGCAGATTTCTTTTATATTATGCATATACATAGGTATGGGTTATGGGATAATGTTTATTGTATCCCCAGACAAAGTCGGGGGATACTATGTTTTCATACCGGTCCCGCCGCTGCCGCCGCTTATAAATCTTGTTGGCGCGATAACCCAAAAAATATTTCACGGAACTTTACCAAAGTTGGTATATGTATAGATATGGGTAAGAGGACGACGCCTATTTAAAATGAGGTCATGACCTTTACTAGGAGAGTGTCCTTGACCTTGAATAGGTCCAATTTTGGGGAAAATCACACAAATTCTTTAATATCTCGAGAAATCTTGCATGGATTTATCCCAAAATCAAGTTGATGGAAGATCATGGATAGGGTTGTCATGTTTCAGAAACTGGTGGCACCACCTATTATTCTTTACTTGTTTTCATGCCGTTTAATACCCCCAAAATTGCCACCTTACAGTACTGTGAGCATTATAAGTCAAAAACTAATGGACAGATTTCTTTTATATTATGCATATACATAGGTATGGGTTATGGGATGATGTTTATTTAAATTGGGGTCATGACCTTTCCTATGATAGTGGCCTTGACCTTGAATATTGCCATATATGGTGAAAATCACACACCTCTTATGATATCTCCAGTGTTGATAGCCATATGGATTTCAAACATGACTTATGTATGGCCAACCACTAAAGTAAGAACCCTATAGGTTCTAGGGTCATGAGGTCAAAGGTCAAGGTCACTGGACTGGCATTTTAAAATATACTGTGGATGCATTTTAAGCCAAACTTTCATCCCAGGTCTTCCATCTTGAATATATAGCTCACTTGCCAAACGTGGATGATCCATATAAATTTTGGGGTCACAAGGTCAAAGTTCAAGGCCACAGGAGCTATCTGTCCAAAAATTAGTTTCTGGATGATAATTCCTTCTTTTATTGATGTATGGATTTAAAACTTGACTTGTATTTGACCCATTTGAAAAGCAAGACCCGAATTGATTTTGGGGTCATGAGGTCAAAGGTCAATGTCACAGTAAACCTCTTTAGAAAGGTTGTGGATGCAATTTCAGCCAAAAAATTCATCCTAGATCTTTCATCTTGCACATATAGTTCACCTGCCAAGAGTGGAAGACCCCTATCAATTTTGAGGTCACAAGGTCAAAGGTGAAGGTCACAGGAGCCATCTGTCCAAAAATTAGTTTCTGGATGATAATTCCTGCTTTTATTGATGTATGGATTTCAAACTTGACTTGTATATGTCCCATTGGAAAAGCAAGACCAAAATTGATTTTGGGGTCATGAGGTCAAAGGTCAAGGTCACAGGACACATCTTAAAAAAAAAGATGTGGATGCATTTTCAGCCAAACATTTCATCTCAGATCTTTCATCTTGCACATATAGTTCACCTGCCAAGAGTGGAAGACCCCTATCAATTTTGAGGTCACAAGGTCAAAGGTGAAGGTCACAGGAGCCATCTGTCCAAAAATTAGTTTCTGGATGATAATTCCTGCTTTTATTGATGTATGGATTTCAAACTTGACTTGTATATGTCCCATTGGAAAAGCAAGACCAAAATTGATTTTGGGGTCATGAGGTCAAAGGTCAAGGTCACAGGACACATCTTTAAAAAGATGTGGATGCATTTTAAGCCAAACTTTCATCCCAGGTCTTCCCTCTTGAATATATAGCTCACTTGCCAATAGTGGATAATCCATATAAATTTTTGGGTCACAAGGTCAAAGGTCAAGGCCACAGGAGCTATCTGTCCAAAAATTAGTTTCTGGATGATAATTCCTTCTTTTATTGATGTTTGGATTTCAAACTTGACTTGTATTTGACCCACTGGAAAAGCAAGACCCAAATTGATTTTGGGGTCATGAGGTCAAAGGTCAAGGTCACAGGACACATCTTTAAAAAGATGTGGATGCATTTTAAGCCAAACTTTCATCCCAGGTCTTCCCTCTTGAATATATAGCTCACTTGCCAATAGTGGATAATCCATATAAATTTTTGGGTCACAAGGTCAAAGGTCAAGGCCACAGGAGCTATCTGTCCAAAAATTAGTTTCTGGATGATAATTCCTTCTTTTATTGATGTTTGGATTTCAAACTTGACTTGTATTTGACCCATTGGAAATGCAAGACCCGAATTGATTTTGGGGTCATGAGGTCAAAGGTCAAGGTCACAGGAAACCTCTTTAAAAAGGTTGTGGATACAATTTCAGCCAAAAAATTCATCTGAGATCTTTCATCTTGCACATATAGTTCACCTGCCAAGAGAGGAAGAACCCTATCAATTTTGAGGTCACAAGGTCAAAGGTGAAGGTCACAGGAGCCATCTGTCCAAAAATTAGTTTCTGGATGATAATTCCTTCTTTTATTGATGTATGGATTTCAAACTTGACTTGTATTTGACCCATTGGAAAAGCAAGACCTGAATTGATTTTGGGGTCATGAGGTCAAAGGTCAAGGTCACAGGAAACCTCTTTATAAAGATTGTGGATGCATTTTCAGCCAAACAATTCATCTCAGATCTTTCATCTTGCACATATAGTTCACCTGCCAAGAGTGGAAAACCCTTATCAATTTTGAGGTCACAAGGTCAAAGGTGAAGGTCACAGGAGCCATCTGTCCAAAAATTAGTTTCTGGATGATAATTCCTGCTTTTATTGATGTATGGTTTTCAAACTTGACTTGTATATGTCCCATTGGAAAAGCAAGACCAAAATTGATTTTGGGGTCATGAGGTCAAAGGTCAAGGTCACAGGACACATCTAAAAAAAGATGTGGATGCATTTACAGCCAAAGATTTCATCTCAGATCTTTCATCTTGCACATATAGTTCTCCTGCCAAGAGAGGAAGAACAGTATCAATTTTGAGGTCACAAGGTCAAAGGTGAAGGTCACAGGAGCCACCTGTCAAAAAAAATTAGTTTTTGGATGATAATTCCTGCTTTATTGATGTATAGATTTCAAACTTGACTTGTATATGTCCCATTGGAAAAGCAAGACCCAAATTGATTTTGGGGTCATGAGGTCAAAGGTCAAGGTCACAGGACACATCTTTACAACAATCAAGGTCACAGGACCAACATCTTCAACAAGATTGTGGATTGTTAGATGGAAGAAACAATAAATATGCCAAGTGTCAGTATATGCTGCCAAAATTGGGGGTCTGTTCTTAAAGGGGGGGGGGGGGGCCTACTATGTCTGGGGATACTCTGGGACCTGCGGTGCCAAGAAATGTCTAGTTTAAATTGGGGTCATGACCTTTCCTATGAGGGTGGCCTTGTCCTTGAATATTCCCATATATGGTGAAATTTACACAAAATCTTTAATATCTCAGTAAGGGATACATGGAATGATCAAAAAATTAAATTCACCGAAGATCTTTGATAGCTTTGTCTTTTGCAGAAGACAGGTCGTGCCACCTTGTGTCGTTTTCTTGTTAAAATGATGTTAACGCAATAACTTGTAAGGTTTGATGCAACTTATTAACGGCTAGCTCAAGTTCAAACATGGATAACCTTGATGCATTTTTTTCAAGGTCACAGCAGCTATTATGCTATTACAGGTGGCACCACCTTGTGTCGTTTTCTTGTTTTTGCACCTGTTAATACCCCACCATTGCCACTTGAGAGCACTGTTGGCATGATAAATTGAAAACTAAAGGACAGATTTCTTTCATATCATGCATATATATATTTTAAAGTTTAAAAAAAATTTTTTTTAAATTTTAATTTAAATTTTTTTTTGAAATCTTGAATTTGTTTTCTCTTCTGCAGAATACAGGTGGTACCACCTTGTGTCGTTTTCTTGCTTTTGCATCTGTTAATACCCCACCATTGCCACTTGACAGCACTGTTAGCATGATAAATTGAAAACTAAAGGACAGATTTCTTTCATAACATGCATATATATATTTTTAAGTTAAAAATAATTTTTTTTTTTTAATTTTAATTTGAAAAAAAATTTGTTTAAATCTTGGATTTTTTTTTTCTTTTCTGCAATATACAGGTGGCGCCACCTTGCGCGTTTTTAATGCTTTCGCACATGATGCATTTTTTTCAAGGTCACAGCAGCTATTATGCTATTACAGGTGGCACCACCTTATGTTGTTTTCTTGTTTTTGCCCCTGTTAATACCCAACCATTGCCACTTCACAGCACTGTGAGCATGATAAGTTGAAAACTAATGGACAGATTTTTATCATATCATGTATATAGATATGGGTTACAGAATGAGATATATTTCAATTTGGACCATGACCTCTCCTTTGACAGTGACCTTTACCTTAAATATGCCCATACTTATAAGAAACCACAGTGGCTTGCCAAGTGTCAGTCTCTGCATCTGAATTCAAGATGGGATCCTATTCTTCGAGGCTGGGGGGGGGGGGGGGTTAATTGTCTGGGGATACTATGGCACCTGCGGTGCCAAGAAATATTTAGTTTCCTCCTTCATTTTTTCGTGTTCATTTCCGGAACACTTGCAAAGATGATATTGTTATAATCTACAAATGTGTCATGGTGCTTCACAGTGATTTTTCATCGAAAATATAGTCAACATGACAGAGGATATTGCCGTGTTCACCGCGACTTGCCTGCTACCTGCATACTTCCTAGTCTAATTCCCGCCAAAATAGGGTTGATCCAGCCCACCAAATAAAGTGGGTACACTCAGACATTTGTGTTAGAAGAGCACCATTAATATGGGTTTTATAATGCAGTTCTTGTGGAATTACCACAAGTTTTCTATTTTTATGCCCCCGCCACAAAGTGGCCGGGGCATATAGTTTTACCCATGTCCGTCATTCCGTCATTCCGTCCTTCCGTCATTCCGAAATCAAACAGTTGTACGGACTTTTTTTCGCAATGCCTGCAGATATTGGCCTGATTTTTGGTGTGTGGGCAGATATAGACCAGTTACAGATCGAGTTCGCGTTTCGTCCCGGTTGACCTACTTTTGACCGTTTTACGGCTCCTAAACTTAGAAAATTTCATGAAAAATAGAAATATTCATGACAGATACACATGTACGGACTTTTTTTCGCAATGCCTGCAGATATTGGCCTGATTTTTGGTGTGTGAGCAGATATAGACCAGTTACAGATCGAGTTCGCGTTTCGTCCTGGTTGACCTACTTTTGACCATTTTACGGCTCCTGAACATAGAAAATTTCATGAAAAATATGAAATTTCATGACAAATACACATATACGGACTTTTTTTCGCAGTGCCTGCAGATATTGGCCTGATTTTTGGTGTGTGGACAGATCTAGACCAGTTACAGATCGAGTTCGCGTTTCATCCCAGTTGACCTACTTTTGACCGTTGTACAAACATAGAAAATTTCATGAAAAATAGAAATATTCATGAAAGATACACATGTACAGACTTTTTTTCGCAATGCCTGCAGATATTGACCTGATTTTTGGTGTGTGGGCAGATATAGACCTGTTTCAGATCGAGTTCGCGTTTCGTCCTGGTTGACCTACTTTTGACCGTTTTACAGCTCCTGAACATAGAAAATTTCATGAAAAATATGAAATATCATGACAAATACACATGTACGGACTTTTTTTCGCAATGCCTGCCGATATTGGCCTGATTTTTGGTGTGTGGCCAGATATTTACCAGTTACAGATTGAGTTCGCATTTCATCGTGGTTGACCTACTTTTGACTGTTTTACGGCTCCTGAACATAGAAAATTTCATGTAAAACATAAATTTTCATGACAAATACACTTGTACAGACTTTTCTTCACAATACCTGTAGATATTGGCCTGATTTTTGGTGTGTGGGCAGATAATGACCAGTTACAGATCAAGTTCACGTTTTGTCCCAGTTGACCTATTTTTGACCGTTTGACGGTGCTCTAACGAAGAAAATTTCATAAAAAGGTGCATATGTATGGACTTTTTTTCACAGTGCCTGCAGATACGGGCCTGATTTTTGGTGTGTAGGCAGATAATGACCAGTTACAGATCGAGTTCTTGTTTTCTCTCAGTTGACCTACTTTTGACCATTTGACTGCTCCTGAACATAGAAAGTTTCATGAAAAATATAAATTTTCATAACAAATGCATATGTACTTACTTTTTTTCCTCAATGCCTGCAGATACCACCCTGATTTTTTATGTGTGGGCAGATAATGACAGTTACAGATCGAGTTCGCGTTTCATCCCGGTTGACCTACTTTTGATTTTTTTACGGCTCCTAAACATAGAAAATTTCATGAAAGACAGAAATTTTTATGGAAAATGCACATGTATGGACTTTTTTTCACAATGCCTGCATATACTGGCATGATTTTTGGTGTGTTGCTTGATAATGACCCGTTACAGATCGAGTTTGCATTTTGCCCTTGTTGACCTACTTTTGACCATACGACACCTCCTGAACTTAAAAAAATTTTCAAAATTTTACAAATATTTCTAATTTGCCCAAGGCGGGGGCATTCGTGTCGTTCCGACACATCTAGTTTGCTATCGCAAGACTACTGCCCATATGGTTCCCATCCACCTTCATTTATTTAATCATCACATGTGGATATTTTACTGCAAACACCGCAGGTTTACAAACTTCCACCTGAATGTTTAGTCATTGCATGCACAATGAACTTATGACCTTGCTACGCCTACTTTAAATAAACTGGCTTGAATGTTCTCTGAAGTCTGGACCACTTTTCGTGATTTGGGTGATCCCATTCCAAGGTCAAGATGACCCCAGACACTTTCGACCTGCATACCTGTGAGCAAACACGTTGCAAAATAAAGCTTTGCAAAGTTAATCACTAATAAACAGTATGTTAACTGATTTCTTTGAATATTTGGCTTCTGCATACCCTTTGACACACGGTACACTGTAATACATTCCTCAGCGAAACAAGACTCCCGTCACCCAAATAAAACCCTGTCACGGTACTCGTGGGCTCAACGGAACAAACATATTTTCCATCAGATGAGTTTGAAAAGTCAAGACACATTTTAATGCAATTATAGCTTTCAGTTCCACTCTTGACTAATCAATATTTTGAATATGCTGACATATTGGTGGGATTGTATGAGGCCTATATATGTCATTTTAACTGTTGACCTGCACTTTCTTAAGGCTGACTGCTGTCACCATGTCCTGACCAGTGATGATAACAAACTTTAAATTCACACTGCTCAAATGGAGATGTGATGGAATAAAATATCAGCCCAATTGATTGAATCTGTCGTTTTTTTTTTATGGGGACAAATAGCGATAAGGCCAACATTTAACACGTGTGTATGTAATTGTAAACAAGCTCCTGTGCCGAATCTTTGCTTGAAATGGGTCGTATCAAGGTGAAACCCGCCTCGAGCTCGCCCTCATATACGCACAACCTATTAACTCAGCGGTCCCAGAAACAACAGAGCTTATGCAAACGAGCACTTGTCTGACTAGAAACGGACCAATAGATGATCATGTCATGACCTTAATGTATATGCAGGTTGATGTCAGCTGCCAGGGTGTGGAATAGCATGTTAAAACAAACAAGAGCTCATGGGATTTTGACGGAATTTAAACCTAGGACTGTTCATTTTCAGTCATAAATCTGCTGTTACGCCCTAATCACAGCGTTATCTTAACACATAACAGCGTAATGGGCCGTTACGCTGAAATGAACTGGGGAGAACCCTGCCTAGGCTATACTGATGCCACTCTGTATGTCGCCTTGTTGACCTTTCAGGGTCAAAGGTCAAGGCCACAGGAGCTATCTGTCAAAAAATTAGTTTTTGGATGATAATTCCAGCTTTTTTTTATGTATGGATTTCAAGCTTGACTTTTATATGTCCCATTAAAAAAGCAAGACATCACTTGATTTTGGGGTAATGAGATCAAAGGTCAAGGTCACAGGACATCTTTAAAAAGATTGTTGATGCATTTTCAGCCAAACTTTTATTCTCAGACCTTTTGTCTAGCACATATAGTTCACCAGCCAAAAGAGGAAGATCCCTGTCCGTTTTAAGGGCACAAGGTCAAAGGTGAAGGTCACAGGAACCATCTGTCCAAAAATTAGGTTCCAGGATGATAATTCCAGCTTGGATTAATTTATGGATTTCAAACTTGACTTATATATGGCCCATCAAAAAAGCAAGACCTCTATTGATTTTTAGGTCAAAGGTCAAGGTCAGAGGACACATCTTTTAAAAGATTTTGGATGCATATTCAGCCAAATTTTTCATTTCAGACCTTTTATCTTGAATCTATAGTTCATTTTAACTTATATTTTCAGGTTTTTTTATACTTGTAAATAAAAATAATGAATCTGATAAAAACTATTAATGGAAAAAGTGGATTTGCTAAAAAAAATTGGCTTTAATATAAACTGAAGTGCATTATTACCTTGGAAGTGAAATAAAGGTATCAGTCGATTCTGTCCACTTGCCTGTCCATCTGAAAATTTTTCTAATGCATCACAGTATCTCAAAACTTTTGCTGTTTTTCTTCATGACAGTCTCATCAAAGTATTAGTTTTGCAATTATATATTATGAACTTTACTATAAACAAGTAGGAGGGCCCCTTTCCTCTTAGCTTCTCATATGCTTGTATATATGAATAACATTATAACAGAATATTTTGCATATTTTGCCTTTGCAAAAATTTCAAACTTCAGCTGAGTGCCGTGACCTCTAGGTCCCTTGTTATTGCTGAAGATCTATAGTTTTCAGCATTTGTTAGCTTCTGACACTCTCGGTCATATCATTTGATTATATTGCAATTCTCGCCCAAATCTAGCATCGTTTTTCATCAAATGATGAAGTTACATTCGTGATGCATGAACATAAGTGGCTGGGGTGACTGGTAAGTGCTGGCAAGGGTATTACAGTTGCCAGTTGGAATGCACGGTCATCCATGAACCTCACAAAGCAGCATCTAATACTTATAAAAGGAATTTGCTTCACCTTTGTTCGCAATGTTCTCTGAGACCACTCTGCGTATGACACTGTGCCAGACCTCATTTTACAGGTTATTATTCCTGCAGTGACATGGCCGCAATGACAATCATTAATTTTTCATGTACACTAAGTTTTTAGTGATTATCCCTGCTTTCCACATTGTGGGGAGAGTACCATGTAACAAAAGTAGCTGAACTTCCTTCGGCCAAGATCAGAATAGGATATTTATGTTATTCACAACAATCCCTCAAGCAAGGGATTAGTGGCTTAAATTAAGGTCTATGGTGCATGTGAGGAATTTAAGCATGTTTGGCTCTAACCCACGTGCATGGTGGGTAAACGTGAAAAACACAGGACTCTCGCATTATGAAAAGCAGCCTGGGTTCAACCATTGTGGATTCATGACAAAACCTAATAAAAGGTCTACATTTCCAGAATAGGGGTGAGGATAGGTATAGTTGGGCTTTACAGTTCTCAAAATTGGTCTGATATGATTTAAAAACAGTTGCGACTTCATTTGGGTCAACCAATCGTAACCAGTCAAAGTTAATCTAAAACCGGAATGTCCCCGAGCCCCCTTCAGGTTTGCAAATGTAAACATTACTCACCAAGTCTTCAAGGTAAACATACCGGTATATGAAATTCTTGCCACGAGCTCAGCGCTCTTAAATAAATACAAAAGAATATTTGTACATATCTTATTGAGAAAGTATCCCACTGAAAATATTTTTTTTTAACTTTTAGAATAAAGAAGAGCCAACATTCCACATCTTTATTAATTCATCTCCCCAACCCCTGGTTAGCTAAGTGGCTACAAAAATCTTCTTCTCAAAAACCACTGGGCCAAATTCTTAAATCTCACACATTAATTATCCTTAGATGTTGATAATTCAAGTTTGTTCAAATGGTTTTGATTCAGTGATTTTTGGCTGAGTTATGGGAAGTTGAACTTTGCCATTTTGCTGTATTTTCCCATATGAGTTATAAACCTACGAAACATTTTTCGACTGATGATGATACTGAGGCCAGTTTGTTTAATATTTTGCAAGAAAAATTCCCCGAATCATTCTTATAAAAATTGTCTTTTATGGTTCCAAAATATGAATTTTGGCTGAATTATAAAGATTGAATTGAGGTCATTTTATATGTTAGCTGTGTGAAGCAGATACATCTAGCCTAGCACCAGTTTATCAGCATCCATTACATCATGCCTCTAGACATTTAGATTTCAGGTTATCTATGGAAAATATTGACAAGAATGTTTTTTAAAAGCTTTTAAAATATGTAGATTTATGATATTACATATCATCTGTACACTAACTCATAATTTCTCTGGAATAGCAGGAGCTACCATCCCAAAATGTTATGCAATTATCTGTCACATATCAAATGTTGATGGATTCAGCTTATATTTGCTATCTGCATTCACTTAGATTTTACAAGGAAAAAGCTGAAAAAAAACTGTTATAAGTCTTCTTCTTGTAAACAGTCCAGCCAAATTGTTCAATATTTTACAGAAATGATCCCAGAGGTGAGCCCTCTCAAGTTTGTTCAAATGGTTTGTGTTGGATAAATTTTAGCAGAGTTACATAACAGGCCAAGATTGTGTATGTTTCTTGAATAGGTTGAGAAACTGCCAACTGTTTCAGATTTGGCAACAGATCAAGAGTTCATTCAGTGCAGCCAAATATAGGTCAACAGTTCAATCAGTGCAGCCAAGCACAAGGCATGTGATCACCTCATGGGCAGCATGTGATCATCTCATGAGTAGCATGTGATCACCTCATGAGTATCATGTGATCACCTCATGGGTGTCATGCCCCTCAGGGCTGCATATGGAGCCAATCTGTGTGCTTATGCAATTGTGTGGCTACTATTTCAGATTTGGCAATAGGCAAAAGGTCAGCCTGGATTTATTTATAGCTTTGGCAGACTGCCAACTGTGTCAGATTATGCAACAGGTCAAGAGTTCACTCAGTGCAGCCAGGTATAGGTCAAAAGTTCACTCAGTCTAGCCAGGTGCAGGTCAAGAGTTCACTCAGTGCAGTAGCCTGAGCCAGTAATTTGTCATAGTACAAAGCCTGGTCAGCCCCGTGCATCAGACTCAAGGTAAGTATGATGTATTGGCCTGATATTCTGACCTCTCTATGTGTCTTTAATGGCTTTCTCATTCACAAGACAGGTGTCGCCATCTACAATGACTTTTGCAAAGTGTATTTGCCTGCTTAATTCTACGGAAGAATTTGATATGTCAGCCTGAAATTGGGCATATTTGTACATGTCAAATAGCTTTGTCGTATACAAGACTGGTGGTGCCACCTACAATAATTAGCTCAGCTGACTATAAGTCATCTGAGCTATAGTCGTGGTCCATGTCCGTCAGCCGTCCATCTGTTTTGCCGTCCGTCCGTCTGTAGATGTGGCACGTTTTGAAACTGTAAGACCTAGGAATCCAAAATTTAGATTTGTGAATGAGTTGGCACGTTTTGAAACTGTAAGACCTAGGAATCCAAAATTCGGCATAATGTTAGATGTCCTCAAGATCTCTACCAAGCTGAAAACTGGGTCTTTGCAACTTCGTTGAGAAATTAAGGAAAAACCTCAATTTTTAATTAAAAACCTATTTTCACACTTCAGGACTGCCTAATATCCAAACCACTCATCTGTTTTTTCTCATATTAATCATAAATATTCCTCTATATAGATCCTATGTATATGCCAGAAATTAGCTCTGTATTTTATAATTTGAAAAAGTTATGGGTCCAAACATATTGCACTTTGTAAAAAATCATAAAAAATATTTGGTCACTTAACACAAAATATTGCTAAAGCTAGGGATTTTTTTTCAGTAATATAGCTTAAACTAAGCAAAATTTAATTGTATACCCAAAATTAGATCAAAATCTTTTAAATTTTTTAAAATATTAGCAAAAATATAAAACTGGTACCCTAAATTTTGTCCAAATTTGACCATGGCACGTTTTTTTCTTGTAAGTATATTTAATTTATTTTTCACAGATGGGATACATATGGTTTTAATCTGTTGAATTCTGAAATTTGAAAGTAAAAGCTTAAAAATTATTCTAATTATTGAAGTTTTTCAGATGCTCTAATGTATTTGCATTTAGTATATCCAAGACCCCCACTCTTGATCACTCTAGCCTTGCCTAGGTAACCTTAATAGTGATGCAGCACTGGCAGAACGCCCCTGCTGTAATAAACATATAATTATTCTCATGGGCCCTACCCTTACGCCCCCCCCCCCAGTCCCCCCCACTCACCACCATCACCAATTATATTGCAATACATGGTTTGTTATTGTCAACTGTATTTCTTTAAATGTAAAGCTGTTTTCGATCCAATGTGCAAAACTTTTCTTGAAATATTAATTCAAGAAGTAATCCAAGAGATGCCACATTGTTCTGATGTATCATTTTTAAGAAATTATTTCCTTTTAAATAATTAAACAAAATATAATTTAACCAATCAGTAGGCATAATTTGATAATATATGAAACATATCATGGATAAATAAAGGTGCAATTTAAAATTGTGAATTCTGGAGTGTTATTTTCATATATTTATTGCTTTGCAAATTTCAAAAATATATTTGATAAAAAAAAAAGAAATATATCTGTGTGCATAATGTGATATAACCTGACTAAAATAAGTATAAATATTGATGCAATTTAGATTTGTGAATCAGTTTAATTATTCAGATATATATATGATTTACTGTTAATATATAGAAACATTATTAACTTTAAAAAAATGACTTAACAAAAGAAAAAATAGGATCTAATGCAAATATTTGTTCATTATTTTCCTGTCTCAGTAGAATGGAAATTAAAGTTATTTGCTTTGTTTTCCTTCTCTCTGCCTGTTTTTAAATATTTAAAATAATTTCATATAAATTAAATTTTATCCTTTACATATATACAGAGGTGCTGTAACACCCACCAGTCCCTGTAAGCACCATTGAATTTAATTCCATATTCTGTATTTATATAAAAAAATGTTGGAACTCTCCCCCCCCCCTGTCATTGTTATTGAGCCCTAGTTCCTGAGCAGTGAGGATTGTATTTTTATTGCAACTTAGAAAAATCTATGGTGATGCAGTTATAACTGTCACAATCAGCTGAGCGCCGTGACCCATGGGTCCCTTGTTTTTGTGTTGTGTGCACCCATGCCAGAATTTCAGCAGTGATGTTTGTGTAGTTTCTTGTTCAAAATGTTTAGTGCTTGCATTGTTCATATATATGAAAAGTAGTGGTTCAGCATTGAAGCGTTATACCTGGTGTATATCCAAATGCACAGGTTCGCATTAGGCCTGTAGGCCTTGTTAAAAAGATTGTTACAATAATCTAAATGCTGCAAGTTCAAGGATAATAAGTTCTAAGATTTTTTGCTCACAAGGTCATTGGTTAAGCACAGGACTGTCATTCTGAAAAATTTCTTTAAAAAATATCCAAATAGACAAATTCAGCTGAGCGTCGAGACCCATGGGTACCAAGTTATAGCAATTGATCTGAAACTTACAGGGTTGATTGAAGGTCAAAAGTCCTGGAAGCCTATTGTTTATGGTCATCATAGGTCAAAGGTTAAAGTCATCAAAAGAAGTTGAAATTTTACTTTCATCATAACTTGTCCTATCTTCACAAACTTTGACTAATTTTCTGTCAGCCTGTCAGTTATCCTCAATTTTGCCACCTTGCTGGTATGTTTGTCATACATATATCATACTACAGGCCACAGTTTGCAGGAATCCTTTTGAAACTGATACATCTGATGTCATACACTAATATCTCGAAAGCGATTTTTCAGTTTTTTAAAATAGCCGCTAGGGGGGGCTGCACACAAAACACTGTAACATCTCAATTTATCCAAAACTATAAACCTGAATTACATAAACTATAGCTTATATTCTTCTTCTGCTTTTTTTTAATAACCTGGTCAAGCCTTCTGGTCTCAACCTGTGTCACTTTGTAAGTATGTCTGTCTGCCCGTCAGTTGTCCTCAATTGTGGCATCTTGCTGGTTCTTGCATCTTACATATAGCATTCTACAAGCCACAGTTTTGCAGGAATCTCTATGAAACTGATACATCTTATATCATGCACTTATATCTTGAATGTGATTTTTCATTTTCAAGATTTAGCCACTAGGGGGCATTGCACTTGAAACACTATAACATACCATATTTTTGGGCTATTTCTCCGAAATTATAAATTTAAATTATTTAAAATAAGGCTATTTTTCTTCCTCTGGATCTTCTTCATAACTTAGTCAAGTAATCTTGTCTCAACTGTGTGTCACCTTTTCAATATTTCTTTCACTTCAAAACACTTCAAAATGTTATTTTCCTCATAACATTGTTAACTCTGGTTGTCCTCAGTTTTGCTTTCTTGCTGGTTCTTGCCTCTGTTATATAGCATTCTACAGGCCACAGTTTACCAGGAGTCACTTTGAACTTTCACCTATCGTCATTGAAACAATTTCTTGAAGCTGTATGTGTATTTTTAAATAGGTCAAAGTTCAAGGTTAAGGTCATGAAAACATCAAATTATTTCCGTCTTAACTTTGTCAATATTGGTCCAATCTTTACAAACTATGGCTCATTTTCTTCCTTATGACATGTTCTAGTTGTCTGTATTCCTGTCTGGATTAAAAATTTTCTGGCAAGTGCCTGACCTCTGTTCACCTTGTTCCTCTATTTTTTTAGACTTCAAAGATGTGGTTGTCTATTAACTGGGAGCAAATCATAACAATAAAGCCTAGACTCATGAACATTCGGAGAGGGCCTTGAAAGTTCTCCTAAGAAACCCGAAATTAGGTCACTGTTACATATATTCTTAGAGTTACAGAGCCTGTTTAACCCCCCCCCTCGCCGAATAATTATAAAATACACACTTATTGCCAGGTTCCTTGGGAATGGCTTGATGGAGTGTTATCAAATT
Source organism: Sipunculus nudus (assembly GCA_026874595.1). Lineage (NCBI taxonomy): Eukaryota > Metazoa > Annelida > Sipuncula > Golfingiida > Sipunculidae > Sipunculus > Sipunculus nudus. The sequence goes on from CM049306.1 coordinate 67,373,770, forward strand.
TGGTGTGCTTGTGGATCCTTATGAACCTTAGCTACTGGGCATGAATCTTGGCACCACCTGCAGTATCTTAATTTTTATGAATTTTCATCTGTATTTTTGAGAAAACTAGGTCTGTTAACAAGGCACAAATCGTACCTGTAAAGGCTAGAAGCATGGACCTCTGAATCCAGAGATATCCTCTAAAGTTTTCCTCAGAAACCTGAAATTAGGTCACTTTGACCTATATTCTCCAAGTTACAAGTGTGTTTCAGGACCCCAAAAATATTGTAACAAGTATATACAAATTTCATCTGTATTTTTGAGAAAACTAGGTCTGTTAACAAGGCACAAATGGTACCTGTAAAGGCTAGAAGCATGAACCTCTGAATTCAGAGAGTTCCTCTAAAGTTTTCCTCAGAAACGTGAAATTAGGTCACTGTGACCTATATTCTCCAAGTTACAAGTGTGTTTCAGGACCCCAAAAATATTGTAACAAGTATAAACAAATTTCATTGGTATTTTTGAGAAAACTAGGTCTGTTAACAAGGCACAAATGGTACCTGTAAAGGCTAGAAGCATGAACCTCTGAATTCAGAGAGTTCCTCTAAAGTTTTCCTCAGAAACCTGAAATTAGATCACTGTGACCTATATTCTCCAAGTTACAAGTGTTTTTCAGGACCCCAAAAATATTGTAACAAGTATATACAAATTACCAGATTTCTCAGGAACGACCAGATTGCTTGTTAATAAATTTGGTGTGCTTAAGGGTCTTGATGAACTTAAGCTAATGTGCATGAATGATGATGCCACCTAATTATTAGTTGCCTGTGCTTGGACATGTTGTCAACATGTAAGTCGGCTAAGCGTCAGGATCAGTGGTCACTTGTTCTGTGGTGTACATCCATGTCAGTAGTGTAGGAGTGATGTTTGTCAAGCATTTTATCATGGAAGTATTATATATGATGTATATCCTATTTGCACAGGTTCACATTGGGACTTTAGGCCATGTATAATTTATTTTTTTAGCCAAAAATTGAATATAAGTTAAATCATGAATAATACATAAACCCATGATAGCATGTGCCTTCAGCCATTAGGTAATTAAAAAGTTTGAATCATTATCACCTGAATTGTCAGCTAGGTTGTTAATTGCATTGAAATACATGAAATAAAATATTGATTAAAACTTACAAAATGGTGTGTTCTTAGTTGCATAATTTTGTGGGACAGATTTACCAATGATATTTCAAGATGGCAGTAGCATTAACATTTTCAACACAACCATGTAAATAAGAACTCTTGATCTCTTTTCTATATGCTAGGATTTTATAAATTTATACTTTTATAATAGCTGCAGAAAATTCAGCTGAGCACCAAGACCAAGTGATCCCTTCTTCACTACATAATATACATTAATATTTTTGCACAGTTTGAGCATTGAATTCATCCTAAACAAGAATAACACCCCCTGTGTATGTACCTGGCAGTGGTCAGAGTCAAATTATGTTTAAATAAATATGTTTAATGTCTTTTTTGCAGTGGCCAACAATCAGATGAACAACCAGATGTTGGGGGAGAATTACCCACAGTTCCCAGCTATGCCAACATACTCTCCTCAACAGGCCGGCATAGCCTACCCTCCCAGCCTGATGGACATCCCTACAACACCTTACCGATATGACATTGGACAGGTAGGACAGATGAGTCAGATCCCAGGGATACCTTACCCAACATCTACCTTTAATGCAATAAATCAACAGAACTTCACTATGCAGGGTCAGACCTATCCACAGCTTACTAACTATCAAGCACAAACATTTATGCCCAACTCTGCCATGACTAGTTATGATATTTATGGGATGCAAAGTTTTCAACAGATGCAGAACATGCAGTTCCAGATGACTGCTGCTTCAGTGGGGCAAAGTTCTGTTACTCCTAGCAGCACAACTGCTGCCATGGAAATCCCTATGGATGTTATGACAGCCAGCAAGTCTGGTTACACCATGGAAACCAGTGCTGAGGCTGTAAGTACACCCATTCAGGATCCTGTTAAGCAAGAACAGGAGGATTCAGAGAAACAAAAGAAAGAAATAAAAATTGAATCTCTGACTGTTGAAGATCTGCTAAATATACCACTGCCAAAGAGGGAAGTTTCAGTTAAAAAGAAAGAAAAAAAACAGAAAGACTTGAAAGACAAAGATGTTCTCACTGATTCTCCAAAACCTGATTCAGAGAGTACAGATGCGTTACCTGTGGTGTGTATGCCTGGACAAGATAATACAGCTGCCAGCATTCATATTTCATTTGAGCATAATATGAATATTCGGGATACAATCATGGAGGAACAAGTGGTTGAAGAATCCATTGCCCAAGATGATAGCATGAACATGGTGCAAGATATGGAAATTGAGGAAGTCCAGGTGGAGACTTCAGACATTCAGATTCATGCAGAACCACCAGCTGTAGCTTCAGAGGCAAAGTTTGAAGCTGAGGTCAAGGTCAAATTGGCAGATGAAGTGGTAGCTGGAACAGAGAGTGAGCAGAGTAAGGGGTCAATGAGGAATAGAGTCATGGAAAAGAGAGCACAAGGGAAAAAGTACCACTTTTCTTGGGATGATAAGTCAGGGCATGTGAGTGATGTGACTGTGAGTTCAGTTCACACCAGTGACCTCTCCTCCTTTGAAGATGATGGCAGTGATATCATCTTCTCAGACCTTGAGTCTGAGAATCGGGAACTGACCCATATTGTACCAGCAGCTATACCAGTTCCTACAGAAGGTGAGGATATATATTTTATTAAATAGCTTATTCAGAGTTGCTTCCATATCAGCCTTAGGGCAGCCATATCATCCCTAGGCCCTGTGGGCCTTTGGCCCATATGGCTGCCAATTGGCCGATACGAAGGTTAAACTTTCAAGCCAATTCATAATATTTTTAAGCAAATCTGTGAGCTTATGCGATGGTGCATTGTTGTCCATACACCATATCTTGAATGTCAACTCATGGTCTCTCAGGGCCAAATTTTATTGAAAAATTAATCACATTTCAAACTATAGGATTGAACTTATTTTTGTGCCACCAGCATTTATCTGCATTTTACAGTTAAAAGCTAGGAAGTTTTTAAATTCTTCTTCTTTGAAACTGTCTAGCCAATTTATTTACCGTAAAATTCCTTGCAGAAGTTGTAACTTGTACTGGGAAATCAAATTAAAAAAACCACAATATCCTGGCAAAGTCGGGGTGTGACTTGTAATATGTACTTATCCCGTCAAAGTCAGCTTTTCCTGTACATCAAAGACGTCAGTTGAGGGATAATTGGTGAGTCCTTACACCAGTGCTTTGTGAAACATCTTTTCTCAATAACTTAAACCATCTCTCACAAAAACATGTTGTATGTTTGGTGAACTGATGGGATTTTTGTTGTTTTTCGACATTAAATGCAAATTATCTTGCCCAGATCAAAGCCCACCAGTTCTGAGAATTTCGCAATTTAAGTGTCACTCCTCAATCTGCACTGCTATTATATTGTGAGACAATTTTATGCATATGCCAGTCTGCCGCTCTGATGCGACAGTTAAACTTTCTTTCCGGTTAATCTTTATGGGTATGTGTGTCATTATGAAAAACCTGCAGTTCTATTTCTGTTTATACATTTAAAGTTATGTTACATTCAAATTTTCTCCAATAAATTCGTGAATTCTTTTGCCTGCACAGTGGTGCACTGATAGCCTCTAACAGGACAACACTGTGTGTCTGTGTAAGAGAGTAGTGCGCCGAGTACCAGTTGACCTTTCAAGCTGTGTAGCAGGAGTTGAAACCCTGAGTCACCCGTGCAATGACCTTTTGATCCCCAGGTCAACTGAGCCTACTGTGATTGATATTCACAAGTGAAAACTACCATATTAAGAACCATTAAGTCTCCGTTACGTTTCGTGGTTTTCAAGTGTTTTGAAAAACTAGGTTCTACACGGCTCAGGTTGTTAGACATTCAAGCTATTTCAACATATTCACTGATAATGATGAAACTTTGACATTCCAGATATAATCACAGAATAAAAATTATTCTTAGAAAATGTAAATCAAGTTAGGCCAAAAAAAACCTTTGTTTCTGGTCACCTGACCGACCCTAATTTTTCCAGCGGACTCCAAAATTTTTAGAGTGCCAAATAAGCAATAAATACATGCCTTCATAGAAAAAAGGCCCGTATGCTCAAAAGCTGACTAAGTAAACCTAATATAGTCCATGTATTTGCTTAATCTCGGACTGGCTAAAACAGGATTATCAATGTAGTCTAAACAGTATGCACAAAGGAGGACCAAAGAAGGTTTGGCCAGACCAAGTACTAACTCCTTAAACCTGGTACTAAACCCAATATGTGAATATTAATGAAAAATGGTCAGCAGGGTCACTATTGGGATTCCCCATGGAAAACTACAGTTAAGAGCAATTTTACAGCTGTCTTTTGCTGTACAGTGTATGTTAGGGCTAGTGACTGTGCAATATTTGTGTAACCAATCCTATAAAACCTCCTACAACTGATAGGTCGGTTCAAACATGTAAAATGAGCCTATTTAGTTCAAACTTGTAAGCCGTGCTGAGCTATTGTGATGGGCCTTTTATCATTACAAGCCTGGATTTTTAATATTTTTTCTAAAGGGGATGTAAAGGAAGGTATCAAGGCACAGACTATATATATATATGAATTATATAACAAATATATAGTAAATATACATATATAATATGCATATACTTTATGTTATATGTATAGGCACTTGTGTGATATCTGGAGGCCCCCCCCCCCCCCCCTAATGAAATGTTGGTGATTTAGAAGGCAGTTCGCTACATTTCCAGGTTTCCCAGCATCAAACTGAAGACTTTTGGGCCAACATCAACAAAAAAAATGTAAATCGATATACAGGATTTTAGTATATAAGTTACACATGGATTCCAAATTCTGCATTCTTTAATCAAGCCATACAGGAATTGTTACCTCTGATTTTTAGTGATATTAAGAAATTATCCTTAAAGATTATGCATTAATGAACCGCACATCTTATAATGGCAGTAAGCACGCAGTGCATGTAATGAGCCTCTAAAAAATGCTTAGGCCAGATATAAGCTATACTAGGATATATGATAACTAAAAATTGAATATTGTGTAAATGTATGGTAAATAATGCATTTTATGGTATTTGGAGCAATATTGTGCATAATTCAAAAGTCAGATAAAAAAAAGGTTTTTGCCCGGAGTAGGGAAGGGGTGTCCCAAACCCCCAAAACCTCTCTGGATCTGAACTTAGTTTGGTATCTTTTGGTCAAACAATTAACAGGACACACGATACCTACCAAGTAAGATCTTGATAAACATCATGACAGTTCCTTCAGAAATCTCCTGGCAACTTAGTATTAGCTCTGTGAACACCTTAAAATTACATTTTCTTAATGTTAAAGGCTGTTGAAAAAAAATTTATGATCATAGCTCAAGGAAATAAAATAATGTATATACTTCACACATGTGTGCCAACCCTGCTTGCAGATTTTGGACAACATTGCCACAAACAGCTCCTAATAAAGGTAACCTCATCGATTTTATTAGCTCATCTGACTGAAAGTCATCTGAGCTATAGTGATCACTCTTCGTCAGAAGTCTATCCGTCCGTCCAGCCATCCGGTCGTCTGGCCGTCCGTCTGTTAACAGGGCACAAATCGTAACCACTGAACCTGGAATCTTCTTACTTGACATCCAGGCAGATTCATGAAAAATCTCCTTCGAAACCTGAGTTAAGTCTCTGTTACCCATATTCTCTGAGCTATGGGTCTCGTAAGTACCCCCCAGAATAATAAAAAATTTGATACAAAAGCTCAAGTATCTGAATAACTACTGCATTGATCACCATTATTGTTTGCATGAATATTGATCATGGAGTGTTCCATCAGTTCCTGTAACCTGGTGGCGCCACCTTTATTTTCTTTTCCAATTTTTCACGAATTTTGTTCTCTGTTTACGAGACCTTCAAAGAACCTGTCATCTGTTAACAGGGCACAAATCATAACCGCTGGACCTGGGATCTTCTAACTTGACATCTAGGGAGTTCCATGAAAAGTCTCTGTTGAAACCTGAAATTAGGTCTCTCTTGCCCATATTCTTTGAGCTATGGGTCTTGTAAGTACCCCCCAGAATAATAAAAAAATTGAAACATAAGCTCAATTACCTGAATAACTACTGCATTGATTTCCATCATTCTTTGCATGAATATTGATCATGGAGTGTTCCATCAGTTCCTGTAACCTGGTGGTGCCACCTGTATTTTTTCCAAATTTTCCCAAATTTTTCTCTATTTTTGATACCTTCAAATTAAGCCTCATCTTGTAACAGGGCACAAATCGAAACCCCTTGACCTAGAATCTTTATACTTGACATCTAGGGAGGTCTATAAAAAACTTCCTTGAAATCTGAAATAAGGTCTCTGTTACTCTTATCCTCTGATCTGTTCAGCTCATAATTTCCCCCTCCCCCCCCCCCCCCCCCCGAATAATAAAAAATGTGATACAAAAGCTCCAGTATATGAATAACTAATGCATTGATAGCCATGATTCTTTGGATATATATTGATCATGGAGTGTTTATCAGTTCCTGCAGACTGGTTGCACTACCTGTATTTTTTCAAATTTTACACGTTATTAGCTCAGCTGACTTTTAAGTCATCTGAGCTATAGTCGTGGTGCATTGTTCGTCATCTGTCCATCCTTCCGTCGTTCTGTCTGTTAGACTGGCACGTTTTGAAACCGTTAGACCTACGAATCCAAAATTCGGCATACTGTTATATGTCCCCAAAATCTCCTACCATACCCAAAAATTGGGTCAATATGACTTCGTTCCTTCGAGATATTTAGGAAAAACCTTAAATTTCCATTAAAAACCTATTATCACACTTCAGAACTGCCTAATATCAAAACCACTTATCTGTTTTTAGCGAACCTGTGAGCTTATGCAATGGTGTGGCGTCGTCCGGCATCCGTCGTCTGTATGTTAACCCATACTATCTTGAAAACGGCAAGAGTTAGCATCATGAAATTTTATGCAAAAAATTAGTCATCTAAAAAACTCTATCTGATTTGCTTATTTTTTGGCTAACAGCATTTTTAGCGAACCTGTGAGCTTATGCGATGGTGTGGCGTCGTCCGGCGTCTGTCCTCAGGCATCCGGCGTCTGTACGTTAACCCATACTATCTTGAAAACGGCAAGAGTTAGCATCACGAAATTTTATGTAAAAAATTAGTCAAAAAAACTATGTCGGATTTTGCTTATTTTTTGGCTAACTGCATTTTCTCAGATTTTATAGGGAAAAAGCTAAAAAAGCTTTAAAAATCTTCTTCTCCGAAACTGTTCAGCCAGATTGTCCAATATTTCACAGAAATGATTCCTGGAACAATCTTTCTCAAGTTTGTTCGAATGGTTTAAGTTGGGTGATTTTTGGCCGAGTTACAGGAAGTTGAACTTAGTCATCTGTCCAAAAAAGCATACTAAAATTACAATATCAGAAACTGATAGAGCTATCATCACCAAATTTTATGCCAATGTTGTTCACATGAGATATATCTGAAATTGAGGGAATTGGTGGCGCCACCTGCATCGGCCTTTTTTGTACGGGAATCATCAGTGCCCGTATCATACTGACGGCTACAAAAAACTTCTTCTCTGAAACCATATTGCCAAATGGTTTAATATCGCACAGAAAATGATCCTAGGGTAGTGCTTTCTGAAGTTCAAACGGTCAAGCCAAATTGTTCAATATTTTACAGAAATGATCCCAAAGGCAAGCCCTCTCAAGTATGTTCAAATGGTTTGCATTTGATGAATTTTAGTGGAGTTACAAGAATTGGAATTCAGTCATTTGGCCAAGTAAGCTTACTGACATAGTGATCTCAGAAAGTACAGAAGCTAGCATTACCAAGTATTGTGCAAATGTTGGTCACATGACTCATATTTGGAGATGCCAATTTCGTGGTGCCATCTACATTGACCTGTTTTTTATGGGCAAAAAACCTCATAATTTTAGCCTCTTTCAGCTTACAATGTTAATGATGAAACTGTCAAGTTGAATTGATCAATTTTTCAAAAGAATTATCCTAGGACATGGTTCTTTCAATCATATCAGAATAGATTGAGTTTGTTGATTTTTGGTTGAGTTGTGAAAAGCTTAAGTTGGTCTTATGGCCATTATTATGTCTTTTTCAAAGTGAGGACTGCAGTAGTGTTCTTCTACAAAATTATTGTTTCAATTATATCATCTGTAACATTGCACAAAATTTATTCTTAGGTGGCCTTTGTTCAAGTTTACTGGAATGATTTTTGGCAGAACTATTGGACCTTTAACAATGAAAGTACTGCATCTTTTATTATTCTAGATATTTTGATAAACATTTTATGAATATGTCTGCTTGAAAAAAAAGCATTTTAGCCAAAGTCTTTCAGTATGTGTAAATAGATATACCAACAGGCCAAGATTGAATCTGTATCTTTAAATAGGTTGAAAAACTGCCAACTGTTTCAGATTTGGCAACAGATCAAGAGTTCATTCAGTGCAGCCAGATATCAGTCAAGAGTTCAATCAGTGCAGCCAAGCACAAGGCATGTGATCACCTCATGGGTGACATGTGAACACCTCATGGGCACCATGTGATCACCTCATAGGTAGCATGTGATCACCTCATGAGTATCATGTGATCACCCCGTGTGTGTCATGCCCCTCAGGGCTACATGTGGAGCCAGTCTGAAAGCTTATGCAATGGTGTGGCCACTATTTCAGATTTGGCATCAGGCTAAAGGTCAGTCTGGATCTATTTATAGCTTTGCAGACTGCCAACTGTATCAGATTAGGCAACAGGTCAAGAGTTCACTCAGTGCAGCCAGGTCTAGGTCAGGATTTCACTCAGTGCATTAGCTGCATTCTATTTAAAGCTTTGGCAGACTGCCAGCTGTGTCAGATTATGCAACAGGTAAAGAGTTCACTTAGTGCAGCCAGGTACAGGTCAATAGTTCACTCAGTCTAGCCAGATGCAGGTCATGAGCCTGCAGTAGCCTGAGCAAGCAATTTGTCACACTTCACTCGGGGCAACTGCCTTTCTCACCTAAGCCTGGTCAGCCCCATGCATCAGACCTAAGGTAAGTTTGATGTATTGGCCTAATATTTTGACCTGTCTATGTGTCTTTGATGGCTTTCTTGCTCACAAGACAGGTGTCGTCACCTACAATGACTTTTGCACAGTGTGTGTCCCTGCGTTTTTCTCAGGAGGGGTTTGATATATCAGTCTGAAATTGGGCATATGTATATATCTCTGATAGCTTCGTTGTATACAAGACTGGTGGTGCCAGCTACAATCTTTTAGTGTCGTGTGCACCCATGCCAGAATTTCAGCTGTGATGTTTGTGTAATTGTTTCTTATTCAAAATGTTTAGTACTTGCATTGTTCATATACATGAAAAGTAATGGTCCAGTATGAAGCATTATACCTGGTGTATTCCCAATGCACAGGTTCGCATTAGGCCTGTAGGCCTTGTTCTGAATATTTACCAGAAGTATTCTCCTATATATTTCCTATATGCATGCCAGAAATTAAGCCTGTAAATTTATGAACCTGAACATAATGAACTTTGTAGAAAATCAGGAAAAATATTTACTCACTTAACATGAAATTTTTTATGCTAGAGAATTTTTTTCAAGTATATAACTTTGTTTAATTAAGATTTAATTGTATTCCCAAAATTAGATCTGCATTTTGTAAATGTTTCCTAACTTTTACCATGGCACGTTTTTTCCTGTAAGTACTATTGATTTAATTTTCACAGCTTGTAAACATAAGTATTTAATTTGTTTAAACTGAAATTTGAAAATTAAAGCTTGAAAATTAAGGCAAGTTATTGATTTTTTCTTGAGGCTCCATTGTAGTCATTTGCTTTGTCCAGATGCAGGGTCCCTCTCCAGGTCACTGGAAGTCAGCTATGCCAGGGTTTCTGATTTGTTACATTCACTGGGGGAGATCTCCTGCTGTGAGAGGTGTACAGTTATTCTCATATCACAACCCAAATCCACCCCCCCCCCCCCCCCTCCCTGCAAACCCAACCCACCAAGTGTTATGCAGTAATTGTATCCGCCAAAACAGAGTTTTGCAGATACTATGTTTTCAGCCCATTGCCACCTCCGCCGCGTAGGTGTCCAGAGAACTCCTGCATAACCGCTGGGCAGAATTTTACGAAACCCGGGATTATGTTCGGGTCACATGTGAACTGCTGCACCCCGATTTTGTTTTGACCTCTGACCTTTCCTCTCTGCCCAGCCTCCATTTGTGCGTATGTTTCCACACATAAACCCACATATCTCAGGAACTCTTTGACCGATCAGGAAAAAAAAATTGTACAAATGTAGCCCTTGGATTGCTTTATTTCATACACAAAAAATGGTTGCACCACCTGCAACCATGTTTGCACAGTGTCCATCTGTTCATTTGACTTGGGTTAAAATCACTCATATATCCGCAGTGGTTTGACTAATTCATCTGAAATTTGGCATGAGTAAACATCCTGGATAGCTTTCTTGATTTTATGACAGGTGGCACCACCTATATTCACTTCATGCTGCAGACATCCATGCTTATATCTCCAGACTGGTTTGACGTATCTTCCTGAAAATTTGCATGTGTATAGATCTCACATAGCTCTTTACCATACGCAAAACTGGTGGCGCCATCTGCAACCATTTTTGCACAGTGTCCTTCTGTTTGTCTGCCGTGGGATAAAATCACTCATATATCGGCAGTGGTTTCTCATATCTGCCTAAAATTTTGCAGGTTTATACATCCTAAACAGCTTTCTTGATTTTATGACAGGTGGCGCCACCTACATTCTAGTTTATGCTGCAGACATCCAAGCTCATATCTCTGGAACCGTTTGACCGATTGGGCCAAATTTTGCATGTGTATAGATCTCGCATAGCTTTTTATCATACACAAAACTGGAGGGGCAACCTGCAACCAATTTCGCACAGCCTCCGTCTGTTTGTCTGCTGTCTGCTAAAATTACTCAATCTCAGGAGTGGTTTGACTTATCTGCCTAAAATTGTGTGTGTTTATACATCTTGGTTAGCTTTCTCGATTTTTTTTGGCAGGTGGTGCCACCTTCATACACATTTCTGCTGCAGACATCCAAGCTAATATGCAACACCTCACTCTATTTCCCCTTGCCACTCAATCCATGCCTCACTTCACCCGTTCAACTCTGATTTTGGCAGATACACGTAGTCACTTGTCGACCACCTGTATTCTAGTTGTTATAGTTTTCACTGTATCTCCTTAATTGTAATGCAGCTTCCACTCCAATATACAAAAACTTTCCTTGAAAAAGTAATTCTAGGTGTAATCCAGAAGATGCCATGTTGAGTTAATGTAGCATTTTTAAAGAAATCATTTTTCTTTTAAATGATTTAAACAAATATAACTTAACCCATCAGAATGCTTAAATTTATAAAATATGAAGCAAATTATGTATAATTAAGGCAAAATTTGAAATTGTGAAATCTGAATCAAGTATTATTTTTAGATATTTATTGTTTTGCAATTTATTTTTGTGGTAAAAAATAAATAAACAGTCGTATGCATGATGTGGTGTTGTCAGACAAGATTGAGATTTATGATGATGCAATTTAGAATTACGAATCAACTTTTATATTCAGATATATATGTTATATTGGAAATGTTTATAAATATAAACTTATAATTAAAAAAATGATGTGATAAAAAAGTGTAATTATTTTCCTGCCTCAGCAGAATTGGAAATCAGGCTTTGTCTGCCCTGTATGTATATGCAGAAGTGTTGTTAATCCCACCATCCCCCCCCCCCCCATCCCTCTGCTGCCATCGATTCCTGTGCACTGGGACATTAGTTTTTATTGCAAATTTTGTTAAATTTATTTAATTAGAAAATAGTAGGATTAGAAAAAAATTAAGATCTTATTGAAACATATTCTTGCCTGAGAAGAATGGAACATAGTGATCAGCTCTGTCCATCATCTCTCCTTTATCATTAAATATATATTAATTATGAAATTTTTCCTATAAGCACTGTTGAAATAACTTTCATATACTGTTTGGAATTAAGCTATTTAAGTCTGAAATTTAAAAGCAAATTATAATTCAGTTGTGTACTATTGCAGATGTTAAACTTTAAAAAATTTGATATAATAAATAAATAAAGAAATAATTGAAACTTCATATATTTTCAGCTGTGTTTGTCCAGCAGTCTGTCTGTCCTTTTTTAAGTATTAAGTAATTATGAATGAACTTTTTTTATCCTGTAAGCATTGTTGAATTATGTGAAAATCCTATGTATATACACTATAATAATACAGATATATTTTAACTCCCACCATTCCACCCCCTCCTACCACCACCAAGTCCTTTCATCTGTGGACTGGGGACTTCAGTTATATTTAACTGTATACCTTTCATAAAATTAAAAAAAAAATACATATATTTGATAATATATATTATAAGATAGATTCAATTGAACAAATGTGTAAACTACTGAAATGTCAACAGTTAATCAAAAAGCAAACTAATGATCATGGTAATAGTACAGATCATTTGTTCACAAACTGCTCACATGCTTCAGTTTCAACATTAGGAAACACATGGTCAGGTCACAAAATATTATTTGCAACAATGTCTTGCTCATCAATACAAACCAATCATATAAACCAACCATGGCCTATATTACCTCTTCCTCTTACACTTTATCTTCATTTTATAATATTTTAGATTTTTACCTTCAAGATCAACTTCAGCTGAGCACAGTGACCCATGGGTCCCTTGTTTTTAGCTAAGCTGACTATCATCTGTCATCTGAGCTATAGTCATGGTCCTTTGTCTGTCGTCCGTCCGTCTGTCCGTCTGGCCATCAGTCCGTTAACAGGGCACGTTTTAAAAATGTTGGACCTATGATTCCAAAATTTTGCATACCATTAGATATTCCCAAAATCACCTACCATACAGAAAATTGGGCATAAGGACTTCGTTTCTTCGAGATACCAAGGAAAAACCTCCGTTTTCCATAAAAAAAGCCATTTTTACACTTCAAGGCTGCCTAATATCAAAACCACTGATCTGTTTTTGATCATATTTAGTATTCATATTCTTCCATACATTTTCTATGAACATACAAAAACTTAGGTCAGTGTTCGGTCTTATTTTGAAGTTATGGGCCAAAATATAATGCAATTTTTAAAAAATCAGGAAATATATTTACTTACCTAACATGAGAATTGCTGAAGCTAGAGACTTTTTTTTCAGGAATATAACTATGTTTAATCAAGATTCAATTGTTTACCCAAAATTAGATCTGAATTTTGCAAATTTTATAAGTTATTAGCATTAATAAAAAAAATCAATACCGTAAATTTTGTCCAACTTTGGCAATGGCACGTTCTTTCCTGGAAGCACTGTTGATTTAATTTTCACAGCATATATACATAAGGATTTAATCTTTTAAAATTTGAAATTTCAAAGGAATTGATTGAAAAGGGTAGCTTTGATTTAATTTTTAGCTCAGCTGACTATAAGTCATCTGAGCTATAGTCTTGGTCAAATGTCTGTCGTCCGTCCATCTGTCTGTCCGTCCATCCGTCCGTCTGTCCAGTTGTCCGTCCGTAAGACTGGCACATTTCAACACCGTTGGACCTATGAATCTGAAATTTGCCATACAGTTAGATGTCCCCTAAATCTCCTACCATGCCAAAAATTGGGTCAATAAGACTTCGTTCCTTCGAGATATTAAGGAAAAACCTCAATTTTTTATTAGAAATCTTTTTTCACACTTCAGGACTGCTTAATATCAAAACCACTCATCTGGTTTTCTTCATATTTACCATAAATATTCCTCTGTATAGTTCTTTTGTACATGTCAGAAATTAAGTCAGTACAATTTAATTGTATCCCCCAAAACAAGAGTTTTGCGGATACTATTTTTTCAGCCCACCGCCGCCGCCGCCCCGGCTGCCGCGTAGGTGTCCGGAGAACTCCTCCATAACCGCTGGGCGGAAATTTACGAAACCCGGGATTATGTTTGGGTCACATGTGAACTGCTGCGCCCCGATTTTGTTTTGACCTCTGACCTTTCCTCTGCGCTCTGCGTCCGTTTGTGCGTCTGTTTCCACACATAAACCCACATATCTCGGGAACCGTTTGACCGATCAGGAAAATCTTTTCGCACAAATGTAGCCCTTGGAGGGCTTTATAACATACACAAAAAATGGTGGCGCCACCTGCAACCATGTTTGCACAGTTTCCATCTGTTTGTCTGCCTTGGGTTAAAATCACTCATATCTCTGCAGTGATTTGACTAATTCACCTGACATTCGGCATGTGTATACATCCTGGATAGCTTTTCTGATTTTATGACAGGTGGCGCCACCTACATTCACGCTACGCAGCAGACATCCAAGCTCATATCTTGGGAACCGTTTGACTGATTGGGCCAAAATTTTGCATGTATATGGATCTCACATAGCTCTTGATCATACGCAAAACTGGTGGCGCCACCTGCAGCCATTTTTGCACAGCTCCCGTCTGTTTGTCTGCCATGGGATAAAATCACTCATATCTCGGCAGTGGTTTGACATATCCGCCTAAATTTTTGCAGGTTAATACATCCCCAACAGCTCTCTTGATTTTATGACAGGTGGCGCCACCTGCATTTTAGTTTATGCAGCAGACATCCAAGCTAATATCTTGGGAACAGTTTGACTGATTGGGCCAAAGTTTTGCATGTGTATAGTTCTCACATAGCTCTTTATCATACGCAAAACTGGTTGCGCCACCTGCAGCCATTTTTGCACAGCTCCCGTCTGTTTGTCTGCCATGGGATAAAATCACTCATATCTCGGCAGTGGTTTGACATATCCGCCTAAAATTTTGCAGGTTAATACATCCCCAACAGCTCTCTTGATTTTATGACAGGTGGCGCCACCTGCATTCTAGTTTATGCAGCAGACATCCAAGCTCATATCTTGGGAACCGTTTGACCGATTGGGCCAAAGTTTTGCATGTGTATAGTTCTCACATAGCTCTTTATCATACCCAAAACTGGTGGCGCCACCTACAACCATTTTTGCACAGCGTCCATCTGTTTGTCTCCCACAGGCTAAAATCACTCATATACATGTAGTGGTTAGACTTATCTGCCTTAAATTTTGCATATGTATACAACTTGGACGGCTTTCTGGATTTTGTGGTAGGTGGCGCAACCTACATACACAATTTGGCTGCAGACATCCATGCTAATATGCAACACTTCACTCTATTTCCCCTTGCAACTCAATCCATGCCTCACTTCACCCGTTCCACTCTGATTTAGGCGGATACACGTAGTCGCTTGTCGACTAACCGTATTCTAGTTTAAAAAAGTTATGGGCCCAAAAATAATCAGGAAAGATATTTGGTCACTTAAGACCAAAAGTGTTAAAGGTAGGGACTTTTTTTCAGTAATACAACTTTAATTGATCAAAATTTAATTGTATACCAAAAATTAAATCAAAATCTGTTAAATCTTTTTAAATATTGGCAAAAATATAAAATTGGTACCTTAAATTTTGCCCAAGTTTGACCATGGCACGTTTTTTTCCCTGTCAGTACTGTGGATTTTATTTTCACAGCATGTTTTTGTTAGCCTTTTGTCTGTTAACACCAAAAATTTGAAACCAGTTGATCAAAAACTGTAGATTTTATTCAAGTTTTCAAGCACTGTTGAGATAAAGTCTGGACGAGCCGATGTCACAAGATGATTTATTAAGATAACTGAAGATCGTACATGCCAGCCATGCTGGTTCAGCTGAGACACACAGACGGATGTATGTTTGTGTAACCCCCTGTAGGCGGCTCACTTCACTATTCTGTATGATATGCCTACCTGAAGCAAAACACTCAACATCCCCCCTGTTTTAGATAAGGTTGATCACAACAAATTACTACAAAAATAACACAAAATCAAGTCTCTGCAGGTCAGCTGGGCTGAGTCCGGATCATATACCATAGATCAATTAAACTAGAGTTGTTACCCATCAATTAGCTTAGCAGTCGTATATATGTAAAAATTAACGAGCATTATCTGTTCAGCCGGTTAATACTTGTGCAATATTGACAGATATGGTTAAAAGGTATCAAACATAGTCCTTAAGGTACTTAGGTGGATGGCGAACTCGCGCGCTCCTCCTGGATGGAACGTTGGTATTTGGTAGGGAGTCTGGCTTGGGCGCGTTGCTGGTTGTTATCTCTGTGGTCGTATTGGTGCCCCCTGCACTCTCAGGTAATGTAATCTCTGGTAAAACAGTTGCCCTGTCATTGCGTTGGTTATTTCCGTTTCTAGGAATTGCGATCTCGAGTTCCGGTACCACGGATTGGTAGAGTTCAACACTCGTTGGTCGCATCTGAACGCGATTTCTCCGATACATACCACCGTTTTGTCCTTCAATCAAGTTAGTTCTGTCGGCAATTTTGCTTTTGATTTTACCCAAAATCCACCTCTTATTTTCTCGGTGCTCGAAATACACAGTTTATTGTTCTTTTAATTTGGGCAGATCTTTTGCTTTTTTAGCCCTCAGCCCTTAGGCTGATGGGCTATTGTCGTCACCCAAGCTGTCCGTCCGTCCGTCCGGCGTCCGTTAACTTTTACCTTGTGAGCGGGATATCTTGAAAAGGATTCACCGTCAGAATTTTCTTTCCTCGGTAAAGATGTATATTGACAAAATCTCGGTCAAGTTCTAAGATGGGTGACCTTGACCTATTTTTCTACATTTTAGAGCTGATTATAGAAAAACACTTAGATGCTTATTACTCAGGAACCATTTGGTGGATTTTCACAAAACTTACTATGGTTATTGGGACTGATAGTCTGTACCTGCTATACAAGTTTGGTGGCGCCACCTACAATTTCTGATTTTTAATGAATTTTTATCGGATTTTTCAACTTTGGGTTTGTGAGCGGGATATCTCGAAAAGGATTCACCGTAAGAATTTTATTTTTTCGGAAAAGATGTATATTGACAAAATCTCGGTCAAGTTCGAAGATGGGTGACCTTGACCTATTTTTTTACGTTTTAGAGCTGATTATAGAAAAAACACTTAGATGCTTATTACTCAGGAACCATTTGGTGGATTTTCACAAAACTTACTATGGTTATTTGGACTGATAGTCTGTACCTGCTATACAAGTTTGGTGGCGCCACCTACAATTTCTGATTTTTAATGAATTTTTATCGGATTTTTCAACTTTGGGCTTGTGAGCGGGATATCTCGAAAAGGATTCACCGTAAGAATTTTATTTTTTCGGAGAAGATGTATATTGACAAAATCTCGGTCAAGTTCGAAGATGGGTGACCTTGACCTATTTTTCTACGTTTTAGAGCTGATTATAGAAAAAACATTTAGAAGCTTATTTCTCAGGAACCATTGGATGGATTTTCACAATACTTACTATGATCATAGGGACTGATAGTCTGTAACTGCTGCACAAGTTTGGGGCGCCACCTGCAATTTCTGATTTTTTATTGAATTTTTCTTGGATTTTTCAACTTTGGCCTTGTGAGCAGGATATCTCTAAAAGGATTCACAATAGGAATTTTATTTCTTTGGTGAAGATGTATATCGACAAAAATCTTGTTCATGTTCGAACATGGGTGACCTTGACCTACTTTTCAAGGTCACAGAGCTTATAATAGAATAAAACTTAGAAGCTTATTTTTCAGGAAGCATTTGGTGGATTGTTATGAATCATGGTACATACCTCTCCATTTTAAATTTATAACTGAGATATGTACAGATATCAACCATGTGAGAACAGATATTTAGTACTTGTTACTGTTACCACCTCTAAACACTGTTCTTTTGGCTGAGGGCTTTTGTCAGCTTTTGCTGATATTCTAGTTGTCCTAGCACTGTTTTACTGTTTGTTTTCTCTTTTGTCTCTTTTCAGTGATGCTGTTGTCTGGCGTTTCCTGCTTTTGGTCGAAACAGGGTAACATAGTGCGTGTTTGTCTCCCATACAGCATCTGTGCTGGACTTAATCCAGTATCCTCACGCGGTGTATTTCGCTGTTCTAAAAGCGCTATGTTTGGATCAGTTCCATCCTTGTTGGTTTTCATCAGAAGGTATTTTCCCACTTTGACCGCTGCTTCGGCTTTACTGTTTGCGCTATGATGTCCTGGCGATAAGTAGGTATGCATTATACCCCAATCTTTGGTAAACGATCGGAATTCTTGGGACGTAAACTGTGGCCCCGCGTCTGTGGTAAGAGCTTTTGGTATGCCGAAACGAGCAGACTGTTTTTTAAGGCATAGAATGACTTTGTTGCATGTAGTGGTCTGAAGATGGTCAACTTCGATGAAATTCGAGTAGTGGTCAATGACCACTAAAAATTGTCGTCCATCAATCTCAAATATGTTACTGGAGATCTTTTCCCAGGGAACCTTTCCCTCAGCCTGCGGTGTTAAAGTCTCTTTTTGGTTCCGTGGGCGAAGTTCCTGACATGGTGCACAGGAATCGACAAACTGCTTAATGTCTCTGGACATTCCGGGCCAATATACCAATGAGTGAGCGCAACGAAGCATACTGTTATACCCCATATGCGCAGAGTGGAGTCTCTTCTTGATATCTTTTCGCAGACAACCTGGTATGAGAATGGCTTCTCCCTTGAGGATAATCCCCTCCTCACATGATAGGATGTCACGCATGCTGTAGTATGCCTTTAGCTCGTTTGGAATATCGCTCTGGTCAGGCCAGCCATTCAGGATAAATGACTTTAGTGTAGTCAGCATGGAATCTTGATCGGTAGCCGCTTTCACCTCCTATAACCGCGAATCGGAAATGTTTGAGAAACAATTGATACGCATTAGACGCCTGCCATATTCAGTGTTTTCTAAGGAAGCGCGACTCAGCGTGTCAGCGATGTAAAGTTCTGATCCTTTAAAACTGGAACTCAATGTTGTAGCGATGGATTCTCATGAGTAGCGCTTGTAATGGCCTTGGCGCTTGGCTTAGTGGCTTTTTCAGAATGGCGGCAAGTGGGCGATGGTCATTCTGCACTGTAACTGTGTTTCCGTAGGTATATTGATCAAACCGCTCTAATCCGTAGACTACCGCTAAAAGTTCTTTCTCAATCTGCGCCCAGTTTGATTCGGGTGCAGATAATGAACGGGACGCGTATTCGACAGGGTGGCCTCCTTGCAAGAGAACAGCACCAAGACCGTCTTTACTACTATCCACTTGCAGGACCGTTTTCTTATCCTGATCATAGTACACAAGAACAGGAGTTTCAGTCAGTTTTGCTTTAACCTTTTGTAGAGCAGTGTCACACTCATCTGACCAGTGCCACGGACAGTCATTTCGCGTAAGAGCACGCAACGGCTCCAAATCTGCTGATAGATTGGGAAGAAACCGGGATAGATATTGAACCATGCCACACAGACGTTTTACACCAGCTACGTCTGTAGGGGTAGGCATTTGCATGATCGCTTCGACTTTCGATTGGTCTGCCTTGATTCCCTGGTCGGTGAATAAGTGTCCATGAAAACTGATCTCAGATTTCCCAGTCTCCATTTTGTCTTGGTTCAGTACAATATGTCTCTCTGCACATCTTTCAAATAGCTTTTCTAGTTTTGCGTCATCATCAGTAAGTGCTTGAGCTTTTGTTTGTCCACAGCCCGCTACAGTGATGTCATCAGCAATAGTGAATAAGCCATCTAGACCACTGAGAGTTTCAGTGAGGCGCCGTTGAAAAATCTCACTCGAACTTTAAGTCCAAAAGGAAGTCTCTCCCAGCGAAACCTACCGAACGGCGTGATCATTGT